>OZ026514.1:7564750-8764750 GCA_964019695.1 Loripinus fragilis | reverse complement strand
CTAGTTATAATTCTCATCTATGAATTGTAAAAGGATTTAAGTACCACAATACAAATACCGGCAGCTACAAACAGTCCTTTGTTGAATTATAATTTACTATACGGTAAATCTTGTATAAGTTCGTACAATCGAATAGTTCGTACACCATATATTATTCAAGAATGTCATGTATTAGTTCGTACATTGAGCATTTGTTTCGGAAAAGTGATACCCTCTACCTGGTTGTCTATTTATATAACATACTGTTAGCATAATGGTCGTGTGTATGGGAACAAAACAATTCACCAACAAGAAAACTCATCGACAGCAAGCAAAACATAGTGTTTAAAGCATGTCTCATAATATATAACATATTAACCCCAAATTCAATTTGTGGATATATGTTGGGGTCATGGAATGTCGCTCACTGTTTTCAGCCACTGTGACCTTGATCTCAGGAGTCAGGTTGTGAAAAAATGCACCCACAGCAGATCGCCTATATTATTTATGATAGCAGATCCTTATTTGGTATGTAGATACATATTGGGCCCTGACGAGTCACCAACTGTTTCCAGGTCACTGTAACCTTAACCTCTGGTTTCACCGTTTCAGTTCCAGCAAGGTTGAGCCCAGAGCATATCTGCATATGATTTGAGGTAGGAATGTGAGGATATATTTTGGGATCATGGCATGGTGTATACACTACTGGGTCTCTTTGGAATGTAGCTTGTCCACAAAGATGTTTAAAACACTGTAGCCTTAGTTTATAACTCTATTAATCATGCCACGATTGTCTGAACATGAACGATCTGACGCAATTGGGATGATATTGGCCCACTTCCAAAGTTCCTACTAAAGTTCTTACATAATATATACTGACGGACTTTAAAAACGCAACACTTGGATAACAACTTTAATTCATGTCTCGAAAAAGAAGTGTGGACCTTGCACATCATGAGATACTTCGTGCTCAAGTTGGCAAGGATGGTATAATTCATGTAATAACGGCTCCTAAAGAAATATCAAATTCCTAAAAATGGTACATTTTAACAAACTGTTGAGCCGATCGAGGCGCGTGTCCTGAGAGTGTATACCGAGATAGTGTACGCATACCAAGAATTATACCACCCTTACCAACTTTAGCATGAAATATCTCATGATGTGCAAGGTTTACACTGATGTAGATGGCATAAAATAGTAAAACCATATTTGTCCACCTGTACGTAAGATAATCCACTCGCTAAAGCTCGTGGATTATCACTACGTTGGTTGGCTGGTTTTGTTGCTTTACGTCCCAAGTCAACAGCTATGGTCATTGCGGGACGGTCAGTTCACCTAACCACACTTTTTCCTGGGCATGCTTGAACAAGCGGATAACCAGTAATTCGTGCACTTACTTTCGCTTGTAACTGACAACCCTTCTTGAATGAATCAGCGGAAGGGAGGAGAATGACCGTAGAAATTATTTCATGATCAATCTCCACGAAAGTATGGGACCGGGCCGGGATCGAACTCGCGACCCCTGGAATTGCAGTCAGGCACGCATCTGTCGCCGGACACGTTACCGACTGCGCTACGCGGCCCGGTGGACTACGTACATATCACTACGTACAGGCGGACAAGCCATGGTATAACTATTACATAATTTGATTGTAGCAAGAATCTAGGTCATGATGAATTTAATATTTACATTGGTATTTTCATGAATGAGCGCATATGCGAGCAGCGAAGGCTTAGACGAGCCTGCGCATCCGCGGAAAATCGTCAGCGCCTTATTCTGCTTGGAAGGAATATAGATGAAGACCTGCATATTTCTTAATTTAGGGTTATAGACCCACTAGGTGGCTGTGAATTTGAAAACAGGAAATACCTTGAGATGATCGATCCGACTTTCCATAGTTCACAGTTTGTCTTTCTTCCAACTTAACAATTTCACTATGGATGGAATTTTGGAAGACCTTGAGATGATCGAGACATATCAGAATTTGCTTTCCTTACCACACGTCTGTAGATGTATGTACCCCGACTTTGTTGTATGAGACTAACGAAGTCGCAGATCGACCTGCGCACCGCACAGTCTTATCAATAAAAACTTTAAATATTTTGTCGGGCCAGATCTGGGCCCAAACTGTCAGCTAATATTGTCAGCCGCAGACAAAGTCTCAAGGACAGCATGATGTCTAAGATCAACTTCAAAGCCACCGCTTTCAGGTCACGTGCTGTTGTTGTTAGCACGTGGTGGACTGGCGCATGAAAGCGGACTTCGCAAATAAAACATGATTACACAGCCAGAAAGTTTTGTTTGTCCGGTGGGGGGTGGGGGGGGGGGGTGGGGGGTCCAACTTTGACAACGTTTTTTTAGTTGATGATGGAAGAGAGGATCCAAACACCACTATAAGCGGGCCATCATTGGCCCGCCAGCGAAACATCATTTAAATGGCGTTTCGCTGATTGATAACCCAACATCAGTGACCTTTATCAGGTCACTGCCCAACATGGAATGCTGACTTGGTAGCTTTGTGATTTAAAGGGGAACCGGACTAGTATGCTTAGAAACCCTATTTTTGGTGATTTTTCAGGGGGGAGGGGTCCGGACTCCTTGTCCCCCCCCTCTGGAATTCGCCCATGAGCTGTCT
The DNA here is from genome assembly GCA_964019695.1 of Loripinus fragilis. Classification (NCBI taxonomy): domain Eukaryota; kingdom Metazoa; phylum Mollusca; class Bivalvia; order Lucinida; family Lucinidae; genus Loripinus; species Loripinus fragilis. The sequence goes on along the minus strand of OZ026514.1, from coordinate 8,762,135 downwards.
CCCTTTCATGGGTTTGCATGAAAACTGACCACTTTCGCTCATTGCGATCGCGATATAAAATTGTTCAGCGACACCGTCACAAAAAAAAACGAGATTTACTTTTTCTGCCTCGGACGCTAGTAGGCAAAGATGAGCATGTGCATCCAACACTGTTGGCTTTATGGTAGTATCATGCGCGGATCCAGGAATTTTCGCCAGGGGGAGGGGGGGGGGTCAGAAAAAACTCTGATAACGTTTTTAAGGCATCAGCTTTTTTAGTTTTAAAGAGCGGTATCAATGTTTTATTTTAAACAAAACTATATTTTTTAAGGTTCCAGAGGGGGTCCAACATTTTACAGGGGAGGGGGTCCAAATTTTTCCGGGGGGGGGGGGGTGGTGCAAATGTTTATATAGAACTTGTGAATTTCCAGGGGGGGGGGTCCGGGAAATCTGGATCCGCGCATGCGTATGATAGATCCACTTGCTTCTTCAGTGAAGCAAATCCCGAAAGACAGGTTTTCTCATGCAATGGCTCATTTTCCATTGTGACACTTCAAAACATGATTAGGTACATGATTCTGGATATTTTATCTGGTTCTACATTGTATATACGTACAGGGATTTTATCTAAAATAAGCATGCGCTGAAACGTAAGTTGTGGGAAGCAGAAAAAATGCGCCGATCTTGTACATATATATTGATTTGTCTCTTTCTGTGACCTGCGTTTTCGAGGGTTCTCTGAATGATGTCATCATGCCTGTGCATGCAAAGAGTTAAAGCTATAGTGCGTCCAGCTAATAGAGACTGGGCGTGTCAGACAGAGCGCTGTCATACACTGTCAAATAAGAATAGTCTACAGTAAATCGGGTGTAATAGCCTATGTACGCTTTACTCGTGCAACCAACCGAAGCGCAGACGACAAGGGTGACCAACTTTATACGTTAGCATGCCTAGTAAACGTTTATGTTTAGTATGCTGCTGGGGACCTGCTGCATTTATTTTTGTCGGGATGGATATGTCATGAAAGTTTTTTGGGAGGGTAGATATACACTTTCTTCAAATTCTGTCTGTATGGCAAAACTGGTTTGATTTTTAAGGCTGATACAATAATAATAAATCACCAATTAGAATTAAGCGGGACAAGGGTTAAGCATCTGGATCATGAGAAAAGGGCAAACAAACATGTGATTTGGTCTTACATCGCTTATTCTGGCGTGTCCAGAGAGACTAGATGTTTAATGGTTGTTTGGAGTCTTCTTCAACTTGCATACTTTGTTTATGCGAGAAGCCAAAGCCCTGGCGAGGTCATGGGTACATGCAGGCTCGTCGGAGCCTTCGCCACACGCCGATGTAATAAGAACCATCATCTCGTGTGCTGACCAATTTTATAGTATCAATTTTTCATTGCGGACCATTATTTGATTTTCTTATTCAGTATTATAATTTGAATAGTTATAGTCAGGAAAAAAAATCAGAAAAGATAACAAGTACAGGCATTTTGTGAAGAAAAGGGTTTGACACCTTGATTAGGGGTAATTTGGTATGCTGAATCCGAAAACCAATTTTGGCAAGCTGAGTAATGATGTCTTAATGGCCTAATTTGCATATTTTCAAAATGGCCGCCAAAAATCATGGAATTTGAATTATAACTGAAAAATTTTATTTTTTGACAATGTTTTTGTATCCAAAATCATTTGTTTTATGTCCTAAGATCGTTTTTCCATTAGAGTACATGGTTTTGGCGGCAATTTACATAATCATTTCAGGATATTACCGTATTCATGGTAATAAATGTCAATTTAGTCTATAAAATCATCATACATTATATAAACTTGCCTCATTCATTATCCTGCTTTTTAAATGTTAGTTTTATTCATAGCACGATTTTGGACTGTTTACCAGCTTTTCAAGTAATAAATTAGAAATAAATTTTGATAATCAACAAGTTTTGTTTTAAAATAAATATGTCATAATGTCCATGCCCAAATATATGGTACATTTTGTATCTATAAAAAGCTACAGCATGCTCATTCCTTAGTACCCTAGGGTCTAATTAGTCCAACCTTTCACGAGCAGGGAAAACTTTTAATGTGTGTCAAATTGTTTTGGGAGACCACCTAAATGGGGAAAAATATTGCCCTAAAGAATAAACCTATTTGAGCTATGTTATATCGCATGGTTTCAATGGCAACACATAATGAGCTTCTTAAGAATGGGTATGTCCCTACAAAAGTACTCATATCTCAGCAGCAACTCATTCGAAACTTTTAAACTTGGTACCAACTGAATGTTAAGACATATGACTTTCATCCAATGTTCAGAATGCAAATTATCAAATTTGCATATTCATGAATATTAATGAAAATATAAGAAATAAGAGGAAAATCGTGAAAATTAAGGGTGTGTACATGCAAATTTATCCACATCTCAGCTGCTTACTATCCTATACTACAAGCCTTGGCACCAATTTAATGCTTATACATATCATGTTTATTTAATGGACCAATGTGCAAATTATCTAAAAATTGTATTCATGAATATTAATTAAATATTAGAAATGAGAATAAATTAGAGAACAATTAATAAAATGTACATGCAAAATTACTCATATCTCAGCTGCTATTTATCTTAGATTTCATACTCACTTACTCTCTAAACTTGTTCACAAATTAAAGTCCAGAAAAAGTTCTATAATAGAGTTGTTTGATACGCAAATGATTTTATGATTTGATTAATGAATATATTTTGAAGATACAACCTTATTGATTCGTTTTCAATTTCTTTGGTTTTCTATAGTTTTCATCAATATTCATAAATATGTTTGTTAAATGATTGTATATATCTGACCATTGGAATAAAATACTATGTCTCAGCCTTAGTTTGATACTAAGATAAATTGTCTAGAACAATTTAAAGATGAGATAGGAGTAATTTTAGAAGTAGACCCCCACTAATTCTTCTACTTTTTTCTCTCATTTCTTATGTTTAAATTAATATCAATAAATTAAAAAATGGATAATTTCACATATTGGCTATTGAGTAATATACAATTATTGACTAATGAGGCATTGGATATGATGTGATATCGACCAGAGAATACCAATATTGACTGAGGCGGTATTCTCTGGTCGATATCACATCATATCCAATGCCTCATTAGTCAACAACTGTTTTATTATATAACATTTAGAGAAAGATGTACAGGTATCATTGCACCTGGAAAAATACTGAACTTATATACAAGTTTTGGGACAGTGCAGACCTAGATACGACCACAGTAGTAATGGATGCCACTATGGCACCCGCGATTTTTAAGCCTGAAAAGAACTTAGTTTTTTTCAGGATTAAATCGCGGGTGCCATAGATGACTATCCTGGTAGGCTTGAGTGACTAGCTGTGAATAACTTAGTTTATTTTTGGTGAAATTCTGGTTGGGTCTATGATTGTGATAGTTTCCTGGGCTATTGGGGAATAACTTAGTTTATTTTTGAGGTCTTTTCTGGTTGGGCCTATGATTGTGATAGTTTCTTGGGCTATTTAGAAATAACTTAGTTTATTTTTGACTGCTCTGTGATATTTTCCTGGGTTATTGGGAATAACTTAGTTTATTTTTGAGGTCTATTCTGGCTGGGGCCTATGATTGTGATAGTTTTCTGGGCTTATGAGAAATAACTTAGTTTAATTTTGAGAACTATTCTGGCTGGGCCTATATTTGTGATAGTTTCTTTGGCTATTGAGAATAACTTAGTTTATTTTTGACTGCTTTGTAATAGTTTTCTGGTCATATCTACTGGTTGGCATGTGATTGTGATAGTTTTCTGGTCATATCCACTGGTTGGCTTGTGATAATGATTGTTTCCTGGGCTATTGGGGAAATAACTTAGTCATTTTAAGGGGGATAAAGATTCTGCTGTGGTGATATATAAAATAACTTAGTTAATTTCAGCTTTGAAAATAACTTAGTCATTTTAAGGGTGATGAAGGCTCTTCTGTGGTGATATATAAAATAACTTAGTTAAATTCAGCTTTGAAGATAACTTAGTCATTTTAGGGGGTATAGTATTTGGCGATATATGATGTGTGTAATAGTTAAGGCTACTAAGTTCTATGCGTCTTTAGAGTCTCTTGGTCAATCAAGACCTCAACTCCTAGAGGCATCACTCTGTAGCGTTAACTAGTGTATAGCTAGTCGTCTCAAGCTTACTACTACTGATTTTTTTAATTGAAAGAACAACAAAGACTGGTGAACATTTCTATAACTTTATTGCCCCGCTAACTATAACTGATTACAATGACAGAGGATTAGGGCCGTCCCTCTATTCATTGTTTACAATAATTTCCCTTAACATATTTACAACATATTATACTTAGGATACTTCTTTGAAAGGTGATGTGAATAATTATGACATTTACAAGTCTGTATTCTGTGTTTGAATAAAAAGTCAGGAGGAGCCATGCGTCTCATTCCATTCTTGGATAGGATGACTCTGGCATAGTTATAGATGAACCACATCTCGATATCTCTGTCATTCTGGTATAAATCATCTCCAGTTCCATATAGTTCTTGATGAATGGCTGTGTTTAGATCTAGTCCTTTGTTGAGCTGGTGAATGATGTAGATACACCAAATTCCACATACTTTGCTCCATGGACTCTGTAAACATTCTTTGTTATGGATCCATCTTGAAGAGTTTCTTTCAATAAATGGTAGAACATATTGCTCTTCTGGTGGTCTTCCATATGAATTGAAGTAGATAACTTGATCTCTTCTGAAGTAGATAGCCACCCAATGTTCTCCTGGATCTGTGGATATATCTGTATTTACAATGTAAGCCTTCATATCCAGTGGTTTCTTCTCTGGTAGTAAATCCTTGGCACATACTTCTCCTTTCACAGGTATATTGTTTATGACTTTGATTAGTTCAACAGTGTTCATTTTTATTCTGTTTCTGGGTTCTCTTCAGATTTCTTTTCTTCATAGGATTCTATGAGTTTCTTGGCCCAGTACGTCTTCCACTGTTCTGTTAAGTCACTTTGATTTTTCTTGAAGTACTGCCAGTTTTTATAGGCTTCTTGATTTTCTTCTGGCGTCAGGTGATTGATCCCTGTTGTAAAGTCCATAGGGTGTCGCCCTATACAGATAGTTCCAGATTCTATTGTCAAAGTCTTCCATCACATCATAGATGTTTAGGCCCTCTAAGGCTGGATCATGACATCCATAATCTTCAATCCATTCTCTTGGAGAAGTCCATAGACAGATATCGTGGTATTTCTGACTTGGGTGGTTCATTTTGCATCCATGACATTCATGCTTCGCACAGTCTCCAACTGCCATCTTTAGACAAGTCAATATGGCTTGTTTTAGAAGAGTCTTCATAAGACAATCGATATCCTCATTGTCTTCTACTTCTTTCTCTAAGGTACTCTTCTCATCTGATGGCTGGATTGTTGCACTGTATGCATCTGTTTGGTACATCAAGTCCTGTTCAATGAAGTATCCTGCATTCATCTTTAGTAATCTGTGGTAACTTCTCTAAGTCCGTTGATTTCTATCAGGTTGTCAAACTCTGCATACACAAGCACGTTGATCGTCTTGGCAAGTGATGTTGCAAACTGAAGCTCCAATCTGAGGTTCCCAGTTTTTATAGGGTGCAAATGAGACTGATCGGCTGCTTGATCTGGTGTCAAATCATATCCCCAAAAGCAGTAACCTCCTTTGTAATCTTCATAATCAATGTTGCAATTTTGGACCTGATTCTGACTTGCTAATGCTTGGTAAACTGATAGAAAAGATCTGAGATACTGATCATTTTCAAATCTAGGTTCAAATGGTTTTCCATAGACACTATGTCCATCACAAGTGACATCCATTTTACTTAGATTGAAATGTTGGAAAAAGAAAGGACTAGTATCCCAATTCCCATTAAATGCCTCATTTGTTACTAAACCAATAAAAACTCGTTTTGGAAGTTGACCTGTGAGAAGATGATCTTCAATTTTAGATCTTGTGCCACTACTGATTGTAAAAGTTTTGACTTCAACTCTTCTGATTGGAAATTTAGCATTATGATGAGCAATAGTTTGATTCAGTTCATTGCTAATTGCTGGTAGAAGTTGAACATTTCGTACTCTCAAGATAGCGGTATCAATTTTGATTTTTGCAGGATAATTATCACTCATCAAACAAAACTGAGGAGATGATCGATTAAGTCTAAGTTTGAATTCTAAGCCATTAGGTAAGTATTTTTCCTGCATAGCAAGATCCAAATGTAATTTACCCTGAAGCTCCACGGATTTGCTTTTTGCTATGCGTTTGCCACGATCAGTGATACATGTATTTGTAATATCTTCAAAAGCTCCTGCTTCATCCTCAGACCAAAATTCTGCTGCTTTCAGTTGATTATCTTTGACATCAGAACCATAAGAAAATAAATTTTCAAGGCATGCTCTGTATGGATACGTGTCTGAATTATTTGTGATCAATTTATTGTTGATATACAAATCGATGCCACTGAACATACTATGAAAAAAGTTATTAATTGGAAATACTTTTGCATCAGTTTCAAGATCTTCACCCGTTTGCTGTAAGATTCTGAATTTGATATACAGATAGGCTTGAGACAAATCAGTGTAAAACTTGGTGTGAGGTGGAATTAGAAATTCAATGGGTGCATGATGACTATCGAGAGAAGCGATGGGATGATAATCATTCCACTGAGTGCCTTGCATGGTAGTCATGGTGGGTGGAATGGATTCCATATCCAATTCCGTTTTTGTGCAATCGCAAGAACCTTGTTGAATCATTTTTCGTCAAATATATCTTTTTCAAATACCAGACATTTAATAGGATTAAACTTTTTTGCTCTGCTTTTAAAACCCCTCTTAACAGTTCGGTGTCTAGATTGAGACTGAGGCTTTTTGCGTTTTTGAGTTGAATTTATAGCCAACTGATTAATAGTAGATTGACCAAAAGATTTCAAAGCTGTTTTTCCTCTTTGTTTTAAAACTTTTTTTACATTTTCACCACCCACAATGTCTTTCAGAGCTTGAACCCCTTGATCTTTAGCTACTTTTTTCACACTTGCTTTTGCTACAGGTTTTAAAATTGGAATCACTGTTCTCAATGCAGCTTTAAAAATGGATCCTAAACCATTGCCATATTGTCTTGAAACGCCTCTGTACACGGGAAAGTCTCCTTTCCCAGATTGAAGAGACATAATGCTTCTGGATTGTTTCAACATTATTCTTTCTGTCGAAAAGGTAGTTTCACTAACGTTTTCCCAGAGATAAATGGCACATTTTCACCTGTATCACCTTTTATACTAATGTGCACCTGATCTATGAAAGATTTTGCCACTGGAACGTAGTGTACATTGACAAATTCTTGATGTAAATGATTGTTTTCTCTTTTACTTTCAAATGGCAATACTCTCAAAATAGGTGCAGTAACATCACCAATAAACGTATAACTTGCTAAATCAGAGTAAATGTAAAGTTGATGAATTTTTGTATTCAAATCCACACCATATCTGAAAATGTATTTTTCATTTGCTACTGGTTTATCAAAATAATTTCTATCTACACCTAATATTTCTGCAATTGCCTTTGGAAAAATAATTTTGACTTTTGTAGGATCTTGAACATCAAGTTTGACTCGAGCACTTTTTTCACCATAAGAAATTGTAATGGTAGCATTGCTATTTTTAAGTGTCAGTCCATATTGAAAATTGATAGTTTTTTGAATTTCTTCAACTAAATGGCGTGGAGAAGCATAATAACCATTTTGAATAAAGACTCTCATGTCTACATAACCTCCATAGGTTGTACAATTATCTATATCTTCACACATTTTTCTATCAAAAAATCTTAAAATCACATAATTGTTTTCTTTTGTGATATTATTTACTTCAATTGGAGTTATGACTTCTACCAAACCTACTTCCCAATTATCTTTTTCAATTTGTATGGAATGATCTAATTTCACTTTAAAGTCACATTGCATATTTTTTGAAAAAGTGCTGAGTGAACTATCACTCAAGAGTGTCAAATAAAAGTTGTTCATGGTTTGAGTTTGGGTGAATCTGTTTCGTCAGCAGAAATTGGATTAGTTTGTTTTCTAAATTTTAAACCTGGGGATGGTAGTATGTAACCGATAGAACTACTGAGTAAAATTAACCACAATTCTTTATCTGGACTTCTCAGACTGATTTGAACTAATGATGTGACAATGATCATGTATACAACAATGATCTGAGCAAAAAAAGTGAACTGATTTTTAACAATTCGATCACGACCTTCTGCAGATTGTACTGAAGCAGTGTCACCACGTACAAATGATCCTCTGAGATCCATTTTCATGCTTTTATACAAGATCAGATTCTAAAATCCAACTGTCGAATTTTGAAGGATAACCTTTCCAGTGAACTTTAATTTCTTTCACCCACTTTTTTCCTACTTTACGTTTTCTGTGATCTAAAACAGAATCAATTTCGTAAATTTGATCTTTCTCTACACGTTGTAACTCGTGTGAATAGAAAGTGCCTTTGACTAATTCACCCTCAAGATCTTTTATTTTATAGGTGATAGGAGTCTGAGTTTTGACCACTGCTAAAATTTGAAATAATTCTTGTGTCCAATTTGGTAAATAACCTTTATCAAATGTACGTTTTGTTTTATTGATACGCACAAAATCATTCACTTTGAATTTTGGTTTGACTTTTTTAGAATTTGATTTTCCATATAAGTTTTCTGACACCTGTGGTTCATTTTTAAGAGTCACAGACACAGGTGCACATTTAATACTTCGATGATAAGCGTGATTGTAACCATGTACTAATTTGGGAAGAATGTCTACATATCGCAAAGTGCGATGATGAGTAAAATATTTCCACATGCGAGTTTTCAAAGTTCTTTGAAAACGTTCCACAATACTGGCTTTGGTTTCAGGATTTTCAGTAGTGAAGAAATGAATCTTTTTAGTTTTCAAGAAATGTTGAAATTCTTTATTTTTGAATTCAGTTCCTTTATCTGTTTGCGTACTTTTTGGACATCGTCCACTTTTTAACACAGATTTGAAAGCAATCACTAAAGTTTTCCCAGTTTTATCTTTAATAGGTACCACCCATGCATATTTTGAAAATACATCTATGATGCAAAGTAAATATCTATGTTTGTCATTGAACTTTGATAATTTTGATAAGTCTGCCAAATCTGCTTGCCATTGAGTATCAATTCCAGCCACTACTGTTTTGCGTCGCAAAAACTTTTTATGAATAGGTTTATGTAAAGTATAAGTTTGTTGTTTTCTTAACCAGTCTCTAACATCTTGAAGTTTTACTTTTTTGGATGATTGTTTAGCAAGTTTGTACAAAGCTTGTTCACCTGCATACGCAGCAGGACTTTTAGGATTGTAATACAACTGTTCAAGCTTCATTGTAACTGACCCATGGAGAAGAAAACTCTTCTTTTATACGTTTTTTGGTGGCAGATAAAAGTGCCGGAGAGGAAAAATGGTCTTTGATACGTTTTCTGACACTCAAACTCTTTGCAGACCTGACAGAAACAGGAATACGACTTGCTGTTTTTCTGATGGTGCGTTTTTGTTTGGGAGTGATATAATCCGTTTCAGGAGTTTCTGGAGCACGATGCATCCAGTCCCACCTTTCCCTATTTCCAATGACATCTTGGGGAATATTCATGTCTTTTAAACCTTCTGCAAAAGCTTGCCAACCTGTAGGTTCACTGCCTAGACGATTTCTAATGACATCATTGACCAAATCAATAATATTGGACCCTGGAATAGATTTGCCATAAAGTTTAACTGTACCATCATCTTCCCAGGACACATTTGGGTTAGTTTTTAGAAGTGAAACTAAAAGCTGAGCTTTGCGTTTCATGGTGGAAGGCACACTATCTATGACCAATTGATTCATTTTGGAAGAACTAGGGTCAGATTGGGGAAAAAGAGATGTTTCTTTTAAAGCTTTTTGATGAGCCGTTTTAAATTTGTGCAAGGTTTGGCCATATAATTGAGATTTTTCAGCTTCAGACAAATCTTCATTGGCCATGACAGAAGATAAGTCTCTTTGAAGACTGGCTGTGGCAGATACATTAGGATCAGGAGGCAGTCTGGGTTTTTGAATTTGTTCCTCTTTCCAGCGTTTCATGTCTTCCCAAAGTTTAAATGGCACAATAGCCATTTTACGACCATCCATATTTTTTTATTTTTTGATAATTTCACCCAAGACAGAACCTATGATAGGAGCAATTAATGGTTTTAATAATAATCCTAACAAAGCTCCACCTTCCTGATTAATAATTTTCTTTTTTGTGTCAAGTGGCACTTGCTTAGAACTCAGTAAACGTATATGTTGCTTTCTAGCTCGTAACTGATTCTTTTGAGCATTTGTCAGACGTACATTGCCTTTTATAAGATTGATGCAACATTCCCCTACACAATCAATGACTTCTTTAGGAGATTCTTGAATCATTTTCTTACGACATTTATTGGATAAATGAGTCAATCCTTCTAAAAATGTACCATAAGTTTTAATCAAAGATTTTTTTCTCATTTTATTTTGCAATTTTCTACGACGTGTTGTTGTTACAGCCATGTTTATGAGTGTGTTTATAATTTAAATGTACAATCCTTTTATAGTTTTTTTAAAAATGAAGTCGTCGACGTTCAGAATGAGGTGGCGATGGATATTTGTTTGGATTTAACATGTGCATGGTAGCACCAAATCCATGTCTTTTTAACAAATCTTGTGCTCTCAAAGGAGTAAATCTTGCTAAATTAATAGAAGATCGTCTTGCATTCGTGTTTGGAGAATCAAGACCTAAATTTTGCCATGAGGCAGGACTTTTACTTTTACGTTTTGTTACAAAACGAACACCAACCTTTCTTTTTTTCTGTTTTCTAGGTTTTTTCACTGATTTTTTCTTAGGTTTTTTAGTTTTCTTGTTAAATTTTCTCATCAACTTATTTCCATCCCATCGAATCAGACTTCGAATGATCACACCACCAAAGAATCCACCACCTCCAGGTTTTAAAATGATACTACGTTTTACTTCAGGATCAACAATTGCACTTGCTAATTTTCTTACATCATCCTGATGTCTATCCATAAATTTTTGAGTTTGTTTAGGTAATTTCATCTTACCCTGAACAATTTTTCGAGCTGCCAAAGAAAACCATTTGATCATTTCAATTAAACCTGCATTTAAGAGTGATTTTCTTTTATGACTATCATGTTCTCTGCTTAAATTATACAGAGCACGTATCAGATTAGCTGATGTTCGTTGAGCCATTTTGACTCAAATGATGGATTTAAACTCAAACACACCTTTTTATACTCCTGGAAAATAGACAACAGGTCCTTGTTGATCTGATTTTGTAAACCAGTTTTGAAAAATATGTGTTCTGAATCTAAGATAATCAGGTGTATTTGGTTTCAAATCGACCAATAAGTATCCATGAGGTATAGATGTGGCGTCGTTAAACGCATGAATCATATGTGGAGCTTGAAGTTGATTTGCTAATACTTTAATTTGCATCTTATCTCTTGGACTTTGAAATAAAACTAAATAATGAGCATTCAAACTGATGGTGCGAGAAGATTTACTTTGTTGAAATAAATTTTGAGTGATGTACACCACACTTGCGTTTCTATGATGTCCTTTTCTTGTAAACCATAACTTAATTTTTTCTTCATCTTTGTCTCCTAACATGTCATCAAAAATCACCAAGTGAGTTGCACCGGGATCAGTGACAATTTCATCTTCATCATCGGGAATACCTTGAATAAATTTGATGTTTGACCCCTCACGCTCTTGTAAGATATTATAAGATTTTTGCCATTCCTTGTAACACCAAACAATACGTTGGGGTAAAATATCAAATAAATCTTCTTTAAACTCAATCATCTTTTTAACAAATTCAGTTTTACCCGATCCACTTGGGCCAGAAATAAAAATATTAGAAGGATGTTTAAAAAACAAACTTCCAATATCTTGATTTGAGTCCAACTGGTGTGTAGAAAGTGCCATGGTTAACTGTGAAAAAATTACAAAGACAATTTTATTTATACTCAAATTTTAATGAACATGAACCAACAGTTTAATACATAATAAAAAACAGTTTAATACATAATTAAAAAAAACAACAGTTTAATACATAATTGAAACAGTTTAATACATAAAAACACCTGTACAATACATCAGACACAGTTCAATTCATGACTATCAGAAATAATACATGATCATCAGAACTACTCTATCTATGCCAAATACCCATAAGGAACAGTATATCCATCTCCAATAATGACACGTTTAGTATAAGTGAACCGATACGTCTTGGATTGCAATTCAGTGGTCACAGTCTTGTCTTTATGTTTTCTGATCTTATTGTAGTTGACAGTATCTCTGAAGTCTTTCCTATCTCCCTTCACCAAGTTCAGCATCCGATCAAAGTGAATGACTTGAGACGTATTGTAATCTAGAGTGAGTCCTTTCACTTTGCAAGTAGATCCTCGATTTCCATCCTTGTGCACAAATTCATAGCCAAAGTTCTTCGGTCCCATGCCAACAAATTTCACAATTCTAGCATTGGGCACTTCATCTGTCCATTCTCCAAGTCTGTTGTTGACAATAGTAGGGTTCCATAAATGGGGTTTGTGATGATAAATGATAGAGTCTGTATCAAAGTAGAGTACACGTTCATTCAACTTTTCCAAGGGTTCATAGAGCTTCAATCTGGCTTGAGCAGTGACGAAGGCTGCAACAATCACATTACTGCAAGCATGCGGCTCCACATTGGGTTCTGTATCCTCCCAATTGACCAGTAGAAGATTTTCTCTGCAAATGTCCACATTCTTGACAATCTTGTTTGGATTTGTCACCAGATCAAAGAACTTGGCAGGTTCTGAAAAATATTCTGTCTTGGTCATATTATCTCGCTGTGCCAATTTTCCCCAGAGACTGTTTAACATGATCTTAGCAATAGCTCTCATTCCTTTATTCTTCTCCACATTCTCCAATTTGATTCCTTCGGCTTCAAAATAATCTGGCTTGAACTTGATCTTATCTTGCTCAGTCTTGCACCAATCAGGATAGCCACTTGATTCTTGCTTGATTCTCAGAAAAGTATTGATATACCCAGCAAAGATCCCTTCTTTTCCGGATTCTCTGTCATACTGAGTCATCTCTGAGAAATGCCAGACTTCATACACGTCCAATAACTTGTACCCTCTGTCCAATGCAGCAAACAATTCGATAGTGACCCAGGTCCCTGTAAAACTTCTATCTTCTTCTTGTAAATGAGTACATCTCATATGAGGATCTGTCTTTTCAGCACAACTTCTACACAATGGAAACATCAATTTCTGACTGCATTTCTGTGGAAGTACAGGATGGTACAAATTGGTGGGTGGTAGCACTTTACACTTGATCAATCCACAGTACTGTCTGATGTTGTCTTTATCAATATTCTCTTGAGAAAAGATGGTGGGATGACCAAGTGGAAACTGTCCGTACTTGCAAATAGTTGGATAGAGTGAACACACATCGATGTACTTGATTTCTTCATTAGAGGATTCATCGATTTCCTGATAGAGTTTGGTTGAGTTAGTCCTTCCACCAAATAAAGCATCTCTTGGCCTCAAAGGGTCTAAGTTTGTAAATTCTGAGTCCACCAAAGTTCTAAAGTCTGGATCTTCCTTGTATCTCTTGTCATAGTCACATTCCCAAAGCTCCACCACCTGATATCCTGCTTTTCGTAACTCTTCTATCTTGCCAATGGTCAAAATATACAACTGATGCATGCTCAAACACTGATGATGTTGAACTCTGTTTCTGTCTGGAAAATGAGTAGGACATCCATGCCAGTAACATCCATGGAATTCAAATACAGTTCGAGATTCTTCATGGTAGCCATCCACATAATGTCCACTGATTCTTTGTTCACCACCATTCAATGCATGTTTGATTTCAATACCACGTTCCTTAGCTTCACTTTGAATCCATCTTACAGCTTTGATAGAGTAATTCTTTTGATTAGGATAACCTTCAGGTGGGATGATGGCAATACTGTTTTCAGGCATATGATTCTTTCTCCATACTTTTGAACAAGCTTGAGCGATAGTGCAAGCTTCAGACAAAGGATCGAGTCCACTAATGTTGATCAATTCTCGTCTGAAACAAGCACATCCTCGTCTTAGAATATCCACATCACTACGACAGTATTCTTCCATCTCCCATTTGAAGTTAAATATAGCACCACTCTCAATTTTCCCTTTATGCCAAGCTAAAAATACCTCACGATCCTTGACAGACATCTGACCAGGATTGTACATGTCCACAGCAAAGTAAGGTCCCACATACTTTTGGTTTGCCAGTGTATTTGCAAGATGAGGAAAGTAACCTTTCTTCAACTCTGTCAAGCCAAATGTATCTGGGACATTAGCCAGTCTCATATGCAAAAACTGATAAGAATCAAGGAATGTGACACGTCCTACTTTCATTCTAAGTATAGTATTTCCATTCATGATCACATCAGGTTTCACTGTACCATATTCTAAGATATAGTGTAAGATGAACTGACCATCGTATCCTCCAAAGTTATGTGCAATACATGTCACTCCTTTATTCTCATCTCCTAAAATCCAATTGCAAAATTGTGGTAAAGTATCTATGCCTTCAAAGATAAATTCTCTCAGACCTGTTTGTGTCGAACAAGTCGGACAAAATGTATCTATGGGCAATTCCATGCAATCATCACAAGCTTTATGAGCAACACAGAAATTCACTTGATGTGTACCAGTTTCTTGATTTGACTTGAAATCAAAGAAGATGAAACGAGATTTCTTAGGTTGAGAAATCTCTTCTTCTCCTTCATTTTCAGTCATCTCAGATTTACATTCATAACTTTGAATATAACATTGATGATTGGGTCCAACAATCTCTTTACAATTCCTACATTTTCTCTGTCCTGGACACACATGATTTTTCTTATTGCCCACAATCCTCAAATTACATTTACCACAATTATACACAAGTTGACAAATAGATTTATGCTGCTTAGATTTCATTGCCTTATGCTTTGCAAAACAGTCCCTACTACGAAATGTTCTTTTACAGTCCATACAACGCGTTTTTTGTCCAGGAATACAAGGAATGTCACTATAGCAACCATCACATCCATCAGCACATCTATGGGCACCTCTGTTTGTATATCCAACATCACAATACTCGCAGTAGTAATGGGTACCGAGAAATCCTGTCACCTTGCTAATCGCATCATAGTGATCAATTCCATTGAAGTAAATATGGATCACCTTCGTCTCAGGTTTCTTCTTGAATTGTAGTGGAAATATCAGTCCATCTTTAGGATACTGAGAATGGACTTTGATCAAGTACTTGGGAGCAAGTACAGATTGGATCTTCTTGTATTCCTCAATACCACAAGACTTAGTATGAGGAATCTTCGCTCTATCCAATAACTTCATGGCTTCTCGGGTCTGCATAGATTTGCTGGATTGTCTCATAAGATGCCAATTCTTCTTCCAAGACTCTGATTCTTCTTTATCCGCATTACATTTGGCCACCACCACAGCTCTTGCCATACACATTACATCTTTGGTATTATTGATCTGTATAATACTTCTTTTGTTGATACTCATATTTTCTGACTCAAAATAGAGACCAGCATGTAATGGTTTCCGTCCGCTGCCTACTGGAAGTCTCACCACTGTAATTTGAATAGTCATCTGTCCATCATGAATCCTGAAATTCTCATTGGACTGTTGTACTTTCATGATTTCTTGAAGTATAGCTTCCCCAGTCATGGCTGAGACATCTCTCCAAGGCACAAACACTCCAAGTTTCAATCCAGGATGCAAAATAGTCATCCGCATCTTATCATTGGATTCCATCTGGCATCGTTCTTTAATGTCTTCTACCAGCCGATCAAATAATCTTGATATAAACTGTAGGTGTGAAACATTGTCAGGGAAAGTCTTGATGTTGAGTTGAAATTCTTTCCCTTGAGCTCGAAATAATCTAGACTTCTTCTCGTTGACTGTCTTGATAGAATAATAAGAAGTCAAATCTTCATCATCTTCATCATCTGAACTCTCTGTGTCTGAATAAATCACCATAGGTCTTCTTTTTCTTGGTGGTGGTCTAATATTATCTTCATCATCTGAGCTCTCTGTATCTGAATAATCTACCAGCCTACGTCGAGGTGCTTCATCATCAGAAGTGGGTGGGGTAATATCTCTCTGTCGCTTAAACATGTTGACTCTTCGAAGTTCTCTACTGAATTGATGCTGCAATAGAAATCTGAGCTCCTTTTATACTGGAAAAACCCAGATTTGGAAAAACTAAGATTTTCTGAAATCAACTGTTGAAAATTCTCAAAATTGTTTCATCAAGCGTAATCACTATTTGATTTTTTCATCCGATCGAGTATTTTCCATAAGTTCAGAAAAAAACCTCAGTCAAGATGTCTAGTTCTCAAATTATTTTGATATGCAAATTTGAATTTTTCATCAGATCAAATCTTTTCTATAAGCCAAACTACTGAAAGTTTCACAATGCGGCAATAGAAATCACTAGCCAAAAAAATTTGACAAGCAAAACTATATGAATTTTTTCACAAAGTGTCAGGCGAGACTACAATTTTTGCTAGGCCTAAAGTGCAGGCGAGACTACATTTTTTGAAAAAATTAGCAAGAAGTATCAGGCACTGTATAAACAGCACCATTACTCTCCCAGTACTATCCTAACCTCGGAATCCCTGGCGATTGAAACTGTCTCAAATACAAGTCAAATTCCTGCATGTCTCTATGGACCAGAGAATTTGAGGCGGAGCCACTCCAACCCGAAGGCTGGCGCCCTTAAACAGCCGAAGCTGCTCTACCTTTTTAAATGCATATTCAACAGTTTCTGAAGCACAAAGCTTCTCTACGGGCCTCGGCGGATGTATAGAGTACCAGTGGTCAGTTATTTTTGTTCAAACTATATCTCTACTGACTTAATAAGCAAATATTTGCGATTCATACATATAGTTATCCTATATCAAGATGAGTTTGAAATGGTGTCTCAATGTTACTCTATCCCATAATAGTTATCATGTCTTATAGTATGTAAAATCAATAACTTGAATATAAGAGCTATCTTATGGTAAAAATTTGAAGTCAATCGGATAAAAAAAACCCGAGATATTACAAATTTCGCATATTTTTTAACGTGAAATTTTTTATTCAAGGGAGATAATTTATTGGCATGAAAAAGCAAGAACCGGATTTCTAAAAAGAAAAAATCATATTTTCGCAATAACTTGAGTTTGCCTCGACCGATTTTCAAAATTTTTTCACCCAATAAAAGCTGAGAACAATAGCTATCTTATCACATACATTATATTTATTTTAGTTGCAAGTGTAATATCATGGAAGAAGCAAGAGAGAAGAAATATTTGGAAATTCCACTTTCCAAGATTTTGAAGTTCAGACCGTATAGAAGATTATTGTTCTGCATTTACATCTTATTTTCTCATGATGAGATTACAATAGAAGAGATTCAACAGAAACTCAATAGTCCTGAAACTTTTGAAGATTTCAAGAAACTTTGGTGGATCAGTATCAGTTATTTGATGGAAAAAGAGACACTGATTACATTTGAGAATTGGAAAAGATGTGTCGCTGACAATTCTAGTGTGATTGAATTTCTCTACAATCATAGAAGAGACAGAACTTTTCCAGGACTATAAATAGTTGGACACCAGTGAGAGAGAATCATTTCACTTCTGACTTTTGAAGAGTAAAGATGGCTAACAGTAGAGATCCAAGGATGGCTAAAGTCTATGATAAGAAGAGCATCTACTATCATTGTGTATCATTGAAGAAACTTTTATCTCAAGAAGAACAAGCTTTGATGCAGCCATTAGAAGATAGTTTGAGACAACAAGACAAGTTGAGACCCCCTTATGGAGAATGTCACTATTGTCATGATACTGGACATTGGCTTGGAGATTGTCCTGAGGCTCAGAAATTAAGAGAACAACAGATGTTTACTGATAAGAAGCCTACATATGGGCAATGTTATATCTGCGGACTTGAAGATCATTGGGCTCCAAATTGTCATAAGAGAGAAGAACATTTGATGACTGGTGAAGAATCTCAACCTAAGTTGGTGGATTATTCAGACTCAGAGAGCTCGGATGATGAAGATAATATTAAGCCACCACAAAGGAAACGAAGAGCTATGGTGATTTATTCAGACGATGAAGATGAGGAAGAGCAACAGTCTTCAGTATCTACAGAGAAGCAACAGTCTTCAGTATCTACAGAAAAGCCTTCAAGAAAACGAAAGGCTTCAGACGTCTCTGATATCACTCCTAAGAAAAGACGTTTGGATACTCGTAAAATGAAGACAGTAAAACGTGGGAAGAAGATTTATTGTTTCATTTGTAAATCAGCCTCTCATTCGCCTCGATCCTGTACAGAGATGGTGACGGAGAACAGGGATAAACAGATTTCTTGTGATGAACCAGACTCTATAGTGCATATTCATTAAAGACTTTAATAGACTCTAGGGACAAATAGTGATTCTAGTAGTTTTTGGATTTAATTAAAAGTATGTTGTTGAAATTGTGTTTGCTTTTATTTTGAGGTTATTCTTTAACGAAACTAATTGAGTAGCCCTGAAAAGGACTGTTTGTTTTAAAGTCTCCTAAGTAACAAAATATTTCTTACTTAGAAGATTTTAAAATAGGTCGCACAATGGCTACAGGTTTTCTGGATCCAATCCCTCTGCGAGCAAGAAATTGCTCCAATCCCAATTTATTTTGTTGTTTCTCCACCTCTTTCCAATCTTTTCGCTGCAAGGCAGCACACAACTTGGTCAAACTGAATTTTTCAAAGAACTTCATTTTTTGAGAGAGACACAAAGAACATTAGGTTATATAGTAGGATAGGTGGATTGACCTACATTCTACTCCTCCGCTAGAGAGAGCAACTAAAATCTGATTGGTCCATTAAAAGATCACGCCATAATCACCCCATTACTGTAAGCATGATTAGGAAATACTACAATCACACATATCTTAGGCATAGCCTTGCATACAAAACAAAGTGCAACATATTTAGTTATTCTTTCTTGAAGAAATAGGTGGCCCTGAAAAGGGCCGTTTTGGTGGTTATATTACCACAGAGACTTTATTTTCTAGGAGCAGGGACATCTACTGGGGCGGCCACCACATGCAGGACACCGCACACCCCACTGTTCAACCGTAATTGTCCTTCTCACTGGTATGTAGAAGGGCATATCATCTGCTTCCGCATCCCAATCCTCAGAAGGATGAGGTGTGGGGGGAGAATTATCCCCCCAATCTTCCTCCTCGTCACTGATAGTTTCCACCTTCACTTCTGTCTTTACATCGTTTATCAAATTTTCTACCCTCCTACTCATCTCCAACATCTTCTGATGATTCTCAATCATCTGTAATAGAAGTTCTCCCGTATCTTTCACAGCATTCACAGTCTCCAGTAACCTCCTAGTAGCATCAGCCATAGTCTTGCCCTGCTCCTCCAATTGCTCCAAACGCGAATCCATATTGCAAGCCATTTTGTTGTTGTTGTCGTGTAATACAAGAACAGAATGAAGAATTTGAGATTTGAAACGAGCTTTTATAGTTTTCAAAGGGATTGACCTACATTGAACTCCTGCGCTAGAGAGAGCAACAATACACTGATTGGTCAGTTCATTTATTTTCACCCAATCAGAGTTGACTTGATTTCTTAAAGCGCGGGAACTTTAAACTAGGTCAATCCGCTTGACAAGTATAAAAGGCTCAAACACACTACATTTTTCAACATTCATAATCATGGAGCCATCACTAACACTGGACGATATGATCAACAATCCTGATATTCTACTATCAGCTGTGAATGAGACGTTTGCTAACGATATGACACAACAGTATTATACGCCGCAAACACCCTCAACGTATATACCTCAACCTGTTCAGCAAATGCCACAAAAGCAACAGTCAAAGACTCAAGTCATAGAAGTCCTTCTCAAGGAAGTCAATGAGTTAAGGTCTAGAGTGAAGAAGTTAGAAGAATTATCTCAACAGCGAGCGCAGCAGCAAACGTTTGAGATACAACCCATCCAGATACCAATTAGACTTGACATTATGACCAATGACCAAGAGACTAGTCAAAACGTAGGAGTTGGAAAAGCAACTAAGAAAATTAAAATGACCAAGAAGAAGTGCTAGAAATAACTAGACAATCAACAAACAGCCCTTTTCAGGGCTACCACTTCCCTAGAAAGAATACCACTAAACTTGCTAAACAATATACACTAGTTAACGCTACAGAGTGATGCCTCTAGGAGTTGAGGTCTTGATTGACCAAGAGACTCTAAAGACGCATAGTACTTAGTAGCCTTAACTATTACACACACCATATATCCCCACATACTATACCCCCTAAAATGACTAAGTTATTTTCAAAGCTGAAATTAACTAAGTTATTTTATATATCACCACAGCAGAATCTTTATCCCCCTTAAAATGACTAAGTTATTCCCAAAAAGCCCAGGAAACTATCACAATTATAGGCCCAGCCAGAATAATCCTCAAAATTAAACTAAGTTATTTCTCATTAGCCCAGAAAACTATCACAATCATAGGCCCCAGCCAGAATAGACCTCAAAAATAAACTAAGTTATTCCCAATAACCCAGGAAAATATCACAGAGCAGTCAAAAATAAACTAAGTTATTTCTAAATAGCCCAAGAAACTATCACAATTATAGGCCCAACCAGAAAAGACCTCAAAAATAAACTAAGTTATTCCCCAATAGCCCAGGAAACTATCACAATCATAGACCCAACCAGAATTTCACCAAAAATAAACTAAGTTATTCACAGCTAGTCACTCAAGCCTACCAGGATAGTCATCTATGGCACCCGCGATTTTATCCTGAAAAAAACTAAGTTCTTTTCAGGCTTAAAAATCGCGGGTGCCATAGTGGCATCCATTACTACTGACCACTCGTTTACTATTTTATAGAATATGTTGTGCATGAGTGTCATCATTCAACATTTACTCACGCCTCACCTGTAGAGCCAATAATTAAATAGTGTGATATATCAAACAATAGTTCACAGCTTTGAAAGCGCAGGGAAAATGTGTGATAGCTGACGTCATTTGTTCTTTGAAAATGACGTCATTCATGGCGTTAGACGTTGTAATGT
The DNA here is from genome assembly GCA_964019695.1 of Loripinus fragilis. NCBI lineage: Eukaryota > Metazoa > Mollusca > Bivalvia > Lucinida > Lucinidae > Loripinus > Loripinus fragilis. The sequence goes on along the minus strand of OZ026514.1, from coordinate 8,740,895 downwards.
CGTTTTTACGCTTGAAAGACGTTACAAATACATGTAAACGTAAGCGACGTGGTCTAAGTATTGGCGGGAGTTCTTCAGTGCAAAGGCGGAAAGTTTGAAGAAGCTGAAGACTTCAAGTTTGTTTTCGTCGTTTGTTGTGCAACCAAATCGAAATAGATCAGCTCCAGTGCGTGATTTGTTGCGTTCTCGGCAACTACGATAGGATTATTAGCGACGCTTTAGAAAAGCAGAACCGGAACAGAAAAAACACAAGGAGTCTATATTCACCGGCAAGCGCGCGCCAGCCAGTGAATATGACAATATATAGACTGGCCACGTGAGCGCTCTAAGCCAATGAAAATCGGTCTTTTTACTTAGTTATATAATAAAGTAAAATGTCTTAGCTTTAAGTATTACCAAGTGTGGTAGTCTAAGAATATTAGCAGCTACAATATGAGTAATTTTGTAGGTACAACCCCCTTAACTTGATAACCATTTTTCTCTCTTTTCTAACACTTAAGTTAATATTCTAGAATATAATCATAAAATGATTTGCATATCCGATCATGGCATAAAATGTGCTCTGTCTTAGCATTTATTCGCTACCAAACGTGTTAGTCTATGACAATCAGCAGATGAGATATAGGTAATTTTGTAGATATACACATTTTAATTTTTCTGCAATTCTTCTTTCTTTGTTTAATGTTTTCATAAATATTCACAAATGGGTAAATAAGATTTGTATATCAGACTATTGTGTTAAAGCACTATGACTCACCTTTCATTTGGTACCAATTTTGAAAGTTTAGAATAGTTAGGAGCTGACATATGGGTTATGTTGTACGTACACCCTTTTAAATTGTCTAACATTTTTCTCTTATTTCTAATGTTCTCATTAATATTCAAATTAGATAATGTGTATATCATATTATTGGATTTGAGTGTAATGTCTCAACTACAATTTGGTAACCAGTTTGGTAGTCTAAAAAAATTAGCAGCTTAAATTTAGGTATTATTGTACACACCCTCCTTATTTTTTCTACCATTTATCTCTTATTTCTCATGTTTTCATAAGTATTCATGACTATACAAATTAGATTATTTGCATTTCGTACCAATGGATAAAAGTATTTTGGCTAGGCTTTAATTTGGTACCCAGTTTGATAGTCTATGATAACTAGCTAATGACATATGGGTAATGTGTATAGGTACACCCCCTTATTTTTTCTACGAATTTTCTTTTATTTTTATTTTTTATTAATAATCATGAATATACAAAAGCGAAAGTTTGCATATCAGCACATTGAATAAAAAACATGTCTGGGCTTCAATTCAGTACCAGGGTAGGTAGTCTAGGATGAGTTGCTGCTTAGATACAAATCATTTTGTAGGTACACCCACTTTCTTTAGAATCATATTGTGTATTTTCACATTTATGGGGGAAGGGTAAATTGTTCTAGCCAGTTTTTTTTCTTTGCTATTTAGCGACCGTTTTGTTTCTCCAGTATCTGACAGCTTGTTTTCCTTGAATTTGTGGAAGAGAGAAAAAATCTATGAAAGTGTGTGCAGCACGCAAGTGTCAATTTTGGGTCTGCTCGCAAATGACCCAGCTACAGTGGCCGATGGGTTGCCATGGACACCATTCAATTTTATGTAATCCAAATAGGTTTATTTTCGGAGACAATAAGAATTTTTGGTATTTAGTGGTCCCATTGAACAATTTTGCATCCATGAATTATTGTCCTTGGGTGCAAGGTATGTCGAATAAGCCCCCTCCCCCCTCCCGAGGTGTGTGTGGGAAGGGGGAATAGTTATTCCATGATTTTACCTCTATTTTTACTTTCATAAATACTCATTAATATGCATGGTATAATTTTAATTTTCCAATATGACTATTGGATGAAAGGACTTGTCAAATTGTATCCCTGATGATATAATAACATGCAACAAGGACAGTTTGGGGGCAGAATTCAGTTTATATTTGCTTTTTATAGTTTCCCTTATTTTCTGAAATTTTCATCAGTATTGATGAATATGCAAATTAGATAACTTATCTGCATATCAAACCATTCCATCAGATGAAAGTGCTATATCTAAGCTATAATTGCTAGCAAGTTTAATAGTGTAGGGTGAATTGCTGATGAGATACGAGTCATTTTGTAGGTACAGGCTTACTTTCTTTAAAATCGCATTAACCCCCTCCCCTAGCTGAACCTTACAGAATTTTGCTTAAATCGCTATATTTTCCTGTAAACAATAGTGATATTGTGAAGCATCTTTTTAAAGTTCTCATTTTAATGAAATCATTCCTGACAAATTTGGGCCAGATAGTATGCATGTACTATCATGAAAAAAAACTTAACTAATACGGAAGCAAGATTTTTAGCTCAAGTTGTCTCCCCTGATTACCTCTTGGTCATAGTTTTAATTCTAAATGCATAAATTGATGTCAGTGAAGATCCCCAATCGTGAGAAGATGCTTTTGGATTGATTTGTACCAGTTTGGCATCCTTAACATGTTACTCTACAGATTTTTATGGATTTTTCTTCAATTTGGCGGCCATCTTGGAAATATGCAAATTAGATAGTGAAGACGCCATTTTTCAGCTTGCCAACATTGGTTTTTGGATTCAGCATACCAAAATACCCCTAATAGACATCTCAAAACCTTTTCTTCACAAAATGCCTGTACCTTCTTAAATAAGCGTCTTTTTCTGCTTTTTTTCCTGACTATTAAAATTTCGAAACATTGTCAGAGTGCATAAATTTAGGCTAGTCAGTCTCCTTATTATCCAAATTAATTCGAGATGCCTTTTTCTCACAATGGACTCAAAACTACAACAGGCATATACAGGTATACAGCTGTAAAGCGTTTCACAGGTGAATACGAGGGTCATCCAATAAAGAATGAGACTTTCTTCATAGTATGAAAACCTGTGTGTGCATTTAGTTAAAATTAACCATAATAATAGTATGACATCTTAGCAATTCAAGAATAGAAACAATATATGTATGATTGATCAGTTGCTATAGTAACGGGATGTTTTGTGGAAGGGCTTGAAGACGCATGGCCACGTTTTTATTATTTTTTGCATACCCACGGTCTTTCAAAGTCTTTTATTTTCCAACATTGATATAATTTAACCACTTGGTATCATTTATTCTGCTGAACAATCTAAGTGTTACGTAAAATGCTATAAAAGAAGAACCAAATATGCATATCCTTTATTTTAGTTGCCTAGCAACCAATTTACTCGATTTTTCAGAAACACACAACTTTGCGTTGCTATGGTAACTATACTAGAGAAGGATATCATACGAATTGTATTGTTATGTGCAGCTGATTGTAATTAAGTAAACATGAACAGAACCCTGTTCACTTTAATTGCCTCCGACTATTTGATATTAACTTTTAAAGTCACAAGGTCCGCGAAAAATACCAGATAATTCTTGAAATCTTGATTTTTTAAGCTTTGTTTCCATGGTAACAACTCAAAACTCCAGAACATTACTTTACCCTATTGGTACTATACTGCGTGCATGAGCATATTTAAGTTATAGTAGAAAAATAAACTGTACATCTTAATCTGTTTCCATGGTGACCATCTATACTGAGCCGTCCATGCACATTTGCCTAGTCTTCTAATGTTGCCTAGCAACAACAGTTGGAACTATGTAACACGTCGAACATGGTACAAGTGAACGGCCAAAAAGATGTGCTAGCTTAGAACAAGATTTCATAAGCCTAGCATGAATATTCAGTGCGCTATAGAAAAAGTCTCATTCTTTATTGGATGACCCTCGTAAATACACCCTGTCTTACCGATTTTTTATATGGAAATGTCCATGGGTGTGTCTTTGCTAAGAACCGCCCAGTCTCTCTTAACTGGTCGGACTATACTCGCAGGTAAAGGGTTAGTCAGTGGTATTGCATCATTTCATTCATTGTGGGTCACTTGTCTCATAGCTATTTTTAACGAGTGTGCTGAAGTTTAATTTTAGTTTTCAAACGCAATTGCGGATAAATGGATTAATGCAAATGGATAAATACATAAACATGTGCGGATCCAGAGGGGGAGACAGGGGGTCCCGACCCAATCACAAAAATATATAGGGTTTCTTAGCAATATTAGGCCGGATCCCCTGTCAAAACCACAAAGCTTACAAGCAAGCATTCAGTGTTGGGCCACCATCGGCCCGCCAGCGAAACGCAATTTGAATGGCGTTTCGCTGGCGGGCCGTTGATGGGCCGCTAATAGCGGTATTTGAATCCTTCCTCTCCTCATCAGAAAAAAAAAGAAAATAAAAAGTTAAAGTTGGACCCCCTCTGACAAAACTTTCTGGATCCGCGCATGCGTAAACCATTTAAAGGTAAGTCGTTTTCTTTTTAAATTTTTTCTATAATGACTTGCATCTGGCCGTTCCAAGCTGAACTTTATTTAGCGGATCCTACAATATCGTCCAAAATAGTCAAAGTATCTCATTTCTTCAACACAGGCGGCGGTATTGCGTTATATCCGACTATAAATAACAATTACAGGGTTGCGTCAGACAGCTACTCTGCAGGGCGCATGACCGGATTTCCGAAAAATTCAATCTGAAAGTTTGCTGCTTCGAAAGCAGCAAACAAAAAGACACCTGAGGGACATTTGAAACAGATAAGGGAGGGCCTGAGAAACTATTAGCTTTTTGGGGGGCCTTATATATGTCTTGAAATTTTTATAATGCATGCTGGTGATCACTCAGTTACCATATATTTGTCAAATATCTACTTGCTATTTCTCTTTTATCCTTAAATATGCTATCTTCTTTTTGGGTTTAAATTCTGTTACAGAGCTCTCACTAACTGCTGATTAGCAGTCCTGAACTCCTATTTTTTTGGTGCTGGATCCCTATTTTTTGAAGGGGGCTATTGTATGGTGGAACCCCATGGGGGGGGGGGGGGGGGTACTCTGATATTTTCACACATACGTAGGCTTGGGCTATTTTTTGGGTTCAAAATTCTGAATTTCAATAATTATTGGGTTTTCAGAAAAATGAATATTTTTTTGGATATGAAGATTTTGTGGATATTTTTTGGGGGGTCATCACAAAATTGGGCTAGTTTAAGGGTAATTTCTATGCATTTTAGGGGTTTTTTTTAAAGTCAAAGGTACAGAATTGGGATATTTTTTGGGGTTGTTAAGATTTCAAATATTTTTTTGGGTGCTTGATATTCCTGATATTTTTTGGGGGTGAACTGTAGACCCTGGGTCCGAGCCTACGTATGCGGAAAAAATAAGAACGGTTAAAGAAAAAAGTTTACGCATGAGGCACGCTGGACAAAGACCGGTCACAAAAGATATGGTCCTGGCGGAAGAATATTAACAAATAATAAAGAACACTATCTTCAGTTCTACTCTGTAAGTAATCCTCTATCGTCGATGAACCTAAATCCCTTTTCGTCGATGAACCTTAATGATCTTTCGTCGATGAACCTGGAAAAGAGAGATTATTTTCACGAATCACACTAGAAAGGTAGTTATCAGAAGCTGTTGAAGAGTCAACAAACATGGATCAATTAATAAAACGTATTTTTACGAATCACACCAGAAAGGTAGTTATCAGAAGTTGTTGAAAAGTCAACAAACATGGATCAATTAATAAAACATATTTTCATGAATCACACTAGAAAGGTGGTAATCGGATGCTGTTGAAGAGTCAACAAACATGGATCAATTTATAAAACGCGAATTCTTCGGCGATTCAGGTTCTAATATGAGTGGTCAACAATCGTCGACTCTCCCTATAGCTTTCCATTGATACTACGTATAAGAAGACGCTTGACTGTTTTCGTATATATTTTGGAAATTCAGCTGCACTTTACCAATAGTTTTGGGAGCGCAGTGGCTCAGTGGTAGAGTGCTTGACTCGAGACCGAACGGCCGCGGGTTCGAGCCTCACCGACGTCACTGCGTTGTGGTCCTTGAGCGAGACACATTTATCCTAGCTTAGTACTGGTTCAACCCAGGAAGAACCGTCCCTATATAACTGAAAGATTGTTGATGGGACGTAAAGAATCAAATCAAACAAACAAAACCAATAGTTTTAAAATTAACCTGACACCATGCTTGAAATAAACTACTTAAAAGCATGTGATGTTGTATTTTTCTTTCCCCAAAGCATAAAATGTACATAATATGAAACCTGTAAAATTTTGCACAAGTTAACATTTAACACGGTTGTACACCGGGTAAATTCGGACAGTGACATTGTCTGTTTCATATTTTAATTATTGGAATAAAAATATTCAATAAGCAAACAATGAAATTCCTGATGAGACATAAGGAGCCGTCTCATCTGGCTTTCCACTGTTTGCAAAAGTGTGTCCGAATTTACCCGATGTCTGAAGTTACCTGACTTTACCCTATTTTTTAAAAAAAGAAGTGTTGCACAATAGCAAAATAGATCAAAATAGAACTAGCAAATGCATTTTCCGAAGTATACTTTAGTCCAGTCTTTAGGGCCAGTTTAACAAAAAAAAATTCAGCGTAAAAGTGTGGTCATTTTCTTATCCATCAGTTTAAACATGTTTTATGGGTGCTCAAAAGAACCGTCTTATTGAAACAGTTCTTTTGAGAACAAAGGGGAGTTAAAAACGGCTTAACATAACTGCTCTAAAATTGTATATTTTGATACTATATCAGTTGAAGGTAAGATTAAACACTTAAGATTTTTATCAATACTGCAACTGTTTTACGATCAAAGAATGTAAAATTGATTTTTCTAACAATATATGCTTCGATCTGCCAGTTTAATATCACATAATTAATTAATATGCCTGTGGACTATTTAAGTGTGCAAAATGCAGATAATACTCCCCAGTATAGACACATGGGTTTTCTGCAATATTTTTCATATGAAAGTATGTTCCCCACCTTGACTCAGCTTCCTACTAACATATGATTTGTCGATGTTTTGCTTTGCAGTACTTTGTGTCATTTTGAATTTTGAAGTCATCTCGCTGGGGAAGAGAGGGCTATTTGTTTTATTTTTGTTGTGTTCTGAATGCAATGTCGCTGTTATCGTTCTTTGATTCTTTCTCACGGTGCCATGGGTTGGTCTTTAGAATGTGATTGTGGTATTTTCTGGTCATACTCAATTACTTCTTAAAACGAAAAAATGAAAAAAAACACGAATTTCCTCATTTTACACAGGTCAACTGAAACGCACAGGCTTCTAGCAAAACGCTTAGGTTTCTCAGATAGGACGCACAGGCTCCTAGATTAATGGCGTATTGTTGACAGTCAAATAAGGTATGTAGCAAACTTTCTATTTGTTTTACAGTTATTCACCGATCGTAGAATGTGACATAACTATGTCTCAAAGTTAACTATACCGATTTGCCCTTACAACGGTAGTAAGTTAACTCCCTAGATTTCGAAGTGAAAAATATGTCCAAATCTACATTTAATATGACTGAAAGGTGCTTTGTGCTAAATTTCCTATACAGTCCCGATTTCCCTCTTATATACACAATCGCTGCTCATGTTATGATTAGAACATTGTGAACCGAGATAATAAAGTCAAATGATATTGAACGAAGCATGCCCAATTTTCTTTACAACGCACCTAGCTTCTAATTTAATGACAACGCTGTGGCTTCTAAACATAGCTTAAACTTAAAAAAGAATCCAAAACGTTGTTATCAAAACATGCACACAGCGTTTCCACTGACACTGGCCAAAACACAGGAACTAGTGACAAGCTTTTTTAACACTAAAATTTTGAGAATATGATTTGAGTTTAGGACTGTTTTGATGTGCCAAATAGGATACTGGTATATGATGTATAGAGGATCTTACATGAGTGCTCATGTTTTATTGAATTTATTAAACGAGTTGGGGAAAAGAGATAAAATGCGAGGCTTGCCGAGCATTTTATCTCTTTTTCGCAACGAGTTTGATAAATTCAATAATACAAGAGCACGAATGTTAGATTCTATTTATCATATGACAAATACTTTGAAATCTCATTTCTGTCGTAAATACGTTATAATTTTGTCATTATGTACGCAGAGTTGTTATGGACGTCATAACGTTTCCCGTAAATCTATAAACCACTAGTGGTTTATCGATTTTATTGCATGGCGTTATTTCACTCCCAGACGCGACGTCATATGATAATTCATTTTTTCAAATTTAAACTATTTTAAAAGCCTCAGCGTTGTCTCTTCTTTAGAAGCTAAGTGCGTTGTAAAGAAATTGGGCATGTTTTTTTATTAGGGATCTGACAGTAGTTAGGTGAGTGCCATTTGACGGATTACCTTAGTTCACGATTTTCTGCTGTTATTGCGTATATAAGATGGAAATCGGGAATTTATAGGCAATTTAGCACAAAGCACCTTTATGTCAAAATGTAGATTTGAGTCTGTTTTTTCATTTTGAAATCTAGGGACTGAAACTTACTGCTTTTGTAAGAGCAAATGGGTGTGGCGTACATTAAGGCATATGTCACATTTTACGATCGGTGAACAACTGTAAAAAAGAGAAGAAAATACGCCTCATAGTTTATTACCTTATTTAACTGTCACCAATCCGGCATTGTTCTACGATTACAGAAGCCAAAACATTTTGCAAGTAGCCTGTCCGTTTCTGTTTACCACTGTGCTTATTTTCTGTGTGTAATGGAATGGCTAACCAAGGAACTTTTCTGAGTGAAGCCACGCCCACAAGTTTGACAGACGAAATAACGCCTTACCTTATTTTCTGTGTGTAATGGAATGGCTAACCAAGGAACTTTTCTGAGTGAAGCCACGCCCACAAGTTTGACAGACGAACGGACGCTCTCCCGTATGTATGCGCACGTGCCGAGTGTAGTCTATCTTCTGGTAGAAAGTTTTGTCGCAATATTCACATGTATACATCTTCCTGTTGGTCATTTGTCGCCCAATATATGATCTATTCTCAACCTGGTAACCACCAAAGGCGGCAATAGTTTCTGAAAAAGAGATAGATTTTTGAATTGAAGCGCAAACGAGAGCTCCTTAAGGACGTTTGAGGTCCGTGTCTGTCAACAAGTAGTGTTCTATACCAAATTGTTCGATAGCATCCCTAGTTTCAGAAACTTTATGATGTTGGGCTCACAGCTGCGTACTTACAGAGTTGTGGCCCTTGACAATTACCTACCCTAAACACTTTATGACTGAGTTTATGGTATGAAATGAGCACAAATTGTGCTTGTTTTGCCTGAAATAACCTGGTTTGTTTATTTAGTTTGAACTGGAAAATTTAGGCCAAGAATTACCTAAATGCTCTATCATCCGAGCGGGTCAGCGGATTTAACCCAAATTTCCATGAAATTGATACCTGGACATGACAAAAAGTCTGTAATGTTTTGGAGATCTTGACCTTTTTTAAGGACACATTGGATACAAAACTGCTAAAATTTGGCAGAATTACCCAAATGCGCATTTTCTTCAGAACAAATCACCGGATTTTACAGCAAAAAACTGTTAAAGTTTTGGGGGACTATTATCAAGATTAGTAAGAAGGCAAATATCAGGAATCGAAACAATCAAGTACCACACCTGACCCAGGACACCACATGGGAAGGTGACAAAACACAAGAAAACATCACATACAAGGTAGACAAGAGGTTAGCCCTTTCACAGCAGGTGACCACAAGGCTGAAATGAACAGACAAGACAGCATGACAGACACGAAACATAACTAACAAAAAGATTCACAAAAGTAGCACCGCCTTAGAAAGGTCTGTACAAATGTTTTACTGGAGTGCTTGAACCAGTTTCATGGTACCTACCTCACCCTAATTTAGAAAAAAAATGTTCAATTTAAGTAAAATTGCTTAATTTTTCATTATCTTCTGAACAAGTCAGCCGATTTTCAATTTCTCGACAAACATCATGTACTGGAATCCAGCTATGGTTATCTCCGAGACCAAATGAATTCCAAAGCTTTTCGACACCAAGTTCACAAAGCATCGGAAACATACTTAAAGCTATGACTTAAACATTTATGGCGTTTGCTTTTATTATTACTTGCTTTGCCCCCTGCCATAACATATCTGTCATGCAGAAAGATTCGAGTATCCGCTTCTTCGTGATTGCAAGGCATGAGTTCTTCAACTTTCAATTGAATGCTCATTTTTTTATCAATTTTCTATGCAATTTTCAGCAAGAGTGTCTGCTTAAAAGTTCATGAGCTCAGTTTTGTTGTCTCTGAGAAAGCTATGTCAGTTTGTATGAATCTTCCCTGTCTTAGCCACCCTTTGTATACCTCATTAGCCTCGTTTAGTTTGTGTCTGAGCTTTCAGACTTGAAGCTAGGTAGACATGTAACACGATATAAGTCCTGCTAAAAGTAGCACAGAACAGTAATGTTTACTTTTGGTAGACTGTACATCTTGAGTTGCATACTCTCAAAATGGCATTTCTGCTCGAGGCGGTAGTGAGTTAACCAATGAAGAACCATCAACAACAATGACAGTAGTATCCGGTTTATTGTCCGGACATGTGACGTCATCTCTCTCAAGGATAGATGCAAGTTGTGACTTCTGGCAACTATGCAAGTTGTGACTTTTGACAACTATGCTGTTTTCGGCAATCACTCAGTGCTACTTGGGGAGATTGATTATTGTGCTTGAAGGTTTCTGGAAATCAATTATTGACTGGCAGGATATGAAGAGCTTTGAGAAAAAAAAGATAGCCGTCCTTTAAAACCTTCTGTTTCAAATCACCAAATACTGTTTTTGACTTTTAGCTTGTTCCGCTTGATTGGTTCATAAAATAATGATATGTCTTTGGTTTCAAAACCTCTCATGAAATCTTTGAATCTGTCATTATGAAGGTGAGAAATTCCCATTTTGGCAGCAGATTACGTGGCAATTGCATTTGTGTCAAGGATCAGGAAGTCATTTGTCTCTTCCTTGAAGGAATTCCGCATTTTTTCAAAGTAGAGTAACTTGAGTACCTTTTCAAAGAAATCACTTTGGGGGCGCTCTGCCTGTTCATGATGTAATGCTCTTTCATTTTCATTTCCTTTTGCCTTGATCCACATCTGAACTAAGGGTGAGGTTGGCGCGCTGTGAAACCGGTTTAAGCCCTCCAGTATTTTTTTACTGACCCTTCAAAGGCGGTACTTCTTTTGTGGATCATTTGTGTAATGTATGTCTTGTGTTTGTCATGCTGTTGCGTCTGTTCATTGGTGCCTTGTGATCACCTGCTGGGAAAAGGCTGACCTCTTGGCTGATGTTTGTGGTGCTTATTGTGATTTTGTTACTTTCCCATTTAGTATCCTGGGACAGGTTTTCTACTTGATGAGGCCCCCAGGGAGGTCTGTGCTCCCTTGATCTCTGAAAATAATGCACTGATCTCCCCAACTCCCTGAGAGAAAGTACCTCAGCTCCCTGAGAATAATTTTCCTTTGCTCCCCAAATCCTTTAAATAAATTCAGCTTGTCCCCAAATCCCAAAAAATATAAGCCAATTCTCCCTAAAATTAACCGAATCAATAACGGAAAACCTATGATGTTGTATTTTTTAGAATATTAGCATTAGAAAATATTGACGACTGGACCAGGCTACTATACACGAGCAGATGACTTAATATTCACCGTTATGCATGTAAAGATAGGGCTTAGCAAAGGACAAGAACTCTCTATAAATAGAGTCCTTGGCCACGGAATAAACGATATAATTATTTTAATGGAATGCATGATATATAGCTGAAAGTAGGAGGTCATCCTTAAAATTATGTTGCTGTACGTGGTAGAGTAGGTATGGAGGAATGCTCTCTAGATTTTATTTTATTATTAGGGACATCAAGACCATTTGGTTTTCTGGTGGGGGAGGGGCTGATGAAACTAGATTTTCTAAGATAAAGTGAAAGCATATATTTTTGTACCCATAGAAAATGTTTTGTTTAATAATTGCTATTAGGCCCCATACAATAGTTTAACTTCAGTTTCAACAAGCAAGAATATATCTGATGACTATTCATCAAAGTTTTAATAAAGAAAACCCATCTAATTACCTAGATAGAGAATTACATACCAGATGCGTAGGTAGCCCTGTTATGATTGTTGATTATCACTTGTGCTAGGGGGGTCGGAGGCATGCTCCCCCAGAAAAAAAATCGATCAAAATGATGCGATCTGGTGCATCTTGAGTCTTCCAAAGTTAGTTACTATGAACCTAAAAATCAACATTTTTTTGGATAATAAATGAACAACCCAAATTTTGTGCCATATTTTTCGCAAAGATCAATACAGACGCGCACTTTGGCACAAAAATAAATACATTTACATTTTACAAGGAGGATCTGGGGGCAATAGCCCCCAGAAGCCAAACAAATGTAAAACAAAAAATGGAGGCTTTACGTTTTTCATACCAGGCGCGAAGATATATTCTGTAATTATGTCGATTCAGATTCATGCTAGGGAGTCAAGATTTTTGTATTAAAATGGTGCAATACGGCGCATTCTGAGTGTTCCCAAATACGTTATTATCAACCTAAAACCCAACAAATTCAAGGCTAATTTTGCACAATAGTAAACATTATTTGTCATAACAGTCATCAACACCAATCCATATCAGCATGTTAGCACGAAAGTAAATACATTTAGATATCCAGTGGGGGTCTGGGGGCTTCCCCTAGAAGCCGAAGACATTTTTTTGAAAAAATCAAAACGAAATGAAGGCTTTTCCTTTAAGGTGAGTTTTTTTTTACTTTTTTCGCAGGGCTCCCTAAATCCCCAAAACTATGAGCTTGCTCCCCAAATCCCTGAAAATAATAATCAGTGCTCCCCAGCTCCCTGTAAATAAAAAGCCATTCTCCCCAGATCCCCAAAACCCCTAGGGGCCCCCTTAATTGTATCGATTCCTGAGCCTTGCTGTCTTTCTTACTTTAGTATATGCCAGTGATTCGTACTCTGCAACAAGGCGACATACCTCAGGCTAAGCTACCATCCATCTCCGTAATGCTGACGCATCGTCTGTTATGCCAATTGCTCCACAATCAAATTGTATTACAGCGTTTGTATGCTCATGAGCTTGATCAATAGCCATAGCATAAATGGTCGTTTGGACTTGAAGACAACAAATTGCCCGCGATGAATTTTTAATGCAGAACAGGGTGACGCTGCTCTAATGTCAACATATCTCTCAAATAAATAGGAAGCCAACATGCATAATTAGTATTGTTGTTGGTAAAGAAATATGGTATAAGTGCTGACTGCTTGGCAATGCAATTTAAAATTGGCTTCTCTGAATGCTCGGATACGTGATAAGGTTGCCAGTTCAATTGATAATACCAAATATCAAAGCCTAAATTGAGAAACTGTCCTCTTCGCGTTTTTTTTCACACCACCCTTCAAAACTAAGTGCAGCTTGTTGAACTTCATCATCATACTTCAGTTAAAAAAATACAAAAGATGAAATACCACAATCACACACTGCAGACCAACCCACGGCACCATGAGGAAGAGTCACAGAGCAATAATAGTCACAAAACACCAGAAAGACAAATAAAATAAAACAAACAGCTCTCTCTTCCCCATCAAGATGATTGCAAAACTAGAAAGGACACAAATTATTGCATAACAAAACAAGATCCAAACACAGAACAATAATTCAACAGTCATAGAACGCACAGCAGCCTAAGCCACTGGTGGGAGATGGTTTAATTGCATTTTAATGGTACTAAATCTTCGGCCTAGATTCTGATGTTGGTAAAACAAAAAAATATTTACTCGCGTGGAGGCTTCCTAATTAATACAATGTATCATCACCGAGAAACAATCTAATCATATAAGCACACTATGATGAAACGAAGAAAATGGCTCATGACTCATGTATAGTCAGAGTTAATGAAAATATCAAGTTGAGCCACGGTGGGCACACCCAAAGACAAGTAACAGGCACCATCCAACTGATTAAAGCTTTACATCAGGACCATAATTGAGTCTGAGGCCTGGCCCACCCTCGTGTAATTAAAGAGGAAACCATAGCTTTAAACCATGATTTGGTTTACATACAGACATGCAGACTGTCGCATGATATCTATGTTAACCTACTTTTAAAGCCTCTTTTTAAATTTGTAGAGACTACAGGCCGTAACCTGGTAACATGCTTGTCTGATAATTAGAAGTGGTGGCTGTAGTAATTGTTGGATTATGATCTATGTTGTCCACAATAGCTGCTGTTGTGAAAAGTATGTTTCTTAAAATAGAGAGACAAACTACTCCTTTTTCTATGACCTTTCCTACAGCTGCATCTCCTAAAAGATCAGAGATTTCTATTACTCTGTCATAGGGGTCGCTAAGACCATGGTCATGAAGCAAGTCTATGAGAACTTTCTTATGGGTCTTGGCATTGATAGGCATGCAGAATAACGCAGAAAACAGTCTCGCGTTCGGATGAATGTCTGATAGTTTTGCCCCTTCATGGTATCCTTCACTACAGCCCCATTACCGTGGCCCAGCTCTTCCGCGCTGGCACAACCTGTGAATTAAGGTTCTGCTATCCAACTATAATACAATATAGAATACTAAACGTATTAGAAGGTTTTGTGCGTAGGGCATATTAGATAGCATTTGAGAGGCTTTGAATTCCTGTGCATATTATTTGTATAGAATCCTCTTCAGCCGATACGCGGCCACAAGCTGAGTTACAAAGCAGCGATGTAACCAGTGTGCACTGGTTGTGCATTGACAGTCACTCTTTTCTATTAATAACACATGACAGCTCTTGGTTAAAAATTCATGAAAACATTAATCTCATTTTCTAGACACCGTAATTCCATGCATATGGCGGTGGACATCATGAAAGATAACTAACCTTTAACAGTATATTTGCTTCAAAAGTAGAAGCAGATTAATTTTATAGACGCCAAGCAAGAATGCAGGTGTTAACAAGAAATATCTTTAAAAAAGATATTCGGCGGCTCTCAAATACTTACAATTTTAACATAACTAAATGACGAAATCCCCTTATACCCCTGTCTTTGCATGCTGGAAAAGGATGTTCCGTCTAAAACCAGCGAAGTTTGAAGTTGTGGCTATGTTTCTGGTCTCTCTTTTGCTTGGTGTTCTTTTCGCTGAGCGATATGCATCTGAATCGTTCCAAATTTTAGGCACTTCACCAGCAAAGGATAGGGAACAATGTTATTAGTCCTAAAGTTTTTAAGAAAACGGGAGATTTTGACGATAAATGTATGTACTGAAACAAACTGAAAACCCGGAAAAAACAAGCCACATTGTTGTTGCTGTTGTCACATAGGCTAGATTCTGCCCTTCTAGGATCTCAACTTGGAATAGTTTTCAAGTCTTAAATGGTTTACACTTCCACCACTCTATTTACATATTATAAATGTCTCTATTTACAGAAATATGCTGATATACCAAAAATAGTAAATGAGTATGATCAGGAAATACCACAATCACAAACTGCAGACAACCCTGTGGCACCGCGAGGAAGAGCCGCTCAACCACCACGAGACACCAGAAGACAAATTAAGCAAAGCAATCAGCTCTCTCTTCCCCATCAAGATGATTGCAATACTAGAATGGACATAAAGTAACGTACAACAAAACATAGAACAATTACAGACTCCCACAATGGGAGTAACAATAAACAAAAAGTCAACAACAACAGAACCAGAATCGCTTTTGTGTGGGACTTACTCCTATAACCTTCCTATTTCCTGTGGCACCTGGCCATAGCCGGGTCCGGGAATAAATGCATGTAGACTCAAAAACTGATCGACAAACTCCCAGTAAGCACATAAAATCAGGCCACTCTCGGCCCGCCAGAAAAACACCATCCAAAAAGCGTTTCGCTGGCGGGCCCATGGTGGCCCGAGATTTGGTGCTGGCTGTTTGCAAGTCAGCCTTATATGATACATGTTCGTCCGACATACATGTAGTTTTAGAAACTAGAACTTGTGCTTGTCATCTTCCTAAAGGAAATAGCAAAATATGCTGATACATGTACAGCTGCGCAGGTTGATCTGAGTCTAAGTGTAGGATTGTGGGTTGTGGGCACATTCAAATTGTAGGAAATTATGTGCCATTATTTACATTAAATATCCATCACCATTATAACCTCTTTTTTTAAGATACATCTTTTTTTAAAAAGATGTATCTTGTTAAGCGCTATTATTAGACATTATAACAACGTGTGTTTTTTGGCTGTCTATTTATAAAGCACCATGTTGTCTGATTAAAGAGACTCTGCAGATAGCTACACTGTCCTTGTAAGAACATGTATTTGCCGGTCAGAGCAAGCTTTGCACGTATTTACTCGCCTGAACCCCGAGGTTACTCTCTAATTTGCGATGAATTTTACGCCCTTGTAATGTAACGCATTAAATACACTTGTTATATTTGTTTATAAATAGACTAGACCTCTTGTCGAAATTTATGAAACAGACTATAATCGTGTAACGCATTTGATATGGGAAACCATAATGGCTTGAATAAAAAAAAATAAAAAAATTGCAAAGATGTGCTTTATATAATGCTGTTAAAGTCCTTTAGGATTTAGTGAGTTATTTTATATTGCACTTATTTACTATGTGCAATTAAGCAAGCCATGCAAAGAATGGTAATTAAGCAAATTAGAAATGCTGTACAGAGGGAGTTGACCTAAATTCCAGATCAATGTACTGCACAGACTGGTTATTGGCCATTTACATGGAAATTTTCAAGTTAAATTGCATCTATAATAAGATCGTGTGGTCAGTCTGAGTATTAACCAATGAGGGCATTGTTTTCTAGCTGGTGTGATGAATATTACAATTTAAGAATACTTCTGATTGGCGAAAATTTACATAAAATTTAGGTTCAAAGCGATAATAGAGCGTCGGCGAAGCCGCCGCAAAAATACTCCACAGATTCAAATATAAAATAATCCCTTTAATACCCAGTGAAAACAGCATACTATCAATTTTGACGGAAAGTGCGCATAGAAAATGGTGGCCATCTGGAATTCTATTGTGGGTACGTAGCTGCTCAAATATTAAAAATATTTTGAGAAACAATAAAACAACAGTTTGCAATGATCATATTAACTCCTTTACAAGAATTTGCAACTTAAATCATAATTAAGTTTTCAATTACATTGAAAAGTCCTGTAAAAAGAATAGCAATGGCGGCCATCTCGGAAAATGGTCGCCATTTGTTTTTAATGGCCCTTGTTTTGTTTTTATAAACAGTATACCCATATAGGAGTCCTTGCAAAATTGCATGCTTGTTTAACTAAATGCACGATTCTAGTCAAATATTAACTTAATCTGCCCAACTAACAAGTGTGAGCTTGGCCTACGCATACCTTTTATTTGATTGCTTTTAATTAGCTGAGTAGGTTTCTTTCAATTAAAAGAAAAATATAATGCATAACTAAATCTATCTTTGCTTTTGAGGCGCAGTCCTATACTGACAATAGTTATGACAAATATATAATTATGATATATCTCTATAGTTATAGCAAGGAAATATTTCCTAGAGATAACATTTTGCACAAGACTTTTTTTTCCTAGTGTGTTCATTTCTATAACATATAACCAAGAAAAAATAACAAAAATGTATTGTTGTTGTTTTTAAGTTAAGAAGCATACCATTTCACAAACAATGCACATGTAGCCTCTTAGTCAGAACTGATACAATTTCTTTTGAAAGAAAAATGTAATTTGATGTTAATCAAACGCAGCTTCCTTTTTGAAATGAAATAAACTAACCAGTGGTGTATATTTTAAGAAATTAAGCAATATTTGTTTGTTTTTAACTTTGTTATATATGTTACCTATTGGAAGCTAACAACAAAATGATATATTTCACTGAGAAATATTGTTAAGTATCGCTCTTAGTCGGGTTATATCAAAACCATGGCCAGTATGTGCTTAAAAGCTAACAAAAATAATTGCATGTTTATTTCACAGTTAAAGGATCTTACTGTATAAAACGTTGTTTCCTATGCCATTGAATTGAACAGCTTATTTCTGACAAAGTATTAAAATTAGAACGTATCTGTTTGCAATTTTAAAATGGTCAGTTAATGGTCTTTTAAAAACATGTTTTCATGACCTAAAATGACTGTTGAAAAGTTTGTCAACTGAAATTCTTTAACAAAAATCGTTGATTTTATAGGGTATATCCGAAAATGTAACGTAAATGGCATTATAATGAGGCTTGTATAGGGGGGTACCAAATATCCCATATCCCTTGAAGTAAACAGGCAAGTATCCCTTATAAACTGTCAAATATCCCCATAATTATTTTTCTAAATTATGGAATATCCCTGGAAGTAACGAAAATATTAAATACAGTATCCTATATCCCTGGAAGTAAAATGGATAGTATCCTATATCCCTGGAAGTAAAACGACGAATATCCTGTATCCCTAAAACCCCTATACAAGCCTCTATAATGGACCCAAACAGTTTTAACAAACATTGTTTTTTTTTTTTTTTTTTCGGAAATAATATGTCCTTACCGATTATATAATTGTTTTGTCCATTGAATCATTTAAACTACTGCCTAAACAGACTTACTTACATACTTTTGTTTTGCGAAAATGAGGAGTAAAGCAAATAACACGCTGTTATAAGTATGTTTGCAAGACTTAAAGTGGGTGCAATATCCGGTTTCATACTGGCTAAGCAATGTACTTAATGACATTACAGGTGAAAATTCTGCTAAAAAGGGGACATACCTAAATGCTTTTTTTGACATTTCTGAACCCTGGGTCCTCTACCAAATATGAATACTCTCCGTCTAAAAAGTAAGAGTTGCCATATGAAGCCAGCAAGTCTGATTTAATATATATTTGACCTTTCTCTTTATTGGCAATCATTGTACAAAATATGAAGTACCTCTGTCGAGAAAGCACAAAAGAGTTCGTGTTAAGAGACATATGTTAAGTATATTTGACATATGAGCCACGACATGTAATTTCCAACAATGTGGTATGTGCGACCAGCAAAGCCTCAGATCAGCCTGCGCATATTCGCAATCTGATCAGAGCATTTGCTAGTCGCGTGAATATTCTATGACGATTAAAGCTACTGACCGAACATCATTTTTGAGTTTCTAAGCTTAAAACAAGTCTGCATAAGCTCGTCTGAGTCTACACTTGTCGAAATGTCACATTGTTGGAAATCACATGTCACGGCTCAATTATGACTCTAAGGACATAGCAACGAGCTATAACATTCACTGTAATTAAGGGCTCAATTATGAGGCCTTCCCAGGGGTTTTGGGGAACAGGGAAAACAGGGCATTTAATTCAGGGGAACAAAGGCCAAATTGTGAGGGGAACAGGGGAACAAAGACAATATTGGGGAACAGGGAACATAAGAAAACAAATTTTCGATTTTTGGGGAACAGGGGAACAAGCCAGTTTATTTCAGGAAAACAAGGGAACAGGTACCCCCCCCCCCCCCGTGGGAGGGCCTCAATTATGACTCAAAGGACATAGCAACGATCTAAAACATTTACTGTAATCTACAAACCATAAGCAATCCATGTGCTAAATATGAACAAACTCTGTAAGAAAATGCACGAAGAGTTCGAGTATCAAGCCAAAAATCAGATTTTAGATAGTTGACCTTCATGTTGGACTCCAAGGTCATATCGGTAAACAGAAACCATTGTTATAATCGTCATACCAATGGTAATAAATGTACCAAATATGAAGATCCTCGGTCATTACATGAAATGGGAGTTGTTCAGGTTACTAGCCGTATTATAGTTTTTTACCTTAAACTTTTACGCCAATACTATATTGTTTATTTGAAACTTGTCAACAAAACACCATAAGCAACTGATGTGCCAAATATGAACACCCTTTACCAAAACATGAAAGAACAGCCTAAGTTGTGTCAGCCATAGTCATATTTAGGCTGCTGTCCGTTCTAAGCCGGTGGTTCTTTTTCTGTTGTTGTTGCTCCTATTGTTTGTGGAGGTTCTGTGTTTGTTTGGTCCTTGGTTTGTTATAAGCACTTAGTGTACATCATCTTGATGAGAAAGAGAGAGCTGGTTGCTTTACTGGTGTCTTGTGACTGTTAGTGTTCTGTGGCTCTTCCTCACAGTCATCATGGTCATACTCAATTATTACATTTTGAGGTATATTGACATCGATCTTTAGGCCATATTTGTGGTCTGAAACCAACGTGGTAGTATTATAACCATAAACATTTGTACTAAAATGAACAGTCTCCCTCAAACAATGAAAAGGAATTCATGTTACAAGATCGAAGGCAGATTATAAACATGTTTGACCTTGACCTTTCACTCCAAAACTATCAGTGACCTGGAACTTCCGTTGTTATCAAATATGAACAACCTTGACAAAACAAAAAACACGTCAGAGATTCCATTACAAGCCTTAAACATATTAAAGTACATGTGACCCTTACCGTTACCTCAAAGGTCACATCGATTATCTTAATTCTTCATTGTAATCTGCATACTAAAGGCAATCATTGTGCTCAATATGTACACCCTTCATCTGAAAAATGAAATAGTTCACATCTAGCGCCGCTTGACAGACTTTAAATACATTTAACTTTGACTTTTGAACCAAGGCAACGCAGTGATATGGATCTCTCATTGAATCTAGACACCATATACAATAAAAATACCAAATATGAAAACCCTCGGTCAAAAATGAAAGTGAAGCTTCTATTTTGAGCTGCAGATAGGTTTTAGATATATTTGACTTCGGCCTTTGACCCCAGTGTCATATCTGTATTCCGAAAGCTTTCTTGTAGCCTACACACCATAGGCAATTATGGTGCCAGATACTATCACCAGCCATCCGAAAATGAAACAGGAGTTCAGGATACATGTCATTTTAAGAGTATATATATTTTTAGTAAACGTGACCTTAGCGTTTGACACACAGGTTATATTGGTCGATTGAAACCTTTATTGTAATATACACACTATAGGCAAACATTGCGCCAAATATAAACACCCTTGGTAAAAACAGGAAGGAGTTGTCGTACCAGCAATCCAAAGTTGTGAGAAACATTTTTGTATATGAGATATTGACCTTTGACTTCAATGTCATTCTAGTGATCTACACACCTTAAGCGAGCTATGTGTTAAATATGAACATCCTCCATCCAGAAACGTTACAATCCGAAAGTCATATTTTTATTTGTTATGTTGCTTTACATATTGTAACTTACAACAAACCTTCATGAATGATTCAGCGGAAGGGAGGAGAATGACCGTAGAAATTATTTCATCATCAATCTCCACGAAAGTGTGGGACCGGGCCGGGATCGAACTCGCGACCCCTGGATCTGCAGTCAGCTTCACATCTGTAGCCAGACACGTTACCGATTGCGCTACACGGACCTGTCTGAAAGACAGATTTTAAATATATTTAACATTTAGTCCTAGAACTGTTCTAGAAACTTCTTTGTAATCTACACACCAAAGGCAATCATTTTGCCAAACATTAACGCACTCGTTCAAAAAATTAAAGAGGAGTTCGCATTTCAAGCCCTAGTCAGGTTATATAAGTAAATGTGACCTTGACCATTGACTCCAAAATTATTATGGTATATTGAAACCTTCCATGTAATCTACAGACCATAAGCCATCATTGTGCAAAATGTGGTCAACCCACCATTAAAAATGAAAGAGAAGTTCGCGTTACGAGCCATAAGACAAATTTTAAGAATATTTGACCTTGACCTCAAGATCATATCCATATTTTGAGACCTTTCTTGTAATTTACACACGATAGACTATTATCACCATCGGTCAAAAAATGAAAGAGTAATTCTCGTTATAAGCCGTAGTCAGGTTTTAAGTATATTTTACAATGTATCCTGAAAACTTTGACTTCAAGGTCACCTCAGACAGCTGAAACCTTCGTTGTAATTTGCACACAATAATCTCACTATAAGCAATCATTGTGCAAAATATGAATACCCTCCATAGAAATGCATAAAAGTGATTTTGACAGATTTTTAGTAAATTTGATATTGACCTTTGAATCAAATGTCATATAATCCGTATTCTTTTCAAATATGAATCCAATCCACTCAACCTTCCTAAATATGCACAGAAACAATCGTGCATACGAACAGCGGCGGTACTAAATACACCTTCCCCTTTTTGATGGCAGGAAGCTCAATGCATAAACTAGAGGACCTGAAGGTCCTGAGGCGCTCACCTGATCTATTTAATAATGTTAAAATAGGTCAAGGTCAACTACGGCTTATAATAAACATATTTTGTTTTACCATATATGGGGGTTGCAGCCATTTTGGTCAAGTGACCTAAAACAATCTAATATATACTCCATCAAACAGCCCAGTGATTTCTGAATAACCAATGTTTAGATAGGAATGTGGCAGTCCAAATGAGTGGCATTGGATAAAAGGTCAAAGGTCAGGTTGACATTTGGTACTTATATAAAACCATTGTAACTAGAAAGGAATTCAGGCAACCAAAATTTGGTATTTGGTAAATCAGCAAAAAGCACTTACTATTTAACAATATTTATTAAAAATAACAAAATTAATATTTATAAAAGCATTAGAAAATATTAATACAATCAAAGAAAGTCTAGTTTACAGTACCTTATATTACCAAACTCTCCTTCAGAATATTTATCAACACAAGTCTTTCAGCAGTTGCTGATCCCCATATTTTAGAGCTAACTGTCTGAATCCAGAACTGAATAATCCAAAGTAATATAGAATGAATAAATTAAACACTAAGTAGAAGGTTAGAATTCCAGCAAAAAAGGTTTAGACTTTTAAATGGGTAAATTATATCAAAGATTCCCTTATGAAAATTTACTGTTATATATACTGTTTAAGAACGCTCCAGAACAATCGGGTAGCAACTATGATATCATATGTTATTTTTATTTATTCTAGAAATTTCCAGAGGTTTCTCAATGATTCTACTTACTTCCAGAAATTACTCAAAGCTTCTATTGGCATAGAAAAGAAAATTCTAGGGAATTCTGGACCTTTCTGGAAACTTCCATGACAATACATCTTTAATTTCTAGATGATTAGTCATCCTTCTAGAAAAATCATTTAATCAAATAAACACCTTGTTTACAACAACTTGTTTACCATCAATATCTCCAATATCTAGGTCAACAGAAACTTAGTAAACAACATATTAAACAGATAAACACCATACATGTTACACAGTACAGACATTTGAGTGGCTCTCATAAACACTACACTCATGCATGTTCACCATGAACGGTACTAACATGCATCCTCATTTCACATCTGGTCGTGAACTGTTCCCCACAGCTGCAAAGATTCATCTGTGTTTGACCAATCTTTATGTGTTTTGTCATGTTGCTCTTGTGTGCAAACCCGTGACCACAGTACGGACATATATATGGTTTCTCTCCTGTATGAATTCTCACGTGACGAGCCAAATTGGATTTGTCAGAAAACGGCTTATTGCAAACTTCACAGTACAAGCATTTCCTGTACAAAAGTTGGAATTTTGATAACTTCATGGTTTGTGTGTCATCTTGTACAGAAAAACCTGTAAAATAGAGAGATAAAATTGATTTTTGTGACCAGAAAAAAACCCTATACTACAAATCCTTATTATTGCGCTGCCTTGCGAGTAAATCTGATTTTAACTCATGGAAAAACAAAGGCACAGGCCAGCCTGCTATTTCGCACAGTCTGGTCAGCGCCTTTGTTATTCATTCTCTGGAAGGTTTAATAGGTTTTTCTACTACACTGCACATGAAAACTCTGTTACTATTATACTAAAATAATGTTGATCGTAATCAGCGGTAAGCTAACTGATGTGAATTAACAGCATTTTCATGGTTTCAGACAAGAAGATTTTTCTAAGTTTCTTCCCATTATAAGTCTACGGAGGATACTGCTAGTACATCTAGTCATGGTACAGTATGGCATTATTGTTTGACGAAGTTCTGCCCTACAGTCGGAGTACTAGTGACAAACAAAGAAATGGTGAGCATTCTAAACCTTGCTAGAAATGCAAGCACATAGATGAGAGTCAGAAATATTTTATGAATAAAAGTAAGAAAGAAGACAAAGATCAGGATACAATCGATACAATTAAGCACAACACACCTGACCCAGGGCACCACATAACACAATAAAACATCACATACAAGACAACCAAGAACTCAGTTCTTTCCCAGCAGGTGACCACAAGGTTGCAATGAACAGACAAGAAAACAAGACAAACACGAAACATAAATAACAAAATGGTCCACAAAAGAAGGACCGCCTTGGAACAGTCAGTAAAAAATACTTTTACTGGAGGGCACAGAGCCAAGCTCGCCCTTAATTCTGATGTGGACAAGAACCCATTTGGGCAAGTGACAAAACATAAGAAAACACAACACACATGACAGCCGAAATAAAAATAAAAAACTACTTTTACTGGAGGGCACAGAGCCAAGCTCGCCCTTAATTCTGATGTGGACAAGGACACATTTGGAAAAGTGACAAAACATAAGAAAACACAACACACATGACAGCTGAGAGGTCAGCCCTTTCTTAGCAGGTGACCACAATGCTGCAAGGAACAGACCGGATAGCACAATAAATACACACCAACATGACCATACCTAACAAAAACAATTCACAAAAGAAGCACCTCCTTGGAATGGTCAGTGAAATTTTGAAGTCATTTTTAGTGAGGTACAGTCTGTTTTGAGTTCTCGTATGCAGTCTTTGCTTAATTTGTCTTCCTGGTGTCTCATGATGGTTGAGCGGCTCTTCCTCGCGTTGCCAGGGGGTTGACTGCAGTTTGTGATTGTGGTATTTCTGATCATACTCACTATTTTTGGTATTCCTCATTCCAAAGTAGTAATGGTTTGGTATTACAGGTAAGATTTGGTTTATTTTACGCTTGAAAGAATCTCATGTACCATCATTTCTGTTCTCAGAATTTGGTACCAGTAAAATACATTTAAGACATCAGTGGCTTAGGTTACTGGCCATTTTAAGACGGTGGTTCTGTTGTTGTTGTTGATTCGTTGATGATTGTTTCTTCCATTGTAAGGTACTATTTTGTTCCATGTTTTGTAGTGCATTGCTTTGTGTCCTTTCTTGTCTGGCTTTGTGTCCATTCTATTTTTGTAATCATCTTGATGGGGAAGAGAGAGCTGGCTGCTTTACTTTGTTTGTCTTTATGATGTATTGTGATTGTTATGTGACTCTTCAAGGAGCCGTGAGTTAGTCTGCAGTGTGTGATTATGGTATTTCCTGATCATACGCACTTGCCCTTTTTAGTCTGTTCTAGTTTCGAATAGTAGAGGTTAGAAAAGAATCATAAATTAACCCTAAAAGCGCCAATCACGAATGCAACAGAAGACAAATTTTGCGACGCCTTTCCTAATTTTTGTTACAAAAAGCAATGGTATTTCATAAGGACCAACTGCCAGCAGACGATTCTTATGAAATACCATGCCTTACCTGTTACTTTTGAAAAAGCAGCAACATTTGAAATTGTCATCTGCTGCAAAGTACAGATGGTGCTTTATGGGTTAAGTATTACGTGAAGCAACAGTCTGAGTATCATTTCATAAGTTAAAATGTGATGTTGCATTCTGAACAAGAGGGGGCACAAGTAAATTAGACATGAATTTAAGCCTAATTTTAAATTATACAGTTAATTCATGGTTGGACAAACACTCTACTAAGACAGGGAGGTGACAGCACCACTGTATTACGCAGGAAGGATGGATAACACAAAATGACAGGTAATTTTGTAAATAAAATCTACACACCCACTACTCTTTAATGGTCTTATGTACCAGTAGATTTAATTATACATTGCTCATATAACCAATATCTACCTATCAATAAGCCTCTGTCTACCCAAATCCTCCACAAGCTACGGATTTGGTATTTCAAGGTATGTTGTTGTTAAGAAATTAAGGCATCAAATTATGAATGGATAATGTGAGTACGGCTTTCCATGTCCTTGCAGAATGTTCCAACAAGCCTAGTAAAATATAGATTATAGTTACAAACATTAGAAATATTCTCTACAAGCAGGGTTATTAAACAAGAGGGCCAAGTGTCCCTAAAGCGCTCACCTGAGTTTTGTTTAAAGCTTACATATTGGTATCTGTAGAAAGCTGACAATGTCCCTGGTGAACTTGGCGCAGGGCCATTTTGGCTACAGGAGCATAATTTGAACAAACTTGGTAGAGGACCACTAGGTGATGCTATAAACCAAATATCAAGGCTCTAAGCCTTATGGTTTCAGACATGAAGATTTTTCGATGTTTTTCCTTATATAAGTCAATTTAAAATATGTGACCCCCGGGGCAGATCCATTTTTAGCCCCAGGGGCATAATCCACAAGGTGATTCTACATAACGAATATCATGGCTCTAGGCCTAATGGTTTCAGACAAGAAGATTTTTTCATGTTTCTCCCTATATAAGCCTAAGTAAAGCATGTGACTCCTGGGGTTGGGCCATTTTGGCCCCAGGGGTATAATTTGAACAAACTTGGTAGAGGTCCACTAGATGATGCTTCATACCAAATATCAAGGCTCAAGGCCTTGTGGATTCAAACAAGAAGATGTTTTCATGTTTCTCCCTATATTAGTCTATGTAAAGCATGTGACCCCCGGGGTGGGATCATTTTTGGCCCCAGGGGCATAATTTAAATAAATTTGTTAGAGGTCAACAAGGTGATGCTACATATCAAATATCAAAGCTCTAGGCCTGATGGTTTCAGACAAGAAGATATTTTATGTTTCTCCCTATAAAAGCCTATGTAAAACATGTGACCCCCGAGGCGGGACTATTTTTTTGGCCCCAGGGATATAACTTTGGCCTTTAAGTATGTCAGGTTATAACTGTTCAATAGAATACATAGCAGGTACAACTAATACATGTGCTGACCTACTTTCAAGACATCCAGATAACATAAAGAAAAATTCAGAGTTGACAGATAAACATGACAGCAATGAGGGGACAGAGGAAAAAGAACTTGATGTCAATGAAAATTTATTTCAAATAAATGTACTTGACTCAAATCAATTTGAACCTAGAACTTTTGATTGCTGTGAGGTTCCAAATGAAGAATCATTTGAAAAATGTGACTGCTCAGACTTCATTAAAGTTGGTTTGGATATGAAACTTGAACAAACTAGGGATGAGGAAATTTCAGAAATTAGGTCAATGATTACCAGTGGTAAAGAAAACAAAGATGTTCAAAAGCATTATCTTTTGGTTGATAACTTGTATACTACATCTCTAATGTGAATGATGACCCATGTTAAAGACTGTATGTTCCAAAACACCTCAGATCTTCAGTAATCTTACAATATCATGATCAGAATGGACATATGGGTATTCAGAAAACTTTTGATTCCATACGTCAAAAGTATTACCAGCCAAACTTGTTTAAGGAGATCAATGGCTATATTTCAGATTGTATTACCTGTAAAACTAGATCAATGCAAAAAATAAAACCACCTTTGCAGGAAACTGATATACCACCCTATCCTATGGAAAAAATAAGTCTTGATCTTTCTGGCCCATACCCCACATCATTATCAGGAAACAAATATATTATTGCTTTTGTTGACTGGTATAGTGGGTGGCCAGAAGCTTTTCCGGTTCCAGATAAGACAGCTGATACAGTTGCTGACATAATTATTGAGCAAATCTTTCCACGGTTTGGTTGTCCTTTGCAGATTGTTTCTGATAATGGATCTGCGAATGTAAACAAAGTTGTTAAAGAAATTTTGGCAAGACTTAAGATAGATCATATACTTACAAGTGTTTATCACCCCCAAAGCAATGCAAAAGTTGAAAGATTTCATAGAACCTTACATGACATTTTGGCTAAAATGATAGCAGATGAACAACAAACTTGGGATTTGTGCTTAAATCAAACTTTGGCAGCTATAAGGTTCAACATTAGTGAGTCATCCAAATTCTCACCTTTCTATTTACTGTACAATAGGGACGTAGTCTTTCCTGTAGACAATATATTAAAGCCAAGAAGGAAATATTTAGGTGAAGATTATCATCAAATTGCCTTACAAGAGCAGCATAAATCATTTGCACATGTGAGAAATCACTTAAGGAAAGCTAAGAAAAGACAAGCAAAATTTGCAAATAAGGGTTCTGAGTTAGTTGAATATCAAGTAGGTGACCCAGTTTATTATAAAAAACAAAGACATGGAAAAATAGATCAAAAATGGAGACCATTCTATAGAGTAATTGAAAAGACTGGCCCCGTATCCTATGTCATTAAAATCAATTGGATGGTTCTTTAAGCAGAGTTTATACAGGAGATTTAATGTTAGCAAATATAGATAACTGGCAGATTTCCAAACATGAAAGTAATAGAAAGTTGAGGGACGCAGCATATGTAATTCCACCCCAACCTTCTGAGTCAGAAACAGAAAATGAATCTACTTCAGAAGACAATGTCCCTTTGGCAAAGGTATCCAAGAAATACAGACAGGAAAGGGAAACGCCTGAAGATGAAGACGATATTCCTTTAATGGAACTAAGAAAACGCCTTAAGCACAGAAAATTAAGACATAAGCATAATTCAGAAACTGAAGCTGGGGAACAGGGCATTAATGATGATATTTTATCTGATAATCCTAGCTCCCTATCTTCAGTTGAGTCCAGTGAGAATGAACAGGAGATGGATTTGACTCTAGTAGATTCACAACAGCGCCATGCTCCTAACATAGTAGAACAGGAGAAGCCTGTTAAGGTTTAGAGTGGGTCTCGACAGAAGGGAGACGTAAAACAATGATTGAGTTAATTTCCAATATGTTGTTAGATGACCTCAGTTTAATTCATTTGAGGTAAATTGTAAATAGTTTGTAAACCTCATGCACTGTTAGAATAACAGACTGAATTTTATTCTTTTGTCTGTTTCAGATGATCATGAAGTACCATGTCATCTTATGGCCAATGTTCATTAGCCAAACGTTTGGATTCTTTACATCTGAAAATGTAGTATTTCAAAAGACTAATGAAGTCTATATAAATGATGCATATTGGATTGTAACTTTTGTCCATGACCTAAGACCTTTTACAAATCTCATCAATCAGATCAGCAATGATCTAAGCTTTACATATGAAATCATAGGGGTAATAACTAAATCTTATAGGACCTCGAATATGACTGGATATTTAGCAACCTTTGAAAGCTTACATGTAGAAGTCAGTTTATTGACAGACACCATGTAGAAGTCAGTTTATTGACAGACACATACATGTCTGTTTTCGATAGTTTTCAAGAATATAAAGCTCTTTCAATGAATACAACAATGCATAAAAGGTTCATTTTACCAATTCTTGGTGAATTAATGCACACTTTAATTGGCACTTTATCGGAAAAAGACCTAGAAAACATAAATAATAACATCAACGTTTTGGCCACTAACCAAGAGCGCATTATTCATGACCTTGACATAATCTTATCTGTGTTGAATTAACTGCAAAACAAGTTGCTGAAAATAGAAGATCAATTATGGATCTTGTCAAAGTTATTCAAAAATTAGATAGCAAAATCAGACAGCTTCAACAATCGTTTGAGCAAAATTTTGTAAGGCTTGAACAGTTTATTCACACCTATCTGCAGTTTCAAATGATACTTGACGAAATAAGAATAACCACACAAGATGCTGTGTTTTATCTTCAAAATTTAAAGACCGAATTGAATATGTTATCCATGCATCATTTATCGACAGACACTATTTCTCCCCATAATCTCCAGAAATTGTTTATTGTAATTGAATCCAAATTACCAAATAATGTTGAATTGCCAAGAAATCCACGCAAGGACATTTGGTACAATTATAAGACACTTGCATGCATGACTTACCTGCAGAGTAAGGAAATAAGAATTGTTCTTAAGATTCCATTAATTAACACTAAAGAATCGTATTAAGTGTTTAAGGTACATAACTTACCATTACATTCAGATAGTATAAACTCAAATCAAACTGATATTCTACTGAAATATGAACTTGAAGCAGAAATGCTAATAGTATCCAAAGATAAGACTACATTTTCAATCTTGTCAGATTATACATATCGAATGTGTACAAATCACCATTATCAGTTTTGTAATCTGCAGACAGCATTCTATCAGACAAACATAAACAAACTTTGTATTATGGCATTATTCATGGAAAAACACCCATGATCTTAAAGCTTTGTGTAAAATGCAGGTTGTCTTTGAGACCCTTCCAATCACAAGACATTTGACTCATGGTATCTGGATTGTTACTACTGATAAACCTTTGACCTTTACTGTTACTTGTAGGTCTAATGAGCTAAAGACTAATGATTTAAAAATCAAACCACCTTTCGGCATTATTAAATTAAATGAAACATGTAAGGCGTCAAACAAGTATTTACAATTGCCTGCATATTTTGGTCAGAATAGTTACTTTGAAAGAATCGATCCTTTACAGGCACTTTTGAAATTACATAACTTATCAAAGTTCTCTGTTGGTAACACTACTGAAACAGAATCTTTCAAGTCAGAGAAAATAAATATACCCTCTCATCTGATTAGTTTAAAAGAGGTTCCGTTACAACATTTTCTTAAAGAAACAAGACATTACAACGTCTTAAGTTTGAACAGTGGAGAGAATAAAATTTACTGGACATTTGTTATAATAATATCCGTCGCATTAATTGTTTTTGTAATTTTAATTATATGGTTAATCATGCGTAAGGGTACGTGTCTTAATCAAATAATTGGTAGAAAATTGGCTAATGTACATGGCTCTGAGAGAGAAGAGGCGAAACAGTCGCCTTCCTTCGAGGATATAGAAATGTCCACAATGGTTAACTCCAAGATCGTCTATAACGATTCAGAAGGTCAATCAACATCCTTCAAGAGGACAGATGCCATGATGGCATGGAAATAATTGGATCATGATAACAATTATTCTATATGAATGTTACAGCTGTTGTATATAACTGCAAATATTGTGTCCTAAATTGAATTAAAGTTTAATATGTTGGATGACATAACTGCACGCGGTGCCTAGCATTGATCCTAAAGATCAGCTTGCACGAAGATTTTATTGACTTTATCTTGTTTGACCCTTGAGGTCATGCAAGATTGATAAACTTTCAATCATATAAAGCCTTTAAGTATGAACCCTAAAGGTTGTACTTAAAGTGAAGATTTATTATACTACGATAATGATTGGTCCTGTTCCAGATTCATGATGCTCATGACAAGCTAGCGATGGAGTCGTATTATCGGGTACAAGATTTGGTGGGGTCACCACAGCCTATATACTTGGTGATCAACCGTCACCATTTTCCAAGTACGAAAGAAGAGGAAGTGTATGTCCAGAGTAAAAGTTACTGTTGTCCTATGATGGGTATTCCAGAGAGAGGGATGGTGCTTGACATCAAAATAAAAAAAAAGAAGTGATTGGGTCATGAACTTTCTTTATGGAAATGACACTTCATGACTAATAAAGAATTTATTATTTTGATCCTCATTTCATTGGCTAGACTAATCAAAGTAAACACTTACAGACCCTCCTTAAAGTATTAAGATGTGGTCCACAAGTGTAGACTAACTAATTAATTGAGTTATTTGAAAACAAAATCTAAATTTTATGAAAACTTGTTAATGTTATGGTGGATATAACTCTTGATTTTTGTTATGATATTATCATGAATATGGCATGGTCAACGAGGGCGAGCATATTATGTTGTATATACACTCATCACTTATTAATTACTTACTAAGTGATCAATCAGTGATTGGTTGTGTATTCTTGTCGTTCTGAAGAAGATATCCCATTCTAAAGTAGATAGATATTATAATTTCTTGCTTATATGAGTGGTGCACCAATAATTGCATATTGATTCTCTTCTAAATTATGTCATATAATTTCTTTGTTTATAAATTAATTTGTCTTTTCTTAAGAAAAAATAATTTCTTAAAAGAAAGGGAGGTTTGTGACATAATAGCCCTTTTCACCTGCTCTAAATGACTGAAACACTGTAGAAAGGTAAAGGAACAAAATGATCAAACTGTTCTTGATAGGACCTAAAGTCACTGTAGTTGATGGGCAGCATTCAAATTGAATACTGCACATTAATTATTCCTTATTCTTGCAAGAAAAGATGATAAAATTGCTACTTTCGTATTTTGAAAGGCTGGCATAGGAGTCCACCTGATGAACTTTAAAACTAGCTAAATGCATATGATCTTTTATATTGGCATTAATTCAAATCATTGTTTAAGTTTTCAAATATCAATAGATCGTGTGAGGCTGGCATCACATGCTTCTACATATACAAATACTTATTTGCTCTTGCACCTTTATTCTGCATGTGCAGTTCAATAAAGAATATTCTGTGGGCCTGAGTAGCCTAGGGGTCTTAGCTTCGAACCACTGGATTCACAGGCCTATGGATGATATTCTAAGTTGAGAATCAGTCCCCACAATAGCTAGCTGTTGTCGGGATATGGACTCAAAGTTAAACTTCAGGGCCCGGAATATTCATGCCTCCTTAAAGTTAAGCAAGACTTAAGTTAAGTATTGATATTTCAACATGCTATATAAAATACTAAATAAATTGCCTGGATCGATGCCGTACTTGTGGTCAAAGATATCATTGTGATCTCCAGAAAAAATGAAACTATTTTGATTTTAATCAGTAGGAAACGTTATTCTTCGCATCCTGAAAAATCAAAACTTAACTTAAGTCTTCCTTAACTTTAAGAAAGCATTGTAATTCCGGGCCCAGGATGGTAACATTTAGGCTGGATTAGTGCCCAGCTTTGAGCTATATTATGAAGGAACCTCTGTGGCTGCATATTCTGTCAGGTGATGGAAAGTTTCCATCGTGTGCATACTTCTCCCACGTAGTCAGCAGTTTTTGACTTTGAAAAGTACTTCTATACGATACAGCCCCGACTATGTTATACAAGGGCAGGTAACTCATAAGTCCCTGGTAGGATACTGCTGAATTACGAACCCATCCGAGATATTATGGGTTTACTTGTTGCCTGCAAGAATGAAGAAGATCCAATCAAAAATGAAGGAGCTAGAGTGGTCACAAAATTATTCATTAATTTTTCTGACGCTCTAGGGCAGCTAACTTCGAAGTCAGTGATGGAATCTTGCCAAAATTCAAACTCATCCAAGCTTTAATAGTTGTCCTTATTGTATGCAAGAATGAGGAAGATCCATTGAAAATTGAAAGCACTACAGTGGTCACAATATTTCTCCCATTATAAGTCTATGGGGATTTTTCCAAACGCTCAAGGGCAGGTAACTCATAAGTCCCTGGTCGGATCCTGCTGAATTTCGAACCCATCCGAGATATTATGGGTTTACTTGTTGCCTGCAAGAATAAAGATCCAATCAAAAATGAAG
Source organism: Loripinus fragilis (assembly GCA_964019695.1). Lineage (NCBI taxonomy): Eukaryota > Metazoa > Mollusca > Bivalvia > Lucinida > Lucinidae > Loripinus > Loripinus fragilis. Next base: position 8,707,522 of record OZ026514.1, on the reverse strand, counting down.
GAGCTAGAGTGGTCACAACATTATTCATTATTTTTTCTGATGCTCAAGGGAAGCTAACTCCGAAAACAGTAATGTAATCTTGCTGAAATTCAAAATCATCCAAGCTTTTATGGTTGGTCTTGTTATCTGCAAGAATGAAGAAGATCCACCCAAAAATGAAGGTACTAGAGTGGTCACAACATTTTTCCCATTATATGTCTATGGGGATTTTTCCAGACGCTCAAGGGCAGCTTACTCATAAGTCCCTGGTCGGATCCTGCCGAATTTCGAACCCAATCGAGATTTTATGGTTGTTCTTGTTACCTGCAAGGAAAAAGAAGAACAAATCAAAAATGAAGGAGCTAGAGTGGTCACATGCTTTTCCCCATTATAACCCTATGGGAGCTATCTGTTGCCATGGAAACCAGAGTTCTGATCCGATCTAGCCGAAAACCTAATGCAGTCAATCCCCGAACCCAATGATGCTTCTGATGAAATTTGATTATGATTGGCCAGCTGGTCTCAGAGATATTCATGTTTGAAAGTGTGGACGCACGGATGCACGCACGGACGGACGGTGAGCTAACAATGAGATACAGCAAGGTATTTATAAAAGGTTAAACAAAAAGATTTTTATGAATCAGCTTATACTACAACTGGAAAACAGAACTTAAAATAGTAATAATAATAATAGTCTTTATTTTCAGAGGGTAACACATTTAGCGAGAAAAAACTAATCCTCCATGAGGCCATCTATATATAAACTACCACCAAAAATAATACAAGTATAAAATACAAACATGATTTACATTTCACCTAAACACATGTTCTCAAAAGAAGCGTATCAATGAGACGGTTCTTTTGAGCACCAAACTAAATAATAAAACTGGGGAACAAAACATATTCACATTTTACACTCAAATTTATGTTCATATGGACATATTTATACTGACGGACTTTAAAAAACACAACACTTGGATAACAGCTTTAATTTATGACAGAACAATAAATTTAATGGTATGTAAAAGAGCATTCATTTGTAAGTAAAACATTGAAAACTTGTCTAACTAAGATGAACTTAACGCATTAAAATGCAAACTTTTTGAGAAAGGGGTCAACTGTTTCATTTGACCGAATGTTTTGAGTGAAAGATTACCTACTTCTTTAAATCAAGAAACACGAGAAGCATCAAAATTGTACCTAATTGTACCATGGACTTTGTTAGTCATCGAGGAAACACTCTCATACTGATTGACAGGTCTGTGATACAGTTTATTTGCGTATATGACGTTTATCTGGGTGTACCCTTTCATTCAATAGCTTAAAATCTCCTCTACTTAAGAAATGTTTACATGACTAAATTCATACGGAGCAAATAACGTCATCCAGTTTAGATGTACAATTAAAACTAAAGTGTTTGCTGCAGAAGCCAGTTTAGGTTGGCATCATCGAAGCAAAGGAATTTTACAAACAACTGTATTTTGAAATATATAAAGGGAAGTGAGTGTTGCGTTTTTAAAGTCCATCAGTATATAACAGTAAAAGGTCACAATAATTGAAAGTACTTTTACAAGCTTACGCCAATGGGGTTCTACAAGGTACATTTACTTTTCAGTTTCAATTATTACTTGTATTCTACTTATTTATTTCATATACGAACTTACTGTAATAATAGCATGATACAGGGACTCTATCTCTTTAACGTAAATACCAAAGCGTGCGTCAGTGAGCCTTGCACTCAGTAGCTGTTAGAAACCCCAATGGTTCAATTTATCTCTACATTCTTAAAAACTTATGTACAAGCTAGGATTTCTCGCTCACAAGCTATATCTATTAATGAGGTAATAGTAGGCATATGCGCCCATCCAAGATTCAAATCTACACTCCCATGGAGTCTGATAGGAGCCTTAGTTTTCTGTCTGAAGTAATGACGGACCCTTGGCTTCCCAAAGAGTGCCCATCAAAGGCTCTAATGAGACTGCGCGAGTGCGCATGGTGATCAGACAATCGGAACTGCCTCGACCAATTCCGCGAAATTCCGTGGAATCAGACCTAGGATGTACATCGAGGATCTACTTTGATACCGTGAGTGATAACGTGACGCTGACGTTATATAACGTATCGCTGACGTCAAAGAAACCAATTTAACACAATAACAAGGGTAATTAATGAAGTTTATGTTTTTTTTTAATAAAATATCGCTATAGCGTTATTTTATTGAAAAATACATAAGCTTCATTTACTCTGCTAATTAAACGTTTCGGGTAATCAGAATAGTCAATTTTAATAGAGCTGAACCCACATGCTACAGAATGGGTGACCAGAGTCTATGATGGGCGCACATGGCATTTTTTTACCTTTTGCTGGATTCTGGCTCATTTACAAAATGCGAGAAGCTAGAGCTGTCGATATCAATGCTAACACAACATATGTCAAGCATAATATAACAAAAAATATATTTTCTTTTTTCTATTTATTTAGCAGCGTGCACTTGATGGCTGGCCTCTCAAAATCCCCAAGCTGGTGGCATTTGGCCCCTCCCCAAGGCTTCTGTGTGTGGGGGGGTGAAAACTTAATAAACTCTTGCAAGTTCAACTTGTGTAAACAAGTCACTCAAAAATGTGGTTGGAATCGGTTGTAACCCATAAGCCTCGCGTCCTTTTTAGAGGGACATATGCAAATATTGCAGACACAGATCAGACGTTATGTCGCGTCTGATCAGGGTCTCAACTGTTAGCTTAAATAATGTTCTATTAAAATATAAATAAAAATACCACCCATCAACCCTTAAAACGGAAATAAACTGGTCTAATTGTTCCATTCGGCTTAAATGGGTTAAGCGTTGGGATAAAACCTACTGGCTACGTTCATGGCCTGTGCGTACGAACAAGAATTTTGACCCTTAATGCGCCAATCACAACAAAAGTCGTCTGCTTTCTCGTCTGCTGGAATGTTTAAGTAGCCTCTATGGCAAACAGTGTGGACCCAGATCAGACTGCTCCTATATTAATTCGTCAGTAATGCTAGGCAATTATTTACAGCAGACAAATTCAGGAAGCAACATTTTTCAGATGCATTTTTTTCTTGGTGCTTTAAGGGTTAAATCGTTAACTCCAAGCTGTTGCAATATTTGCAACACATCCAAACAAATATGCGCAACTACCTCACCATACCCAAGCGCGTTAGATACGAATAACACTCCAGCAATTCACCCCACTACATTCGCTGGTACTCAGTCAAGTTTTCTGTGGAAAATCATGTTCAGTAGCAAAACGAAATAAACATATTATGGATAGTCGGTACTGCTAAGAGCCGTCACATGAAGCTGGTTCAAAAATTAACGACCCTCTATAGGCCAACACATGCGACATCACATGAGCCAGCGCGAGAAATTGGTAGTTATCTCACAATATCACGGGCGAAAGTTCAAAATTTCCAAAATCCTGAACTTTAGAAAATCAGAATTTAAAACTTGTTGTATGCCTCAAAATTTATCAAAATTCATAGTTTAATGGTCAAAATACCCTTAGATATACTGAAACTAATTCAGAAAAGCTATTATTACCTGCAGAATTCAGTATTTTGAGGCTGACTTTCCATAGGAAATCCTGAATTCAGGAATAATCCTGAAATCTTTCTTGCATGCAATATGCATGCAAAAAAAGAAAGATAAGATATGCGTTAGCGAGAATATTCGCTGTTCGCAAACACAGGGGCGGGTCCAGGATTTCTTGAAAGGGGGTTCAAATTTGCAAAGGGGGTGCTATTTGTTAATTTTACACGATTATCAATTATTTTTACCAGATTTTTCTGGAAATTCTCCATGGAAATAAAACCATTTTGTTTCAAGGAGGGGGACAGCGAACCTACTCTGGATCCGCCACTGTCTTAATAGGTTGTGTTATGTTGCTCTCGTGTGCAAACCCATGACCACAGCAAGGACATATAAATAGTTCTTGTATGAATTATCATGTATTGTCATGTTGCTCTCGTGTGCAAACTTGTGACCACAACAAGGATGTATAAATATTTCTTGTATGAACTATCACGTATTGTCATGTTGCTCTCGTGTACAGTTCTGTGATCACATTACAGTGACCACAGTACAGACATATGAGTGGCTCTCATAAACACTACACTCATGCATGTTCCCCATGAACAGAACAAACATGCTTCCTCATTTCACATCTGGACGTAAACTGTTCTCCACAGCTTTTGCAAACATTCATCTGTGCCTGACCCATCTTTATGTGTTTTGTCATGTTGCTCTTGTGTGCAAACCCGTGACCACAGTACGGACATATATATGGTTTCTCTCCTGTATGTATTCTCACGTGACGATCAAGACTGGATTGGTCAGGAAACGGTTTATTGCAAAGTTCACAGTGCAAAACTTTCTTGTACAAAAGTTGGAATTTCGACTTCATGGTTTGTGTGTCATCTTGTAAACCTGTAAAATAGAGAGATAAAATTGATTTGTGTGTGACCAGAAAAAAACCCTACAAATCCTTACAATGTGCTGCCTTGCGAGTAAATCTGATTTTGACGCATGGAAAAACAAAGCCGCAGGCCAGTCTGCACTTTCGAACAGTCTGGTCAGCGACTTTGTTATTCACTCCCTGGAAAGTTTTTTTTCTACGACAGTGCACATGGAAACTCTGTTATCAACAGAGAAAAATACTGAGGATCCTGATCAGCTGGCTTCTCTGGATTAACAGTATTTCCATGGATTCAGACAAGAAGATATTTCTAAGTTTCTTCTCATCATAAGTCTACGGAGGATATTGCTAGTACATCCAGTCATGGTACAGAACAGAACAGAATTTTATTAGACATAAACTACATTTAGTTTCTAGACTATCCTATTTATTTATACAAAACAAAACAGTATTGGTCACATGTACACCTTATTTTTATTCTTATACATGGAATGCTGAACACAAGTTGAATAGATTTTCGTAAACATGGTTATATCCTTATGTATATAACCATGCGAGGATGAACTCGTCTATATATAAATTAATGATTGACCCCGACAGTAGCTGGTAACTGAAAACTGTCTGGCTCATACATGTAAAGGGTTTTAAGAAAGTTCGTTCCGCTCTTCATCATATTATTTCGAACCGTTTAAAAAGAAAATGATGCGGAAAAAATGCATTTTCCACGAGCCTATTATTCATTGTGATATTCTATAGCGTTTGGCATCGTGTCTGACAGCGAATGTCTTACACAATTACGCTTTCTTTGGGTGCTGTCTTTCAATCAGTCTAGAAAAATCTTAAATTTTCCAAAAAAAATATTTTATTTTGCATGGTTCTTTACAGCCTTGCTGCTTAGTAAACATAATAAAGACTTATTTAAGATAAAGAACAGCTCCATAAAGGGTTTCTTAACCAATTTGGAAATATTCTTATCACTATGGCCATTATATGACAATGGTTCTTTGCCATACACCCCAATTTCGCTCCTCGAGCCCAAAAATTTCCGAAGGGTACTTAATTTTGAAGATCATTTATTCCATGACAAAGTATTTGATTAAACATCCCGTTGTTTATTTCTTATCAAGTGTGTCGACTTTAAAGAATTCCAGTGACATTTATGTCTGTAGACACATTATAACTAAAATAATAGGAAAGCAATTTTATTGCGGAACAAACTTTCTTTACACCCTTTATCTGCCAAGTAAAAAATAAACTGCAATTAGTTATTCTCCTTTGGTGCGGTAAGAAGTTTCTTGACAAACGAAATCACATATAATCAGTGGCACTTTACAGGTCAGCTAACGAGAAACCCCTCGCTGAAATAAACAGTACTTTCATGGTTTAAGACTAGTTTCTTCTCATAATAATTCACGGTGGATATTGCTAGTACATATCCAGTCATGGTACAGTACTGCATTATTATTTGACGAAGTTCTGCCCTACAGTCGAAGTATTAGTGACAAACAAAGAAATAGTGAACATTCTTAACCTTGCTAGAAATGTAAGCACATAGTGGAGAGTCAGAAATATTTTAGGAATAAAAGTAAGAAATGCATAAATCAGGAATCGATACAATCAAGCACAACACACCTGAGCCAGGACCCCACATAGCACAACAAAACATCACATACAAGAGAGCCGAGAGGTCAGCCAGGTGACCACAAGGCTGCAATGAACAGACAAGAAAACAAGACAAACACGAAACATAAATAGCAAAATGATCCACAAAAGAAGGGCCGTCTTGGAACGGTCAGTAAAATACTTTTACTGGAGGGCTTAAACTAGTTTCACAGAGCCAACATCGCCCTTAAATCTGATGTGAACAAGAACACATTTGGGAAAGTGCCAAAAACATTAGAAATCACAACACACACGACAGCCAAGAGGTAAGCCCTTTCTTAGCAGGTGACCACAGTGGTGCAAGGAACAGACCCAATAGCACAACACACACCAACATGACCATACCTAACAAAAACAATCCACAAAAGAAGCACCGCCTTGGAACGGTCAGTGAAATAGTGAAGTCATTTTAAGTGAGGTACAGCCTGTTTTGACTTCTCGTATGCAGTATTTGGTATTCCTCATTCCCAAGTAGTAATGGTTTGGTATTTCAGGTAAGTTTTGGCTTAGTTAACGCATGAAAGAATCTCAAGTACCATCATTTTTGTTCTCAGAATTTGGTACCAATAAAATGCATTTAAGCCCCTCAGTGGCTTAGGTTACTGTCCATTCTAAGACAGTGGTTCTCTTGTTGTTGATTTTGTTTGCATTGTGGGGTTCTATTTTGGTCCATGTTTTGTTGTGCGTTGCTTTGTGTCCTTTTTTTGTTTGGCTTTATGTCCGTTCTATTTTGTGTAATCATTTTGATGGGGAAGAGAGAGCTGGTTGCTTTACTTACGGCTCAGCCACAATCAGATGCACTTTTTGTACCAAGAGCTTGTTATATACCACTGTGATACAGAAAATAATGTGAAAACACTTCAATTTTGATTCAGAGAAGTACTTAGGTACTCTTTTGAGAGGAAATTAGCATTGAACATCATTGACTGAACAGGTTTTGGCATCAGAGCATACAATGGTAAAAAATGCTTGAAAAATACTGTTATGCTGTTTCATTTGAAAAAGAACTGAGATTGACAAATAACTCCATACACATTTCTATAAATGTACAGATAATGATATTAATTTTTGTATAATATAGACTGTACTGTTTCTTTTGTTTGTTAAATTATCAAGCTATGTCTAGTACCAAAATGGCATCTAATAGATCAAATGCCTATTTTGTTATATATTTTTTCAAATTTATGGAGTATCAGATAGCATAGCACCCTTAATCTGATGTAGATTGAATCAGTGTTTTTGGTAGTTTCTCTTCTTACTATTCATAAGGTGTGTCTAGTTACAAGACACGTCTACAGACAAGACGTTTTTTATATTCAAAGACTGATAAATCCTTTCTGTTGTGAACAACCCTTGTAATATTCATATTTGAACTTAGTCTTTGCACCCACTTGTACCTCAAACATAAAGCCCGTCCCTTTATAACTGAAAGATTGTTGATGGGACGTAAAGAATCAAATCAAACAAACAAACTTAAAGATCACCTTAATCTTTCATTGTCTCAATAAAAACAAGGGTGTCTACGGACTGGACATTTTTTTTTTTGACAGATTAACACAATAGCTGCAGGAAAAATGGCCGATTCATTTGTATCCTGAAATACTTAATATTATACAAACTTATTTACTGGTTTGTTTTACTTCACAATGCACTAAACCAAATGTTATCTGAAACATATTTGCCTTGGTAAAAGGCGCTGTTTAATAAAGCTCTGCCTAAATTTGGGAATTATTATAAGAAAGTAGACATTGGATTTTGGTCTTTTTGGTGCCATTTAGGTTCTACCCGATTTAGCTTGATAATTAAACTGCAAAAATAAGAATTGTATAGAAATTGATATCATAGTCTGATCATTTTGAGAAATTGTTATGAAAACACTATTTAACAGCACTTTTTGACTGATTTATGGGCTGATTTTTGTTCGATATGATTCTTTAGGTTCCAGTCAAAATAAATTCAGTTATGGATTTTCCTGAGTTGAACCAGTACTCAGCAAGGATTTATGTCTTGCCAAAGGCCACTGCGCAATTTTGAATTATGTCTCCCCCATCAGGGTCGGGAGACATATTGTTTTTCACCGCGCGTCTGTCTGTCCGTCCGGGGGGGGGGGGGGGGCTGTATGTCTGCACAAAATCGTGTCCGCTCTAAAACTTGATAACTGTTAAAGATATTTTGATGAATTTTCATATATCTGTAAAGCACATTGAGACAACGTATCACGCACAAGAACCATAACTCTTGCTTGTATATATTTTTTTTTCAAATTATTCCCATTGCAACATTAGTAAATGCAGTTGTGTGTTCATTATGTGAGTTGAAAACTGTTCAAGCTATTTGGATGAAACTTCATACAGTTGTAGAGCACAACGAGACGATGTGTTATATGCAAGAACCATAACTCTGCTTTGCATATTTTGGAGTTATTTCTCTTTATCATTTGCAGTGTTTTTACGTGGACGCTCCATAAGCTGTAAACCGTTACAGCTATTTGAATGAAACTTCATACAGTTGTAAAGCACCATAAGACGATGTGCATACATGAGAACAATGACTCTGCTTTGTTTATCTTTGGAGTTATTACCCTTAAATCATTTGCAATGCTATTTCGTGTCCGGGCTGTAAGTTGATCACAATAAAACGATGTGTCATAAGGCATGATAAGACGATATGTCATACACAAGAACCATAACTCTGCTTTGTTTATTTTTCGTGTTATTTACCTTTGATTAGTAATTGTATTTACTAACATTTAGATCCTTTTGACCCCTAAAAGGGGGTACATCTGCTTTTTCGAAGAAAAACAACTCTAGTTGTAAATTGTCTTAAGGTAACAGGCTAATAAATCACCCATGTGTTTTTTTTTCGGGAGCCTTTGACTACTGTGAAGCGGATGCGTAAAAACGTCTCATCAGCTCTTTGTTTCCAATGCGAAAAGTACCAAAAACCTCAATTGCTGGCCAATATAATGAAAAAAAATGACGACAAAGACAAACAAGAGGGAACGTTTTATTAGAAAATTACAATGTTTTAAGAAGATTCGTTAGATTAAGAGCATCATCAATCGTTCATAGCAGGAAAGAGCCAGATTGAAGATCAGGATGTCGCAGGTTCAAGTATCAGGTCCTCCAGCACTCTTGCGTAGATGTGTATAATTTAATGACTGCTGAGTTGTCTGTTTATTTTTGCAAAAGACTATGCCCAGGGTTCTAATTAATACCTGAGTTAAAATCTGACGCCAAAAATGCTCATTTAACTGGCCTTCTCGAAATCACCATTATTGGTGTTGAAATCACGGGTAGTTAAACTGCATAAACAGAACCATCGATTATTAGCTTTTGGGGCTTTCGCTTCTGTATATAGAGGATGAAAAATCGCTTAAATAAAGTTTCTCTTCAGTGCTTTTTACGGTGTAAAATAGCGAAAAAAGAGAGACTGTAGTGCTCCACTATCTTCTTTTAACTTCTTATCAAAGTTGGTGCGAGCTGCGAGAAATTTTGTACGGTTTCGTCTGGATCATTTTCGTCGTGTGGTAAATAAACGACAAAAATGATTCAGACAAAACCGTACATAATTTGCAGCCCGCATCAGCTGATATATGAAGTTAAAAGACCAGAGCGGAGCACTACTTTCTCCTTTTTTCGCTATTTCACACTATAAAAGCACTGAATGGAAAACCTTCGTTTTAGGCGATTTTTTCAGCCTCCATACAGAACTGACGGTTCTGTTTATGAAGTTTCCTACCCGTAGTGCGAAATGTACGCAAACACAAAAACAAACATGAACATCATAGAACACAAAATATTTAAATGCCACGTAAGTGAATATAATACAACATTTTGAACGCATTCACAAAATTAAATCAAGCTGGCTTTTATAGGATAGAGTCAAATAATGCAGTCCAGATAAGACGCCACGGAATGCGGCGTACGTCTGATAAAAGTCTTAACTGCATGCTTACAGACTTTTCCATTAAAAGAATAAAAATGAAAAATACCTTCAATCTTTGAATTGTAAATGGACTCATCGCCCACATGAGATATCACTGTCAGTATTGAGAAGTCGAAATATGTTTAAGCTATTTTTGTATATAAGCCACGCCCCCGGCAGCTTTGTTTTTTGATGGATCAAAATTGTTTGCACTATTTTGTAGAGAGTTACCTTGTGGCTGTTTATGCCAAATTGTTTTCAATTCTGAAAATTGGTTTCAGAGAAGAAGCCGTTGAAGTTTTCTTATATATGTATATAAGGGAAAATGACCATGCCCCCTATAGTGCGGCCATGTTTTGACGGCTCAAATTAGTTGAATATCACCTAGTGACCATTTTTTGTCAAATTGTTCTAAATTTCATTTAGCTATTTTTGTTGACGGTCACCTAGTGGCCATTTCTTCAGTTTCAGAGGTAATCTTTAAAGTTTCTTATAGGAAGCCATGCGCGGGTCCAGAAAATTTTGTCAGAGTCCAAATTTGACAACGTTTTCTTTTCAAAGTTTATAAGGGGAGAGATGATCTAAATACCACTATAAGCGGGCCATCCTCGGCCCGCCAGCGTTTCGCTGGCGTGCCTATAATGGCCCAACATTGATTTCTGGCTTTGTAGCTTTGTGATTTTTCAAGGGATCCGGACCAGTATTTCTAAGAAACCCTATATTTTCGTGAATTTTCAGGGGGGAGGGGTGTCCAGACCCCCTGTCCCCCCCTCTGGATCCGCGCATGTAAGCTGGCCACGCCCCCCCCCCCCCTGACGGCTATGTTTTTGATGGATCAAATTCGTTTTAGCTACTTTTGTAGAGGGTCATCTTGTGATCATTTCTATCGAATTGTTTTTTATTCCCACCATTGGTCTCAGAGGAGATCTTTAAATTTTCTTACATAGGTACATAAGAAAAACTGGTCACGCCCCCTGGCGGCCGTCAAATTATTTATAGCTATTTTTGTAAAAGATAATTATTTCTACAAACTTATTTTGAATTCTGACCACCGGTTTCAGCGGATAATTTGTTTTAAAAAGTTTTTGTTATCGCAATAAGCCACGCCCATTGTTGGCCATGTTTTTGACGAATCAAATTTTAGCATTTTTGTTGGGAGTCACCGTGGATTTTTTTTTGTAATTAGCCTAGTGGTATAGGAAAAGTTATCATTTATAGGAAATTGCTGACGACGGACGATGGGCATCGACTGATCACAAAAGCTAAATTTGCTTTCGAGCTTATGTGAGCTAACGACAATTGACAAGTCATCTCCATATAGTTTCTGCTGCGTCTAACATGACGATTATGCCAGATCAAAGCACCCTCACATTATGTACTGCTGATTACAAAAGATGTGTTCTTCACCAACACAATTAAGTATCACTTCCATACATTGAATAGTTGGAATCATGATAAATCGTAACCCAAACAGTGCCACTGGGCCCCTAGGATATACACCTTTGTTCATGCTCAACTCAACTGCGAATGAAATATCAACTGCTCTTAAAACTGACCAAAACTAAAATACTGACAAATAAAGACTTTTCATGCTTTCAAACTGTCTTATACCAGTGATTTTATTTGGCCATTTTGAGGCATTATATGGGAGTCATTCCCGATCCAAAAATGGTCTTTATTTTCCCTATTTCAAGTATTTTAGCACTTATTTTCCGAATTGTAATAAAATATTTCCCCAAATGTGAAGGAAAAGGCAGCTTCTTAAAATCCTAAATAAAATCACTGTATACATATATTGTAGTTATCATGGTGAATGAAATGTTAAAATGCCTACACTAGTTGAGGTGAGCATGAAAAAACCTTTAAAACCTTGTAGTCTGCAGCCTGTAATTTCTAAGACCCCTAGAAAATGGTTTCGATGGCATTTTTTGTTAATGCTCGGCATCCCTGCTAGAAATACTCTTTGGGGTATGACAAAGTGCGCCAGGGTGGATGCCACGTCTGAAACTTCGTATTAAGGTCACAGCTAGGTCAAAGGTCAAATAGGTGCATTTTCATATAAGAATCGTCATTAGGTCTTTTTTACATTGCCATAGATGGTATCTAAATCATTCTAATTATGTTTTATATGCTGAAAACTAAAAGTCAGATATAGAAATGTTGAAAAGAATAGTTTGTGGAATATTATAGCTATTATGGGATAGGAAAAATACTTTCCGCGGAAAAAAACAGTGATTTTGGAGTAGATTTTTCATATTTACAGTCTTTTTTTTCAACTACATTTTCATTCATGCCTTAGTTATAGACCACTCACAAGCAATGCTATTTGAATGGTAATAGGGTCCACAATATATTTGAATGCCGTTTTATTTTGCCAAAAACACAATAAATGGGGGGGGGGGGGTGGTAGCGTTTCACAATTCTGGACACAAATTGGCTCTTGGTCATTGTAATGATATGAGGTGTCTGGAAAAAGTACATACCTTTTTTTGCTTGTTTGATTTGATTCTTTACTTCCCATCAACAATCTTTCAGATATAAAGGGACGGGTCTACCTGGGTTGAACCAGTACTGGGCTAGGATTAATGTGTCTTGCTCAGAACACAACGCGCTGTGACGCCAGTGAGCCTCGACCCCGAGGCCCCTCGGTCTCGAGTCAAGCACTCTATCACTGAGCCACGATGCCATAATGGCTATAACGACGTAATATATGGTGTGTCAAACCACAAAACGTTTGACATCAAAGCATATAGGCGAGGAGAGAGCTTGTTGATTTACTTTAATTGCCTTAATGATATATTGTGACTGTTAGTGTTATGTTATCTCTGTCTTCCTCGCATTGCCTTTGTTTGGCCTGCAATGTGTGATTGTGGTATTTCCTGATCATACTCACTTACTTTTGTTGCTTTTGGTCAAGCTTTACACCAGGCAAACAGATTGGAAAACCCGGTGCAGCTGTTCAATGCAGAAAGTCATGCAATTGGAATAAAGCCAGTCCATGGAATTGATGATGCGATTGCAAAATTCATTTTTGACAATATGTTTCCCTGATAATATTGACATAGAATGACTCAGATAGTTTTCATGCGATAATATTGCTTTGCTAAAAGCAACTTTGGGTAGCAAATTATTCACATTACATTGTACAGAGATTCTGTCTTGGTAACGCAGTTCTGACAACAGTTTGACAGAAAGCTTTGTACAACAGAACACAATGCCTGCAAAGCTTGACCAAGTGTTAACCCGCTTTCACAAGCTTGATAAAGCAAAACTTCCATCAAATGGAAGACTCAATCGCCGTTTATATAATATAACAGAGTATGAAATAGATAGTTACAAATGTACGTAAGAAAACACATACATGTTTGTTCGCTTATACTAACTTGGCATTGGTGCTTTTAACAGTTTTGTTCAGGTGACCAGAAAGTTTCAATCTGAGGTATAATAAAGAAAGATGTTCTGGGGAATTCTTACAATAGATCGAGACGTTCCTTTATACATTTTTGTATTTTGGTGTTTTCAACGCTGTTCATTAAATTCACATGTACAAAATGCATGTTGGAAGTAGTACCTGGAAGCTCAAACACTGGGTCAGTGATAAGGTAGAGCCTTTGCAACTTTAGAAGGTTAAAGAGTTTGTTTTTCCCTGTCTCATGCTGTATTGGTGCTGCATTGAACGAGAAAATGTAGATATTGATTTGGTACAATTCAATCTTTTCTTCTATGTGAGAAAAGGGTTGTACCACCTATAAAGATACCGTTGAATTGCACTGTTTGAAAGTTGATTATTAGGCAAAATCATGAAATGTGTCACAAATTGATAAAATACCCCAAAGACAATAGATTTTCATAAAAGAGACACAGTGATCCATAAACAGTGTGTGACACTCTACAACTCCAAGATGTATTCACACACTAAATTTGGGATTCCTACCGCCAATACTATAAGAGATGTGCCACAATTCAGGTTCAGACTGACAGATTGCCAGCTGTGTGTCCAGCTTGCATGGAGGTCATCACCACTTGTGGCGGCAAAAATGTGCAGAACCGTCAGATGTGAATGTTGATGGCTAATCAGATCTGCGTGATAGAATGTGCATACGATGCAGTGGGATGTGTCTATCTTAGAGGACTACAAGTTGCCCTGGAGGCTTGCAACTTTGGGAAGTTAAAGAGTTTGATTTTTGCCTGTATCATCCTGTATGGGTGCTGAATATGCTGAATCACAATTCTGTCTGTAGATAGTTAGGTTACCTGCAAATACGAGTCTAAAATTATATTTAGGCACATATTCGAAGCTAGGTGTATGGTAAATGAAGTCATACACCAAATTGATACAATGTAGATGTGAATAAGAAGTGCCTTGGATAACGTAAAATTATATATCAAATCTATAGGGTCATGTTTCATACAATTTACATATATAGTACAAGTCAGTCGAGGACAATTTTTCATGGGTGCCAAATTGTTCATTAGAATCCCCAAACACCCCAATTCTTCTGAATTGCATGATACGTAGCCATGGAAACCAATGTAATTTCATATATTCCAAATGGGTTTATTTTTATGACAATATTTTTGTCATTAAGGCGATCCCACTTAACAAGTTGACATACATGAGAAAATGTCCTAGGGGTGCAAGGAAGTTCTTATTACCACCTCCCCCTCCCCTCTTTCAAGGTGTATAGTTTTTATATGACTTTCCTTCATTTTATAAGTTTACACATATAAATTTATGGATACATAATTGAGACAATTTACAAATAGGACCATTGGATGAATGAAATTGTCCAATTGTATCACTGATGGCATAGCAATATGCATTCATGATGATATGCAGATGCAATCTGCTTATATATGTTTTTATTGATTTTCCTTATTTTTAACATTTATTAATATTCATGAAAACGCAAATTACGTAGATTAGATAATTTGTATATGCCACAAAATGATAAAAGGCCAATATCTAAGATTTAATTTGGTACCAATTTAGTAGGTTGTGATAAGAAGCAACTGAGGTATTATTTATTTTGTAGGCACACCCCCATTCTTGAATTACATTTTAATATTTTCATAAATGGTTATGCAAATTAGATGAAATAGATAATTTGCATAAACGACAATGGATGAAAGGCCTCTGTCTAAGTGTTTATTTGACACCATGTTTAGAAGTCTAGGACAAGTAGTTGCTAAGTTATTAGTAACTTTGTAGGCACATCACCATTCTTGAATAGCATTATGGGTTGCCATGGAAACCATGCATTTTCACATAGCCCAGACAGGTTCATTTTTAGAACTTTATTCTGAATTTAGGGGGTCTTAATGAACAATTTGGCACTCAAAAAATGCCCTGGAGGTGCAGCAAGGTAAGCTTAATTAGCCCGGACTATATTGTTATTTAATGTGTATTGAGCCTGAATGTTTATATCATAAATACGGTATTATTTTGCAAATGTCAATTTGGAGGCTGTGGCAAGCCTGTGTGCCATTCTATTCTCACGTGCAAGTGTTTTGGGTCATATTGGTAGCATTTTGTGATTGAAAAAATATTTACTATATTTAAATGCCTCTTTTTCTGAATAATTGCGCTTACTTGACCTTTGACCTCACCGTGACCTTAAATCGAAAAATCACGCTTGGCATCCACCCCTATCTTGTTTGTAATAGTCCAAGGAATAATTCTAGCCTGGATGCCGAGCATTAACAAAAAATGCCATCAGGAGTCATCGTAGAAATTAAAGGCGGCAGACTATTGGGGCTAGATAACCAGGTTTCTGAGAACAACTCCTACATATACCTTATTTACAATGAATGAATTTGTGGCCAACAAGTGATGGCGTGCCCATAAATCTCATAGAACAACTCCTACATGTACCTTATTTTAAATGTATGAAGCGAGCCTTTCTGAGTGAAGCCACGCCCACAAATCTCACAGAACAACCCCTACATGTACCTTATTTTAAATGTATGAATCTGTCTCCAACAAGAGTCTTTCTGAGTGAAGCCACGCCCACAAATTTCACAGAACAACTCCTACATGTACCATATTTTAAATGTATGAATCTGTCTCCAACCAGAGTCTTTCTGAGTGAAGCCACGCCCACAATTCTCACAGAACAACTCCTACATGTACTTTATTTTAAATGTATGAATCTGTCTCCAACAATAGTCTTTCTGAGTGAAGCCACGCCCACAAATCTCACAGAACAACTCCTACATGTACCTTATTTTAAATGTATGAATCTGCGGCCAACAAGTGAGCCTTTCTAAGTGAAGCCACGCCCATGAATCTCACAGAACAACTCTGGCATGTTACTTATTTTAAATGTATGAATCTTAGGTCAAAAAGCGAGCCTTTCTGAGTGAAGCCATGCCCACAAATCTCACAACACAAATTCTTCAAGTACCTTATTTTAAATGTATGAATCTGTGGCCAACAAGCGAGCCTTTTTGAGTGAAGCCACGCCCACAAATCTCGCAGACAAACGGACGTTCTCCCGTATGTATTCGCACGTGCCGAGTGTAATCTCCTTTAAGATGGAATGATTTGCCACAATACACACACATATGTCGCTTCTTGGACCCTGGTGTCTTGTCACTGGGTGAACCGCCTCCCGGTGATATTGATGCATCCACTGAAAGAGAAAACGAGCCGCGGCATGAGATTTCTAACAATGTGGGATTTTGACAAGTGTAGATTCAGACGAGCCTGTGCAGCCTCCTGTTAAGCTTAGAAACTCCAAATGAGGTTCAGTCAGTAGCTTAACAGTCACAAGATATTCAGGCGACTAGCAAAGGCTCTGATCAGACTGCGCGTATGCGCAGGCTGATCTGAGGCTTTGCTGGTCGCACAAACCACATTGTTGGAAATCTCATGTCACGGCTCAAATGTCAAGTGCTTGAAATGCATGCGCAGATCAAAAAGATTCTGTCAGGGGGCGGCGAGGAGAGGCCTGAATGTGTTGGGTTTTTTCTAGTCATAACGTATTTCACTGAGGGCCTACGGACCTCTCGGGAAGCAATTCTACCACTTTTGATTTTCCAGTGGATAGGGGTCTGGATCACCCCCCCCCCCTCTTGATCCGCGCATGAAATGTATACAGTCCTACTACGAGGGGTTCAATAAGTAACCCTAATTTGTCTATATGATTTTTGTGGGTTTTTTTTGTTTTTTGTTTTTTTAATTATCTTTTCTAATATTGTTGATGGCCTACAAATATTGTGTTATATACTACGGAATAAGAGGTGAGGCATTTGGGTTCAAGTCACGGGGATATAAAAAAACACTGAACAAACGAGATTTTTAACAAGGAAAATTCGTCAATTTTATCCTGACAAAAAATTATTTTAGAGAAAAGAGTAAATCACAAGATATAAATCCCATTTCTTAAAATCCTAAGTCCACTTTGGGTATCATTTAGGTCAAAACTAAAGTCTGTCAATTATGTAGTACACCTTTCTGTGTATGTTCACAGATGCCCAGGTTATTTGTTTGTTTGTTTTGTTGCTTTACGTCCCAAGTCAACAGCTATGGTCATTGCGGGACGGTCAGTTCACCTAACCACACTTTTTCATGGGCAGGCTTGAACAAGCGGTTAACCAGTAACTTGTGCACATACTTTCGCTTGTAACTGACAACAACCCTTCTTGAATGAATCAGCGGAAGGGAGGAGAATGACCGTAGAAATCATTTCATGATCAATCTCCACGAAAGTATGGGACCGGACCAAGATCGAACTCGCGACCCCTGGATCTGCAGTCAGACACGCATCTGTAGCCAGACACGTTACCGACTGCGCTACGCGGCCCGGCCATGCCCAGGTTATGGTTGTGGTTTTATTAAGCTTCGGGCTGATATAATGGTTGTTGTTAACAACATATGTGTTGTTCCATAATACATTAAGCATGAAACAAAATTCTTGCACTCTCAGGACCGAGCTCTGGGGCGTCCTTTCAGGAAACGGAATGGACTGTCCAAGATGGAGGAGAAGTTAACAATATTCATTTATGTTGGTCGTGTAATAAGCATTTGTCACCGGAACATACTCGCTAAAATAAACAAATGTTTCTAAATAAACAGCCAAGAGATTCTTTCGAAATATGGGGGCCGAATTGAGTGGCGCATCGTAATTTATACAAATAATAAGAAAATATAAATGAAGTTTCAAAGGAATGACAAGTAAACATTTGGTTTACCGCTAAATAAATATCTGCACAATAACATACTTTTAATACTGCGCCAATGCAAGCAACTTTGTATATGTTTTATGTGGAGAAATCTATTCAGCATTCGCTAATAAGAATCGTTTGGCTAATGTATGCGTTAGATTGTCACAAATTGCATAAAACGAAACACCTACCTAGCGTGTGTTAATAGCTTCACCATCTTGGATAGTCCGTTCCGCTTCCTGAAAAGGACGTTCTGGAGCTCGATCCGGACAGTGCCTATGCACATTGCTGTTTGAAGTCATTGTCAAATGAACGAAAATATATGGATCACACAAGTCTTTTGATGCATTTAAAACGTTTCATGGGTCAGGAGGAAGCTGTTTGAACATGAGGCCACCAGGCATTCTTCAAACTTCTCCTGGGAGACCTGGCAAGTGTTAATGCCAAGGAAAACATTGTGTGATAATTATTCTTGCATAGTTTACCTGATTTTAACCCAAATCCCACTTTAAACGTCGCTAAGACATAAAACATCAGCTTTTACACTGGAGTCCTTTATTAAACAAAGTGGCCTCAGCTGGTAGCATTCCACTAAATATGCATGAGGTATGGCTACAACCTTAAAGGGGAGAAGAAAGACATCGGAGGAACCTTTGCTTTATAAGTAGGTGATAAAACGACAGGTACAATAAATCAAAATCAAGAAAGTCTGAACATTTTATGTCCTAAGCAGGAGAAAAATATATTTATTTCTTAGAGCACCTCCTCCGATAAAAATAATTTATTTATTAATTTGTTGCAGTACTAGGCCCACTGGGTTTCCCAGTTCATTTATAGATCATTCATTTCAGAGATGGGAAGTATCTTTATATCTTTTTTCAAGATAAAACTTATATGCTAGGGCAAATACAAAAGCTTTGTGTGAAATGTTAGCAAGGACTGAATACTTTATTGCTGCAAGGGAAAATATCAAGTCGAAAGCCTCCAGTTCAAACATTTCGAACGTCATGACGTCGTCTCAACATCAAAACAAACGTGCATAGTTTTCATCTGGCAACCACAAGACAAGAGACGCATAGATAGTCGACGTATTATGTTGTATAAGGTCACGTATGACCTTGTTGCAATTCCTGCATATAAATACCTAATACCAAATCGAAGGGAGTCAAAATGCATCCACCCTCTGGCATATAAAAAGATCCCCACCTCCACCAACTATTACCAATACAGCTTCTTCCCCTGAACAAGCGTAAATTGGAACACACTTCGAACCTGCACCTCCTTGCTTCCTACCGTGGCACAGTTTAGTCATGCTGTCTGATAGGTGGTGCATGTATCCCTCTAATCACCACTCTCTGATTTATCGTTTAACTATGTTAACCTTCTTTTTGCACTGTACAAACTCATCCCACAGGCTTTGCTTATATTTCATGTGCGCTTGGTGAACGGAATACCCTCCTGAAGTCCTCCTAGGTGGCTAAGATACATAGATAGATAGTAAGGTAGGTAGGTAGGTAGGTACAATGAATCAACAACAACAGAACCTCTGCAACTCTGAAAGCAAGTGAATCTTAAAGGCAAGTCCTCATTAAAACATGCAATCAAAATCGAGTGTAAAAAAGAAATATATAGCAATCTGAAAATCCAAATTCAAACTCATAATAAGCCAATGGAGACTATAGTTGACTTCCTATCTCATTTGAAACTGTACAGTTTTTTTTCATAATCGACTATTTTCAACAGAAATATCAATAAGAATGCAAACAAAGTTAGAATGAATTTATACGAAGAATGATCCGAAAGTTCTGATCCTGGCGTGATATCTCTGTAACCAGCAAGGCAACATGCCTGAAAATTGTACCAAATATATAATATACGTAGTCTTTGTCTATACACCACTATGACAAGTTTTATGTAACTTGGAGGAGTGACCGGATATTTACATGGAAAAAGCCATACCCACATATTAGAGACCTCACAATTTAGACAAGAGCAGTCTCAGCAATTCGTTTTTATGGCTGCTCAATGTTCATCCGTAACCCAATATGTCCTGTACATATGGCGAACTTTCTATATGATCTGGGTTTCCTAGGCCATTGAATGTATAGCTATGCAACTGACAGCTATAATCAAATGTGGTACCACTTGAAGTTTTGACAGGCCACTCCTGCTGTAACAACAGCTGTATTAAAGGTAAAAAAAATATTTTAGCCAAACTTAGATCTGAAGCAATTATGAATAGTCGGTATCATGAGACTGATATAATTAAAAAACGAGTCCACAAATTAGGTCAATATTCAGAGGTACACAAATTTGCATGTGTATATCTAAAAATAAAACCCAATCAATTGTCCAAAGGTGCTGGTGCAGTATGGGGTTAAATTGAGAACAAAGCATCTATCTGAGACCAATAACAATTATGAAAATTCTAATTAAAAATCAATTATGTTGTTGGTAAAAAATAAAACTTTTTACAATATTCCAATTTTGTAATCACTATAATAATATTCTTACATATTTTGCCGATATTAGGTTCGGCATTTTGTTGTCCAAATTAATAGACAAAATATATTATTCTCGGAAATGAAAAGTCTGCAATGTATTCAAAATGACGTAGTTGTCAATTTTAATGACGTCATAATTATTAATTATTG
Organism: Loripinus fragilis; assembly: GCA_964019695.1. NCBI lineage: Eukaryota > Metazoa > Mollusca > Bivalvia > Lucinida > Lucinidae > Loripinus > Loripinus fragilis. The sequence goes on along the minus strand of OZ026514.1, from coordinate 8,686,692 downwards.
TATCGACACAACATGTCGCCATTCTAACATTTGAATGGACGTTATAAGTAACAAAAAGTAAAAATACAATGCAGTTTATTTTGTGGTTTTAAAGATGCTAGGCTTGAAAGATTCAGATTCAAATATTATTATATTTCTATAACATGAAAACTGGCCAATGGTATGGAGTGGACCATAATCATATAATGTACTGTAATTATTAAGCAAGAAAATACTAGCATCATTATAAAGGTAAAATAATGACGCAAAAATGTTTCTTGATAAAGCTACAAAGTAAAAATCAAAACTTATGGATTATCCCTCGTATAACAGGAAACTGGTTATTTCTTTTTATGCACATTTCATTTGGGATTTGTGACGCCACATAGCTTAAAATGCCTGACTGCCCTCCATATCTTTCAATTTTCTACTATACAAACTATCTATCAGAAATTAAAAAAAACATGTGCATTTAAATGCTTTCATTTTGTAAACAAGCTGTACCTAAAATATATCATAGTACATCCAACTTAACAACATAGCATACTGTCACACACACACACGCACGCACGCACACACACGAATGCACGCTAGTAGAAAATGATTTAACTTCAGTAAACAATGCAAACCCTGTGAAATGAGTATCTGGAAATTAAATTTGGTCATAGGCAAAACAAGAGAACAATAATACTAAGGCCAGAGTTTAGTTCGATTTATTAGTTAATAACTGGATAAGAAACGAGACACATTTACATCTTATACATGAATAAAATAGCCAAGGACGAATTATTCTAATTAGAACCGACAGTAATATGCACGACTCGTGTTGAAATTTTGCCAATAAATAACAGGTTCCAGAAGAAAATGTGTGCAATGAAGGAATTGGAGACCTTCAGCAGAATGCCTAAACCTTATCGGCGTTCATAGATTTGGGGAAAATTATCAAAGTAGTTTCTGATTTATAGAGCTTTCGCTAACTGATAACAGATGGACGATGGTCCAATGGATTCTTACTTATGGCTTTAAATAATATATACTCCTCAAAATAATTGAAGCACCAATACTATCAATTGTAACATTGATGGATTTTGTGTAGAACCTAATTTGAAAACCAATTTTACGACCTAGCCTAAATTTTTCCGATATCTTTGACGCCCTATTGCCAAGTGAAACAGCAAAAAGAAAGTGGTAGAAAATGTTATTAACAAGGATTTTTTTTGTCATTTTAAAACTTGACCTAAATGCATTGGAATGCCATTTTCGTATGAGATCCATGGATCACAGAACTGCATGAAATGAATGAAAAGTGCTTTTCGATGCTGAAATCTCTGTTTTCACATGATTTTATGGTGTTTTAATCCCGTCAATACCATCCACCTCTTCCTGTGAGAGAAAATTGCCTCTTCTGGCTTTGGCGTGATAGCCAGACTATGGGTTCAGACTACTGGTTTTGGCGTTTGTCTGTGCCAATCATTAAACAATTCGCCTGGACATCTTTCTAACACTCAAAGGCATAGAATGACGATTGAAAATCTGATCTTTGATGGCCAAGTACGCACACGGTTTTCAGAAAACAAAACAATGTCAAAACTTCATTGTCAGATAGGAAAATGCTTTATTCTCAGTGTATTGAAACTGTTTGAAGAAATCTTTTGCATGCAGGCTGAACTGTTTAAAACAAAGTTTAATTTGATGTCACTTTCATTCTACTGGAATGACCAAAGAAGAATTTCTTCACCCCACCCACTGCATTTTGAAAGTGTGTTATTGAGGGTATGTGAATTAGAGACATAGTTATGACAGAATTAGTCATGGAAATCAGTAATAATGATTCGTGATTTATGGGCATAAAGAATAGAAAGATTTTGACCAAGGTTTACAGAATTAAAATTGTTGAGCTAATTATACTCGCTTTCTAAAATCTTGGTCCTTTAATTATTTTGAGGAGTAAACTTGGGATTGTACATTGTTTTATTGAGGGGTCATAGGTTGTAATTTCCAAAATAATATTGTATTCGTTTATTTGAAGGTCGATTTTGTCTTAGCAAATATTGCAGACCCTGATGATCTGCCACTTTAAGCGGCATTTCATCCGGGTCTTCACTGTTTGCCAAATCACCCATTAAGGGGTTTCCAGTCCTCAAAGAATTAATAAATATGAGACGTATTCCTTCGACAAAATGTACCAACCTATGGAGTTGTCAACATTAAAACATTCCATACAATATCAGAGATATGCTACAAAAATGGATGGGGCGCCTGTTTTCATAGAAATTTTCTCAATGGGACGGTTCTTTTGAGAACCCAAAACGCATGTTAAAATTTATGGATAAAAAAATAATTACAGTTTCATGCTCAAATAAATTATTTATCTCGACCTATGGGAAAGTACACTAGGTATACATGTCACGTAAAATTCAGGCTTCTTGTCTTTGCAGCTGAGCACATACCTTTAAGTACTACTTTGACCCAAATCCGAAGACATTTAATTTTTGCTAAAAATCTGTAACATGTTGTCTTTATCTGGCCAATAAATGTTTAAATGCAATTTAAACATTATTGAGCCGGATAAATTTCATGCTCAGTTGAGAATGAAAAAGGTCTTATAACCTCTTGGCTCTGGTTTCCTCAGACCGAGACTCATTATTTCACATATTCCTTGGGGGTAAAAGGGTTGAAAACAGTTCTGCATTTGGGAAGTTTTAGTTTTACAAATAATTTGAGCGTAAAATTCTGAATTCTTTCTTTTCCGGTGCTCTCATTGAGACGATTCTCTCGAGTACCAAAAAGATATACTAGAGGACTTTGAAACCGCGACGCCATATTTTTGAACTTTTCTTGCAAACCGTATATGCGATTGAAAAATAACTCGCAGGTTTTAATGTGCATGAATCAGTCATTAATTTGACTGCACTATCACGCGACGCTGCTGATGGCGTCACATGGGCACATACAGCATCCAGCACCTTTCTGCACAAATAAATGACGCTTTTTAATTAGTTTTATGCTTAAACTGTGGCGTATATGATGCCATGTTACCAAAAGAGTTTATAGACTTTTTCTAATTCAAAGTAATTGATAACTACAAAATTTCGAAAATAAACGTCAAATTTGAACATCATTTTATAGCTCCTTTTCAGAAACATCTCCATTAGTTACCTTTATGCACGCTTTCATTACTGATATTGATTACATACACTGACAAGCATGTGGGGAAGACATTTTGATGTAAATCGTTCCAGGAGATCTGCTGTTTTGTGATCGAGAACGTCTTAAAAAATTACGTTAACGTCACTTGCACAATACAAAAGACACGTGATACAAGCGTAATTTATGAATAATCTGTCATTTGTGTATGCCCTTAGCCTCTCCCAATAAAACCGGACGAAAGAAATCGAAACTTTGAAATTCCCAAGACGTTGAATTTTATTACTAGGCTATAGTAATCAGGGTGGGTGGGGTATGTCGGTAATATTAAAGGGGTGTAATTTTGAGTATACCAAACTGTCAATTTATTTCTAATCCGTCAACGATGAATGTGCAATCGTTTAAGAAGCAAACGAGGCAAGTTCGGTGAGTCAGGATTCAAAACAACGCGTGTTGAATTGCAGCTGAATTTATGTCCTTCAAAATCGACCACCCCTGTCTTAAAATGGATACTTTCTCAAGTAAATTTACAACCATGATATTTCTAGGACATACTACAAGATGATCAGACTATGATATGCGATAATAATTATCTCGCTGACATTCTCAGGGTTTGTGAAATAACGGATTTAATCTGGGCAATGCGTTTTCAAAGTCCTTTAGTATATGTTTTGAGAAATCAGAAAATCAAATTTTTATATTGACACTTTTACCTAATGACTCAATGTTTGACACAATACTGAGAGATAGATGCTATTATCTGCTCTGCCACTGCGTTGTACTACTACTTCTCAACATAATCGACTGAATGGAGTGGTTCTTTTGAACACCAAATCTCAAGAGTTTGTTTTAGTGTCTATCTAGACCTGTAAATGTTTGAGTCTTTGGTGAACGGTCATATTATCCAGCCTCGAGAAGTATTTGTCACAATACTGACATTTGTAAGGTTTTTCTCCAGTATGTGCTCTCATATGTCTCACTAAATCTTTATTTGAGGAAAATTTCCGATCACACCTTCCACACCTATAAGCTTTTACTAGATTCCCCTTTTCTCCTAAGCTAAGCACTTGACCCTCATCCCTTCCTTGTCCATACATACGATTGTGTATGACCTGTTGCATTCGCATGTCATAATCAGCATCACCAACCCCTGCAAGTACAGTAGAATCTCGTAAATTCGAAGTCTTAAGGACTAGAGGATTTGTTTCGAATTATCAGTAGTTCGATTTAAAAGGAGTTAGACAGAAAAGTTTATAATTCTACAGAAGGTTTAACATTTTTCCCTTTTAAACATATGTTTTGGGTGTGTAAAAGGAATGTCTCTCCGGGGAGACGTTTCTTTTACGTACCCAAAACACGCGTTTTATAGACAGTTATTAAAATACTTCACAAATAGGACCTATTCTCAGAATCCATTCAGTCCATTATCTGTTTCGAATAAGCGAGCAATTCGAACAATCGGAGTTCGAATTTTCGAGGTTTTACTGTATTGAAACCAATCGCAAATATTGTCTAAAATCAGTTTAGGCTCGGCTGAGTAATCGTTGCTCGCCCATGCTTTAAGTACCCAAATCTCATGTGCTGGCCCAAAAATGGCTTTCGAACAAAAATGTCTGGTGGTGGGCATGAGTCCAGATAAGATGGCATGTCTCTCAATTTACAATGCCAACAATTTTACTTGCACCAAGCAATGACTAAAGGCAACTTGAACATCAGCCCTGTCGAATTAGTCTTCACTGGGCACGTGTAGAGAGATCGAGTTTTCAGCTACACATTGTGTGTACAGTGAAGGCTATGGGCAGACTGTGCAGATCTAAGTTACGCTAGGCAATAGTTTTGATATTCTCTGGCTCATTCAAAGCATGGCATAAACATGTTGTTGATGCTACAAAAACGTCTCGGCGAGCATAACATATGCTGAGACGAATTGGTAATATACCCACCAACTAAGCCTGAGGGTCTGGATGGGGTATACTGATGAGTAATAAATGGCCCTTTTTAAAATGAATAGTGAATAATGAGTCAACAAATGAATAGTGAATAATGAGGGCCTAAAATAATGAATAATCCTATTTTTTAATGAACATAAGAAAAAAAAAGAATAGTGAATAATCAGATTTTAATGAACCACATGTCTTATTTTAATAAATAACCAAAATTTTAATGAGACGAATAATAGGCTACATTTTTAATGAATAGTGAATACCAGACCCCCCCCCCAATCCAGACTCTCAGGCCTCGATTGAGTGATAAGAAAAAAAGTCCATTAGACCTGTTGCTTCCGCATATTCATGTACCAAGTTGATGTTGAAACAAATGAACCAGCGCGTGAGATGTTGGTACTTATCGCAAAAATATTAATAATTGAGCCACGGCATGAGATTTCCAACAATTTGACATTTTGACAAGTGTAGACTCAGACGAGCCTCTGCAGCCTCCTTTTAAGCTGAGAAACTCCAAATGGTGTTCAGTCAGTAGCTTTACAATCATAGAATACTCAAGCGACTAGCAAAGGCACTGATCAGACTGCGCGTATGCGCAGGCTGATCTGAGGCTTTGCTGGTCGCACATACCACATTGTTGGCAATCTCATGCACTGGCTCTTATATAAAATTACCAATATTCTATCGCTTAAAACGTAGCTATGAATTATTATTTCAAACATGGTTTGAACCCATCCATAAAAAACATGGATGTGAAGCTATCACTTAAGATCAGGATTGGAATCCAACACTTAAAACGTTGATGTGATGCTGTCAATTTAAACATGGATATGATGCTATCGCTTAAAACGGAGCTCTGAATACATCACTCAAAACTTGGGCGTGACGCTATAGCTTAGGCCATCACCTGAAAAGGCGCCATGTAACTAAATGTATCAAGACCATTTTGTTAAAACAATATTTTATTCACAGTAATGACTTTAACATGTTTTATACATACAATATTTATATAGGATTTGACGGTATGCTTAGCTTATATGTTGTCATCTCAGATTATTAGGGGGTGGGGGCTGAGACATCATCTACTTCCATACTTTGTGTTTTAAAGGAAATACTCGCCAAATAATGAACGAGCGTTCAACGACAGAGGTACTAGAGCGAGGTGTTTTGCTGCAAAATTGGTCAAAAACGAAGTTATATGCATTCAATGTTTCAATAATTCTATCAGGGATGCCGCCATATTTGTGAGTTTATGATGTCATACCCTAATTAATCATTCAAAGTCCAATAAATAAGATTTTGAATGATACTTTGTATCACATTTTGAAATGTATTAAACGAATATTATACACTGCAATTGCATGATTTTAAACAACAATTATAATAGTTTATGCATCTCATTATAAATGTATATTCAAAATGGCGGTGCTAATCTGTTGTTAGGCAAACGTAATTTATAAATAACTTCTGATCAAGTTTGTAATACATTTTTTTTTGCGTGGAAATGCCTGTTTTGGCAGATACATTATCTTGTTGATGAGCATTTACCATTCAGGAACGGATCCAGGATTTCGCGGTACTTTTGTCTTTAAAGCAAATTTACAAATGTCAGTAAAACATGTCTCAAACGGCCACTCAAAAGAATACCAAAAAAGGTTTTCAAGAATGCAAGTCAAACGTATTGCAGAGTGCTGCAGTACCTTTGACCTGCATTAATCTACCACATGGTTTTAAGACCTTTGCTTTGTCAATTTTTGAGTGGCCGATTAAGAAATGTTTCACTGTATCAATAATATTTAAGCCATTACTTGAATATGCTGTTAGGTATAAACTGACGCCAAATATAGTCTCTACATCCTGCGTAGGTGATATATAACAATCGCCATTCAAATGTATTTCATGGGGGGAAAAGTATTTTTGTGCGGAGTATAAAGCATCATTTTTAAGCTGATACCAAAACTTAATGGTTTCTCTCCAATATGTACGCACGAATGCAGAGTTATCTTGCCGCAAGTTCTTTCATAGAGGTATTGCACATTCTCCTTATCGCAAATGTGACCAGCTAGGCTAGGCAGTGTGTGATTGTGGTATTTCCTGATCATACTCACTTTTTCCATCTGGGTAAGATCGATAAAGCCCTCATTTATCGCACCAGCAAAGTTAGAAATAGAGTTCTGAAAGTTTTATCATCTACGCATTGTTTTCAAAATGATTTTTTCTAGTATAATTTTTACACCACAAGGTTGTCAAACAGTTTGGACTTGGATCTGGGTCAAACCTGTGTGCAAGGGTTATTAGCAGACGGTAGAAGTCATCCACAACAGTCGAAAACTGACTTCCACTTCTATACATGTAGTCAACGAAGAATGAATACTATTCCTGGACGTTTTCCCGGCAAAATAATAAATGAGCATTAAAAGACAGAAGTTACCTATCAAATCAGAGTGTTGCAAATTTTATCGAAATCTGTGTAGAAACATCGAAGTTATCTGCATTTGAAGTTGTAATTATTTCTTTAATGGAAGCCGTCATATTTGTGAGTTTATGACACCATAATCTCCTTATTAAATATGAAAAAATCAAATAAATAAGAAGATTTCGTGCATTAACTATAGCTATAAAGGATCATATGTACAAGAAATTTTGTAATTTCATGATGAAATAAAGAGTTTATGCATCAAAATAAAGATTTCATGAATCTCACCAGCATATCATTATATATTCAATATTGAATATGGCGCCGCCGACAGGCTCTTATAAAAACTTCATTTAATAATTTATTCCTTATTTTTCAACCGGTTTTGATCTTTTTTGCAGTAAAATTGTTTGTGCGAAAATTCTGTCTTTTCAGACTCATTTATTTTTTGACGTGTGCTTCCCTAAAATGTTTTCTATTTTTGTGCGAGAATAACGCATCCTTTCTTGAAAAACTCTTGAAACAAATATCACAAATGAAAGGTTTTTCTCCAGTATGAATACGTAAATGTCGAGTCCACTTGCTTTTGTCATAGAATATCTTTCTGCAGACGTCGCATATGTACGACCTTCTATTCAGTTCACGGATATATTCTGTCTTATGATGCTTGCCCATATCCGTTTCTTGCAATGCTGTATTTACAATTGCAACAGAAGAATGACCATAGTATGATCCTGAAAAGAAAAGAATAACAAAATGGAACCCAGGGGCGTAGCCTTCGTATAGGCAAAATAAACGTGCAACGTACGTACACATTTGAGCCGTTCTATCAGTTTTGGTGGTTTCTTGGTGATATGTGTACACAACGTGCGCGAGAAAGTAATATTAATCTCTGTAATCCAATCTTGACAGGATTTGTGTTGATTTTGGTATCCCCCATCAAAGGCACCTTTTAAGGATGTATCACCCATTAAAACAAAGTGAATTAGAGCCTAATCAAATTGGATTTTTATAATCTAGTACCACGACCAATAGTGTGTTTCTCTAGGCAAACAGCACAGACCCTGATGGGACGTCACGTTCTGTGGCATCTAATCTATGTCTACGATGTTAACGGTCCTGGAACCTGTCTGCTTTATTTAAGCATACACAATGAGAACACACTCCAGATAGACTGATGGCTGAAAATGTCCCCCCCCCCCATCTCTAGGGTATTATGCACAGATACATCGTATAAGAACAACCCAAGCTGCGTCGAATAAGAGATGCTTGTATTTTGCAAGCCCGAGCGTTAGCCTGAAACAGCATGTTACATAAATTAAGGTAAAAGTAAAATAAAAGTTTGAGCTCCAGAAAGAAGACAGTCTACTATCTAAAAAAACTCATATTGTCTGCATGCTGGATGCTGGACGGCAATAATTGTGGTGAATAAGTACAACCTCGGTCAATAAATGAAAATGATATCTGCATTCAAGCAATTGACAGATTTTTAGTACGCGTGACCTTGACCCTTGTCCACAAGGTCATATCAGCTATCTCAAACCTTTATTTTAAACTAAACACCATAAGCAATTAGTGTGCTTAATATGAACACACTCCATCAATACACGGAAAATACACGGAAGAAGAGTATGACTTATGAGCTATGTGACAGATTTAAAGAGTATTTGACTTTGACCCTTGATTTCACGGTCATATCTATATTCTTAGACGTTTGTTGTAATTAACACATGATAGGCGAAAATGAACACCCAAGGTAAAAAACGAAAGAGTTTTTTGCGTTTCGAGCCAGAGACAAGTTTTGAGTTTGGGTAACCTTAACCTTTGCTACAAGGTCATATCGGCGATCTGAACCTTTGTTTCAATCTACACACTATGTACAATCATTGTGTAACTTACACACTAAGTGCAATCATTGTGTAACTTAGAAGCAGTGATGGATCTGAAATTTCTAATGCATGTATACCAACTCCTAAAATTTGAAAAAAAATCTAGTTTTGCGCGCAGATAACTCTTAAAATAATCGCAACGGAAACTTTTCTTCATAATTTTATAATAACAATCTTATATACTATGTAACCTCTAAACATCAATTGAATCGCTTCAAGCATGAGAATATGTCGTGGTTTTGCGTAAATGTGGAGAAGAAAAAATACTAAAATTTTGGTAGGACTTTCAAGTGAGTATATACTTATTATCTATAAATATTTAACAATACCATTAAGGTTAGGGTTTTTTATGTATGTTAATTCTTTAAATAGTCATGAAATGGCTGATTCCCAGCTACATATGGTTATAAAAAATATAGGCGTTTTCGTAACATAACCCTGTTTGGAGAGGAATTACTACCAACTTCAACTGAATATACAACTCAGAAAACTTCATCAAATGATCCAACATTTCATGATATTACAGCTAAGACATACAAGTTTGATTACACAAAGTGTGCATGAAATTCGAAGTGGCCATGAAGCAGGCCTTATTGACATCGGTCCTTTGCGACCAGTTCCCTAATACTCCATGCTTACCCAAAAAAAGATTCCAATGTGTCATTGAACTACATTCATTTTATTTTAATAAGAAAATCAAACAAACTCTAATCAGTGTAATAGTCTATTCTACATGTATCTTCTATAACACAGTTTTAACACAAAATTCTATGTATTACACACAACCCAGCAACCAAAAATTGTACCTTATTCTAAAGGGTTTCTAGCATTATGGTGGAAAGTTTCCCTAAAGTGGTTCATTTTTAAACATCCAGACTGGAGCGCAAGGATGATTGATCTTTCAAACATCCGGACTGGAGTGCAAGGATCCTTGGGCTCCATTCCTGATGTTTGAAATAAAAGTATGATGCTTTGTTTAGAATAAACACTCATTTTGATCAAGTGCTGTGTGTGCTAGCTACTACAAGCAATATACATGGGTGAACTACCGATAAACCAAATAAATAATATCCTTTGGGCTTTACATTTCTTGTACTTCAACAACAGCAGAATCTAGGGCGAATATTTGGTACCAGTAAAATGCATTTAAGCCCCCCCCCCCCCCGTGGCTTCGGCTGCTGTCCGTTCTAAGGCGGTGGTTCTGTTGTTGTTGACTTTTTGTTTATTGTTACTCCCATTGTGGGTGTCTGTAATTGTTCTGTGATTTGTTGTACGTTACTTTATGTCCATTCTAGTATTGCAATCATCTTGATGGGGAAGAGAGAGCTGATTGCTTTGCTTAATTTGTCTTCCTGGTGTCTCGTGATGGTTGAGCGGCTCTTCCTCGCGGTGCCACAGGGTTGTCTGCAGTTTGTGATTGTGGTATTTCCTGATCATACTCACTATTTCAGAATATATTTTGAAAATTTAAAGCATATATACTTAAACGCAAAAGTTCCGCAACTCTTACTAGAATGCTTTTTCCTTCTTGTTGAGCCAAATATTTTACTCTATGGTATTGTGATTAACAAGTCCAATGACTTGCCGTCCAAACAACATGAAAATCAGACCAGTGAGACTTACGATTGCCGATCTCCAACAAGAAATGTAAGGCAACCCAAATTTGAAAAGTCACAGAGTTACAATACCTTACAATTTATCGAGTCACAGTGTTACACCACCTTACATTTTATTCGCAAAAGGTGTTTAACCGTTATCTGTTATCAAAAGCAGAAGGGCAGACAAATCAAAGCAGGTTATTTTATGCATTACGTAACGTTCATTACGTCAACGTTATGCCTTTAATATTTGACGGAATTGGCCGTTTAAGCATAACTGAATATCAATAATCGAGTTTTTAATGTCACAAGTGAAAGCCTTAAACACATTGCATAGAAGACAGATGTATCGCGCGACACAACAGAATAAAATGAACAATTTTGATAAATTGGTTGACGTTAACAAAGAAACGCAGCGACTTTGAGCGTTGATAAACGTTAATTGTTAAACCTTGAAATGTTTTCCATCAGATACGACATCTGGCTATCACATCGCACCGTTTGTTTTCAAAAAAAGATAACAATCTTTATGCTAGACGTTAATTGTTGAACAACACTGACGTCATTATAACGTCAGAATGAAGAGTATGATCAAAACCGATTAATGGTAAATCACTCCGCATTGTGCAGGAGCATGAAATTTGATTATATGAATATTCTAACTTGGACCATACTGAAGAAAACACAGATATTAAACGGTTGCGAAACTTTTGCGTTTAAGTATACTTTGCTGCCGTAACACACATTGGAGCCAACCAGGGAAAAAAACGCACTATCGCTAGAGCTCCTTTCTGTTTTTGCTCATGACGTACCTTGGAAATATACTGAGTGACTTTAGAAACGCACCATTATATACTCATGCTAATAAAAAGAAGGCCACCCCAATTATCCGGCTTTATTGAAAATAAATACAGACATGTACATGCTTTAATTATAAATTATACACTGTAAGTCATATTTTGTATGACCAACGCCTTTATGAATACATTCTGTGAGGCTTTTGCGCATGCTCAAAATAAGCCTTGGGTTGTACCCCACCCCTCGTGGAATGCATTGGCATTGTTCAATTATCTTGTGTTCAAATTAAGGAAATTTGGCAGATGGGTTGCGATACAAACATGTATCTGCCAGTCTAGATAATCCCAGGGGTAGCCAATCAGAGATTGATTGGGACCTAAAAGGCCAGTCAAGGAGGTATGACATGGCCAGCATGCAAATAGTTCCTTGTCATATTGCAGGTATGCTGGTATTGTCTTGCTGGAAGAAAGAAATGTTTCTAACGGTCAGATAAATTTGCAGGACATGTGGGTGCAGAACCTTACCTACATAGCGTTGGTCTGTAAGTGACCCCTGTTTTACTATGCAAATTAAACGAACCTTATACAAAACTCACTGTGGCCTTTTTTATTTTAGCAGGAGTATACATTCACTATTTTTTCCACAATTCTGATTCAAAGATGTTTCCTTTATCATTTTCTATCCCCTTACAAAATGGACCATTATTAGCCATAAAAAATAGTAAGTAAGTATGATCAGGAAATACCACAATCACAAACCGCAGACAACCCCGTGGCACCATGAGGAAGAGAGGCTCAACCATCACGAGACACCAGGAAGACAAATTCAGCAAAGCAACCAGCTCTCTCTTCCCCATCAAGATGATTGCAATACTAGAATGGACATAAAGTAACGTAGAACAAAACAAGAACAATTACAATTATAATGTCGATTTGCTCATGCTGTTCATTCTGACGTAACACCGACGTTAGTATTTTTCAATAATTGTCGGCTGACAAATGTGAGTTTAATTCAATTCGAAATTCAACGCTTTCAGCTAGTAGCCTGATGTCTTAACCAATAGAAAAATACAAACGGTTTCGGAAATAATCGTTTAATTACACTCCCAAGCGCAACATTTCTTTGCTTACGTCAGCATATGGTCAGCCTTATTTTTCAAACTGCAATAGCAGGCCGATAACGTTCGCGCATGCCAAGATGCTTTTGTCTACTATGCAACAGACAGATGAGTATCTGGTGGCTCTTAAGTTTTGATTAAACCTGTTCCTTAGGATATAAATGGCCAAATACGTCAAAAATGTAGACGAAATGAACGTTGCCAAAGGCCTTTAACTTCATGATTTGATTTTTCTTCCCTTTTGCTTTCGATAATAAACATCGGTTCAAAAATTTGAGCTCATTATGCAAGGTATTGGTACACTGTGAGCTTTTGCTTTAGGGTTGTCTCAGAATTATCGCGACGTCACGGCGACCATAAACCACAGCGTTTCAATTTTCTTAATGAATGCAAGCTAAATGACGGGACATTTCATATTATTAAAATATACTTTATACAATAAATTAGCATTTTAGCAGGTGGTGTGTTTGTAAAGTCCTTCAGTATATTATATTTAAATCTTCATTATTATAATGGTGCTTATCACACATACCCGCTGGTGGCGAATTTATGCCGTCTGCCGAAAATCTGAGATCAGGCCTGTCATTTTATCGGGCCTAATCTTGATCCAAACTGGTTGACACCCTGCTGGTATCAAAAAAATATAAAAAAGCAGACAGAAATCATGAAAAATTAAAGCCAGATACAATATGAATACATTGTCTCTTACAGAATAGCAATTTTATAAATAAGATGTTCAGATATGGTGCAGTATCAGCAGCAATATGGAGACTTCTCATCAAACAAGATGTAAAACACAAATGTCACTGGAGCACATACAATTCGCAAATGTTTAGTTTTTGTAACTATTAAAAGTACTTAAGTAGGTCAATGTCAATTTTCTTAGCCATGTGATGAGCCAGTCTGCATTTCTTTACCTTTTTTGCATGATGAGTGAGGGGACTTTGAAACATTCCAAACAAATTCATCAAAAGTAGAAAGGAAACATAACTTAGTAGTTTAAGGAAATCGCAGCCCTGCTTCTCTATGAAACTCATATCCATGCAGTATAATCAGATTCGGTACAACTGTCATCCAGTTTATAAAAAATAACAGCTGCACTTGCATCATTCAAACTTTCACGATTATAGCTAGTCTTTGTAGCTAAGCACATATGTCCTGATAAGACGCTAAAATGGCTTCTTTTATTATCCATCAATTAAAACATAAGTTTTGGGTGCTCAAAAGAACCGCCTCAATAAACATAAAGTTTGGGTGCTCAAAAGAACCGTCTCATTGAGACGGTTCTTTTTCAACCCATAACATATGTTTGGGTTGAAAAATAAGTTTCAATTACACCTTATCATGCAAGCATGTAAACTGATTATAATCAAAATTGGGTCTGAAACTGAAACAGTTTTGGTCCATCTAGTTTGGCTATGATTAGACAGCATGCTTGAAGTGTACAACTCTATGACTCCTCATGTTATCTTTCCTTGAGAACGACTTCTTGCAAATGTCACAGGAGAACGGCTTCTGGCCAGTGTGTATACGAACATGTCTATTTAAATCACTTCGAAGGAAAAAACTTCGCCCACAAAATGAGCATACATGTTCTCTTGGAATATCTTCGGGTTGGCCTCGGACTGGTGAAAGAAGGTATTGGTATTGTCTACCTTGATCTTGGTGACCTACAACAGTAAATGAGTCGCAGCATGAGATTTCCAACAATGTGGTATGGGCGACCAACAAAGCCTCAGATCAGCCTGCGCATACGCGCAGTCTGATCAGGGCCTTTGCTTGTCGCTTGAATATTCTATGACTGTTAAGCTACTGACTGAGCAGCATTTGGAGTTTCTTAGCTTAAAAGGGGGCTGCACAGGCTAGTCTGAGTCTACATTTGTCAAAATGCCACTTTGTTTGGAAATCTCAAGCCGCGTGGCTCATTTCATTGCTCAAATGAAATGAGCCAACTCATGTGATTTTGGTACTTAAGACACTGTTGAGCAACGAAGACTCTGGTAAGCAACGAAGGTTCTGATAAGCCTGTACAAACGCACAAGAGCATACGGAAAGTATAGATGTAGATAAGATTGCAGATCCCTAGCTGGGCTAGATATAATAGCATGGACATTCGAAAGGTGCTTTTGCGATTAAGCACCAAAATCTCATGTGCTGGTCAAATAAATAATTGGTCATGTTAACAATACATGTTAAACATGCTATATAAATGATTTTAAGGTGATACTCATAGATAAAAAACAGGATACCCTGCAGAGGGGATCCTGGAAGAGACTGTGATCTGTCTTTCAACATAATGAAAAGTAGGCTTGAAAAGTCAATCAGACTTGGGGTCGATTACATGCAAATGTAATCTATTACAATCATAATTACTTTGGAATTTCATGATTACTAATTATAATTACTTTTTTTTCTAAATGTATTCTAAGCCTTTCCACATGGATTTATTTACTGTCAGTTAAAAGTGTGTGACGTCATGTGTATTTTCAAGTAACTATTTCGTTTAAAAGTATTTCTATATTAATGTATTTACTGTCATTTAAACGTGTGTGACATCATTTGTGTTTTAGGCTGCTCTAATAATTACACAATAATCGTCTGCTATAATCTCTAATGGACATTTTATAGCTGAGCAAATACTACGATATCTATCCAAGGTGTATTGCACTGACAGTACAAAAATGGGTACTAAACGGGTATTTTCATTCCAACAAAAACTAAGTTATTTATTTTTACAAGATATCAGAGCAGTAACATTGATATCAATCTCCCCAAAATTTAAATCTAGTTAGGGTTTTGCTATATCTATGCGAATGCAAATTTTCAGGGTGAAGAAACCTTCATGTAAAATTTTAAAAACGAAAAACTGTGTTCCATTTGAGGTGCAATATACCAGTAATTTTTTTACTGTCAGTTATATTTACTGTCAGATAAAAGCGTGGGACGTCATGTGTATTCTTAATTAAAAACTCTACATTAATACATTTACAGTCAGTAAAAAGTGTAGGACCTCACGAGTATTTTTAAATAACTACATTTATTCCGTTTAAAAGCCTATTCACATTTGTTGTTACTGAAATACTTCTCTCCAGTATTCTATTCCTGAATCTTTAGTGTCAGTTAAAAGAATACAACTGTGGACATGTGTATTTTTAGGTAGCTTACGTTTAACAGTCAGGTGCATAACCTCCAAAAGTTAAAAATATATCACTTAAAGCAGTTAACTTTATTTGCAACAAAAACAAAAGTAACCTGTTTGAGTGAACGTGTCTTTTTTCATCTTCATATTCCCGAGTTACCGCAATTTTTTACGATTATGCAATAAAATTTTGTACGCATCGTCTATAAATAAGTATGCGAGGTCAATGAAGTTCAGAAAATAAGCTACTTTTTAACCTGAATAAGTTATATTGTTGACTGCTTGCAATTTGACCTTGGCCTAAATAATTTCAGATATAACTTAAATGAGTTACTTTCTGTAGCATCACTTAGAAATTATTGTTGAAAAGGCACAATTTTAACTTCCTCAAGTGATATATTTTTTAACTTATAGAAGTTATGTCCCTGACTGTTTAAAGCCTTTCTTATTAATTTATTTACTGTCAGTTAAAAACGTGGTATATCATGTGTATTTTTTGTTCACCTTAATGTTATTTTCCGTAAATCGTGACGGCATTTACTCCCCACCCTCGATGTTTGAATGACTTTCCACATTTGCTGGAACTGAAAAGCTTCACGGATGTATTGCTTTATGAATAGAGTTTGCATCCAAACTCATTTAATAAGCTTGGATGCAAACTTTATTCTTAGAGCAATACATCTGTGGTATCGACTGAATATTTTCTGTTAGTTAGAAGTGTGGGACATCATGTGTTTTAGATAACTATTCCGTTTAAAGTAAGTAAGGTTGCAAAGATCAGGAATCGATACAATCAAGTACCACACCTGACCCAGGATACCAATGGGAAAGTGACAAACTCACAGAAGACACCACAAACGAGAGCCAAGAGGTCAGCCCTTTCCCAGCAGGTGACCACGAAGCACATATAAACAGACACGCACAAAACATAGCAAACACAAGACAGAACAAAAACATAAAAGATCCACAAAAGAAGTACCGCCTTGGAACGGTCAGTAAAATATTTTACTGGAGGGCTTAAACCGGTTTAACGGCGCCAACCTCACCCTTAATTCAGGTGTGGATCAAGACACGTAGATATTTGGTTTGCATGAAAGACCCCTAACTTGTCAATGCATCATCTCCTAAAACATATAAATCAAGATATAACAAGGAGATAAAGCAAGGATAAGGACTCAACAGTAAATTAAACTGAATACCGGAGCAAAAGAAATCCAACAGGTAAACCCCGGAGGGCCCGACAAACAGCCAAAGCATCAGGCCCCTACCATCTCATCAATAGATAAGTCTTTAAGTCGGAACCATCATAGAGTCTGAAGTCCGACCCACCGGCGTGCAATTAAAGAGGAAAGCAAAGTTGCCAACTGTGATTGGGTTGACTACCAAGCATGCAGTCTGTTGCAATACATTAATGTTATAGCCAATCTTTTTATAATGGGAAATTATTTTAATGAACTGCGCTGAAAAATTATTAGAGCCAACAATCTTCTTCAACTTATACACCAAGTCACCATAGAAATCAGGTTCCGAAAGTCCTTGGCGCAAGAGAGATTTAAGTCCAACTTGGAATTTAGAAATCAAATCAAAGTATCGTCTATAAAATTTTGAAAATGTTTTGCAAAGTTTATGATACAGATAGCCCTGTTTAAGAAGTTTCTGAGTTAATAATTTATTGCGAGTGTTGAAGTCAGTAACATAGCTAGATGCTCTAGCAAAACGAATGAGTTGAGAGATATAGACTCCATAGGATGTAGAACGAGGAACATCACCATCTAAAAATGGGAAATTGACAATTTCAAAATCAAAGTCGTCACGTTTATCATAAATTTTGGTAGAAACAATACCATTAGAAATTGACAAATGCAAGTCTAAAAATGCGGCTTCGGTATCAGAGGCATTGGCTTTATTAAGTTGGAGCTCTGAAGGGTATATTTGACTAACCATATTTTCAAAATAAACATTATTAATATTTAAAATATCGTCCAAATATCTGGAAGTAGTGTTAAACGCATCAATAACATCAGCCTGCTTATCATCAGAAAGAGACATCATAAAGTCCCTTTCATAACAAAACAGGAATAAATCTGCAACCAGGGGAGCACAATTAGTGCCCATAGGAATCCCAACTACTTGTCTATAGAGCTTGGTGCCAAATCGAATTAAAATGTTGTCCAACAAAAAGGTCAGCGCATCACATACATTTTGACACGACCATGCATGATATTTTTTAGGTTTTTCTGAAGTAAAAAATGCATTTCTGTCACTACATGCAAGGTAAGGAGAGCCTTCTCTCTGGAAGGTTCTTTCAATAAGATCAATAAGTTTATCTTTAATTAAATTATGAGGTAAAGTAGTGTAAAGAGTAGAAAAATCATAAGTAGACAAACTGGTCGCATTGAAATCTCTAGCTTTAAGTTTATCTAAAATTTCACCTGAATTTTTAATTGACCAAAATAGGTTTTTACCGGATCTCTCATATACTTTTTCACAATATTTGATAACATGTTTTTTAACAGCTGTAAGACACGAGGTTAACAATTTAGAAAGTTCTGTTGTCGTACAAGAACTAGAATTTGCAATAAATCTTGCTTTATAGGGTTTTTTATGGAGTTTAGGCAACCAGTACAACGTAGGAACTTTGTCTTGATTTTCTTTAGCTTTGACACCAAAATGTAGGGCTGTATGACAACCATGCCCATCAACAATCACCCTTTCACTTAAAGAAGGCTGCAGTTTATAGGCATTAGTGTCAACAAGCTCACGCTTAAGAGTATTAATATAATACAATCGTCATACAACTACAACATTGTTAGCAGCTTTATCTGCTGGAACCAAAACATAGTTCATATGAAAATCCTGGATACCTCGTTTAAGATGACGAGAAGAAGATTTAGGTTTAGGGGGCAAAAGATGGGTATTACGAGAGTAAAATGAAATACGAGTATCAATAATTTTAAAAATGTTAATATTCCATTCCTTCAAAGCATCAGGTTCAACATTTTCCCGTTTGCACCATCGTTTACTGAAGTCATTTAAAGAAGCAGCGATCTCTCTACGACATTTAGAGAAATCAATATTAGAGGGAAATCTATATTTAGGACCTTTAGAAATGATATTGCGAACTCTAGCGTCAGAAATGACATTTAGATTACCTGTAATAACATGCCCTGCAGAGGGATATAAATAATTTGAATTTTTTACAATCTCAGGAGGCAGGAGTATTGGAATCTATATCTAAATCATTTACAATTTTATTAAAGTTAAATATCGTAGACCTTATTGGTTTGTTATATTTATAACAAATGATAGGAGTTTCAGAATTATTAAAGTAATTTGGAATAGATGAAATCACTGAATTATCCTTGAAGATACTATGTAAATCAATAAACTCAATACCTTTGTTAATGAATGGAATTTTGATAAAATGTCGTTTATGGTTGACCTCAGAATCGATATAAGGACTAAGGAAATGTTGAACATAACACCTTGTAAGGAGTGCTGCTTTATATAATTTATTTGCTCTATCATAAAGTTTATTAGCCTCTAATTCTAAATTGCGTAAAACTGAGATAGGCAAGGAACTTAAAAATGAAAGTAAGCCATGTCGACCATGATTAGTTAAAGCCAAAGAAAGATCCTTTAGAGAAGTATTTAAGCGTTTTTCAGTACAAATTTTGCGCTTAATGTTGCCATTTTTACATTTACCATGAGATCTACTTTTACGTTTTTTACATTCCAAAACAGAAAAAACATCAAAATCTGGCATTTTAGAAATGTTGCCTTCATGGTTTATATTATCATTAAAGCCTAAAGGAAAAGGTGATTGCAAAAATTTAATCCATTTAAGTTCAGTTTCATGTCTCTTAATATTTTAATCTAGTTGATGAATTAGGATCATACATAATTTTTTCAACAGGCTGAATTTCAATTTTACTAGGTGAATGACCATTATTTTTGAAATGGCGATAAAGAAATGTGTCAAATTTTTTAGGCTTTTTCATTTTACGAAAGTGCTCACGAAACCTAGTCTTGAGGGATCGGCCAGTTTGTCCAACATATTGCATTCCACAGTTAGTTTCAGTTCAAGTTATAACATAAATCAGATCCGATGAAGTTCAGTCCAAATCATTATTGTTAATTATGGAGAATTTTCTTCCATTTACAAAATGTAATGGTAGTTTTAGTACATAAATGTGCGCAACAGACACACCTCTTGGCATTGCACTTAGAAACATTAGGATACATTCCGCGTCTTTTGAATGCATTAAATGGTTTAGTATACTTCCTGATAATAGGTGACCCAAGAGGAGATAACCTAATGGTAGGAAGCATATCCCGAAAATTGTTAACTGAACTAGGAATACGAACAGAGGACGCCGAATGTAAACTAATGGGAGATAAATGTAATTTTGTTATTTTCGTTCTTATCATTAAAAGTTGTTTGGGTAAGTACCATCCCAAGACAAGCAATCAACACACTGGTTATTAAAATGACAAGCCAGTATAATATGAGTCCTTAAAAGCACAGTAAGGTATAACAAATGCAAGTGATAATCCAAATGGCTAATACAAGTCCACAGGTATATAGATAGCAGAAGTTATACAACGGGGTATGAAAATCGGTCATCTAGTGATCTTAAATGCGGTACAAGACATAGAGGATATCCAGGGACAGGAATAATGGAAGGAGATTGTACACACAATCCTGAAGATTGGAAAAATAAGAGCATTAAATGAAAGTGCGGGGAGACTTTTTAGGGCCGCCACGCAGCACAGACAAAACAACTCTGATAATCAAAGTAAGTAAGGTTGCAAAGATCAGGAATCGATACAATCAAGTACCACACCTGACCCAGGATACCAATGGGAAAGTGACAAACTCACAGAAGACACCACAAACGAGAGCCAAGAGGTCAGCCCTTTCCCAGCAGGTGACCACGAAGCACATATAAACAGACACGCACAAAACATAGCAAACACAAGACAGAACAAAAACATAAAAGATCCACAAAAGAAGAACCGCCTTGGAACGGTCAGTAAAATATTTTACTGGAGGGCTTAAACCGGTTTAACGGCGCCAACCTCACCCTTAATTCAGATGTGGATCAAGACACATAGATATTTGGTTTGCATGAAAGGCCCCTAACTTGTCAATGCATCATCTCCTAAAACATATAAATCAAGATATAACAAGGAGATAAAGCAAGGATAAGGACTCAACAGTAAATTAAACTGAACACCAGAGCAAAAGAAATCCAACAGGTAAACCCCGGAGGGCCCGACAAACAGCCAAAGCATCAGGCCCCTACCATCTCATCAATAGATAAGTCTTTAAGTCGGAACCATCATAGAGTCTGAAGTCTGACCCACCGGCGTGCAATTAAAGAGGAAAGCAAAGTTGCCAACTGTGATTGGGTTGACTACCAAGCATGCAGTCTGTTGCAATACATTAATGTTATAGCCAATCTTTTTATAATGGGAAATTATTTTAATGAACTGCGCTGAAAAATTATTAGAGCCAACAATCTTCTTCAACTTATACACCAAGTCACCATAGAAATCAGGTTCCGAAAGTCCTTGGCGCAAGAGAGATTTAAGTCCAACTTGGAATTTAGAAATCAAATCAAAGTATCGTCTATAAAATTTTGAAAATGTTTTGCGAAGTTTATGATACCGATAGCCCTGTTTAAGAAGTTTCTGAGTTAATAATTTATTGCGATTGTTGAAGTCAGTATCATAGCTAGATGCTCTAGCAAAACGAATGAGTTGAGAGATATAGACTCCATAGGATGTAGAACGAGGAAAATCACCATCTAAAAATGGGAAATTGACAATTTCAAAATCAAAGTCGTCACGTTTATCATAAATTTTGGTAGAAACAATACCATTAGAAATTGACAAATGCAAGTCTAAAAATGCGGCTTCGGTATCAGAGGCATTGGCTCTATTAAGTTGGAGCTCTGAAGGGTATATTTGACTAACGCCTTTCCACTTTTGCTGCAACTGAAAGACAACTCCCCAGTATTCTATCCCTGGCTCTTTAGTGTCAGTTAAAAGTATACAACACAATGTGTAATTTAGGTATCTGTTCCATTTAAAAGACTGTCCATATTATTTTATTTACTGTCAGTTAAACGTATGGGACACCATGTGTATTTTAGGTAACTATTCCGTTTAAAAGCCTTTCCACATTTTCTGCAACTGAAAGACTACTCCCCAGCATTCTATCCTGAATCTTTAGTGTCAGTTAAAAGTATACAACATCATGTGTATTTAGGTAACTGCTCTGATTTAAAGCATTTCCACATTAATTAATTTGATGAAAGTTAAAAGAGTGGGGAATCATCTGTAATTTTAAGTAACTGATCCGTTTAAAAGCCTTTCCACATTTATTTATTTACTGTCAGTTGAAAGTGTGTGACACCATGCGTATTTTTAAGTAGTATGCCGTTTAAATGCCTTTCCACATTTATTTATTTGCTGTCAGTTAACAGTTTGTGGCCTCGTATGCAATTTATGTAACTGTTCCGTTTAAAAGCCTTCTCACGTTTGTTACAACTGAAAGGTTTCTCCCCAGTATTTTACTGTCAGTTGAAAGTGTGTGACATCATGTGTATTTTTAGATAGCTATTCCTTGTAAAAGCCTTTCCACATTGTTTATTTACTGTCAGTTGAAAGTGTGTGACATCATGTGTATTTTTAGATAGCTATTCCGTTTAAAAGCCTTCCCACATTTGCTACAACTGAAAGGCTTCTCTCCAGTACTTTACTGTCAGTTGAAAGTGTGTGACATCATGTGTATTTTTAGATAGCTATTCCGTTTAAAAGCCTTCCCACATTTGCTACAACTGAAAGGCTTCTCTCCAGTACTTTACTGTCAGTTGAAAGTGTGTGACATCATGTGTATTTTTAGATAGCTATTCCGTTTAAAAGCCTTCCCACATTTGCTACAACTGAACGGCTTCTCTCCAGTACTTTACTGTCAGTTGAAAGTGTGTGACATCATGTGTATTTTTAGATAGCTATTCCGTTTAAAAGCCTTCCCACATTTGCTACAACTGAACGGCTTCTCTCCAGTATGTTTTCTCAGATGTCTGTCTAATTCACTTCTGAATGATAATGTCTTCCCGCAATAAACACACTTGAACGGAAGGTTGCCTGCTCCCTCTCTAGCCCAAGCCTGTGTTTCCTCTGAATATATTCCTGAAAGAAAACACAGGCTTTTAGCACCAGGCCCTGAGATTACAAAAGAAGGACATGCTCAACTCAACTGAGCTTGACTATTCCAATGCTAATAAAAACTAAAATGCGGAAAACTTAAGACTGCCCTTGTTTTTAAATTTCCCATATGTTGTATTTATCCTGCTGATAAATGCTAAAATGCCAACATTTTTTGCACTTTAACATTTATATACAAGATAAATTTCATGCTCATCACAGCATGAATTTTTTATATCAATTGGGCCTGGATCCTCTCTAGACCAAGCCTATGTTTCCTCTTAATAAATATATTCCTGAAAGAAAACATAGGCATTTTAAACCTTTTCAATACTACAGAATTGAAAAAGGTCTTCGCAAACAGTTTAGATGCAGATAAGATCTCATTTGGATCAACACTATTTGCTTACTCATTACGCTTTTATTCTCAATTTTAATTTTTGCAGGTTTTTTTCAGGATTTGTCTGACACACTTTTTAAAAACAATGGACTTTTCTATTATTTAAAGAAGAAGAGTTTACCTCAGAAACTTAGGGGTGCAAGGGTTTATATGCCAATTTATACCAGGCCCCGGAGGTATAAAAAATGGGCTCAACTCAACTAAGCATAAATTTATCATGCTCATTAATGTTAAAATGCCTATAAACATTGGCATTTTAACATTTATTAACACTATAAATAAAACATATGAGGGTTTGAAAGCAAGTCTTTATATTGCAGTTGTTATGAACAGTTGAAATTCCATGCTCAGTTGAGTTGAGCATGAAAAAAGTTTATAACCTTGGGGTCTGCTATACAGGTATTAGTCTACCATTGATTCTAGGATTATATTGAAGAATCAGTGTATACTAAATCCAGATTTAATTTTGCTTGTATTTGCGAATGAATAGCTTCAGGCAAAATAAAAACAATGCAAATATGTGATGACACCTAAACTGAACATGCACTCATTCAACCTACTATGCTGTATGTTTGATACACTCTAAAAGTAGACCGGCCATCCAAAAGTGTGCAATCTTTTTAACAGGTCAAAATTTCTTGGTATTTTGATGGAGTATCACCCAGGGATAATTCCTGTGATGTTGGATATCAGAGTTGTAATTCTAAAGCAAATTATTGACGGTCGCCAGGTGACGACTGATGCCGAACATTACTGATCCTAAAGGCTCACTTTAGGGACTTAGTGCTCAGGCGAGCTGGTAATAATACAATGGAGGCCATATAAAACACAAAAACTTTACATATATAATACCACATTAAAATACATATTGCTAAAAGACAAGACATTTTCATACTATATATGTTACACATATAATTCGTGTTCTCAAAAAAGTTACAAGACACCCCAGCATTTACTCATGGTAAAATAGTTTAGTGCAAGACAAGATATACAGAAGAAAATTATATCATGCAAGTTTCAGAGTAATAATGATATTAACCTATTGGCTATTTGCATAGTATTGTTCTTTGCAAACAATTTGGACCCAGGTCAGGCCAACAAGTAATTTGAAACAATTAGCAGATGACGAAAAAGCATGCACAATTATCCAGTATGCACAGCTTACCCTTTTTGTACCGGTAGATTTTCCAAAACATATTGATACAGTATGGATTGGATTGTTCAGGTTATTGGTTTTTACCCTGACAAAATTTTGCTAAGTGTAATCATCAGGATCTCTTTTGTCACAATAATGATCAAAATAAAGCTATTTTAAGCCACAAAAATGATTTAGAAATTGTGACCTGCAACAATGTATAATGATATTGGACGGTTAATAGTACTTGAAGTCTATTAGGCATAATGGTACAATAAAGACGTTTCTAAAAAGCATCACATGGTACAATTACATACATATATAAGACTATATCGCCATGATCATGGGTATCACCATGCCCATGGGTGTCATCATGATCATGGTAGCGAGTCCGTCCAATCCCTCAGGATTACCATTTGCCATAACTCGGCAAGCCTCGTGATGCCAATTTCTTCACTTTAGATGGCAACGTCAGCACTTATGTCATATCCAAGTGATAAGTGTCCATGACTCAATGATCAAAACGTCTTAAAACAAACTCTTAAACAAGAGAACTGGTGTCCACGACAAGGTATATAAGTTCTAGGCGATCGGAAGAATACATATAAGGACGATGAAATCATTGTATTTCAGCCAAACACCCACTGTTGACTTCTTGTGCGATAAAGTACCTATATATGTTCCATTGTATAGTTTGAGGGGCTCGAAACCTTATACTATAAAATATATATTCTCATCTGGATGTTCGTAGTTTATCAAGTTTTGTTTTTTACTTTTAACATTTGTACAGTTTTCTGTTGACAATAAAGAGCAAGTAACGCAAATGTACTACGGCACATAAGATGTTGGTACTTATCGCACAAAGGCGATTAGTGACGGCTCAGACGAGGCTGTGCATTCGCAGGCTCGTCTGAGCCTTCCCTGCTCGCACTTGCAAAATTAAGGAACCCAGTAAGGAAAAAAAGCGGACCACTATAGGCCATCAGCGAAACGCCATTTTATTTGCGTTTCGCTGGTAGGCGGATAGTGGACCCCGACTGATCACTGTGTGTTGGCTGAGAAGGTGGATGTTTGAAGTGATATTACGAATTGCGATAAGTACAGTAATCTCATATAGGCTGGCTGGTCCACTTTCCCCTTTTTGTTGGAACAATCCAAGTCACCACAATAAATTAATCTTTACGGATTATTTCTGCGTTGCTAGATAATGTCTCCTGATATGTCTCTGTCAGGAATTTTTCCAGCTGACCGATCGCAAGTGAAAGTCTTCTATCACGATAACAAAGTAATCTAAACAATTATTTCTGTGTTGCTAAATAGTGTCTCATCGTATGTTTTTGCCAGGAATCTTTCCGGCTGAATAATTTTCCGCACTGGTCGCACGTAAAAGGCTTCATAAACAATCCAAGTCACCACAACAAAATAATATTAACGGATTACTTCTGCGTTGCTAGATAATGCCTCATCATATGTTTCTGCCAGGAATCTTTCCGGCTGAATGATTTTCCGCACTGATCGCACGTGAAAGGCTTCTCTCCCGTGTGTGTTCTCACATGTATATAGTAATTCCCCTTATGGTAGAACAACTTCTTGCAGAAGTCACAGGTGTACGAGGAACGTCTCCCCAGGTCACTAGGAAGCACATCTGAAATAGCAGATCAGTAATTGTTCACGAAATGAAACAAAACACCTTCAGGAATTTATTCCTTCTCTAATGTTCGATCCCCAGCCCCATCCTTTCATGGAGATTGATCGTGAAATATGTTCTACAATCATTCTCTTCCTTTCACTGATACAAGAAGGGCTGTTGTCAGTTAGAAGCAAAAGTATGTGCACGGACTACTGGTAAACTGCTTACTTGCCCAAAAACGTGTGGTTAGCTTAGCTGAATGTCTCTGTTGAGTAGGACGTTAAACCACAAACAAAACAAGAGGGGTCTCTCACCGGAGTCCTGTCTGATAAGGAGATGATCTTTAAAAATTAAACATATTTTAGCTCTTGCAGCAATACCTTTCAGTTTGTGCAATTTTGGTAGAGGGCATTTGTGTAGTTGATTAGTTGTTTAGGCCTGTGGTTCAGAAAATGTATTGTTACGCTTTTCTATTTTTTGTCTGGTGGCCATTTGACGATAACCATATGTGCAATTTGGTAAAGGGCATTATAAGGAACACTTATCTAAATTTATCTTTTTTCAGTTTAGCGCAGTGGTTCAGTTGTCGCTCAAAGATTTTTTCTATTTTTGGTCAGTTCGACCTTATATGGATGTTCCACATTCAGGTACAGAAAAACGTAACGCTACATTTGCCAACATTAGATTAAACTGAATGAAACATTCATCAATCTTACTGTTTTGAATTACACGCAAATTTTCTTTGACGTGTATGTAAATAATTTTTATTACTTTTCCTAGAAATTCATTCATACCAGATAGTGATTCATGCCGACTGTTTCTTCTGGCGTCTAGATTTACCAAAGATATGTGTCTGACTGCATATCCAGGGGTCGCAAGTTCTATCCAGGCCCGGCCCCATACTTTTAAGTTTCACGGAGATTGATCATGAAATAATTTCTACGGCCATTCTCCTCCCTTCTACTGAATCAAGGAAGGTTGTTGCCAATTACAAGCAAAATTATGCGCACGAAGTACTGATTAACCGCTTAGTCAAGCTTGTCCAGGAAAAGTGTGGTTAGGTGAACTGACCGTCCTGATATGACCATAGCTGTTGACTGGGGTGTAAAGAACCAAACCAAATACATGTACCACATCATTCATAAAAATTACTGCAAACCATTGTAAAAGGAAGAAGAAAACAGCTAAGGGGCTCTTGCATGGTATGGGAAATTTACATGGGAGTCTGCCCATGCTTGGATTTTGAAAATATTATGTTATCTAATTGGCTTGGGTATAACTTTAATATTTATGGTGTGTTTGAGTTTTTATGCAATTCCATTGCTGATTTATGACGTCGTGAATGATATCACTATAATACCTTAGGGTACCCAGTTATAATCATTTCTAAAGTAATTGACATACCATGTAACGGGCGGAGAAATGTTTTATTAAATAGCTATATCATTGATAAGTTCGCTGTTACTTAAAATGGCTTTGTATGTATTAGGATATTGGTGGGCATTTATTTTTATAGCATGGTACCCCAATTTTCGACTGTATATTTTGTAGTCAGTCAAATTTGGAATTAACATTTTTACAGGTTGCGGTCTTTGTCAAGATACCATTTCAACAAATAAACTATCCATATATGTTAAGAATTTGTAGACCAAATTTCATGAAATTCAAGGACCGGTAACATATTTTTTAACTTGATGTAAACACATGGCCCTAATTCATCGAAATGTAAAAAATACAATAATTATGTTTCAGTGTAAAACATACTTGAATACTTGCTTAGTTTGAATCATCATGCTGGTACGTTTATTGGTAGAAGTTGATATGTTCAGTGTATTCCCCTTTTAAGGATTGGAAAAAAGAAAAGAAAAACAATATTCTTTGACATTAAGTGCCACGATTCTTATTTAATGAAGTGCTTACACAACAATATTAGCCAAAATGATACAATATGTTGACACTTGTACTTAACACATCTAGTTTCTAACATTAAAACTACATCTAGCCAATGTTACACTTAATATGTAACATTATTAAGACTTTTAATTCATACAGAAGAGAAACCTTATGACAAGTCAGTTCATACAGGAGAAGAACCTTATATCTATGATTTTATAATTGTAAGACTCATTAATAAACATGCTTAGCAAAAATAACCACCTGTCAAACCTTATGGTTAAAATTAACCATTTTGCTCACAGATAACTCTTGGCTTCAAAGGTATTGCTAATTTAATGCTTCTTCTCTGTTCATTCTGTTTTGTGAAACTAATGCTGATTTCCATCAAATAGCAACATTTATACTTTAGCTGGTTGTATATTCTAGGCATACAATTTTGTTTCTGGACCTCACTTATTCATGTAGAACACTGTTTTATGATACCTTTGATAAGACTGTTACACGTTATCCTGGTCACAGCACCAAAATGTTGTTCCTCTAGTTCACTTGGGATGTAAAGGAAATATT
Source organism: Loripinus fragilis (assembly GCA_964019695.1). NCBI lineage: Eukaryota > Metazoa > Mollusca > Bivalvia > Lucinida > Lucinidae > Loripinus > Loripinus fragilis. The sequence continues at coordinate 8,657,820 of OZ026514.1, read as the reverse complement.
TAGTCTTCTTGTTTTCACATGTTTATTGTTAGGATATTATGTTTCTTTAACAATATCATGCAGGACTTGAGGAAGTGATATACATTGTCTTGGCCCCATAGTGCCATGACACAGGGCCATGACCCCGGCATTTCTGACCATTGAATCATTTTAAATTGTCAAAACATGTCTCTCTTTAAGAAAAGTGGAAGTAGATTAAAAAACAACCTCCTTGTGTCGAGTTATTGATTCATTTGAACTAAATAATTAATTTTGCTAAAACTGACCTATACCCATAAGAGGTAGGAAATGACAAAGTTACGGCTTTGGATTTTCATGATATTTGGCTCAGATCAGCAGTATATATATGGCATGTTTATGTGATAGTATGATATCTTGACAAAGACTAAAACATATCCATCTTTTGAATTGATGTTGAATGTTTTGTAAATTTTTGAAAAAAAAAAATATGAAAATTTACAATCACTTCTTCTGAAAAAGTAAACCATAATTTATCCAAATGGTTTTGTGGTATTAAAATAATGTCTATGGTATTTTGGATTCAATCTAGATGACTAATCATAGAAATAAACAAAACTATAGATTTAGGACATGGAAATTAAGAGACAGGTACCACCTCAAAGGTGGAGTACATCAGGGTTGTTTCCTAAGCCTTATTGTTAACTATCTAATTCGATAAATACATTTACATAGTTCGTATATAATGAGTTGTAACTATGCAAAGTTTGTAGAAAATCCATGCGTGGGCACAGATGAAAGTACCCCTTTAATTCATGAAAAAATTTAATGGACTTAGAACAAAACATATCAAGATCCAATATGCAATATTTTGGGGAAAACTACCCAAGCCACTGTACAAAATACCCATTCGCTAACTTACAAAACACAGACGTGGATAATGCACACACACTTTGGTAAGGGATACAGCAACCATTTTCCCGCCAATCTGATCATGCCAATTACTGGCTGCTCTCTTATTACTTTGGTGGCTTTTATTGCATACAGTATGAACCTGATCAGGTTTCATAGTTTGTGATTCTGCTGTAAAGGTATTCTGAAGACCATATGTTTTTAAACTGGCAGGATAAGGGTTAAGCTCTTTTTAAAAAGCAACAGGTTCACCGGGGTTGTCTTTTAACTAGAGAAAGGCGCCATGTGCTAAATTAAATCAGACACATTGCTGATTAAATGTCTGAACACAGTCACATACGGCATTTCTTGTCACAAAATGTTTATTTTCAGAAACTACTTGTTCTGTCCAATTAAATACTTACATCATATCACTTCTTCGCGACTAGGATCACTCCAACTAGTATCATCAATTTCAAATTAGTATCATCAATTACACAGACTAGATAGAAATTAATAAAGAGAATGTAAACCTATTATAACTTTCCAGAGGGTGAACATCAAAGACTGATGCTCTGTGCTTTTGATGTCCACATTCAACAAAAATACGGTAAGCCTTTTTGGCAGGCAACTAAACTCCAGCTGTTAAGTTTTTAGACCTAATTTTTCGCAATAACTTTTTTATCTTCAATTTTAGCAAAATGTGTTCGCGATGAAAGTTGTAAAGCAGACTTTCCGCCAACTTCTCCAAAAGGTATTGTGCTTGTGGCGCAAACAGATTTTTGTGTATATAGATGAAGATTTTGCAATAAATTGAATTCGTCCTAAATTTTTAATAAGTCTTTTATTGACAGGTAAAATTCGTGTAGGCGTGACAGAAAGGGGTAATTTCAAAAAAATATTCGGAAGCGTTGCATATCCCGTTCTTCAAAGGCTGTGCATAACACAAAACTGCCGTTTACATACTCAGAATTTACCGTGCATATGCAGAATCAACTTAAAGCAGGCTCATTTGTAGGAACAAGGGCTGGGTTATCGCATGACGTGCAATTTTTCTCTTATGGTGTTAGTACACAATTACAGTCTTCCGGTTTGGTAGCCCACGAAAATAGTACCTTTAGAAATTTAGCACTTGCCGTTTCTGGGCCCTTTATGGCGTAAATGGGTGCTTTATTCGTCTTAAAATGTACATGTGATTCAACATTGGTCTATGTTTGTCTGGCTGATGCAGAAAAATGCATCTTTGTGTGGACTATTTTGTCACAGACTCCCCGGCGCACTCCCCAGGTAACGTCTGACGCGGGTCGGATTTCAGCCCGCATTTTTTTACTGTTCCCCAAAGAACGGAGAATGCTGAGAAAACGAGATTATCAAGGTAGGTTGTCTTTTCACTTTTTTGATAGGTGAATGACAGATCTTGCCACTCACAGACAGAAAAAAGTCCAAGCAATGTCCTGGAAAAATTTGCAGATGCTCGAATTCTGCTTTTTTACATGGAGTTGAATGGGACCGATTAATTGTGCACCGAACCCTTATGCGCGTGCTATGAAATGAACGGTTTTGAGATGACCCTACTAGCTTAACGCACGAGCGAATCAGGCGCGATTTCTATTATATTTGAATAAGCCACCCTCGCTTTAATAAGTGAATTAGGGCGGTGCAATGTAACTTTTTGAGTGACATCTTGGACTTGGTTTATTTGCGCTTTGCTTAAAATGTTCAAAGAGTGCATCTAAGCACAGAGGAACCTGCAACATCCAGGATGTTGGAACCATTTGGAGAAGTTGGCGGAGATGTTCCCGAATACTTTTCATCGCGAACACGTTTTGCTAGATTTGAAGATAAAAAAAGTTATTGCGAAAAATTAGGTCTAAAAACTTAACAGCTGGAGATTTTAGAGCATCTACCATTTCAATGCATCTATACATTTTATTTGCATGAAAGATGTGAACTATGTATAAGATTTTAATTTTGGCTATTGCTGCAGCTGGTGAAATGATTGGCAAGAATATGATATTTCAATGTAAACTTTCTCGTAAGCTTTTTCTTGCAAACTTGGCAATGAAAAGGTTTCTCCCCAGTAAGTTCTAGCAGATGCCCTTTGTATGCTCATGTGTGCATGAACTATTTCATATAATTCTGACACTCATACATGGGGAGTTCAAAAAATTTAAAAAATCCTGAACTTTGAAAATTCAAATCTTAAAACTTGCAGTATGCCTGCAAAATATTAAATAAAATTCAATTGTCCATAAATACACAGAAAATAAATCAAAGAAGTTATTATCATTAGCCAAAATTCAGCATTTTGAGGCTGACTTTCTATAGAAAGTCTCAAAATACTGAATTCAGGAATAATCCTGAAACATTCATTCATCCTGATATCCATGACTCTGAACTCCTACTGTGCGAGGAAACCAGACTGAAAAATACAATGGGGCCATGTGTCAATATTTTGATGGTCCTTGGAGTCGTGCACATTTGTACAGATGGTGCCTTATATATACAATAACTTAGCGCCTCGACAATACCAATTGTTTGAGGTTTTTTGGTATTATGTTCATTGCCAGCCCCTAAGCCTAAACCCAAGATGTCACATATATTTTGTTGTGAAAGTTGCGGCAAATCGTTGTCCAACCCGTCTGTAAATATGCCATCTAATGACATTGAGAAAGAGGGATGGACGCGAATAACTTCTAAAACATAGCAAGAAGGCTCAAATGTTAGTTTTGCAATGACTTGCGTCATTGTTCATGCAGAGTCCAGACGTAAAGTATAAATAATAACCCAACATACTGTAGTGCCAACCAAGAGTGACAGTGACGTCATGTTTTGTTTACAAAGTTATCAGGGACTTAGAATCGATAGATCACTTGTGTCCACGGGATAGGATTAAAACACAAGTGATCTATCGATTTGCATTAACTCAAGTGGATTGTACAAGTTAATGTTTTACCTAAAAATTGTAAACAAAATATTACGTCACTGTCACTCTTGGTTGGCACGACAGTACATGTACAAAAATACAATCGCCAAACAGGATCAAAAAATGTTTCCCAAGAGTTTTGCATGTTCCTGCAAATCTTCACTGCTTAAGTGTGTCATTTTATGAGTCTCCATATTTCCTTTGCGATTAAATCTTTTGTGACAGATGCTGCAACTGTAAGGCTTCTCTCCTGTATGTATTCGCTGATGCATGATGTAGTTTCCTTTTAATCCAAATCGCTTGAAACAGATCTCACATTGAAATGGCTTATACAGGTCATGCTGTGCTCTTTGATGGACTGAGCTCTGTACACCTACCCCTGAATGAAAATAAAGGCAGAAGGGCATGTATCTTTTTCTCTCTTTTGTATAAAAAGCTGATACATAGTTTTCTTTCTACACGCTGACTTATGACTAAAATATCCTTATATTTGTAGGAAATAAATGAGGGAATTATAACCAAAACTTAACTGTGTATATAATAATATATTTTACAGTGTCAGAGTCTTTGGAAACCCCTGAGAGTTGCTTATAATTTATCTGCCCATTTCAATATGGAAAAAAATAAACATTCCAATTTTAACACATATTCCCAATCATGTGATGATATACAATTTGGAACAAAACAGATTTTCTTTTATTTTGATGTTCCTTCTTCACAATAAAGCAAAATTATGATATCTACCTAGTTTTATGCATAAATATGATATTTTAAAATGGCTTCTAGGGTCCCTCCCCAAAACTGCTAAAAATCCATGAGTATAAGTTAAACGAAGACTGAACCGGCAGTGGCTCTGGTTTAAAACATCCCAGAGATGGGGCCACAGCTTCAGCCTCATCCAAGGCTGGTGGAACCAGGGATCAAACTTGGGACCCCTGGATACAAGGCAAGTGACTTATTCACTACACCACACCGGCTCCTTCAAAGGAGATAATTCAAACAGGACTCAAGGGGTAGCAACCCTTCAAACACTAGAAAAATTTGTCATCTTGAGATGATATATTATAAGTTACCATAAAAGGGTATGAAAGTTATGGAGCAAACATCATTTTTTGCCTTTAAAATATGTTCAAGATAAAAAAAAAACAAGGGACAGAAACCATTTGTGAAGGCCATTCTTACATGGTATAAAATCCTACCAAATAATATCAAGATATCTCAAAGGGTATGAATGTTATCAGGTTAATGGCTTCTTTAAAACTATATCAAGGGGGGATATCTCAAAAAAGAATGGAAGTAGCCACTCATCATCTTAACCCTATATATAACCCTACCAAATATTATTAAAGTATCTAAAATATATGCCTACCAAATATCATCAAAATTCTAGACGGGTATAAGAGTTATGGAGCTAATAAGATTTCAACTTTAAAAATGATTCAAGGGAGATCATTCAACCAGGATGCAATTGCAAAGGAGAGCAACCATGCCTATACCTGACCATTGTCGTGACCTGATATGCTAGCCTCCTAAATATCCTCAAATAGTATCAGAGATATAAAGTGCACAAGCTTCCCCTTGAAAATTCATTCAAGTGGGATAACTTCAAAAGGGAGCAAGGATGAGCAACCATTCTTGCACTTGATTCGATATATATGCCTACCATATATCTTCAAAACATCTCAAAGGGTATAACTTTTATTGAGTGCACAAGATTATGTCCGGTGGACGGACCGACACCAACTGGGGTGGAGCTATCTAGTGGGGCAAGAGGCCTTAAATTTAGGCTGAGCATTCATCCATGTCTCCATTTTGAGTGCGTGAGCAGTGAAGACTCGTATGCCTTGTGCCGAAACGTATAAGCCTTCACTGTGCAATTATGATACCAAAATGGTCCAAAATATCTCTATCAATTTTACGTTTATAAAGTTTACAGGCCAAAGGTTTGAATTTCAAATTTCAATTGTATGTTTTTGCCACTGAGGATTGTTTTATGGAAAAGTAGCACATGTTTTAAAGGTGCCGCATTCTATCAAAACTCATTTGATTCTACATGCTTTATCATTTATCCTTAAACAGTATTCCAGTCGAAAGAGTTAATGCCAATCAAGGTCTAATAAGCAGTCACTATCAAACATTTATCAGTTTTCGAGGTGGATAAATCATCTACACATGGTGTGTGTCCTTTAATATCTTAATATGAGAAATGAGGAGCAAGGTATGATATTTTAATATGACAAAGTTTGTGTCTTTCCATGCTCTCTTTTCTATTAAATGCCTTGCTACAAATATCACATATATATGGTTTCTCTCCAGTATGTATTTTCAAATGCCTGTAAAGATGGCTGCTTGTCGAAAAACTTCTGGAACAAGTTTGACATGTGAAAAAACGTCCAGTTCCATAGTTTCTGGCCATTTTTGGACTATCTGAAATATGAAAGACACAAGCCCGGTGAGCATATACAAACTGGCAACTATCAGCCGGTCAGCTAAACAGCATTTGATTGGTGGTTTGCTGGTGAGCTGACAGTGGCCCAAGATTGAATGCTGGCTATCTTATGTACTTAATAGAGGATCTTACATGAGTGCTCATCTTTTATTGAATGAAGAAAGAGATAAAATGCGAGGCTTGCTGAGCATTTTATCCCTTTTTCGCAACCAGTTTAATAAATTCAGTAATATTATACAAGAGCATGAATGTTAGATTCTATTTATCATATGACATTAAGATTACTTTGAAATCTCATTTCTGCAGTAAAAACATTATATTTTTGTCATTATGTATGCAACGTTGTCATGGACGTCATAACATTTCCTGTTAATCTGTAAACCATCAGTGGTTTATCGATTTTATTGCATGGGATTATTTCACTACCAGACGCCACGTCATGTGATAAATTAACTATCATACTAATCAAAACCACTTGACATCCCTGTGAAATTATGTTCTAGAAATTGGAGCAGTTCTAGAACAAATCCAACACATAATCAGAACACTCTAGAACAATTCAAGAACCTGTAAGTTCTTAAAATGTTCTAATAACATTCTAGTACATTTTAGAACTTTTAAAGGACACAATAAGTTGAAAGAAATTTTCTAGAAAATGATTCAAATTTAGTTCTTAAACATGTTTCTTCTTTTTTTAGAACTAGTTAATTCTAATAATGTTCTAATAATATTCTAAAATGTTTTTGGAACTTTTCAAGGGCGATATTTTTACATTGACTATTCAAATTAAGTTTAGCAACTTATTTAGTACTTTTATAGAACCAACAAGTTCTACAAATGTTCAAAACATATTTAAGAACTTTTTAGAATATTTAAAGAACAAGCGAGTCATGACCAAATGGGTGATAGGAAAAAACATATCTGTCAGTACTGGAGGGATTTTGAATACTTTGGTACAAATGTGTGACACAGTGTGTGGCTATATCTGGAGGCAAACATGATAGTATTATTGCATGAGATAAAGAGTAGACTTGAGACACAGTTTCTAAGGTTTTTAATGCTAATTGTTGCTGGGGTTGCTGTTTTTTCTCAAGCAAATGTAAGACAATGTTTTAAAATGGATGGGGTAACATGATGGCATGTCACCACAATGAGAAGATGGAATGGCTTACTATAAACAGAGGTTGAGCAATTGACATTCATTGAGACATAGGTAACATTTGCAAGAAAATTATAATGTTTCAGGTTTGCAGTAAATGTCGTTTGTTTTTCATTTCACTGATATTCTGGAGAATTATTTCAGTGAAAATCTCACTGAACTAGCACAAGTTCTGTAATTGATCAAAAGATATTCAAGAATAGTTTTAGAATATTTCAAGAACAAGTGTGTCATTGGGAAAAGCATGGCTTCCAGAATCGGAGGGATTTTGAAGGCTATGATAAAAATATTTGTTTCGCAATTTCTAGACGGCAAACATGACAGTATTATTGTCTGAGACAGCGAGTAGACCTGAGACAGTTTCTAAGATGTTCAATGTTAATTGTTGCTGGGGTTGCTGTTTGTCTTTTCAAGCAAATGAAATGGGTGTGGTAACAGGGTGGCATGTCACCACAATGAGAAGATGGCATGGTTTACTATAAACAGAGGTTGAGCATTTTACATTCATTGAGAAACAGTTTTATATGTTAAAGAACAGTCGAGAACGGTTTTGGAACTGGTCAGCTCTTGAACAGTTTTAGAACAGATTCTGATTCAAGTTCCAGAAAGTGAAGTGTTCTTCAACAATTGTGCTAGAATTGCAAAATTTGTTCTAGAATCAAATCAGGCCAGTTCTAGAACTGTGCAAGATTGGTCCTAGAACAGTGCAAGAGAAGTCAATGAATGTTAAATGGCCCATTTTATGAACTTTTCAAAAACTGTTCTTGAACTACTGTTCACAAAGTTCTTGAACTGTTCAAACAAATAGATCCATTGTTCTAAAATGTTTATGATATCCTTAACTAGTTCTTGTACAGTTCAGAAACATAAAATGAGCCATTTAACATTCTTGAATGTTTCAAGAACTGTACCTGAACTTTTTAAGGAGTACTTCTTGAACAATTCTTGAACTGTTCTTGAAATTCTCACAGAGGTAGAGCCATATGTAGAGTTAAAACTTGGACAATCATTCTAAAAACACTTTAATCATTACATTTAGAAGAGGAAATTTAGGATAAACAAGACAAACTGTGGGAAAAAAAAACAAAAAACAATATATTATCAGTATGACTTCTTAAGGTTTGCGGCTGAAAATGTAATCCATGATTGCCTAACGTGACATCTGATCTGTTCTTCAATTATTTACAGTTTTCAATAAGAATTATTTCTGGAGCATATAAGATGAATCAATATCAGGCACACCAAAATTAAAACTGACCATTTCAAAATGCTATGTGTCCACTTGACAAAAATGGGCTAGTATAGTAATCCATTTGATCAAGAAGTTGATTAACCCTTCCAACACTACAGACCTGAAAATTGCCTGGGCAAACAGTGTAGATTCAGATGAGATTGTTCATATGAGCCATCTCATCTGAATCTACACTGTTTGCTTACTCATTTTTTTTCTCAATCTCAATTTTTTCAGGATTTGTCTAACACCCTTTTAAACACAATAGACTCTTCTACAATTCGAAGTGGAAGATTTTGTTTGTTTGTTTGATTTGATTCTTTACAACCCATCAACAATCTTTCAGTTAAACAGGGACGGGTCTTCCTGGGTTGAACCAGTACTAAGCTAGGATTAATGTTCTTGCTCAAGGACACAACGCAGTGATGCTGGTGAGGCTCGAACCTGCGGCCCCTCGGTCTCGAGTCAAGCACTCTACCACTGAGCCACTGCGCTCCCTGTTTCAGGATTTGTCTAACACCCTTTTAAACACAATAGACTCTTCTACAATTGAAAGTGGAAGAGTTTAGTTGGGAAACATAGAGGTGAAAGGATTAACATGAACCACTTTGTGCCTGTCCATGCTTCCTTTTCTGTTGAATGTTTTGCCACAAAGCTCACAAGCATACGGTTTCTCTCCAGTATGTATTCTCAAATGTCTGATAAAGTCATTCCTTCTCTTAAAACTCCTTGAACAATGAGAGCAATTATAATAGCTTCTACTTCCAAACTTCGTGGCATTTTCTTGAACATCTGAAAGACGACAGACAATTTATTACTGGCTGAGCTCATGTCATTGGCCGGCCAGAATATTGTTGTTACGCAGTTTCTAAATCAGAAGCTGTTGCTTATACAGTGGGTCACTGTACTGTGTTTTATAGTGGTCAATTTATTATCTGACTTTCATATAAAATTAATTTGAACTGGTGTTGTCATATATGACCTACTGGCCAGTCAATGCTCATATAGGCAAGTTGGTGTAAAATTCAAGGACTTTTCAAGGACTCCTTGTTGTACCTATATTTGGTGCAGCACATGCTGCACCAAATAAAGGCACATTAATTTTACACTGATTTAGGTCTCTATCAACAGTGCTAAGTCCTACAGAAAATAGTAGAATTCAAGGACTTTTCAAGGTTTTAGAGTGATTTTCCAGTACTTTTCAAGGCAGATTTAATTTTCAAGGACTTTTCAAGAAAGCCTTCTAAATTCAAGTACTTTTCAAGCCTGTGCAAACCCTGTCAGTTCACGTTGTTGAAACTGTATTTGGCCTTTGTAAACAGTGAACAACATGGGGTGTTGTCTGAAATATGAGTGATGCCCAGAAAACTGCAATTTGAAGTTTTCTGGTCATCACTCATATTTTAAAAGAGATTCTAAGCTGATGCAACCAGCATAACATAGCTAAATGCAGTCTACACATTAAGCTCCAGGTAATAATATTATGACAACCTTTCAAATAAAATATCTATAAGAAAAAAAATGAAAAATAATGACCACTAAAATGCAATACCTTGCACCCCATAATAGTAATTCATTATCAACTATCTTCAATTTAATTTCATTCAAGCTGATACCCTTTAATGAACTTCACTTCAATTTCTATCCAATTAATAAGTACAATACCAGTTATTAGCAACTAGAGTGAAAAAATGTTAATCATGGACAACTGGCTCCTTATTAGCCAGATGATCACCATCTATACAAAGCCAGTATATGCAGGTCTAGCATGGTAGTGCCATTAGTGGTCGACATCTAATCATCACATTTTCTTGATTTAAATGCTAATTCATCCATTATAATGTGAGTTACTTTGTGTGTTTCCATAGAGCCTTTCCTATCAAAGTTTCTACCACAAATGTCACACTTGTAAGGTTTCTCTCTAGTATGCATTCTCAAATGTAGGCGTAAATCAATCTTGGTTTTAAAACTTCTAGGACAATACTGACAAGTGTGAATATTTCCACTTCCATATAACTTGCTGGTATTTCCATGAGCATCTGAAAGATGACAGATAAGTAATAGATAAAGGATTCTTTTCCGAGGCTTTCTGGTTTAAACTGCAAGGTGGGCGTAGCCCACCGAGCGGTTTTAACAGAAAGCCGAGGAAAAATCCTTTATTTAGCTTGTAGTATGGCGCAGGCGCAAATAAACACGTGTAACTGACACCTGGCGAAATTTACATTCGCTCCTCCCAGCATCCGGCCTAAGCTGTCAATCATATAACATTTACCTACAGATTAGTGTGTCGCTATTTAGGAAGTTCCCGCCTACATCGCTGTTTAACTAAAATTGGAAGTTAGAGTATGGTTTTAAGCTCCTCCTTCGTCGTTATTCTAGGGTGTCTGATTTAAACATCAGCAAAGATCAAAGAAAAAAGCATCGGTCATACTACAATTGAAATTAATCCTTTCTTGACCTAAGAAAGAATCTTTCTTTTCGTATTTGGATAGTCCATTGGTGATCAACTGTGAAAAATGCACAGGTTTATTATATTCTGTACATTTCCTGCATTGAAAGACCACAAAAGAGAGCCATCACATCCATTTAAAGCAGTTTATTTTTTAACATGAGCCATGACATGTGATTACCAACAATGTGGCATTTTGACAAGTGTAGACTCAGATTGAGCCTGTGCAGCCTCCTTTTAAGCTTAGAAACTCCAAATGATCTTCGGTCAGTAGCTTAACAGTCATAGAATATTCAAGCAATGGCTCTGATCAGACTGCGCGTATGCGCAGGCTGATCTGAGGCTTTGATGATCGCACATACCACATTGTTTAAAAATCACATGTCATGGCTCAGACATGATATCAGCGGCTCAATGGTATAGTGCTTGACTCCTGATCAAGGGTTTGCGGATTCGAGCAGCGCTAGTGCCACTGTGTTGTTTCCTTCAGCAAGACACTTTATCCTCTGGCCAGTACTGGTTAAACCCAGGAAGACCCGTCCCGACAGGAGTTGGGACGTAAAGAATCAAATCAAACAAAAGATATCAGCTCATTCTTGAAAGTATCGTAAAGTGTGCCTGGATTACCACCACACAAATGCTAAGTGGGGCAAATCAACCAATACACTTGATAGAAGTAGCTAGGCAATATGAATATTATTATCATTTTAGGAAAATCACAATTTTGGAAGGAAATGTACACTGTTTGAATCGTTTCAGCAGAAGTTTCAGATTTACCAAGGACAGGCCCCCAGGTTATAAAACTTTTTTCACGCTAAACTCAAATGAGCATGAAATTGAAACTGCTCATAAAATTTAAAATGCTGAAAATTAAATACTTTTGTTGCTTCCAAACTCTCAGTGTTGTATCATCCTGCTTATAAATGTTAACATGCAAATTTTAACATTTATGAGCAGGTTAAATTTTATGCTTAGTCGAGTGGAGTATGAAAATGCTTATAACCCCTAGCCCAGGTCTCCATATTCACACCAGCTCTTATTAAATGCTTATCCTCTACTTATTAACACATTTATTTGCTATTCTATCAGAACACATATGTTCACATTGTTTAATAATCTTATCAACACGACTCACAGGCTAGATATCTTTAATTTATATATCAGCCCATAAAGAATATTTTAATTTAAGAAAACATACAGGCACTTTATAAGCTGCATCTTTTCTGTCAATGTATCTGTTTACCACTTTCAAAGTTTGCTGTTGTTGCCATGCGCATGCAGCAACAGAACGCAGACTAATTCATTGAAGGTTGAAGATAAAATTACAAATATTGATGGTAACATTTAGATTTTAATCAGCTTAAAATTATTTCACTAAATATACAACAAAACTAACTATTTACTGTCCTCCTATAAAAATTTAAGCTTATGGATGGAAGTTCAAAATTTCCAAAATCCTGAACTTTAGAAACTCAAATGTGAAAACTTGCAGTATGCCAACAAAGTAATAATGCTTTCAAGCTTAAATGGTCAAATGTATGTAGATGATCTAAATAATCAGAAGTTATTATAATCTGCCTAATTCAGTAGATTTTGAAGCTGCCTTTCCTGACAGGAAGAAGCCTTAATATCCTGAATTCAGTAATAAGCCTGAAAACTTAAACCAATGAAAGCTGATCGGCTCTGTCATCCATATGTAAAACCATAAAATTTGTCACGTGTAAATATATGTACATGTTCATATCTATTAACCCTTTTTATTCTGATGGATTATCCCATACATATTGTACAACAAGTATGGAATTGTCCATTTTGTGCTTTAAGGGGTTAACTTGCCAGTCAAATTTCTACAAAATCATGTATTTCTGTACCTGAAGATCATTTTTCCTTAGAAAACAGTGCGAACCATGATGAAATGCCGCATTTCATCTGGTCTTCACTGTTTGCTTAAGTACCAATTTATCACTATCCAGAATGACTTGAGTTACTCCAAATCCCATTTCTGGTTATTATACAAAGTAGAATCCAAGACCAGATTGTTGGTAAAAAAAATATCCAATCAGTATTTAACATAAATCATCTGTTAACACAGTCAATGAAGTCAACTTTCTTTTGAGAAATATATAGATTATGAAGGCTAATTTGTCACATAGGGGTCTTCATTCTTTAATGTAACACATCCTTTCCATTTTCCAGTTGGTGGTTTTATTCTGATTATTTTTGTTTGTCAGTAGTTCTATTGGTACAGTTACTCTTTCTAGAATATTGGCATTATAGACAAGGTTCTCAATCAAAACTTAAACGGTACTGCACTGTTTTTCTAGGTATTTTAAAGATAAATTTATCATACATTCACATAGTTCCAGATAAGTAAACCATTTGAGCATAAAATTATTTTCATCCAACACATCAATTTAAACATGAGTTTAGGCTACTCACAAGTACCATCTCAGTTAGACTGTACTTCTAAGTACCAACAATATGCTTTGTTCGAGAGGCAAGATAGTTTTTAAGCATACACGCTTATCTGGAGACCTTTAAAGATATCCCTTTGTATTCAGGGAAACCCCTAAACTAGTACTTTTGCAAACAGTGAAGACCCAGATAAAATGCAGCATAATGCTGCATTTCATCAGGGTCTACACTGTTTGTAAAGGTGAAAAGAACTTCAGACCGAAACAATACATTTTTTTTTTTAAATTGTAACCTGACACCCCTAGATATGTACAATGGACTATCCCAAGTTTATTGTATCATACCAGAAGGAAGAATCCATTAGCATACAAAGGGTTATGGCATATGTCACTGCATGTGAGTTAATTTATGAACTTCCATGTTTCCTTTCCTATTAAATGCTTTATGACAGATATCACAAACATAAGGCTTGTTGCCAGTATGAATAAACTTCAAATGACGTTGCAAATTGGCTTTCTGTGTAAAACTTTTGCCACATATATAACAGGGGAAACTGATCTCACTTGGATTCCAGGGCAACCCAGCATAGCCACTTTGATCACTGCCCATAGTGTCTGAAATGACACAAAAAATTGATAAATATTTGGAAGCAATACATGACTAGTGCCTCAGTCACTTCTATTTACAAACTCTCAACACTTCCTATCCAGTCCATTAAAAATATGTACCGTTCAGGGATAAAAAATACATGTATCATGCATATAGTAGGATTTTCATTTTTTTATGGAACAGGCCTTAAAACAGTTGTTGCATCACTGGGTGTATCCTAATCTCCCCTGTCCACAGTCTGTCAGAATGAACAGTCCTAAGTTGTTTGTGTAAGTTTAATCCGAACAGAAACTCAGGTCTACTTCTGCCAACTTAGAAATGAAAGTCACTACCTTAGCCTCCTATCGTTCGGCAATTTTAATTGGGGACCCGTTTACGTAAAGACATCGTTTCTACTGCCAACTGTCAAAAAGTAAAGCATTAGGTTTATTATTTACTGTTATACCAAATGACTGTAATGTACACTAATTTTGTGTTTTTTCATGTTTCCTTTAAGTGTAAACTTTTGTTGACAAATATCACACGAATATGGCTTTTCGCCTGTATGTAAACGGATGTGGCGCCTCGCATCACTTTTCATACGGAAGACTTTATAACAAACTTGACATTGGTACACCAAATATCCTTCATCAGTTTTACAAGCAACTGCCCCTTCCAGCTCTTCGGAATAGCTTTTACTGAGTACTTGAAGCCCTGGAATGAATAGTCATAACCCTAGTTGAATTTAGGCCTCCAAAGACGATTCATTAACCATTTTAAGACCAAAGGAATTTTCCATAAAGCTACATACAAGGGAAGTCAGGGTGGTCCATTGTGTCCAGGATAGTCCTGTGATGGGTCACCGGTTATAATTTCCAAAAATAATATGGGCCTCGACACAAAAAAACCTGTCTTTGGGGTTTCCGAAAAAACAAGTTTCAAACCAGTCTCCTCAGCTACAGAGACTAGCTATAAAAATTGAAATTTCATCTGTAGCAAGTTTACATATGGTTATTTCCAGAAAGCAAATAACAAAGGCGCTGATCAGACTGCCCGGATGCGCAGGATGGTCTGCGCCTGTGTTATTCGCAACACCTGAAGACAGGTTTTCTCGCTTCAAAGCCCATGTATTGTTTTTCTTTCTATGAAGATCAATTTTCTCTTAGCAAAGAGCGCAGACCCATGAAATGCTGGAATTTTGAGGTATTTCAGGCCTCCAGATAAGAGTGCGTATTGGAAAATTATTTTATTTATTTCTCATCCAAAATATATGTTGTGGGTACTAAAAAGAACCGTCTCAATGTCTCAATCTTTTGAGCACCCAAAACACATGTTTAAATTAACGGGTAAGAAAATAATTAAAACTTTATTACGCAAATAAAATTTCCTTAACTGGATCTATGGGCATTTCATCTTGGTCTTCACTGTTTGCATATATTGTGCCATTTAGCGCTTTTCAGTCTACAAAGGGTTAAAATCATACATTTTATTTCTCATATTAATTGTTTATACATGTATAATGGAAACTCAACTGAATGGTCCAACTGAGACAGTTCTTTTAGGCACCCAAAACAAAGGGTAATTTTTGTATGTTACATACGTTAATATTAATTTGCATTATGGCTTCAAGATTAGCATGCTACTGAAGTAAAGTATAGCTATGGCTTGTAATCCATGATCATTATTTGATTTAACTTATAAGAATTTATAACCACAAATTTAATCTCCAAATAATTTGTTCTGTAATAAAGGACTTTTTCAAACAGAAGTATGTGCTTTTTCTTAACCCATATAAGCCTAGCGCCCTTTTTGTGGGACGTAGGCAAATAGTGCAGACTCAGATCAGATGCCACAAAATGCCACGTTTGATCAGGTTCTCTACCGTTTGCAGCTTACAGAAGTTTCTTTTAAAATGGAATTAAAATGAAAAATACCACACAACAACCCCTAAAATTTGACATGGACTCAACAAGTTGAAAATGATGGGAAATCCCATTCAACTTAAATAGGTTAAAAAAATATTTTCCATTATCAGGAAGCAAAAATTTTGTTGTGTTGCTCACAGAATGTACATTTGTGTTTCTTGGAGTAAGACATCTCTTCAAAAATGTATCCAGTGTAATGTTGGAACTAATAAGCACATACTTCTAGTAAACATTCTAAATTTTCAAACGCTTTGACACTCTGATAGAGTTCCCGAAAGATTTTTTTTTTTTTTTGAAAAAGTTAATTTTGAAAAATGTCAGCAGAGGACAACATTTAAGCACAACATATTACCCAGCATACAAAGAGCTAATAGACACTCAGTTCTACTTCTTACATCCAAACAAGATTTACTAGTTATTTAATGTAAAGCTGAATGACTGTAATGTACACCAAACATGTTTCCTTTAGCCTTTAAGAGTAAACTTTTGTTGATATATATTTACTGTAAAACTAAATGACTGTAATGTACAGTAAATTTGTGTTTTTCCATGTTTCCTTTTAGTGTAAACTTTTGTTGACAAATATCACACGAATATGGCTTTTCGCCTGTATGTAAACTAATGTGGCGTCTCGCATCGCTTTTCTTCCTGAAGATTTTATAACAAACTTGACATTGGTATTTCAAATATCCTTTATCAGTTTGAAATGCTACTGCCCCTTCCAGTTCTTCTGAATAGTATTTTCTGGGTACTTGAAGTCCTGGAAAGAATAGTCATAATCTTAGAATTCAAGCTTCCAGAGAAAGATTTTACCATTTTAGGACCAATGGATTTTTCAATAAAGCTAGCCTACATACAAGGAAGTCAGGGTGGTCCATTGTGTCCAGGATGGTCCTGTGATGGGTTTCCAAAAATAATATATTGTTTTTCTTTCTATGAAGGTCAATTTTCTCTTAAGCAAAGAGTGCAGACCGATGAAATGCTGGAATATTGAGGCATTTCAGGCCTCCAGATAAGAGTGTGTATTAGAAAATTATTTTCTTTATCTCTCATCCAAAACATATGTTGTGGGTACTCTAAAGAACCATCTCAATGAGACAGTTCTTTTGAGCATCCAAAACACATGTTTAAATTAATGAGTAAGAAAATAATTAAAATTTTACGCAAATAAAATTTCCTTATCTGGATCTATGGGCATTTCATATTGGTCTTCACTGTTTGCATAGGTATCCATTTAGCGTTTTTCAGTTTACAAAGGGTTAAAATCAAACTTTTTTATTCCTCAAATTATATTGTTTAAATAATGGAAACTCAACTGAATGGTCCAACTGAGACAGTTCTTTTAGGCACCCAAAACAAAGGGTAATTTTTGTATGTTACATATGTTACTATAAATTTGCATTATGGCTTCAAGATTAGCATGCTATTGAAGTATAGTGTATAGCTATTGAAGTATAGTTCATTGTGTAGGGTTGTAATCCATCTCATAATATGTCATTATTTAATTTGATTCAACTTATAGGAAAATAACCACAATTTTAATCTTCAAAGAATTTGTTTACCTGGACTGATCGAGTATATTTAATAAAGGACTTTTTCAAACAGAAATATGTGCTTTTTCTTAAAATAATATTTTCCATGGAAGCAAAAATTTTGTTGTGTTGCTCACAGAATGTATACACTTCTTCCAACAAGACATCTCTCCAAAAATGTATCCAGTGTAATGTTGGATCTAATAAGCACATACTTATAGTAAATGTTCTAAAATTTTGAACACTTTGACACTCTCTGATAGAGTTCACGAAAGAATTTTTTGAAAAAGTTAATTTTGAAAAATGTCAACAGACGATAACAAAAGCATGACATATTACCCAGCATACAAAGAGCTAATAGACACTCAGTTCTACCTCCTTAGTGATATCCAAACAAGATTTACTAGTGCTGAATGACTGTATTGTCCACCAAATTTGTGTTTTCCATGTTTCCTTTAAGAGTAAACTTTTGTTGACATATATTCACTATAAAACTAAATGACTGTAATGTACAGTAAATTTGTGCTTTTCCATGTTTCCTTTTAGTGTAAACTTTTGTTGACAAATATCACACGAATATGGCTTTTCGCCTGTATGTAAACGAATGTGGCGTCTCGCATCGCTTTTGGTACGAAAGTTTTTATAACAAACTTGACATCGGTATGCCACATATCCTTTATCAGTTTGAAATGCTACTGCCCCTTCCAGTTCTTCTGAATCATATTTTCTGGGTACTTGAAGCCCTGGAAAGAATAGTCATAATCTTAGAATTCATGCTTCCAGAGAACGATATAACCCTTTTTAGACCAAAGGAATTTTCCATAAAGCAACATACAATGAAGTCAGGACAGTCCATTGTGTATGTTGAAGGCCCTCGTCACAGGTTACAATTTCCAAAAAAAGAACATCGCATTTTTTGCAAAAGTACCTGTTTAGGGTTTTACAGTCTATAAAGGGTCAAAACCAAACTTTCTTCTTTCTCAAACAAAACATATTGCTACGAATACTCAACAGAACAGTTTGAGACAGCTCTTTTAAGCACCCAAAACATAGGTTAAATAAACTGAGATAAGACAATAATTACACTGAATTTACTTATCTACTCATGCACTATAGATAAAGCACTTTCCAAAAGTAAAAAAAAAAAATGTGGTTTTTATTCTTATTATTCCAGCATGTGTCATATATATAGTCATATATATCATAATCAGACTTTTTGTTAACAAAAATAGAAACAAAAATGTTGTTGTCGTGCACACTGAATCTCTTCGAATTAGCATACGGGGGGGGGGGGGGGGGGGGGGGGGGGGGGGGGGGGGGGGGGGGGGGGCCCACAGTGCCATACTAATTAACACTGCCTCCTTGTGTCATCTGCTGATGATCTTGGCAAACAGCTTGGACCCACATGAGGCTCTGATCTGCATCCAAATGTTTGACACTCTGAAGGTATTCCTAAGGGGCCACTCATTATTTAAGTGTCAGGGGGGACCGTCTAAAAAGTAGGTGTGTGTGTGTGTGTGGGGGGGGTCATGTGAATTTCCATGTGGCTAGTAGAGGGGGGTCGCCATAAACTTTACCTTCAAGCGGGGGGGGTGGGGGGGGTGGCGGGGGGGGGGGGGGGGGGGGGGGGGGGGGGGGGGTCATGTTTAAATTGTTCCAATAAAATAATTGAAAAAAAAATCCTCGCTCGCTTCCCTCACGTTTTATTAATTAATTAATCTCTTACATTTAGTTAGACAGGCCAATAAATTTCTTAGCTTTTATTTTTGCAAGTGCAAAAGTTATTCTATTTTGGTCTTTTTATTGTTATAATCACGCTGATTTTTATAGAAATCAGGCCTTCAGATAGGTCCTATTTTTCCCTTTTTTCTTCCCTTTCTACTTTTCCCTACTGTTTCTTGAAAATGTCCTACTATCCCTACTTTTCTTTCAAAATTGGCATTTACGCAATATAAATACAGAATTTTTTCCTCGCTCGCTCGAATCTTAGAAAATCACTAATATATTTTTCCCACAGAGCAGAAGAACGAAATAATTCCTGCTTTTAGCTTCACTACATTTTCAAAATTTTTATCTGTACTTTTTTGTGTAAGGGCCCTTGCGATAGCCTTATTAAGACTTAAATGAAATGTATGTGTGGTTCCTGTTGCCTACCTACCCTAATTTTTTTAACCCTACCCTAAACATTAAAATGGTCTTTGGAGAAAAAATACCTAAAATTGGCACTTTTTCAGATTTTGTCACTATTCTCTTTGTTAAATGTTATAACAAAGTTTAATAATTTCCCTACCTACCTACCCTAAATTTTGTTGGTATGCAACAGGAACCACACATATATTTCATTTAGGCCTAAATACTATTTTTTATGAATTCTGCATTTGAAAAAGCCCTTCTATCCCTACTGTTTTTCACCCAAAATCATGGTGATTGGTACTTTAAAGGATTTGTATATTTCAAACAGAAACTTTTAATTTAGCAATTTCTGCAACGTGTGAATGTCCATACAGGGTAGGAAGCATGCAATTAAGGATATCCAACTGTTATAAAACAGACATTTTGCAAACATTTTGGACATAGATCAGGTCCCACAATATGGGGCCTGATAATTTTGTTGCAGATCAAGTATGACATGTAGATTGATTTTTCTGTAATAAGTCTTGTGTTAGTTTAATGAAAATATTAAATAAAATAATTTTCAAACAACAAAAATGTATACACAAATTAATTATCCCAAGAAACCTATAAAAAGTTCACTTCTATAATGGGGACCAATTATTAGGCAATTTTGAACACCATATTTTCACTGCTGTATGTGTTTGTTTATTGGTTTGAAGTTTTTACACCCAAGTCAACAGCTATGGTCATGTCGAGAGGGTCTTTTCAGTTAACCACACTTTTTTCCTAGGCAAGCTTGACTAAGCAGCAAACCAGTACTTCGTGCACATACTTTAGCTTGTAACTGACAACAACCCTTCTTGAATCAACAGAATGGCCGTAGAATTTTCTCATAATCAATCTCCACAAATGTATGGGACCTGGCCAGGATTGAACTTACAACCCCTGAATCTGCTGTTGAACTTGCTACCGACTGCGCTACAGGGCCTGCTGTAATGGTGTTTTCAGCATTATTTTGCAGCTCTACAGTGAAAGGTAGTTCTCCATATTTTCATAAACTCTTATTTGTTATCCTAAAATCACATTGATTGTGAATGGCTTATGCTTGTCTATAGAGCCGCGACATGTGATTTCCAACAATTTGGTATTTTGACAAGTGTAGACTCAGACGAGCCTGTACAGCCTCCTTTTAAGCTTAGAAACTCCAAATGTCACCAGTGCAGTCAGTAGCTTAACAGTCATAGAATATTCAAACGACTAGCTTTGAAATGATCGCACATACCACATTGTTGGAAATCTCAATGTCGCGGCTCATATTAAGGTTGTTTTTTTTTGTTGAGGTGTCTTTGAGTGTCACGATTTCCTTAAAGGGACAAATGTTACATTCAGCAAAACCTCAGATCAGCCTGCGCATACGCGCAGTCCACTGGCACTTGATTCCCAAATCCCAATTAATAAGTTGGAAGCACCATCTGCATATCAACGAAGCTCAAATTGCACGAAAACATCGAAAAAAAATCAATTTTATAAAGATAGTGTTCGTTTCTATAAGTATAAATAGAGACATGGTATTGAAGTGGAAACTGGGTCAACTCGTTTGGACGGATCTCCTACCCCTTAAACGTATTAGTTTTTCTTCGACCCACCATCGTTCGATAGTACAGTGATTACTCTATCTATGGATATAGTCCACAAGTTTGAAAAACTCACCTTTGACCCAGTTTCCACTTCAATACCATGTCTCTATTTATACTAAGAGAAACGAACACTGTCTTTATAAAATTGATTTTTTTCAATGTTTTCACGCATTTTGAGCTTCGTTGATATGCCGATGGTGCTTCCAACTTATTAATTGGGATTTGGGAATCAAGTGCCAGTGGACTGCGCGTATGCGCAGGCTGATCTGAGGTTTTGCTGGTCACACATACCATATTGTTGGAAATCTCATGCACTGGCTCAATTACCATGCTGGCCACTTCATAAGGTTCAAGACATAACCTATTGCTGGCATACCTATTGTCAGTCAGTAAAACAAATGAAAAAAGAATTTCCGTAATCAAATAATAGACTAAGTTTATTATAATCTGCCTTATTCAGCATTTCGTGGCTGACTTTCCATGGTTAATTTTTTATTTATACTAAAAGGTGTCTGCGCCTGTGAGCGTCACGATTTCCTTTAAGGGAGAACTTTCTTTGACAAATGTCACATTGATAAGGTTTCTCTCCAGTATGTATTCTGAAATGACAAATTAAGTCTTTCTTGAGGTAGAAACTTTTTCCACAGACAGAACATTCATGATTGTTGATCACTGCTGGATAACAACTTAGCTCCTCAAAATTAAAGTCTGTAATATAAAAAAAGACCCTTCTTATATTATAAGTTGAAATATCCATAAAAATTGCATGCATATCTTGAGCCCCCCATCCCCTTGGTATCTATGTCAATTATATGTGCTTAGATTAAGTAAAAGTGTTGCATAATGCCCAAAAGATGTGTGCATGTGTTGGGTGGGGTTTTCCTCGTTCTTCACCTGGGACCCAACTCATCAGAACAAAAGGCCCAGATATCCAAAAGCCACTCACATGTGTTTCACTGGCCACTTAAAGGACCATAACATTAAGTTACATACCAAACTCAAAGGTGTTTTAAAACCAGAAGGTTTTTTAAGTTCCCTGTGATGAGCCTATAAAAATCATACCACTTCAAAGGGTGGGTCTATCCCAGAGGTGTATTTTGAACATAATCATTCTTAACATAGTGGACCACTAGATGATGCTACATGCAACTACTCAAGCACTAGGTCTTATGGTGTTAGAAAAGTATTTTTTTGTTTTGTTTTCCCTTTGTAAGCCAAGAATTGTTAATCATGTGACATCACTTGGAAACCTTCTAGTGGCCATATTTTTGGACAGATAATAATAATCTGACCAACACAGGTACCTGGATAACATGTTTTTCAACTAATCAAACTAATTGTGCCAAAATATTTTCAAACTGGACCAGTAGCTTTTTTTTTTTTTTTTTTTTTTTGGGGGGGGGGTGGGGGGGGGGGGTTGCCATGGCAACCAGAATTCTGCATGAAATTGAAATCCTTGTACAACTTTGAAAAGGACCATACAAGAATCCTTCCTGTGAACAGGCCCCCTAGCAGGCTCTCATGAAATTAAAGGCTTTTTATAAAGGCTATTTTCCGCAAAATAAAGGTTGTTTCATTGAAATTCTAACAAAAATAAAGAGCAAATAAAAATCAAATTTTCTAGTATTTTTGTTTATCGGATCCTGATCTATAAATCCATGTTATGATAGATGATGATATGATAGGGGTGCAGCAAATCCTTAGCCAATGAATTTATAGCCCATTAAACACAAATCAGCAGAAAAAAATACTCTTGTTGTTTATTCCCTAGTTAAAAGCCTCACCTTTTAACTAAAGGCTTATGTTGAGCAGTGTTGGATTGAAAAATAAATCACATACTTTTCTAATCTGGAGGGGGTGGGGTCTGGGGGTCCTCCCCCGAAAATTTTTGAAAATCAAGAAAGCAGGAGAAGCCATCTCTGGTCATTTTGTAAGGACAATTTTACCCTCAGTAAATGATTAATTTCAGAGGATA
Source organism: Loripinus fragilis (assembly GCA_964019695.1). Taxonomy (NCBI): domain Eukaryota; kingdom Metazoa; phylum Mollusca; class Bivalvia; order Lucinida; family Lucinidae; genus Loripinus; species Loripinus fragilis. Next base: position 8,634,570 of record OZ026514.1, on the reverse strand, counting down.
TTGCTCCCATTTATTGTATGCTCTTTTTTAAATATAGACTTAGACAGATATGCACATTGTCTGTTTTAGTCTTGGGGCGTACATTGTTTAGATTCGACAACCTTAGACAATGACATTAAAAAATCAGGAAATTATTCAAAAGTCAATAAACCCTATAGATGTTATCCATAAATATTTGTTGGAGCAGTTATTGCAGTTGGTAACATGTCCAACCTATGTCTGGAGTTTTGCAGGTTCTTTTCCCAGGACGGGTACATTCTTTCATTAGTTGTCGGTTACTAGTAAAGGATGAGCACCGAGTACTAACGAAAGGATTTTGGTTAAGTCAGCTTAGGAAAAGGGTGGTTAGAATCACCTAGTCATTCTGACATTACCTCAGCTGTTTGGATGGATGTAAAGCAAGAAATCAACCTAAAAGCATTTATATTTACCTTACCTCAGTCTTTTTTATTGCTGCCTTATCTGAAGCCACAGAAAAATTGACTAAAAGAGTCACCCTTGTGCAAGGGGTAGGTATAGACACAATTGTCTGAGAATGAATACAGCTCAAAATATCACAGACATTACCTGTCAACATATGTATGGCTTCTTTCATATGTTCATACTGATCGTGCAAAATTAAAAGGTTTATTAATCAAAATAAAGGTTATTAAAGGTTTTTCAGCCAAATTAAAGGTTTTAAAGGATTGCAACCAAATAAAAGGTTTCTAAAGGTTTTAAAGGTTCCACTAGGGGGCCTGTGTGAAGTTTGGTGAAATTAGCAGTTTAGGGGGAGATGTTGTATAGGGAAGTTGTTGACGGATGGATCACAAAAGCTCACCTGGAGCCCATGACTAAAAACATCCAAAACTAATCAACAGTAGGGAAGAAATGGGCATATTAAGCTTTCCCAGACCACACTAAATATCAAACCTACTTGATCAATGGAATCAGCATCAACATTGATCTTGTTGAGAGAAGGAAAAAGTAAAATGGGCCTGAAACTGACTGAGGAGAAACTCCAACCTGTTCTACCAGCCCTAGCTGATGTCAATAACTATTTTGACCCACAATGAAAATCACACTGGTAAATGTATACGTCGATTTGGTGGTATTTACGCATATTGCCGGTACTTCATAGACCGGAAATGGTAGATATTGGTGTTAATACTATATAGAAAAACATGCCATATGCCTAAAGGACTATAGACTTAAATCATTAGTACCGATCTGGATCTATTCCTAAATGCTTACATAAATCGCCATGAGCATGCCAAATACTTAAAAATGATCTAATTCTATAGTCCTTTAGGCATATGGCATGTCTTTCTATATAGTAATAACACAAATATCTACCACTTCCGGTCTATGAAGTACCGGCAATACGCGTAAATACCACTAAATCGACGTATACATTTACCAGTGTGAAAATATCATCTTCCCTCACCTTAAAAATGTAGGACCATCAAAAAATAATCATCCTGTGAATTTTTTTCCGATGAACTTCCAAATATCCCTTCCTTGAAAACGATTTGTGACAGATATCACATTTATAAGGCTTCTCTCCAGTATGTATTCTAAAGTGTCTGGTAAGATCGGACTTCTGGTAGAAAGCCTTGCCACATTCTGCACACCTGTGTTTATAGAAATTCCTTACAGCTCCCAACAGCAGATCTGTAAAATAGTTTGACCTTAATTTGTAATGCCATCTCTCTCAAAGTACCATATAACATCTAGAGATTTAAATGCTCAAAATTTGGAGATTAATAACTTGGCTCAACTAGTACTCGTAATTGAATGTCATAGTCATTCTCTACTGTGTACAATTCAAGGGCTTTTCAAAGACTTCTAAAAGACTCTTCTATGGTGTTCAAGGATTACAATTTACAGTAAAATTCTACTTCAGAAAGTCTGGGCTGATAAAATTAGAAAAGTTACAGCATTATGCTGCACCAAATAAAGGCACAACAATTTTATACTGATATTGAGTTTCCATTAACAGCGGTAAGTCCTACAGACAAAGAATTAATATCAAGGCTTTCTTCAAGGCCTTAATGTAATTTTCTTCCAGTATTTTTCAAGGGAAATTCAATTTTTATGGGCTTTTCAGAAAGCCTATATTCAAGGGCTTTTTAAGGTCATATCTTAACAATCACCATAAGAATTTCCCATAAAACACTTTTGATATGGATTGTATATCTTTTTTTATGTGGAGGGCAGTGGCTCAGTTGTCAAGGTATTAGATCGAAGGGTTGTTAGTTCGAGACTCAACGCCAGCAGATCAATGTGTTGTCTCCTTGACCAAGACACTTTATCTGCTGCTTAATACTTGTTCAACCCAGGAAGACAGGAACCTGTCCTGACATGACTGAAAAATTGTTTGTGACATAAAGCATCTGACCACAAACAAAAATTATATTTTCATATGGAATGAAGCTATTACAATTATTGCTTATATGTTAACCAGAACAGAATAGAAGTTAAATCCATCCAGTTTACAACTTATAAACACTTATTACAATGTCTTCATGATTGCTTTATGCACCAGTCATTTGTATTCACTGCTCTCCCACCTATGGGGATAGGCAGGGGTAATGATTTTCACTTTTCAGAGCCCTGGTATCAGCCCCGCCCTGTGGGGACAAGCTGATGGTAACAACCCTGCTCCATTTGCCCGCCCTAAACAACAGAAAATCCAACCGGGTAAGTGTTCTAATGTTATAACCCCTGCACTTTCCCGGCACTGCGAGGACAATCAAAAAATAATTGCCCTGCACCTTAGCCCGGCTATTCCACGGCTATCCCCGCAGGTGGGGTACTTTATACCACAAGCTCTCACTTCAGCTCTGACTAGTTCCAGAAAAGATTTTAAACAACTAGTGTATTTTCAAATTTTGCAAAATGCAGATAATTTTTCTTTACTCAGTGATAATTCTGCTGTGATCTTTTTTTTCAAAGATCTAATGGTTTTACAGCCTCAATAGCTTCCTGTAATTTAAAATAAATAAATACTCCTTCTTGACAGGGGCCACATTTCCTAGTTCCAAGGATGATTTCTGTGCTTGTGGTTAGAACTGGGGGGGCGTGGATACAAATGACTGGTGCATTATAAGGACAAAGATGCATTTCTCCAGGTTGCCTCATTTCTCCAGGTTGCCTCACTTAGTTTTTTACGACTCAAAGTTGTGATAACTTTGAGGCAAAAGAACCTTTGTGCAGATATATGAATTCTCTACAGAAAATCTGAGTTATGTTAGATTCAGAACAGGCAGCATCATATATATTTAAGTGTAGAAACTAAAGGAAATCAAAATGGGACTACAGTATACATGTATATTTATTATTAAGAAAAGGCTTATACATGTATTGTACAATAATGGCTATTATATAGTAGAAGTTAAATGACAAGACAGCAGATACCTCCTTAACCCTTTGTATACTAGAAACCCCTAAACAGGTATGTTGGCAAACAGTGAAGACCCAGATGAAATGCAGCATCATGCTGCATTTCATCTGGGTCTGCACTGTTTGCTAAGATTAACTTCAGGGACAGAAATACATCAAAATTTAGAAAATTCTACCTCTGACCCCTTAAGTACATAATGGGCAGTCCAAGTAGCTCATGTACATCAGGTCTTGGCAGTCACATACTTATTGTATTGATGGGAAGTTCCATAAGTCTGTAATAGTGTATCCAACCATCCTAACTTTCATAACTATGAGCAGTAACTGACAAATGCCCTACTTTAAATCTGCAGTAGGGAGAGAATAATCTCTATAACAAAATGTGGCTGAACTGGGATTTTAACCCCAAAACCCTCTTGCAGTCCACAGAAGTCAGTTTATGGATTGATCCACTATGTTGACCAGACCTGTATTAGTTCATGTAGCATATATAATCCATAAAACAGTCAGTGTGTGCTCACTTATAAAATAGCTTGAAGATTATGATAGTTAACAGTAAGTGTTCTAAAATTTCAAAGCTTACAGCCTTGATAAACAGCACAGACCCAATCAGACTGCTTATAAATAAGCAGTCTGATCTGGGTCTTCTCTGTTTGCTATCCGGACAAGCAATTTGTGAAACCAACATTTAATTTAAAGCTGCATAGTCTGTAACTTTTGATCTTCTAATTTTAAAAATAATGTTTTTATTTTTCAAGAACACAGTAAAAATACTCAAAGTCAGGTAAACATTTTACCATTTTCGTAAATCTAAACAAGGTATCACTATCAAAACAACTGCATTTATGTTAAAATTCAACGGTCTAGAATTATTGGAGGGACGCAAATAATTACCAACAAGAGAAAAACACACCTATTTGATGAGATAATTCACTTTTCCATGCAGTTTTCAGCTGTACTGAACATTTTTATTGTGAAAACATAGCGTAATTCTACTTTTACAAATGATTTAAAAAGAAAATAAAAATTTTCGAAAAATGTTCAAAGTTACAGAGTATGCAGCTTTAAGAACAGAAAGAGAAAAGTGTTCAAAATTTTAGAACATTTACTGTATATTGGTTTTTTCTTCAAGTATACCAATAAAGTCAGTATAGGTGCATATGTATGAGTTTGTGCACCATCAATGTGTTGCCCATGCCCAAGTTAAGAGTGAGTAACAAAAAATGTATTTTATTATTTATTTGTAAACAAACTGTCTCATAAGACATATGAGCCGTTGCACGAGATTTCCAACAATGTGGTATGTGCGACCAGCAAAGCCTCAGATCAGCCTGTGCATACGCGGGGTCTGATCAGAGCCTTTGCTAGTGACTTGCATATTTTATGAGCCTTGAGCTACTGACTGAACAGCATTTGGAGATTCTAAACTTAAAAGGAGGCTGCACAGACTCGTCTGAGTCTACACTTGTCAAAATACCACATTTATGGAAATCACATGTCATGGCTCATAAAACTGATGGGTAAGAACATATTTACAACTTTACGCTCAAAATTGTGTTCATCTAAACGTGTGGTTGCATATGTATAAGTTTATGCACGATCATATTTCCTTTCCGTGAGAGCCCTCTAAACCTGTGGTTGCATATGTATCAGTTTATGCACGATCATATTTCCTTTCCGTGAGAGCCCTCTAAACCTGTGGTTGCATATGTATCAGTTTATGCACGATCATATTTCCTTTCCGTGAGAGCCCTCTAAACCTGTGGTTGCATATGTATCAGTTTATGCACGATCATGTTTCCTTTCCGTGAGAGCCCTCTAAACCTGTGGTTGCATATGTATCAGTTTATGCACGATCATATTTCCTTTCCGTGAGAGCCCTCTAAACCTGTGGTTGCATATGTATCAGTTTATGCACGATCATATTTCCTTTCCGTGAGAGCCCTCTAAACCTGTGGTTGCATATGTATCAGTTTATGCACGATCATATTTCCTTTCCGTGAGAACGCCTTTCCGCAGATTTCACAATTATAAGGCTTTTCTCCAGTGTGGGTCCTCATGTGACGTACTAAATCTTGTTTCGATCCGCACGTACGGGGACACAACTCGCAACTATGTCCTTTCCATGTCTTCATTCTCTTTGTTTTTTCATTTACTCCCATCGTCAAGTTCCCCATATCACCTGTAAACGACATGTTAACTCTTTGCATTCTGGGTCAAGGTTCATACAGGCAAGTTTGTGTCAAATTCAAGGACTTTCAAGGAAATCTAAAAGACTTTCCTACTGTTTTCAAGCACTGAAAACTTATGAAAAATACTGATTTACAAGTTAAAATTCTACTTCAGAATTCCTGGACTGCATTACTAAAGATATTAATTTAGAAAATTAGTATAAATTTGTGGTGACTTTATTTGGTGCAGCATATGCTGCACCAAATAAAGGCACCATAATTTTATACTGGTTTAGGTCTCAAAAGACAGTGTTGAATCCTCCTGTAAATGGTATAATTCAAGGCCTTTTAAACAGCTTTAAGTGCTTTTCAAGGCAAATTTAATTTTCAAGGACTTTTCAAGACAGTCCTGTATATTCAAGTAATTTTCATGCCTGTGTGAACCCTGTGGGTTATATTTTTGTGCTTTTTTGTCATCTGACGATTTATTTTGTTTTGTTTTGTTTTTTCAAAAATTAATTTTTTCATTGATGATAAAAAAAAGCTTGCAAAATTACCCAGAAGGCAAAGAGCTCTTTGAATTCTGTCTTGTTTGTGCTTCTTGTTTTCATCTGCTGTTTTGGGGGGTTTTTTTTGTTTTTTTGTGTGGGGTTTTTTTAAAATAATTTTTCATTTTTTAAGAATGCCATCAAAATGTCAAGCAAAATGGATCAAGAATGGGCCAGACACCACGACAGGTTTCATCTGGGTCCAAACTGTTTGTAAAGGCTATCAGCAAATGACTCTAGCAGGGAAAGCTTTTAACAATTCCATATAAGTCTTCAGGCTACATTGGAACTTGGTGTTTGGATAGTAACTGGGGGACACAGTGAGCCCAAATTTTGCACAGGTGAATTAGCATAATTTTTCGTTCTGCATAAACTATTTACTATACCTGCTAGCGACAACTTCTGTCAATTGTTGATAACCTTTGCAAAAAATTAGGAACCAGAAAACAATCTGGATCCGACCATACTGTTTGACATTGAACACATTTTTTGAAAGTTTCTGTAAAGTTTAAACATTCAGCAGACAACAAAAAATCATGTAAAATTACCCAGCATACAGTTATTAAAGCTCAAATCCTGACTGCAGCAGATGACAAGTTTAGTGCCAACCCAAGCTTTATTATGATCTTAACCCATACCCCACCCAGGGTTCATACAGGCATGTACAAGTAAAATTAAAGGACTTTTCAAGGACTTCTAAAAGCCTCTCCAACAGTTTTCAAAGACTTAAAGTTAATGAAAAATACTGATCGAAGTGTTAAAATTCTTCTTCAGAAATGCTACGCAGAGATAATTGAGACATTAGTATAAAATTGTTGTGCCTTTATTTGGTGCAGTATATGCTGCACCAAATATAGGCACAACAGTTTTATACTGATTTAAGTCCTCTATCTACAGTGCTAAGACCTACAGAAAATAGTAGAATTCAAGGACTTTTCAAGGCTTTTGAGAAATTTTCTAATACTTTTCAAAGCAGATTTATATATTTATTTTAAGTATTTTTCAAGAAAGCCCTCTAAATTCAAGTACTTTTCAAGCCTGTGCTAACCCTACCACCAATAACTTTTGGTTTACAAAAATGCTGTCTGCTTTTAATCTCTGCTGCATATATTCAAGCACTTCAAACTAGATTTGTTGATGGAAGCAAACTCCTATAATGAACCCTGCTCAGACTGCTCACTTTGGAGCTGTCTGATATTGGTCCATGTTTGCAATAATAGGCTACCTATGAACATAAGCAGGGGAGAGGTACAGAGGGAAGACTTCATTGTACATCCTAATTCTGAAAATGAACCACCTTGTGAGCGACTGAATATTGAACAACTGAATCCTGACAGCCTAGGTACTCTTACTACTTCACTGTTTATCCCAATTCATATGTACTGTTTTGTGAGCAACCATGTTCGGTTTCTGTGTGAAAGTTTTTTGACAAATATCACAGCTGTAGGGTTTCTCTCCAGTGTGTATTCTAAAGTGTCTGGTAAGATTGGACTTCTGGTAGAAAGCCTTGCCACATTCTGCACACCTGTGTTTATAGAATTTTCTTGCGGCTCCCAACAGCATATCTGTAAAATAGTTTGACCTTATTTTGAACTGTCTTCTCTCTCAAAGTGCTACATAAAAATCTAGAGATTTAATTTTAAGCTCAAAATTGGGAGATAAATAACTTGACGCAACTAAGTACTCTTGCTTGAATGTCACAGTCAATCATACAGGAAAGTCTATGTAAAATTCAAGGGCTTTTCAAGAACTTCTAAAATACTATCCTATGGTGTTCAAGGATTACAAGTTCACAAAAAATACTTATTAACATGTGAACTTCTACTTCTGAAATCCTGGGCTGAGAAAATGATGTATTAGAAACGTTAGCATTAAATGGTTTTGCATTTATTTGGTGCAGCATATGCTGCACCAAATAAAGGCATAAGGCAGAACAATTGTATACTTATTTGAGTTTCTATTAACAACTTGTTAAGTCCTACAGAAAAGAGTAACTTTCTAGGTTTTTTCAAGGTCTTAGAATAATGTTCTTCCAGCAATTTTCAAGGACTTTTCAAGAAAGCCCTCTAGATTCAAGTACTTTTCAAGCCCCTGTGAACCGTTTATTAAGATCTTAACCCATAGCCAATAATTATCTTTTGGTCTTAAAAATGCTGTCTGCTTTTTTACCTCTGCTACATATAATCAAGCACTTCAAACTAGGTTTGTTGATGGAAGCAAACACTCATATAATGAACCTGCTCAGACTACTCACTTTGATGCTGTCTGATCTTGGTCCATGTTTGGAATAATAGGCTACCTATGAACAGAAGCAGGGGAGAGGGACAGATGGAAAACTTCATTGTACATCCCAATTCTGAAAATGAACCACCTTGTGAGCAACTGAATATTGAACAACTGAATCCTGACAGCCTAGGTTCTCTTACTACTTCACTGTTTATCCCAATGCATATGTACTGTTTTGTGAGCAACCATGTTCGGTTTCTGTGTGAAAGTTTTTTGACAAATATCACAGCTGTAGGGTTTCTCTCCAGTGTGTATTCTAAAGTGTCTGGTAAGATCGGACTTCTGGTAGAAAGCCTTGCCACATTCTGCACACCTGTGTTTATAGAATTTTCTTGCAGCTCCCAACAGCATATCTGTAAAATAGTTTGACCATATTTTGAACTGTCATCTCTCTCAAAGTGCTACATAAAAATCTAGAGATTTAATTTTAAGCTCAAAATTGGGAGATAAATAACTTGACGCAACTAAGTACTCTTGCGTGAATGTCACAGTCAATCATACAGGAAAGTCGATGTAAAATCAAGGGCTTTTCAAGAACTTCTAAAATACTATCTTATGGTGTTCAAGGATTACAAGTTCACAAAAAATACTTATTTACATGTGAACTTCTACTTCTGGAAAATGATGTATTAGAAAAGTTAGCATTAAATTGTTTTGCATTTATTTGGTGCAGCATATGCTGCACCAAATAAAGGCATAAGGCAGAACAATTGTATACTGATTTTAGTTTCTATTAACAACTTGTTAAGTCCTACAGAAAAGAGTAACTTTCTAGGTTTTTTCAAGGTCTTAGAATAATGTTTTTCCAGCAATTTTCAAGAACTTTTCAAGAAAGCCCTCTAGATTCAAGTACTTTTTAGCCCGTGCGAATCCTGTTTATTAAGATCTTAACCCATAGCCCATCAATATCTTTTGGTCTTAAAAATGCTGTCTGCTTTTTACCTCTGCTACATATAATCAAGCACTTCAAACTAGGTTTGTTGATGGAAGCAAACACTCATATAATGAACCTGCTCAGACTGCTCACTTTGGAGCTGTCTGATCTTGGTCCATGTTTGCAATAATAGTCTACCTATGAACATAAACAGGGGAGAGGGACAGAGGGAAGACTTCATTGTACATCCCAATTCTGAAAATGAGCCGCCGTGCAAGCTACTGAATGTTGAACGACTGAATCCTGACAGCCTAGGTACTCTTACTTCTTCACTGTTTATCCCAATTCATATGTACTATTTTGTGAGCAACCATGTTTGATTTCCGTGTGAAAGTTTTTTGACAAATATCACAGCTCTAGGGTTTCTCTCCAGTGTGTATTCTTAGATGTCTGACAAGATCTGCGTTCGATATAAAATAATGGCATGAAAATTTCTTTGGGAGCTTTGTTGTTGATCTTGACCTTCTTAATGTGTCTTCCTGATATATCAAACCACTTGCATCAAAAGCATAGAAAGCTGAACTTGTTTCCTTCCCTGCAAAAAGGTGCGTAGGAATTACGAGACATTATATATTCCTTAAGCAGTATAAGTGGTTCTATGTAAAACAATTCTCTTTGCCCTTCCCCTGCACCTTAGTATTAACTAAAATTCAAAATATTCATATCAAAGTTTGAAGTTGGCATCTCTATCGGTCTAGATTGAAATTATCTGTGCAGCTTTCTGGATGGAACATTTATTCACTTCAATCTAGACAAAAAGCATTTCTGTAAAAGCAATAACACTATCAAAAAGCTGCACAGGTTTAGATAAACAAAATTTTCAGCGTAAAAATGTGAATATTTTCTTACCCATCAGTTTTAACATATGTTTTTGGTGCTCAAAAGAACCGTATCATTGAGACAGTTCTTTTGAGTACCCAGAACATATGTTTTGGTTGAGAAATAAGAAAATTAAATTCACATTACACACTCGTAACTAAAGTCCTAAAGCTATCATATGCACCATCACACTATGGTCATAACGTTGCATGAAATTCTGTGCTTCAATTATTAAGTTATGTGAGGACTACTGGCCTATTGCCCTTCAATGGAACACGTTTTTTTGGCAATAACATTAAATCTAAAATGGGAATTTTAAATTTAATTCGAAAAATATATTTGAAACAAAAAACCCTAACCCAAAATATTTTTTGAAGTTTGTATACGTTTTAATAAACGCTGGGATAGGATGGCATTTTAAAATTCTTAATGTTTTATGCCAAATAACATTCCCTTCTTGTACCTTGAGCGATATGGGTTGAATATAAAACCATGTATATACTAATATAAGACAATTTACAATGCATCAGTGGGTTTTAAATGTAGCCACATATTGGCTTGCGTTTCTGTTTATCAGCATAGTCAACAGTATTTCATTTATCTAACCATATCACAAAGACGGTGACACAAACGAAATGCTACACCTATAGATGTCTTCTACCCAAAATGCCCTCTTATTTGGAAGCTCTCATTTTCCTAGCTATTCCATTAATGGGTCTGCTTATTGATTACACCACTCCCAAATGAAAACATGCATATTTTCCATCATATATAGAAGCAGTAGAAGTTAAATATAAAATGAAATGTAGTACATGTAAGTGCCCGTACATCTGTGATCTTATTCGGGTTTTTTTTCAGGCCTGTGCATTTCTAGTTGTACGCTCGCACATACAGACACATGAACAAAACATACTATTAGGTAGCCAGACGGAAGCAGGCAAAATGATGGTGCTTGGTAGGTATGAAACATGTTAATTACCCATTATCTGTATAACTATATAAGCAGCTTGGATTGCATCTTAAACCTGCACTATTTGATGTTACAAAATAATCATCTGGTGTAATCTCTAATGGACATTTTATAGCTGAGCAAATACTACGATATCTATCCAAGGTGTATTGCACTGACACTACAAAAATGGGTACTTAACAGGGATTTTCATTCCAACAAAAACTAAGTTATTTATTTTTGCAAGATATCAGAGCAGTAAGATAGATATCATTCTCCGCAAAAATTTTAATCTAGTTAGGGTTTTGCTATATCTATGCGCATGCAAATTTTCAGGGTGAAGAAACCTTCATGTCAAATTTTAAAAACGAAAAACTGTGTTCCATTTGAGGTGCAATACACCAGTAAGTGTTGACCCGAAAGACAGATGATTGAGTAATAACGAAACAAACTATTTCCTTTAGCCTCAGCAGGAGGGATACTGCCGTTGGAACACGACCATGGACAAACCGATTCACGAGCGCGAGCACAACGATTGTCAGCAGCTCATCACAAAGTCAGGTGGTCGATCCTGATTGGATTCATATATTAGGAAAGATACGCCTACCTAGTGTAAAGGGAAAGGTCACTGTATACGTAACGTGTCAGTGCTCCGAAAATAGATGCTTTTGGCGTGTCATAGATAACAAATATCAGGCTCCGCATTGTGTAGCTTAGTGCACAGTTTTATTCCGCAGCATATAAACGTATTATCACAGGGTTTTTCTACATAAAAATTAGGTTAAGTTAGTGATTTTAATACTTCTAAAGTTTGTCATTTATAAATAGTAATTAAAAATTTGTACAGCCTTGTGTGTCATTCTCAAGGAATTATATGTCCAAAATTCATGTAACTGTAAATACATGTAACAATTTCCTCAATAAAACTAACTTTAATAAGATTGTTGAAAGAGCAAAATAATGATTGAATGATCTGTTTAACATTATTTTGGATCTGAGGAAGTACACAAAAATACAGGCAGAATAAATTTGACTTTTGAACAGAGAACATCTAAAATTATATACTTGGTGACTGTGGAGAATGTAATATGTAAAGTTTAAAGTACTTGCCAGTGTGCAGGGGGCTGTGCCCCCTGGCTATATGTAAATAAACCGATAGTAAAGAAATGGGACTTGTGTTGATGTGTAGTAATAGAAAAGCCAAACAATAGAAGGAACTCAAACAGTACAAAAACTCCAAATTTCCCTTGTCATAAATGATCTGTTTAACATTATTTTAGATCTGAGGAAGTACAGTACACAAAAATACAGGCAGAATAAGTTTGACTTTTGAAGAGAGAACATCATTCTAGAAATTATATATCTTGGTGACTGTGAAGAAAACAACATGTGAAGTTTAAAATACTTTCCACTGTGCAGGGGGCACTGTGCCCCCTGGCTACGATGTTATGTGAATAAATTGATTGTACAGAAATGGGACTTGTATTTATGTGTAGTTATAGTCTACCCAAAACAATCGAAGAAACTTGTACCTACAAAATCTACTGAAATTTCCCGATCATAAATGGTGGAAGAAGTCCGTGGCAGAAAAACCTTTTGGCTTTTTCGCGATCTCAGAAATGGAGCAGATTAAATGGAAGCAATTAATAACTTTTTGACCAATTGATGTGTAGAAGAGACAAATTTGGAATTACACTTGTGGATCTGGAGCAGATGACAGGGACACAAACTCTTTGGACTTAGAAGTGACGAAAACGTGTGAAGTTGGAACTTAATACATGTATCTATATAAACTTGAAGCAAATGGTGTCCATGAAGGATTATACTACAAATGATTTTAACTTTACTTCTTGGTTTTTCTATTGTTTTGCTTGTATTGTTTAAATGTCAAATGTACTATATGTATGTTTTTATGTTCCATGTTTTCTGCATAGTCACCTAAAAGAGAAATTTGTTTTATTTAAGAAAATGATACGGCTAAAACAAAAACAAAAAAAAACTTTATTTCCAGTCAAAAATAACTTTCTTCTCATTTGAACTAAATGACTATAAAAAAAAATATATTTTGTTCAAGAAATAAAAAAAAAAATAAAGAAATAAAAGGAATATCTAAAATAAATAGTGTTTTTGTTTAAGCCAAGTTCTTAATAAATCATGTAAAACTTTTAAACAAGAATTTGAAATTAATTGTTAATATTGTATCTCTCTAATTAAGCGAGTTTCCCAATATAATGTTAAAAAGGCATATAAAATTTTATTATTGAATACCAGTTGAATCAGTTAATTTGCATGCTTATAATCCATTTAATATTGCATTACTTGACCAAAAATAATTATTAGAAAATTTATGTTTTATATAATATAATAATAAATGGCAATCCAAAATGTTTTTTATGCTAATATTGCAATGCCAGTAAAAAAATAGTACAGAAGTTTTGTAATTAAATACAAGGGATCATAATACACAAAAATACAGGCAGAATAAGTTTGACTTTTGAAGAGAGAACATCATTCTAGAAATTATATATCATTGGTGACTGTGAAGAAAGCAATGTACTTTTCAGTGTGCAGGGGCTGTGCCCCCTGGCGTTTATTAACTTGTAAATAAAAATGGATGAATAGAAGTTGACTTGATGTTTCTATGAAGATAGTTTACTTATGGAATACCCAAACAATAGAAGAATCTGTATCTTCAAAACCTACAAAAATTCCCTGATCATAGTATCATGTATCCAATAAATTCTCTCCTGGGTCTGTATAGAAAGATTGTGCTTGCAGTATTACCACATTTCTTACCCATATTAAACAAACAACACTTTTAAAGTTTGTTGCTGTCTTTTAATAGAAACCAAATAAGGAACGACATTTCATGTGAATTGTCTGCTGCATCATGTATCCATTTAAATTGCTTCTTTCCTGGATCTGTGTAGAAAGATATTTCATCGCTTACCGCTTACAGTTATCACATGTGATAATAAAGCTGACCACAAAAAAAAAACAGACAACATTTTTGTCTTAGAAATCAAATAAGGAACGATATTTCATGTGAACTGTCTGATGGTAGAAGATTCATATGCAATATCAAGGTATATTTTCTCCCTGAAATTCTAAAAGTATACATTGCAATTTGTCATGATCGGTGTCTTTAGAGGTATAAAATCAAAGCGGTATTAATTTCAAAGCTCGAAGCCGGCCTTTTCAAACTCCAGATAAAACATTTTTTGACTGTTCCAGAGACCAGTCACTCTTTGCATGCTAGATAAGTTTCATATTTTTGTCATTTTTGTCATGTACAAAGTATCAAGACTATTTTAAGAACATCGCCAGTCAGACCGTTACAGATGTTCTTGGTTCGAAAGAGTTGCAAGCCCGCAATTCGGGACAAACTGATCTGTTACAATTAGTTAGAAATGTCTGTCTGAAGGTCACAGTGTTCAGGAATAGATCTATAAGAATGATGCAGGTTTTGTGTCACCACAAAACCCAAAAATAGAACACTGCAAACATTTTACACACAGGTAGGCGTTGCTCTCCTATATTTGACAATCCAATAAGCATCGACGCTGTGACTTTGATGAGCGATCAATTGTAAACACCGGTCCATGCCGAAGTCCATGCTCATTTGTCCATCCACAGTAGATAGTATGTTGTTTTCATGAATAATAGGGGAAAATGACAGACAGTAATACTGACTTGAAAGCCTGAACAAGCAAATTACGTATACTCCCACAATCTCAGTTATATGACCCTGATGACCTTGAAAAATAGGTCAAGGTCACCAAAATCAAACAATTTATTAAGGTCTTTCAAATGATGTATATCTGTGCCAGTTTGATCAAAAGCTGGCCATTGATTCAGTAAAATAGTGAATACAGGGCTTTTTCAAAGACGGAAGATATGAGCAGACAAGGCTATTTTCATAGTTATCTGTATGTGACCCTCAGTGATGACCTTGAAAATCCATTCAAAGGTCGCCGAGAGGATCCACACCACAAACAATATTCCTACACCCTTGTGTGAGTGAGGGTGGGGGGGGGCACTATTATTTGAATATATTGACGTAAAATGAGTATGTCGTGAAATTTTAGTTTAAAATCATCCTCATAAGTTTAACGTTTTAGGAGAAACAAAGAGAAAATTATAATACAGGTAAATGTCTAATTAATCTGGTAACACTGTAACAGAAGTATGTCCAAGGCTTTTTCCCTGGTCAAAATTGGGAAATTATAATCGACTGAACAACGAAATTGGGAGAAATTAATCACATAGAAAATAACAAGGGTAGCAAAATTTATCCTAAAAATTAAGTTATTTTAAATTGTATAACGCCAACCAATTACCACTTAAGCACAAGTGTTGTAAGTATCATTCTGATATGGGTCATTGTTTCTCATAAGTAGTATTGGCCTCTAAGAGCTTGTGCACTAATAAGGTTGAACAGGGTATTCTCACAGGAACTTATTCATCAATAAGCAGTACTCAAGTTAACAAATGAATCCTGATATCCAGGGTGACTATTTCACTGTACATCCAAATTCCTAAGATGTATGACCTTGTGAGCAACCATGGTTGATTTCAGTGCGAAAGCTTTTTGACAAATATCACAGCTGTAGGGTTTCTCTCCAGTGTGTATTCTAAAGTGTCTGGTAAGATCGGACTTCTGGTAGAAAGCCTTGCCACATTCTGCACACCTGTGTTTATAGAAATTTCTTGCGGCTCCCAACAGCATATCTGTAAAATAGTTATTTTGAACTGTCATCTCCTTCAAAGTGCTATATAAAAATCTAGAGATTTTATTTTAAGCTCAAAATTGGGAGATAAATAACTTGACGCAACTAAGTACTCTTGCTTGAATGTCACAGTCAAGCATACACGAAAGTCTATGTAAAATTCAAGGGGTTTTCAAGAACTTCTAAAATACTATCCTATGGTGTTCAAGGATTACAAGTTCACAAAATATACTTATTTACATGTGAACTTCTACTTCTGAAATCCTGGGCTGAGAAAATGATGTATTAGAAAAGTTAGCATTAAATTGTTTTGCATTTATTTGGTGCAGCATATGCTGCACCAAATAAAGGCATAAAGCAGAACAATTGTATACTGATTTGAGTTTCTATATTAACAACTTGTTAAGTCCTACAGAAAAGAGGAACTTTCTAGGTTTTTTCAAGATCTTAGAATAATGTTCTTCCAGCAATTTTCAAGGACTTTTCAAGAAAGCCCTCTAAATTCAAGTACTTTTCAAGCCCGTGCGAACCCTGTTTATTATGATCTTAACCACAAGCCCACCAATATCTTTTGGTCATAAAAATACTGTCTGCTTTTAACCTCTGCTGCATATATTCAAGCGCTTCAAACTAGATTTGTTGATGGAAGCACACTCATATAATGCACCCTGCTCAGACTCAGCTCACTTTGGAGCTGTCTGATCTTGGTCCATGTTTGCAATAATACACTACCTATGAACATAAGCAGGGGAGAAGAACAGAGGAAATCCCAATTCTAAAAATGAACCACCTTGCGAGCTTCTGAATATTGAACAACTGAATCCTGACAGCCTAGGTACTCTTACTACTTCACTGTTTATCCCAATTCTGTATATGTACTATTTTGTGAGCAACCATGCTCCCTTTCCTAGCAAAAGCTTTTTGACAAATATCACAGCTGTACGGTTTCTCTCCAGTGTGTATTCTCAGATGTCTGACGAGATCTGCGTTCGATGTAAATCTGCCTTCACAATAATTGCATGAAAATTTCTTTGGAAGCTTTGCTGTTGACCTTGACCTTCTTAATGTGTCTTCCTGATATTTCAAACCACTTGCATCAAAAGCATAGAAAGCTGCACCTGTTTCCTTCCCTGCAAAAAGGTGCGTAGGAATTACGAGACAATATATATTCCTTTAGTAGTATTCGTGGTTCTATGTTTAACAATTCTCTTTGCCCCTCCCCTGCATCTTAGTATTAACTTAAATTCAAAATATTCATATCAAAGTTTTAAGTTGGTATTTCTATCGGTATAGATTGAAATTATCTTAGGAGCATGTGCAGCTTTCTGAATGGAAATTTATTCAATTCAAAATTTATTCCCTTCAATCTAGACAAAAAGCAATTCTGTAAAATCAACAATATTATCAAAAAGCTTCCCATGTTTAGATAAACAAAAATTTTCAGCGTAAAAATGTAAATATTTTCTTTCAGTTTTAACATATGTTTTAGGTGCTCAAAAGAACCATCTCATTGAGAGGGTTCTTTTGAATACCCACAACATATGTTTTGGTTGACAATTTTCGTTACACACTCTTAACTAAAGTTCTGAAGCTATCATATGCACCATCATACTATGGTCATAACGTTGCATGAAATTCTGTGCTTCAATTACCGGTATTAAGTTATGCGAGGACTAAGACAGATGATTGAGTAATAACGAAACAAACTATTTCTTATAGCCTCAGCAGGAGGGATAGATAGTATGTTATAATAGGGGAATATGACAGAAATTATTACTGACTTGAAAGCCTGAACAAGCAAACTATACTCCCACAATCATTGGGCAGACAAGGCTTTTTCAAATTTATATGATCCTGATGACCTTGAAAATTATGTCAAGGTCACCAAATCAAAAGTTTATAAAGGTCTTTCAAATGATGTATCTGCACCAGTTTCATCAAAATCTGGCCATTGTTTCAGAAAATAGAGTGAATACAAGGTTTTTTCACATCTACATAAGATAGTATGCAGACAAGGCTATTTTCATTGTTATATGACCCCACTGATGACCTTGAAAATCCATTCAAAGGTCCACAAGTTAGAGCGCAGACAAAAAGCTACAGCTACAGGATCCACACCACAAACAATATTCCTGCACCCTTGTGTGTGTCTGCGAGGGGGGGGGAGGGGGGGCAACTATTATTTGAATAAACACTTGTAAAATGAATATGTTGTGAAATTTCTGTTTAAAATCATCCACACCATATTAAAGTTTTATGTTTTAGAAGAAAATTATAATACAGGTAAATGTCTAAATCAATCTGGTAACACTGTAACAGAAGTATGCACATGTTGACATAAACAAAAATTTTCAGCGCAAAAATGTTAATATTTTCTTGCCCATCAGTTTTAACGTATGTTTTGGGTGCTCAAAAGAACCGTCTCATTGAGACGGTTCTTTTGAGTACCCACAACATCTGTTTTGGTTGAGAAAAAAGAAAATTAAACTTTTGTTACGCAATCTTAACTAAAGTCCTGAGTATGTCATACTTGTAACCATATCTTCAAGGATCAATGTCATGGACACCAAAGCAAATATATGTATGGCTGATTGCATAACCCTGAGAGAAATTACAAGTTAAACGTATGAGCAAAATAAGATGCTTTCTCCAATTATTATAGCTACCATTTTAACCAGCAACACCTCAAAAACCCACCAGTGTGTGCTGACAAGAGCTTGTGCACTATAAGGTTGAACAGGGTATTCTCACAGGAACTTATTCATCAATAAACACCACTCAAGTTAACAAATGAATCCTGACTATTTCACTGTACATACAAATTCCTAAGATGTATGACCTTGTGACCAAGCATGGTTGATTTCTGTGTGAAAGTTTTTTGACAAATATCACAGCTGTAGGGTTTCTCTCCAGTGTGTATTCTAAAGTGTCTGGTAAGATCGGACTTCTGATAGAAAGCCTTGCCACATTCTGCACACCTGTGTTTATAGAATTTTCTTGCGGCTCCCAACAGCATATCTGTAAAATAGTTTGACCTTATTTTGAACTGTCATCTCTCTCAAAGTGCTATATAAAAATAGCCATCAGAGGAGATGGCAAATCCCCCGACCAAAAAGTAATTGATATGCAGTTACAAGCAGCCAACCTAGTATATATATTTGATGTGATAATACTGAGTGTCACTGCGAACAAAAGTGGAAGGCTGACTGTAGAGACTTCATTTTTACCTTTAAATTCGCAAGCTTCCTCCTATAAAGTTCATTCAAGGGAGATAACTTATAAGTCCAGCAAGGGAGAACAACAATTCTTGAATGCAAGACACCCCCTTGACCTATTATACATATATACCATATATTATCAAAATATCTCAAAGGATATTAAAGTTATTGAGCGCACAAGCTTCCCCCTATAAAGTTCATTCAAGGGAGATAACTCAAAAAACATTAAAGGAGAGCAACCATTCTTGCACGCAACACACCGTCTTCACCTGATATACATGCATGCCAAATATTATCAAAATATCTCAAAGGGTATTAAAGTTATAAAGTGCACATGCTTCCCCCTATAAAATTTAAATTTCACTCAAGGGAGATAGCTCAAAAGTCCATTAAAGGAGAGTAACCATTCTTGCACGCGACACACCGTCTTGACCCGATATACATGCCTACCAAATATTATCAAAATATCTCAAAGGGTATGAAAGTTATTGAGCGCACAAGCTTCCCCTTATAAAGTTCATTCAAGAGAGATAACTCAAAAGGCCAGCAAGGGAGAGCAACCATTCTTGCACGCGACACACCGTCTTGACCCGATATACATGCCTACCAAATATTATCAAAATATCTCAAAGGGTATAAAAGTTATTGAGCGCACAAGCTTCCCCTTATAAAGTTCATTCAAGAGAGATAACTCAAAAGGCCAGCAAGGGAGAGCAACCATTCTTGCACGCGACACACCGTCTTGACCCGATATACATGCCTACCAAATATTATCAAAATATCTCAAAGGGTATAAAAGTTATTGAGCGCACAAGCTTTTGTCTACGGACGGACAGACGGACGGACAGACGGACAGACGGACGGACGCCAGGCTGATCGCTATATCCCCCGATCCTTTTCGGGTCGGGGGATTAAAATCTAGAGATTTAATTTTAAGCTCAAAATTGGGAGATAAATAACTTGACGCAACTAAGTACTCTTGCTTGAATGTCACAGTCAATCATACAGGAAGTCTATGTAAAATTGAAGGGCTTTTCAAGAACTTCTAAAATACTATCCTATGGTGTTCCAAGGATTACAAGTTCACAAAAAAATACTTATTTACATGTGAACTTCTACTTCTGAAATCCTGGGCTGAGAAAACGATGTATTAGAAAAGTTAGCATTAAATTGTTTTGCATTTATTTGGTGCAGCAGATTTTATTTTCAATGACTTTTCAAGAAAGCCCTCTTAATTCAAGTACTTTTCAAGCCTGTGGGAACCCTGATAAAGTTGAGAGAAATTACAAATTAAACTTATGAGTAAAATAAGATGCTTTCTCCAATTATCAGAGCTACCATTTTAACCAGCAACACCTCAAAAACCAACCAGTGTGTGCTTACAAGAGCTTGTGCACTAATAAGGTTAAACAGGGTATTCTCACAGGAACATATTCATCAATAAACACTACTCCAGTTAACAAATGAATCCTGATATCCAGGGTGACTATTTCACTGTACATCCAAATTCCGAAAATGAATGACCTTGTGAGCAACCATGTTTGATTTCAGTGCGAAAGCTTTTTGACAAATATCACAGCTGTAGGGTTTCTCTCCAGTGTGAATTCTTAGATGTCTGACGAGATCTGCGTTCGATATGAAACTGCGTTCACAATAATTGCATGAAAATTTCTTTGGAAGCTTTGCTGTTGACCTTGACCTTCTTAATGTGTCTTCCTGATATATCAAACCACTTGCATCAAAAGCATAGAAAGCTGCACTTGTTTCCTTCCCTGCAAAAAGGTGCGTAGGAATTATGAGACAATATATATTCCTTTAGCAGTATAAGTGGTTCTATGTTAAACAATTCTCTCTGCCCTTCCCCTGCACTTAATAACCCTTTACTCCATAGGCTAAAATTATTTTAGATCATAACATAATTGTGTATTTTCAAACAACATTGAACATATTTAAGATAAAATTAAGTTCAATATGATAGGGAATTTTAGTAGTTTTTGTAGATACAGTTTCTTCTATTGTTTGGCTATTCTAGCTAGCTACACATAAACACAAGTCCCATTTCTATACAATCTTTATTTACATATAACCAGGGGGCACAGCCCCCTGCACACTGGAAAGTACTTTAAACTTCACATATTGCTTTCTTCACAGTCACCAAGATATATAAATTCTAGATGTTCTCTTTTCAAAAGTCATACTAATCTGCCTGTATTTTTGTGTACTTTCCTAGATGCAAAATTATGATTAACTACCCGTCAATCATACAGTTTGCCTCTGAGCTAGTCTTTTAACAATTTTACGGAATTTGTTTTTATTGAGGAAATGATTTTTCACCATTATGATAAAATTATTACATAGAAAAATGTGTATTTCCTTGTGAATACCACCAATGGCTGAGCAACGTATTAAGTGTTATTTTATCTATGAGAAAAACTTAAAGTGTTAAAATCAAGAATTATTGAAATATAGAAAACCCCTGTGATATCAGTTTTGAATACTTTTGAAAATATTATGGAAACTAGAGCATTTGCTTCAAAAGAGCAAATGCTCCATTTTCCATAATATTTTCAAATACATGATATTTCAAAGGCCTCAAAAGGCGGTTTTATGGAGTAAAGGGTTAATATTTACCAAAATTAAAAAAATTTAAGTTTGCATCTCTATCGGTATAGAAGGAGATTTTCAAGGGCACAGGTGCAGCTTTCTGGATGGATCTATTCACTTTAATCAAGACAAAAAGCAGCAAGAATTGTTTTTCTACGAAAGAACAGATGTCTCGCCTTTTTAAGGAATAAAAAGTTTTTTTAAAAAAAAGGCATTTAGTCATGCTACAAGGGGAATAATTTGAAAAATATACATGCAAGAGTTTTGGTTCTTGTGCATGACATATCGTCTGAATGTACTTTACAAATGTATGACGTTTCATAGAAATACCTCTAACTGTTATCAAGTCATAGAGCCGACATGAAAAAGCATTGCAAATGATCAAAGGGAACTAGAATTGTTTTTCCATGAAAAAATAGATGTCTCCCCCTTTTAGGAATAAAAAAAAATCGCAAAACTGCATTTAGTTATGTTACAAGGTGAATTATTTGAAAAATATACATGCAAGAGTTATGTTTTTTGTGCATGACACATCGTCTGAATGTGCTTTACAAATGTATGATGTTTCCTTGAAATTATATCTCTAAAGGATATCAAGTTATAGAGCGGACATGAAATAGCATTGCAAATGATCAAAGGGAGATAACTCCAAAAATATTCAAAGCAGAGTTATGGTTTTTGTGTATGACACATTGTCTCATTGTGCTCTAGAAGTGTAAGAAGTTTCAACCAAATGGCTTTAACAGTATTCAACTTGAGTGGATAAAAAAATTGCATTTAGTTATGTAACATGGGGAATAATTTGAAAAATAAACATGCAAGAGTTATGGTTCTTGTGCATTACATGTCGTCTGATTGTGCGTTACAAACATATGAAGTTTCGTTGAAATACCTCTAAAGGTTATCGAGTTTTAGAGCGGACATGATATAGCATTGCAAATAATCAAAGGGAAATAACTCCAAAAATATTCAAAGCAGAGTTATGGTTCTTGTGCATCACATATTGTCTCATTGTGCTCCAGAAGTGTATGAAGTTTCAATCAAACAGCTTTAACAGTGTTCTATTTACAGAGTGGACAAGAAATTGCATTCAGTTATGTTTCAAAGGGAATCGTTTTGGAAAAAAAACATGCAAGAGCAATGGTTCTTGTACTTGACACGTCGTCTGAATGTGTTTTACATTAATGTATGAAGTTTCGATGAAATATCTCTAACGGTTATCAAGTTATAGAGCAGATATGATTTTGTGACGGACAGACGGACGGACAGAAGGGGAAAAACAATATTATGTCTATTGACCCTTCCAAGGGTGAGACATAAAATATATACAATGAAGAAAAACTAGATTTAAAGGGTTTTTTCCACCAACACCTACCAGCTCTCTTTCATTTACAAGTCAACAAAGTGAAACAGATAAGGTAGCTTCTCAAATTGTTATTTTGTTACTTAACAAATTTTCCAAAGGCCTCCACACAGGAGGCTAGACAAACAATATTTTTCAGGGATAAGAGGGTCCATCAACAAGTGGATTAGCTTGTGGCTCTCTGGGTGCACTCAATAAGGTTTTTTTGATGGCTTAGCCTCAGTTCAGTCCAAGTGTTGTACATATCATTAGTCATGTGTGCCTCAGGTGTCAGTCTTAAGCTTGATCCTGTACTCAATTCTTCTGATTGGATAATGAAATTCAATGTGTCATACTATGAGAGTGACTCGGCACCAGTATCACAAACCTTTTTTGGCTATTCCCTACACAAACCCAGGAAAATGTTCAGTCAGCTGTACACCTTGGTGTAACCCCATCACTGATTACATGGATTGGACCAACACATTTCAGAAATTCCTTCCAAATTAATGAAGGACCCCAAAGAGTACTAAGGAAGCTACAAGTCTGGTGCAGTACCAATTTGGAGCCCTTACTCTAAAATTCAGAGGAAGGCGACATCTGCAACATGCTTGATGAGTTGTGTGGCCATATCTCTTTAGGCCTATAGGGATAGGTAGGTTGTTTCTCTTTCACATTGTGGTACTGTGTCTGTTGAAAAGACAAATACTTGATGGAAAGTCATCAGGTCATCACAGAGTGCCCAATGTTGTAGATAACAGACATACATGTACTATGATGCACTGAAGAATTTGTCTTTCCCCCAACCATTCTATGTTCCCCATTCTATGTTCCCTCTGTGGTCAATGCCCAAACCACATGAGTTTAGTGCCTTCCCCATTTAGTTAATAACACAGCCAAAAGACTTCTGTCCAAATTTCAAAATCAGCACCCTCTGGCACAATGATCAAAATTAGATAAAGCCTGTTTGAAGAAATATATAGAGTTAACATTAAAGTTAGCAGCTGATTAGGGCCTCCATCAATACCAAGAGCCACTGTCCTCACACGACCTCCACCATTGCTGTGGCACCAGACTTTCCATCTGCATGGACAAAGAACAAGGATTTGTTATATCTAAACTTCATCCAGTTCTGCGAATGTCTTATTCAAACATAATATATACATGAAAGTTTAATGTAGTGGTAAGAAAGTCCAAACATTCACTTGCTTAAGTTTGCAAAGACTGGGCTGGGCAGGGAAACACCTAAAAGAAAGACCTACTTGTCTTCTACTGTATAGATGAAAAGGTAATTCTTTTTTGGAAATATTATGTTCACACATTCATTTCATTGTTTGCCAAAAAGAGTCCAAAATATAGGAATTTACAGGTGTTTTGGCAAAATATAGGATATTACAGGTTTTAAAGGTAAACTCCAGAATTATAGGAATATATAGGTAGCTGGGTGCCCTGCTATTTCACTGTACATCCAAATCCCGTAAATGTATGACCTTGTGACGAACCATGTTTGATTTCAGTGTGAAAGCTTTTTGACAAATATCACAGCTGTACGGTTTCTCTCCAGTGTGTATTCTTAGATGTCTGACGAGATCTGCGTTTGATATGAATCTGCCTTCACAATAATTGCACAAAAATTCCTTTGGAAGCTTTGCTGTTGACCTTGACCTTCTTAATGTGTCTTCCTGATGTATCATACCACTTGCATCAAAAGCTGCACTTGTTTCCTTCCCTGTAAAAAGGTGCGTAGCTTAGGTCCAGTTAAGCAAAAAAAAAATTAGGGTAAAATTGTAATTATTTTCTTACCCATCATTTTAAGCATATGTTTTGGGTGCTTAAAAGAACCATCTCAATAAGACAGTTCTTTTGATTACCTGAAACATATGTTTTGGTTGAGAAATAAGATTTTCAGGTACGCTCTCTCATCTGGAGGCCTGGCGTAGGAACTAGCAGACAATGGGCTCATTACCTCTGGTTCAAACAAAGCTTTCCAAATAAATGGGGCTGTTTTTCTTAAGAGCTACTATATTTGCTTTTCACAAAATTCTATTTCATCAATCACTAATACATATTATGTACACTATCATGATGGTAGGATCTGACAGTAAGATAGGATCCTTATTTTAGTCATCTCTAAGGGAATTATATGAGCCCCGACATGAGATTTCCAACAATGTGGCATTTTGACATGAATAGACTCAAGCGAGCCTGTACAGCCTCCTGTTAAGATGCTGTTCGGTCAGTAGCTTAACACTCATAAAATATTCAAGCGACTAGAAAAGGTTCTGATCGAACTGCACATACGTGCAGGCTGATCTGAGGCTTTGCTGGTCACAAATACCACATTGTTGGAAATCTCATGTTGCGGCTCATATGTACATTTGAACTAACTCTCAAAGCTGTAAAAAAAACAAAAATGAGAGGGTATATGTTGTAGAAATCAAGCTAGATTAGGCAGTAACTGACAACTGCCTTTGAAGTGACCATTTTCTGGTACAATTTTTTAGAACTTTTCAAGAATAAATAAGTCGAAAGAGAAAATGTCTAGAAAATGATTCAAATTAACTTCTATATAACATTTTTTCAAGTATGAACGCTTTCTGGCAAGTGGTTGTCAAGATATGGACTCGTAGAAAACTGTAACGCAGTGTGACGGAAACGGAATGGACCCCGAATGCATATGACCGTGGTGACTACGATAGCTCTTTGCATTTTGTTTAGTCAAGCTAAAAAGATCTTAAAACAAAAGCATACAATCTTTTTTTTTTAAATTATAACCCAACACCCCTATATATGTACAATGGACGGTTGGACCATCCCAAGTTTATTGTATCACACCAGAAGGAAGAAACCATTAATACAAACGGTTACAGGGGACAAAAATATTTCAATATTGCACTTGTCCTGTAAATTAACACATGCACTTGTACGTTAAAGGTGTATGCGATAAAGAACACAAGGAGGTTATATGTTATATAACTTCCTCGAGTAATTCTTCCCAAAGCACTCGTCCTACAGGAAGAATTACTCGTCCTTTCTAGATTTCACTCATAATTACAAACGGACAGGTGGAATTTTTGTCCCCTGGGTTAAGAGTGTTCTATGTTCTTAAGAAGGTCTCTTGGCATCAAATGGAGGAACTTGTGAGCATCCATATTGCCTTTCTGTGTAAATTGTTTTCCACATACGTCACACTTGTAAGGTTTCTCTCCAGTATGTATTCTCGTGTGTCTCAACAGATCCCCGTTCGACTGGAATTGTTTACCACAAAATTTGCAAACATGACGTTTTGGCAATCTTTGTTTTGGTCTCGGTCCTCTCGGACATAAAACAAGTGGTTCTGAAGTACTTTCTGGTACAAATGGAATTGGCATGCCAACCTGAATATCAGATCCTCCTGTAAAGATATTTTAATTTGTTGATTCAGACTAGGGATTTTCTCAACATCGTTTAATCAAATATTTTGCCAAGGAATATATGATCTTTAAAATCAAGTACCCCTCGGAAACTTTTTAGCTCAAGAAGCAAAATGGGGGTATATGACAAAGAACCTTTGTCATGCATTGGCCATAGTGAAAATAATATTTCCTAATTGGTTACAAAACACTGAATGGAGTTGTTAAACATCTTATATAAACATTTAGTGCTACATTTACTAAGCTGCAAGGTCGAAACATACATCCGAACGGCGAAATAAAAAATGTCACAATTTTTGGAAAATATAAGATTATTCTAGAACGATTGAAAGGCAGTGCTCAAAGTAAATAATTGTGTGAAGACATTCGATATCCAACACAATGCCAAAGTGTCACAAGGAATAACAGGCTTATAGAAAATGCATTTTTCCAGCATCATTTCTATTTCAAATGCTTCAAAATTCTATGAAGAGCCGAACAAACTTTCTCTTAACGCCCTTTACAAGTGACCATTGTTAATTACCTATATCAAATGTTATAGAAAAGTCCATTGGTCTACAAAGAAATAATATCAGATCCTGTGCCATGCTACTCTTGTACCATAGGTTTAGATAAACACATTTTTTTGATCGTAAAATTGTAAATATTTTCTTACCCATCAGTTTTAAGAATATTTGTGTGCTCAAAAGTACCCTCTCATTGAGACGGTTCTTTCCACAACATATGTTTTGGTTGAGAAACAAGAAAATTATAGTTTTGGTATGCACTCTTAGCTGAAGGCCTGTTGTACTGAGATTTACATGTCTCATTGTTTAAACCAAAGGGATAATGCATGTATTCTTCAGTGCTCCAGTTTAATTCTTTCACTATCAGTAGCATACAGATGCTAACTACGGTAAATGTTCTAAAATTTTCGAACACTTGTTGCCTGCTAAAATGACCAAGGCAAACAAAGGAGACCCAGATCAGAGCAGTCAGATCTGGGTCTTCCCTGTTTGCTGTTCTGACTTGTAAGCATTTTGTGAATTCCAGTCTTGATAACCAATATTTTATTTGACTTGAGACCAGAACAAGAAAAGTGATTGAAAATTTATAACATTTTTAAAACATCCACTGATTACTCTATTCTCATAATAATTTTTCATATACAGTAAAACCTGTGTAAAACGGCCACTCGAAATATACAAAACCCACTCAAAATATAACAATTGGTTGCTTAATGAAGGTCAAAAGTATTGCAGAATGTTCCCCTTGGAGCATTCTGCAATACTTTTGACCTGCATTAAGTGATAATTAGTCTTGAATAGCAATTTTCGGTCTTTTTGAAAGTGGCTGTTTTACACAGGTTTTACTGTACACTCAGGAGAAGTCTGTATGTCTCCACGTTTACTTTGTGGCTGAAGGCTTTCTGACACACGTCGCAACTATAAGGCTTTATATTCCCTCAGGTAAATTTTATGTGCAGAGGTCTGTGCGCCTCCATATGTTCTTTCTGGCTGAAGGCTTTCTGACACACCACAACTATCAGGCTTTATATTCCCTCAGGTAAATTTTATGTGCAGAAGTCTGTGCGCCTCCATATGTTCTTTCTGGCTGAAGGCTTTCTGACACACTTCACAACTATCAGGCTTTATATTCCCTCAGGTAAATTTTATGTGCAGAAGTCTGTGGGCCTCCATATATTCTTTCTGGCTGAAGGCTTTCTGACACACGTCGCTACTATCAGGCTTTATATTCCCTCAGGTGAATTTTATGTGCAGAAGTCTGTGAGCCTCCAAATGTTCTTTCTGGCTGAAGGCTTTCTGACACACCTCACAACTACATGTATCAGGCTTTATATTCCCTCAGGTAAATTTTATGTGCAGATGTCTGTGCGCCTCCATATGTTTTTTTTGGCTGAAGGTTTTCTGACACACCTCACAACTATCAGGCTTTATATTCCCTCATGTGAATTTTATGTGCAGAAGTCTGTGTGCCTCCAAATGTTCTTTCTGGCTGAAGGCTTTCTGACACACGTCACAACTATCAGGCTTTATATTCCCTCAGGTGAATTTTATGTGCAGATGTCTGTGCGCCTCCATATGTTTTTTGTGGCTGAAGGTTTTCTGACACACCTCACAACTATCAGGCTTAATATATCCTCAGGTGAATTTTATGTGCAGAAGTCTGTGCGCCTCCATATGTTCTTTCTGGCTGAAGGCTTTCTGACACACGTCGCAACTATACGGCTTTTCGCCAGTATGGATACGGACGTGACGAGCTAGGTGGGATTTGGATTTAAATTGCTTCCCGCAAGTTCCACAAACATGCCGAGATAAATGCGCCAACCTTTGATAGGAGTTACCACCGTAGTCATCAATACATATTGACCTCCAACCTTTCCCTGCAATACAGTAAATGTTCTAAAATTTCCAACATTTTATCTCTTTCCGTTCTCAAATAAAGTTGGATTTTATAGCTGGAATTCACAAAATACTTGTCAGAATATAAAACAGGGAAGACCCTGATCAGACTGCTTCTTCAGAAGCAGTCTGATCTGGGTCTGCACTGTTTGTCTAGGCTGTTTAGGCAGGCAACTATATATTGTTTGAAATTTTAGAACATTTGCTGAAACTAAACTCTTGGTATGCTGGGAATTTTTTCATGCTGATATTTTGTCTCAAAATTAAGTGTTCAGGAATATCATCAGTGTCAAACAGTTTGGATCCAGATCATGCCTGACAATCTGTTAGGCCAGATCTTGAGTACAAATTAACTGTTTGCAAAGGTTATATATCAGCAGAAGACAAAAGATATCTTTGGCAGGTATTAAAAAGGGAGGTTAAAACTGAAATAACCATATATTAGATCTATTTTTGATGCTCTTTTTATTGTATACATAAGGATAGTCATTTTACTTCTTACAACTTATCAAGATTACAGCCTTGCGTTGGTATTTTCATCACATACATACTTTGTAAGTGATTGGCAACTGCCCTCCTTGAATCAGTGGTAGGGGAGATCAATTGCATAACCACATCATGGTCATATATATTCAGTATAATTTTCATGAAATTCCATTCATTGGGTACGTAGCTTTGGGTGAGGACGGAAAAAATCATTGAAATTTAGGCAAAGGGCGATAACTCCGTTATACCTGACGACAGCCCAATAAAACTTCATGTGCATAACCACATCATTGTCATATATATTCAGATGATGAAATTCTATCCATTGGTTAGCTAGTTATAGCAAAGGACGGAAAAAATTGTTGAAATTTAGACAATCTAAGGGCCAAAGGACCTCGGACAGTTTCTTATTCAATCTGCCCAAATTTTGACAGCCTGTGGCTAGCATAATGCAAAACTGACAACTATAGTTTTGTGCTTAAATGAAACCCTTACATTTTGTGCATCAAACAAAATAAAAACATTTTGAAAATATTGCATAATTAAACCAGGACTTTAGGGTTTAGGGGGTGGGGGTATTCTTTGTGACCAAATTTTATTTCACAGAAAGTCAAAGTTTCGTCGAGTATTCACCTAAATAGATGTTAATATAATGTTTGCGGCATAAAACTTGAGACGAAAGTGATGCGTTTGCATAAACTTCAGGTTGAGAAGATTTCATTGTTTCGTCTAAAAAGTGTGCTGTCAATTAGTTTTAACTATTACCTGTAATGTTTCGAGGTCAACCAGTTCGACTTGTGCACTGAGGTGAATCATATCTGTATACTGTATAAATCATAGTCTAGATAAACACAGTTTTTTAGCGTAAAATCGTAATATTTTCTTACACATCAGATTTAACCTATATTTTTGGTGCTTAAAAGAACCGTCTCATAGCGACGGTTCTTTTGAGTACCCACAACATAATGTTTTGGTTGAGAAATGAGTCAATTAATTTCTTTAGAAGCACTCATAACTAAAGCCCTGATATATGCCATTGCAAATTGATATTTACCTACAGGTTTTTACAAAATAAGTTTCTAAAAAGTTTTTACGATAAAGTGTTTTTGAGCATTTTGACAGCGTTCCCCCCCCCCCGTGACCAAACATGCCGTTTTTATATGATGTGTGAAATGTAAAACTACGACTGTATGCAAAAGGATTAGTTTGGTCACGGGGGGAAAGCACCTCAGTAAAACTTTTTCTATTTTCTATACGTTGAATAGCAAAACCGGAGTTTTCAACCCAAATTTTTCAATTGGTACTTGTCCAATGAGAAAACGGCTTTTGTGGATAAGTCGAGGGTTGAACCTTCTATCTTTTTCATAGAAAAAATAAAATTTTCGTTGAAACTTTTTTCTGCTCATTTTTATGGGCAATCCTTCATTAAGACTGTCCGAGGTCCTTAACATCATGTGCATAACCTCTCCGTGGTCATATATACTGTAACTCAGTATAAGTTTCATGAGATTCCATCCACTGGTTACCTTGTTGTTGTTGAGGACGGAAAAACATTGAAATTTAGGTAATCAAAGGGCAGTTACTCCACTATAACTGATGATACCCCAATAAAACATCACATTCATAGCCTCACCATGGCCATATATACTCAGTATAAGTTTCATAAAAAATTCCATCCATAGGTTACCTAGTTATGGCTGAGGACAAAAAAATCATTGAAATTCAGGCAATCAAAGGGCATTAACTCCGCTAAAACTGACAAATATACCTCCACCTTCGGTGTGGGATAACAATCTTGGTAGAGGGTCATCCAAGTACTATCTTTTTGTTTATGTTGATGCTTAACATCCAAGTCAACAATTTTTTAGTCATTTCAAGATGTATTTCTGTCTTCCTGGGTTGAACCAGTACTAAGCAGAGGATAAAGAGTGTCTTGCTCCAGGACAAAATACAGTGCCTTGGTACTCCTGCATATTGAGATAATAACATTCTCATCCAATACAATTACAGTAAAACCTCGAAAATTCGAATGTCGATTTTTCGAAATACTCGCTAATTCGAAATAAGTTTGGGACACACTGAATTCAGAGTAAAGGACCTATTCATGATCTATTTTAATAAATGCCTATAATAACATATGTTTTCGGTGCATAAAAGAAACGTCTCCATGAGACGTTTCTTTTACACCCCTAAAACTTATGTTTGATAGGGAAAAAAACTGATAGTAATTTTTGAGGGTTTATATTTTTGTGTCTACCTCCCTGAAATTCGAACTACTGATAATTCGAAATAAAATCACTAGTCCCGAGGACTTCGAATTTTCGAGATTTTACTGTATCCATTCCTCTTACAAAGAGTCAGCAGGACGACATCGCTGGTCATTCTCTGCCCACTTTTGTTGATCTGGACCTATGTACATGTCCAGGCCTTCAGATTTATGGTGGCCCCGGATCATTGTCCCATAATTTCAAAATATGGCACATCACTTTCAAGGCAGTGGGCCCAGTGAACCCATTCTTTTTAGTTGTAAAAAAAATCTCACTTTAATAAAATATTCATCTTATGGCAAGTCTACAAACTTCACAAAACAGAGAGTACATGTAGGTAGTCAATACAGTAAAACCTGTCATAAGCAGCCACTGAAAACAGACAAAACAAAGATCTTAATAACAAATGGTAGGTTAATGAAGGTCAAAAGTATTGCAGAATGCTCCCCTTGGAGCATTCTGCAATACTTTTGACCTGCATTAAGCGATAATTGGTCTTCTTTTTTGAGTGACCGCTTAAGAAAGGTTTTACTGTATCATCAGCAGTCAATGTATGTATGCATACAAGTGTCTGTGTCAGTGTGTAGGTAAAGTACATTACCCAAATGTCAACTATTAGTTTGATATATTTCAGAAAATGACCCACCATTTTTTGCTCCATGGGTCACTTCGGCCCACCAATCTTGAATAAAATCAGAAGCCCTGTCTGGACCTATGTACAGTCAACCCTCCTTAGAACGCCACTGTTTGTCCCTAAATAATTTGACGTTAAACAGTTAAACTGAATTTCTGTTGTAATGAATTCAATTCTAAGCTAAACTGGTACATTTGTGCAAATACAATTGACGTTGTAAAGAATTTTGCTGTTATAAAGGATGTCCATGTAAAGAGTTTTCACTGTACATGTCACATGTGAACTATTGAATGTGCTCTCAAGTTTCCTTTCAAAGAGAAACATTTACCACACACTTCACAAGAAAAGGGTTTTTCGCCAGTATGACTTCTAATATGGCGCACTAAGTCACTTTTTTTAAGAAAAATCTTCTGGCACACATTACAATGAAAATTTTTAACTTTCAGTTCCTTCCCCTCTAAATCTGTTACTTTACTAAAACTCATCCGTCCATACTCTACATCCTGTGTCACTGTCCCTACAATAAAATAAAAAAGACCCTGCAGAATCCATTTATTGACATCAAAAACAACAAGCAAATCTGAGAATTTACATCCCCGCCACTTTATGTTTGTCTTTGAAGTTTGAATATATGAACTATCAAAGAACAACTTAAAAATCAGTAAAACTGTAGGAGAAGTTGCGCCCACAAGGTATCCCCTGTCCATTCACTTTGTTATAGATAATTCTGGAAAACTTGCGAAAAAAATGACAAAAAATAGTCTGAGAATTATATCCAAACCACATGCATATCTTCAGACCATGACCAAAACACCAGTGAAGTTTCAAAAGAATCGGTATAAAACTGTAGGAGGAGTTGCGCTCACAAGGTAGCAACTTCTATAGGGGGATTGAAATAAGGACAGAGGGATGGAAGGACGGAAAGACAGAAGGACAGAAAAATGGAGAGGCAAAAACTAGGTCCCTCCGCTTTTCTTCAAAAAGGCAGGGGACAAAAACCAAACAAAATAGTAAATGCATATAGTAAAATATTCCTTCTCAGGGGACAAAAATTCCACTCGTCCACTCGTAATTACCAGTGAAATCTAGAAAGGACGAGTAATTCTTCCCAAAGCACTCGTTCTACAGGACGAGTGTTTTGGAAAGAACTACTGGAGGAAGTCATATTACATATTACTCCCTTATGTTCTTTATTGCATACCCTTTTAAAGGACAAGTGCATGTGTTTGCAGTACGAGTGAAAATTGTAAGTCACTTGTCCTGCAGGAAAAGTGCAATATTTAAATATTTTTGTCCCCTGCTTCTTTTCAATTCTAAATATCATAAATTCCTTATTTCTGTGATAAAATCTTACTTACTAAAATTCCAGTATGGTCTAGATCAGTATACCTCTCAGATGCATGAACAATAAAAGCACCGCAAGCACTGCGTAATACCCCGCCACTGCTGGGGGCACCAAAAGTTATTTTGTGAGATATATAATGCCTAAATAGCAACAGAACTGAGATAGACAGTGATATGACGTCCTTAGTCACAATATGTAACCTTTGATGGTCAACATATCTGTGAAGTTTCATTCAGATACTCCATATAGTAAATGAACTACAGGTCAAAAACCATTTTTCAGATCAATCAAGGGCGGATAACTCATGAACTGGAAAGGTAAGGGTGACGGTCCTTACTAAAAATATGTAACCTTTGATGTTCAACATATCTGTGAAGTTTCATTCAGATATTCTATATAGTAAATGAACTACAGGTCAAAAACCATTTTCAGATCAATCAAGGGTAGATAACTCATGAACTGGAAAGGTAAGAGTGAAGATCCTTAGTCACAATATGTAACCTTTGATGATCAACATATCTGTGAAGTTTCATTCAGATATTCCATATAGTAAATGAACTACAGGTCAAAAACCATTTTTCAGATCAATCAAGGGCAGATAACTCATGAACTGGAAAGGTAAGAGTGATGGTTCTTTGTCACAGTACGTAACCTTTGATGTGAAACATATCTGTAGTTTCATTTAAATATTCCACATAGTAAAGGAACTACGGGGAAAAAACATTTTTTTTAATTCAATCAAGGGCGGCTAACTCACAAACGGGAAAGGTAAGAGTGACGGTTCTTAGTCACAATATGTTACCTTTTATGTGAAACATATCTGTGAAGTTATATTCAGATATTCCACATAGTAAAGGAACAATAGGTAAAAAACCTTTTTTCAGACCTATCAAGGGCGGATAACTCACAAACTGGGAAGGTCAGAGTGACGGTCCTTAGTCAGAATATGTAACCTTTGATGTGCAACATATCTGTGAAGTTTCATTCAGATATCATGAATAGTAAAGGAATAACAGGCCAGAAACCATTTTTCCAATACGAAAAAGGGCAGTAACTCCGTTAAAAATGGACGGATTTTGCCCATTAACAATCCCATACCACTCATCGCCGATAACAATATGTATGCAAAATTTGAAAAAATTCCGTGAATAAATACTCAAGTTATCGATCAGAAATGGTGAGCACGGACGGACGGACGGACAGACACCGAAGGGTATAACATAATACCTCGCCACACTTTAGTGGCGGGGTATAAAAAGCATACTTGCAATCTGTGATCATGTTTTGCAATCATTTATTCAATGGTGCATGTGCTGTTTTCATGGGTTTTTGAGTATGCTTTCCAATTGCAAACACAAGCCAAAATGTATTTTCTTTATCTCAGATATTGCAGATTTTTAATCATGCCTGAAATTGTGTTTCCAATGTAAATTTTCATGAGAAAGCCATTTTTAAAGTGATTAAAACTATTCACTTTTTATTTACATTTTGTAAGGTTTATCTCCAGTATGTAATCTTTAACCCCATTGAATGATGTTCTGTCAGTCGCTTAATATTCATAGAATATTTAAGCGACTAGCAAAGTTTCTGATCAGACTGCGCAGGCAGGTATGAGCATTTGCTGTTTGCACAAGCCACTTTGTTGGAAATCTCATGTTGCGGCTCAAGCGTCAAGCACCAGGTCTGCTTAGTAGATTCCCATAACATAAATTTATCTGGCGATAAAGCATGTAATATGTACAACTTTCGTGACTAACCATTTCACCCAAATTTGGTTTTGATGCCAATTATTTAAACATGTTTCTGATCCCAGACTACAAAGATTTGCACTTTAACAGTTCGTTTGTACTAATGTTGAGGATTGTCTTTTGATAAATTCTAAATACTGTATGGGTTTCTTTTGTTTCGTAGGTGTTATAAATGTTCAAACGTTGCAAGCAAACGTTACATATCAGCACAAGACTTTAATAAGATCACACTAAGTGAGCCGGAGAGTGTGTTTACCCTTATCTTGACCTGAAAATGTAGTCTGCTTTTTCTGTCTGCTACATTATATTCAAGTGCACTTTAGACTAGATTTCATCATAGAAGCAAACAAAATCAGCCCTAATCAGACTGCTACATTGACAGCAGCCTGATCTAGGTCATATATATTGCAAAAATAGGCCAAGAACAAAAGCAGACAAAAGAGCAGACAACTAAAATTCAGACTGGTGGGATAAAAGTTAATATGCTTCCAAGTTCCAATGTACACTGCAACAAATATATTTCACTAGTGAGGTACGATTTTTGCTGGAACTATTACTTTCCTTTTTTGTAATAGCTTAAATAAGTATCTTGAGCAGTGACATATCTCACTAGTGATATGATTTCCTGTCTGCCTGTGTATAACTAAGCAACTTTGTCTTCTTTGTTGCCTTTTACATTTTCTTTCTTTCTTGGAAACAGTAAAAAAGGCATAGAATATACATACTACATTGTGTTTCCATGATATGAAAAT
Organism: Loripinus fragilis; assembly: GCA_964019695.1. NCBI lineage: Eukaryota > Metazoa > Mollusca > Bivalvia > Lucinida > Lucinidae > Loripinus > Loripinus fragilis. Next base: position 8,598,538 of record OZ026514.1, on the reverse strand, counting down.
CTGTCACAAAGGCCTTAGTTAAGAGTGTGTAACAAAAAATTTATTTTTTTTTATTTCTCAACCAAAATGTATGTTGTGGGTACTCAAAAGAACCGTCTCAATGAGACGGTTCTTTAGAGCACCCAAAAAATATGTTAAAACTGATGGGTAAGAAAATATTTACAATTTTACGCTCAAAATTTATGTTCATCTAAACGCTCAAAAATTGTGTTTATCTAAACCTGTGGTTGCATATGTATCAGTTTATGCACGATCATATTTCCCTTCTTATCTAAACCTGTGGTTGCATATGTATAAGTTTATGCACGATCATATTTCCTTTCCGTGAGAACGCCTTCCCGCAGACTTCACATTTATAACCTGTGGTTGCATATGTATAAGTTTATGCACGATCATATTTCCTTTCCGTGAGAACGCCTTCCCGCAGACTTCACATTTATAACCTGTGGTTGCATATGTATAAGTTTATGCACGATCATATTTCCTTTCCGTGAGAACGCCTTCCCGCAGACTTCACATTTATAACCTGTGGTTGCATATGTATAAGTTTATGCACGATCATATTTCCTTTCCGTGAGAACGCCTTTCCGCAGATTTCACATTTATAAGGCTTTTCTCCAGTGTGGGTCCTCATGTGACGTACTAAATCTTGTTTCGATCCGCACACACGGGGACACAACTTGCAACTATGTCCTTTCCATGTCTTCACTCTCTTTGTTTTTTCATTTACTCCCATCATCAAGTTCCCCATATCACCTGTAAACAACATGTTAACTCTTTGCATTCTGGGTCAAGGTTCATACAGGCAAGTTTGTGTCAAATTCAAGGACTTTTCAAGGAAATCTAAAAGACTTTCCTACTGTTTTCAAGCACTGAAAACTTATGAATAATACTGATTTACAAGTTAAATTCTACTTCAGAATTCCTGGACTGCATTACTAAAGATATTAATTTAGAAAATTAGTATAAATTGTGGTGCCTTTATTTGGTGCAGCATATGTTGCACCAAATAAAAGGCACCACTATTTTATATTGATTTAGGTCTCAAAAGACAGTGTTGAATCCTCCTGTAAATGGTAAAATTCAAGGCCTTTTCAACAGCTTTAAGTGTTTCTCAAACTTGTGCTTTTCAAGGCAAATTTAATTTTCAAGGACTTTTCAAGACAGTCCTGTATATTCAAGTACTTTTCATGCCTGTGGGAACCCTGTGGGTTATATTTTTGTGCTTTTTAGTCATCTGACGATTTATTTTGTTTTGTTTTTTCAAAAATTAATTTTTTCATTTGATGATAAAAAAAGCTTGCAAAATTACACAGAAGGCAAAGAGCTCTTTGAATTCTGTCTTGTTTGTGCTTCTTGTTTTCATCAGATTCTGCTGTTTTTTTTTTGGGGGGGGGGGGGGGGGGGGGTTTGTTTTTTTTTGTGTGTTTTTTTTTTATTAATTTTTCATTTTCTAAGAATGCCAACAAAATGTCAAGCACAATGGATTAAGAATGGGCCAGACACCACGTCAGGTTTCATCTGGGTCCAAACTGTTTGCAAAGGCTATCAGCAAATGACTCTAGCAGGGAAAGCTTTTAACAATTCCATATAAGTCTTCAGGCTACATTGGAACTTGGTGTTTGGATAGTAACTGGGGGACACAGTGAGCCCAAATTTTGCACAGGTGAATTAGCATAATTTTTCATTCTGCATAAACTATTTACTATACCTGCTAGCGACAACTTCTGTCAATTGTTGATAACCTTTGCAAAAAATTATGAACCAGAAAACAATCTGGATCCGACCATACTGTTTGACATTGAACACATTTTTCGAAAGTTTCTGTAAAGTTTAAACATTCAGCAGACAACAAAAAATCATGTAAAATTACCCAGCATACAGTTATTAAAGCTCAAATCCTGACTGCAGCAGATGACAAGTTTAGTGCCAACCCAAGCTTTATTATGATCTTAACCCATACCCCACCCAGGGTTCATACAGGCATGTACAAGTAAAATTAAAATACTTTTCAAGGACTTCTAAAAGCCTCTCCAACAGTTTTCAAAGACTTAAAGTTAATGAAAAATACTGATCGAAGTGTTAAAATTCTTCTTCAGAAATGCTACGCAGAGATAATTAAGACATTAGTATAAAATTGTTGTGCCTTTATTTGGTGCAGTATATGCTGCACCAAATATAGGCACAACAATTTTATACTGATTTAAGTCCTCTATCTACAGTGCTAAGACCTACAGAAAATAGTAGAATTCAAGGACTTTTCCAGGCTTTTGAGTGATTTTCTAATACTTTTCACAGCAGATTTATATATTCAAGGATTTTTCAAGAAAGCCCTCTAAATTCAAGTACTTTTCAAGCCTGTGCTTACCCTACCACCAATAACTTTTGGTTTACAAAAATGTTGTCTGCTTTTAACCTCTGCTGCATATATTCAAGCACTTCAAACTAGATTTGTTGATGGAAGCAAACTCCTATAATGAACCCTGCTCAGACTGCTCACTTTGGAGCTGTCTGATATTGGTCCATGTTTGCAATAATGGGCTACCTATGAACATAAGCAGGGGAGAAGAACAGAGGAAAGACTTCATTGTACATCCTAATTCTGAAAATGAACCACCTTGTGAGCGACTGAATATTGAACAACTGAATCCTGACAGCCTAGGTACTCTTACTACTTCACTGTTTATCCCAATTCATATGTACTGTTTTGTGAGCAACCATGTTCGGTTTCTGTGTGAAAGTTTTTTGACAAATATCACAGCTGTAGGGTTTCTCTCCAGTGTGTATTCTAAAGTGTCTGGTAAGATCGGACTTCTGGTAGAAAGCCTTGCCACATTCTGCACACCTGTGTTTATAGAAATTTCTTGCGGCTCCCAACAGCATATCTGTAAAATAGTTTGACCTTATTTTGAAGTGTCATCTCTCTCAAAGTGCTATATAAAAATCTAGAGATTTAATTTTAAGCTCAAAATTGGGAGATAAATAACTTGACGCAACTAAGTACTCTTGCTTGAATGTCACAGTCAATCATACAGGAAAGTCTATGTAAAATTCAAGGGCTTTTCAAGAACTTCTAAAATACTATCCTATGGTGTTCAAGGATTACAAGTTCACAAAAAATACTTATTTACATGTGAACTTCTACTTCTGAAATTCTGGGCTGAGAAAATGATGTATTAGAAAAGTTAGCATTAAATTGTTTTGCATTTATTTGGTGCAGCATATGCTGCACCAAATAAAGGCATAAGGCAGAACAATTGTATACTTATTTGAGCTTCTATTAACAACTTGTTAAGTCCTACAGAAAAGAGTAACTTTCTAGGTTTTTTCAAGGTCTTAGAATAATGTTCATCCAGCAATTTTCAAGAACTTTTCAAGAAAGCCCTCTAGAGGCAAGACTTTTCAAGCCCCTGTGAACCGTTTATTAAGATCTTAACCCATAGCCGATAATTATCTTTTGGTCTTAAAAATGCTGTCTGCTTTTTACCTCTGCTACATATAATCAAGCACTTCAAACTAGGTTTGTTGATGGAAGCAAACACTCATATAATGAACCTGCTCAGACTACTCACTTTGGAGCTGTCTGATCTTGGTCCATGTTTGGAATAATAGGCTAACTATGAACAGAAGCAAGGGAGAGGGACAGATGGAAAACTTCATTGTACATCCCAATTCTGAAAATAAACCACCCTGTGAGCAACTGAATATTGAACGACTAAATCCTGACAGCCTAGGTACTCTTACTACTTCACTGTTTATCCCAATTCCGTATATGAACTATTTTGTGAGCAACCATGTTTGATTTCCGTGTGAAAGTTTTTTGACAAATATCACAGCTGTACGGTTTCTCTCCAGTATGTATTCTTAGATGTCTGACAAGATCTGCGTTCGATATAAAACTGCCTTCACAATAATTGCATGAAAATTTCTTTGGAAGCTTTGCTGTTGACCTTGACCTTCTTAATGTGTCTTCCTGATATATCAAACCACTTGCACCAAAAGCATAGAAGGCTGCACTTGTTTCCTTCCCTGCAAAATGGTGCGTAAGAATTACGAGACAATATATATTCCTTTTAAAGTATTTAACAATTCTCTTTGCCCCTCCCATGCAACTTAGTATTAATTTAAATTCAAAATATTCATATCAAAGTTTTAAGTTGGCATCTCTATCGGTATAGATTGAAATTATCTTAGGTGCATGTGCAGCTTTCTGGATGAAAATTTATTCACTTCAATCTAGACAAAAAGCAAATCTGTTATCAAAAAGCTACACAGGTTTAGATAAACATTTCAGTGTAAAAATGTAGACATTTTCTTACCCATCAGTTTTAACATATGTTTTGGGTGCTCAAAAGAACTGAGTACCCACAACATATGTTTTGGTTGAGAAATAAGAAAATTAAATTTAAGTTACACACTCTTAACTAACGTTCTGAAGCTATCATATGCATCATCATACTATGGCCATAACATTGCATGAAATTTTGTGCTTCAATTATTAAGTTATGCGAGTACTAAGTGTGAACCCGAAAGACAGTCAGATGATTGAGTAATAACAAAACAAACTATTTCCTATAGCCTCAGCAGGAGCGATAGATAGTATGTTATAATAGGGGAAAATGACAGAAATTATTACTGACTAAAAAGCCTGAACAAGCAAACTATACGCCCACAATCATTTGGCAGACAAGGCTTTTTCAAAATTAAATGAACCTGATGACCTTGAAAATTAGGTCAAGGTCACCAAAATCATACAATTTATTAAGGTCTTTCAAATGATGTATCTGCGCCCGTTTCATCAAAATCTGGCCATTGGTTCAGAAAATAGAGCGAATACAATCATGGTTTTTCACATCTACATAAGATAGTGTGTAGTCAAGGCTATTTTCAAAGTTATGTGACCCCACTGATGACCTAGAAAATCCATTCAAAGGTCCACAAGTTAGAGCGCAGACAAAAAGCTACAGCTACAGGATCCACACCACAAACAATATTCCTGCACCCTTGTGTGTGTCTGCGAGGGGGGGGAGGGGGGGGGGGGGGCAACTATTATTTGAATAAACACTTGTAAAATGAATATATTTCTGTTTAAAATCATCCACACCATATTAAAGTTTAATGTTTTAGAAGAAAATGATAAAACAGGTAAATGTCTAAATCAATTCGGTAACACTGTAACAGAAGTATGCACATGTTTCCATAAACAAAACTTTTCAGCGTAAAAATGTAAATATTTTCTTACCCATCAGTTTAAACGAATGTTTTGGCTGCTCAAAAGAACCGTCTCATTGAGACGGTTCTTTTGAGTACCCACAACATATGTTTTGGTTGAGAAATAAGAAAATTAAACTTTCGTTACGCACTCTTAACTAAAGTCTTCAGTATGTCATATTTGTAACCATATCTTCAAGGATCTATGTCATGGACACCAAAGCAAATACATGCATGGTTGATTGCATAACCCTGAGAGAAAATACAAGTTAAACTTATGAGCAAAATAAGATGCTTTCTCCAATTATTATAGCTACCATTTTAACCAGCAACACCTCAAAAACCAACCAGTGTGTGCTTACAAGAGCTTGTGCACTAATAAGGTTGAACAGGGTATTCTCACAGGAACTTATTCACCAATAAACACCACTCAAGTTAACAAATGAATCCTAACTATTTCACTGTACATCCAAATTTCTAAGATGTATTTGTTTTGATTCTTTACGTCCACTCAACAATCTTTCAGTTATGCGGGACGGGTCTTCCTGGGTTGAACCAGTACTAAGCTAGGATAAATGTTCTTGCTCAAGGACACAACACAGTGACGACGGTGAGGCTCGAACCCGCGGCCCCTCGGTCCCGAGTCGAGCACTCTACCACTGAGCCACTGCGCTCCCAATCCTAAGATGTATGACCTTGTGACCAAGCATGGTTGATTTCTGTGTGAAAGTTTTTTGACAAATATCACAGCTGTAGGGTTTCTCTCCAGTGTGTATTCTAAAGTGTCTGGTAAGATCGGACTTCTGGTAGAAAGCCTTGCCACATTCTGCACACCTGTGTTTATAGAAATTTCTTGCGGCTCCCAACAGCATATCTGTAAAATAGTTATTTTGAACTGTCATCTCTCTCAAAGTGCTATATTTAATTTTATGCTCAAAATTGGGAGATAAATAACTTGAGGCAACTAAGTACTCTTGCTTGAATGTCACAGTCAATCATACAGGAAAGTCTATGTAAAATTCATGGGCTTTTCAAGAACTTCTAAAATACTATCCTATGGTGTTCAAGGATTACAAGTTCACAAAAAATACTTATTTACATGTGAAGTTCTACTTCTGAAATCCTGGGCTGAGAAAATGATGTATTAGAAAAGTTAGCATTAAATTTTTTTGCATTTATTTGGTGCAGCATATATACTCCACAAAATAATTAAAGGACCAAGATTTTAGAATGCGAGTATAATTAGCTCAAACATTTAAATTCTGCGAAACTTGGCCCAAAGCGTTCTTTTCTTTATGCCCATAAGCCAAGAATCATTGTTACTGATTTTCATGCCTAATTCTGCCATAACTGTGTCTCAAATGCACATACCCTCAAAAACACACTTTCAAGAGGCAGTGGGTGGGGTAAAGAAATTCTTCTGTGGTCATTCGAGTAAAATGAAAGTGACATCAAATTAAACTTTGTTTTAAACAGTTCAGCTTACATGCAAAAAAAAAATCTTCAAACAGTTTCAATATACTGGGAAGCAAGCATTTTCATCTCTGACAATGGAGTTTTGACATAGTTTTGTTTTCGGAAAACAATGTGTGTACTTGGCCATCAAGAATCAGATTTTCAATTGCCATTCTTTGCCTTTGTGTGTTTGAAAGATGTCCCGGCCAATTGTTTAAAGATTGTCATAGACAAACGCCAAAACCAGTTGTCTTAACCCATAGTCTAGTCATTACGCCACAGCCGAAAGGGGCAAGTTTCTCTCACAGGAAGAGGTGGATTGTATAGGCAGGATTAAAACACCATACAATCATGTGAAAACAGAATTATCAGCATCTAAATGCATTTTTCATTCTTTTCATGCAGTTTTGTGATCCATGGATCAAGCACAAAAAATGACATTCCAATGCATTTAGGTCAAGTTATAAAATGACAAAAAAATCCTTGTTAGCAACATTTTCTACAATTTTCCTTTTGCCGTTTCACTTGGCATTTGGGCATAAAAGTTGTCCGAAAAATTTAGGCTAGATCGTAAAATTGGTTTTCAAAATACATTCTACACAAAATGCATCAATGTTATAATTGACAGCATTGGTCCTTCAATTATTTTGAGGAGTATATATGCTGCACCAAATAAAGGCATAAGGCAGAACAATTGTATACTGATTTGAGTTTCTATATTAACAACTTGTTAAGTCCTACAGAAAAGAGGAACTTTCTATTTTTTTTTAAAGGTCTTAGAATAATGTTCTTCCAGCAATTTTCAAGGACTTTTCAAGAAAGCCCTCTAAATTCAAGTACTTTTCAAGCCCATGCGAACCCTGTTTATTAAGATCTTAACCACTATCCCACCAATATCTTTTGGTCATAAAAATACTGTCTGCATTTTACCTCTGCTGCATATATTCAAGCACTTCAAACTAGATTTGTTGATGGAAGCAAACACTCATATAATGCACCCTGCTCAGACTCAGCTCACTTTGGAGCTGTCTGATCTTGGTCCATGTTTGCAATAATAGGCTACCTATGAACTTAAGCAGGGGAGAAGAACAGAGGGAAGACTTCATTGTAAATCCCAATTCTGAAAATGAACCACCTTGTGAGCAACCAGCACCCTAGATAAGCAGCGTATTTGCGTAAATACGCAATTAAAATCATCTAAAAAGCAATTAAAATGAAATGAGTGCGTACCGAAAAGCAATTCTAAAGATCGGTATGCAATTACATGCGATGTCATTGCGTACCATTTGGTCCATTTCGTTTCCATTCGGCTAATAAACAAATGCCAGTCGGGTATTGATTTTATTTTTACTAGCGAGCGCGCAATATACTCAAGTTTTATGAAAATATCGGTGCCCAGTCCAGTATTTCACGGAAAAACACTTAGATGAAAGTGAAACTTTGCAAAGTATACACGCTTGAATGTCAACAAGGGGATGAGATTTGCTCCAGGAACAATAAAATCCGCGAGTTTGATACTTTAGAAAGGCAGACGATGGGCGTGAATAAATATGCAAGCACATTCCCGATGGCTTCATGCAATAAGAATAGGTGTAATCACAGAAAAAAAATGTGGCGTTAAAAAAATATGAAAATACGCAATTGTTTTTGCAAGTGCGCAATTGAGGATAACCAGGTTGCGTAAGTACCCAATTGACCCAAAAGCTTATCTAGGGCGCTGGCTACTGAATATTGAACAACTGAATCCTGAGAGCCTAGGTACTCTTACTACTTCACTGTTTATCCCAATTCTGTATATGTACTATTTTGTGAGCAACCATGCTCCCTTTCCTAGCAAAAGTTTTTTGACAAATATCACAGCTGAATGGTTTCTCTCCAGTATGTATTCTCAGATGTCTGACGAGATCTGCGTTCGATGTAAATCTGCCTTCACAATAATTGCATGAAAATTTCTTTGGAAGCTTTGCTGTTGACCTTGACCTTCTTAATGTGTCTTCGTGATATTTCAAACCACTTGCATCAAAAGCATAGAAAGCTGCACTTGTTTCCTTCCCTGCAAAAAGGTGCGTAGGAATTACGAGACAATATATATTCCTTCAATTAGCAGTATCGTGGTTCTATGTTAAACAATTCTCTTTGCCCCTCCCCTGCACCTTAGTATTAACTTTAATTCAAAATATTCATATCAAAGTTTTAAGTTGGCATCTCTATCGGTATAGATTGAAATTATCTTGGGTGCATGTGCAGCTTTCCACTTCAATCTAGACAAAAAGCAATTCTGTAAACGCAATAACATTATCAAAAAGTTACACAGGTTTAGATAAACAAAATTTTCAGCGTAAAAATGTAAATCTTTTCTTACCCATCAGTTTTAGCATTTGTTTGGGTGCTCAAAAGAACCGCCTCATTGAGACTATTCTTCTGAGTACCCACAACATAAGTTTTGGTTGAGAAATAAAAAAAAAAAAAAATTGTTACGCACTCTTAACAAAAGTCCTGAAGCCATCATATGCACCATCATTCTATGGTCATAACGTTGCATGAAATTCTGTGCTTCAATGATTAACTTATGGGAGGTCTAAGTGTGGACCGGAAAGACAGATGATGGAGTCATTAAAAAAAATAGCCTCAGCAGGATCGATACATAGTATCATGTTGTTTTCATTCATTAATAATACGGGAAAATGACAGAATTTTAATACACTTGAAAGCCTGAACAAGAAAACTATACTCCCACAATCATTGGGCAGACAAGACTTTTTCAAAGTTACGAGGGGTGATCAGAAAGTTCGCGGAAAAGTGCTATTAAATCGCATTGCTTTTATCGTTTGCAATAAAAATTCATAGATATAAACTACCATTCATAGCAAGTTGACTGAAATTGAAATTTAGAAAATGTGACATCAGACTTATGAGCACGAGATGCCGCTGTGACATCACTTCGCTGGAACCGGCCCATATATACCCCTGGGTTGCTTCTCAGGGCTAAAACTCGTAGTTGTGTTTGAATTGATTGGTATTTTTAACTGAAAGTAATGGTCCGTCATTCTTTGAACATAATATGAGGTTTTTATGTTATTCCCCAGCGCTATGTATTCAAATTAATAGGTTTCAGTCCAAAGGGCAGGCCTGAAATGCGTCAATTTTTTCGAGTTTTTGTAAATTTTAAATTAAAAAACTTATTTTCTTGTCAGTGCTCATCACAATAATTATAATATCGGGCTTAACTATCAATATAAGATCTACTGTCCTGAAAATGAGTGTTTTTCAAACTGTGTAAATAGTTTATTTTAGAGAATTGACATGCCAAAACAGGCAATGGGTTCATAGATCTTGAATGTTTTCCCTTTTGACAGCACTGTTATTCATTTTGACTGTTTAGAACACCCTCCGTTAGATATAAATCTTTGAAAGTTTGCATAGAAGATGAGTTAATATGTCCCTAAATACGCATGGAAAGCAACATGGGCTATCACAGCACAATATAGTTTTACAAAACGTTTAGTTGGTTGTGTAGTAAAACATCAAATTGCAGCGTAAAATGTGCCGGTTCGCCATATATAGTGTTGCCTTGACAACAGCTGTAACGCACGTAGACAACTAACATCAAGCATGTTGTAACCTATCAACTGCATATGTGTTGCAGTATTATGTGCTGTAATTCTAGCTCTATTGATCAAAAGATGCAGAAATGGCAACTATTTCCCGGGAACTTTCTGATCACCCCTTGAATATGACCCTGATGACCTTAAAAATTAGGTCAAGGTCACCAAAATCAAACAATTTATTAAGGTCTTTCAAATGATGTGTGTGTCTGTTTCGTCAAAATCTGGCCATTGATTCAGAAAATAGAGTGAATACAAGGTTTTTCATAGATAGAAGATAGTGTGCAGACAAGGCTATTTTCATAGTTATGTGACCCTCAGTGATGACCTTGAAAATCCATTCCAAGGTCCACATGTTAGAGTGCAGACAAAAAGCTACGCTTACAGGATCTTCATCCTGCACCCTTGCGTGTGTGTGTGTGTGGGGGGGCACTATTATTTGAATAAACATTTGTAAAATGAATATGTTGTGAAATTTCTGTTTAAAATCATCCACACCATGAGTTTAATGTTTTAGAAAAACACATGAGAAATAATAATACAGGTAAATGTCTAAATCAATCTGGTAACCACAGGTTTAGATAAACAAAATTTTTGAGCATAAAATTGTAAATATTTTCTTACCCATCAGTTTTAACATATGTTTTGGGTGCTCAAAAGAACTGTCTCAATGAGAAGGTTCTTATGAGTACCCACAACATATGTTTTGGTTGAGAAATAAGAAAATTATCTAAAGTCCTGAGTATGTCATACTTGTAACCATATCTTCAAGGATCTATGTTATGGACACCAAAGCAAATACATATACGGTTGATTGCATAACACTGAGAGAAATTACAAATTAAGCTTATGAGCAAAATAAGATGCTTTCTCCAATTATTATAGCTACCATTTAAACGAGAAATATCTCAAAAACCAACCAGTGTGTGCTAACAAGAGCTTGTGCACTTATAAGGTTGAACAGGGTATTCTCACAGGAACTTATTCATCAATAAACACTACTCCAGTTAACAAATCAATCCTGATATCCAGAGTGACTATTTCATCAATAAACACTACTCCAGTTAACAAATCAATCCTGATATCCAGAGTGACTATTTCATCAATAAACACTACTCCAGTTAACAAATCAATCCTGATATCCAGAGTGACTATTTCATCAATAAACACTACTCCAGTTAACAAATCAATCCTGATATCCAGAGTGACTATTTCATCAATAAACACTACTCCAGTTAACAAATCAATCCTGATATCCAGAGTGACTATTTCATCAATAAACACTACTCCAGTTAACAAATCAATCCTGATATCCAGAGTGACTATTTCATCAATAAACACTACTCCAGTTAACAAATCAATCCTGATATCCAGAGTGACTATTTCATCAATAAACACTACTCCAGTTAACAAATCAATCCTGATATCCAGAGTGACTATTTCATCAATAAACACTACTCCAGTTAACAAATCAATCCTGATATCCAGAGTGACTATTTCATCAATAAACACTGCTCCAGTTAACAAATCAATCCTGATATCCAGAGTGACTATTTCATCAATAAACACTACTCCAGTTAACAAATCAATCCTGATATCCAGAGTGACTATTTCATCAATAAACACTACTCCAGTTAACAAATCAATCCTGATATCCAGAGTGACTATTTCATCAATAAACACTACTCCAGTTAACAAATCAATCCTGATATCCAGAGTGACTATTTCATCAATAAACACTACTCCAGTTAACAAATCAATCCTGATATCCAGAGTGACTATTTCATCAATAAACACTACTCCAGTTAACAAATCAATCCTGATATCCAGAGTGACTATTTCATCAATAAACACTGCTCCAGTTAACAAATCAATCCTGATATCCAGGGTGACTATTTCACTGTATATCCCAATTCCGAAAATGTATGACCTTGTGAGCAACCATGTTTGATTTCAGCGCAAAAGCTTTTTGACAAATATCACAACTGTATGGTTTCTCTCCAGTATGTATTCTTAGATGTCTGACAAGATCTGCGTTCGATATAAAACTGCCTTCACAATAATTGCATGAAAATTTCTTTGGAAGCTTTGCTGTTGACCTTGACCTTCTTAATGTGTCTTCCTGATATATCAAACCACTTGCATCAAAAGCATAGAAAGCTGCACTTGTTTCCTTCCCTGCAAAAAGGTGCGTAGGAATTACGAGACAATATATATTCCTTGAGCAGTATAAGTGGTTCTATGTAAAACAATTCTCTTTGCCCTTCCCTTGCCCCTTAATCTTTTAATCCATACGCTATTTAGATCATGACATAATTGTCTTTTTTCAAACAACATTGAACAAATTTTTTAAAAAAATTGAATACTTTTGAAAATATCATGGAAAAAGGAGCATTTGCTCCAAAAGAGCAAATGCTCCATTTTCCAAAATATTTTCAAATACATGATATTTCAAAGGCGTCAAAAGGTGGTATTAAGGAGTAAAGGGTTAATATTTACCAAAATTTAAAATTTTTAAGCTTGCATCTCTATTGGTATAGGAGGAGATTTTCAAGGGCACATGTGCAGCTTTCTGGATGGAACTACTCACTTCAGTTCAATCAAGACAAAAAGCAACAAGAATTGTTTTTCTACAATAAAACAAATAAAAAAAATCACAAAATTGCATTTAGTTATGTTAAAAGGAAAATAATTTGAAAAATATACATGCAAGAGTTATGATTCTTGTGAATGACACATCGTCTGAATGTACTTTACAAATGCATGACATTTCGTTGAAATACCTCTAACGGTTATCAAGTTATAGAGCCGACATGAAATAGCATTGCAAATGATCTAAGGGAAACTAGAAACACAGATGTCTCCCCCTTTTAGGAATGAAAAAAATCACAAAGCATTTAGTTATAAATGTTACAAGGTGAATAATTTGAAAAATATTTATGCAAGAGTTATGGTTCTTGTGCACGACAGGTTGTCTGAATGTTCTTTACAAATGTATGATGTTTCCTTAAAATACCTCTAAGGGATAACAAGTTATAGAGCCAACATGAAATAGCATTGCGAATGATCAAAGGAAAATAACTCCAAAAATATCCAAAGCAGAGATATGGTTCTTGTGTATGACACAATGTCTCATTGTGCTCTAGAAGTGTAAGAAGTTTCAACCTAATAGCTTTATTAGTATTCTACTAGAGCAGATAATAAAAATGCATTTAGTTGTGTTACAAGGGAATAATTTGAAAATTAAACATGCAAGAGTTATGGTTCTTGTGCATTACACGTCGTCTGAATGTGCTTTACAAACATATGAATTTCGTTGAAATACATCTACGGGTTATCAAGTTATAGAGGGGGCATGAAATAGCAGTGCAAATGAACAAAGGGAAATAACTCCAAAAATATCCAAAGCAGAGTTATGGTTCTTATGCATGAAACATTGTCTCATTGTGCTCCAGAAGTGTATGAAGTTTCAATCAAATAGCTTTAACAGTGTTCTACTTACAAAGTGGACAAAAAATTGCATTTAGTTATGTTAGAAAGGGAATAATTTGAGAAAAAAACATGCAAGAGCTATGGTTCTTGTGCCTGACATGTCATCTGAATGTGCTTTACAATTATATGAAGTTTCGATGAAATATCTCTAACGGTTATCAAGTTATAGGGCGGATATGATTTTGTGACTGACAGACGGACGGACGGACAGAAGGGGAAAAACAATGTCTATTGACCCTTTCAGGGGTGAGACATAAATATTGGAATATAGAATATTGGATAATGAAATTCAATGTGGCACAATGACGTACTATGAGAGTGATTCGGCACCAAACCCAGGAAAATGTTCAGTCAGCTATACACCTTGGTGTAACCCCATCACTGATTACATGGATTGGGCCAACACATTTCAGAAATTTCTTCCAAAACAATGAAGGCACTTGACTTTTGTCCCCAAAGAGTACTAAGGAAGCTACATACAAAACTTAAGTCTGGTAAAATTCCAATTTGGAGCCTTGACTCTGAAATTCAGAGGAAGGAGACATCTGAAACATGCTCAAGTTGTGTGGCCATATCTCTTTTATGCCTGTAAGGATAGGTAGGTTGTTTCTCTTTCACATTGTGGTACTGTGTCTGTTGAAAAGACGAATACTTGACCCCTGCTCACAGTTGGAAAGTCATTAGGTCATCACAGAGTGCCCAATGTTGTAGATAACAGACATACTATGATGCACTGAAGAATTTGTCTTTTCCCCCAACCATTCTATGTTCCCCATTCTATGTTCCCTCTGTGGTCAATGCCCAAACCAAATGAGTTAAGTGCCTTCCCCATTTAGTTAAAAACACAGCCAAACGAATTTTTGTCAAAATTTCAAAATTAGCACCCCCTGGCACAATGATCAAAATTTGATAAAGCCGGTTTGAAGAAATATATAGAGTTAACATTAGAGTTAGAAGCTGATTAGGGCCCCCATCAATAACAAGAGTCATTGGAACATTGTCCTCACGCATGACCTCCACCATTGCTGTGGCACCACACTTTCCATCTCTATGGACAAAGAACAAGGATTTGTTATATGTAAACTTCATCCAATTCTGGGAATGTCTTATTCAAACATAAAATATACATGAAAGTTTTAAGTAGTGGTAAGAAAGTCCAAACATTCACTTGCTTAAGTTTTCCAAGACTGGGCTGGGCAGAGACACACCTAAAAGAAAGACCTACTTGTCTTCTACTGTATAGATGAAAAAGTAATTCTTTTTTGGAAATATTATGTTCACGCACTTATTTCCTTGTTTGCCAAAATGTCCAAAATATAGGAATTTATAGGTATTTTGGCAAAATATATATTATAGGTTTTAAAAGTAAACTCCAGAAATATAGGAATATCTAGGTAGCTGGGTGCCCTGCTATTTCACTGTACCAAATCCCGCAAATGTATGACCTTGTGACGAACCATGTTTGATTTCAGTGTGAAAGCTTTTTGACAAATATCACAGCTGTACGGTTTCTCTCCAGTATGTATTCTCAGATGTCTGACGAGATCTGCGTTTGATATGAATCTGCCTTCACAATAATTGCACAAAAATTCCTTTGGAAACTTCGCTGTTGACCTTGACCTTCTTAATGTGTCTTCCTGATGTATCATACCACTTGCATCAAAAGCTGAACTTGTTCCCTTCCCTGTAAAAAGTTGCGTAGCTTAGGTCCAGTTAAGCAAAAAAAATTTAGTGTAAAATTGTAATTATTTTCTTACCCATCATTTTAAGCATGCGTTTTGGGTGTTTAAAAGAACCTCAATGAGACGGTTCTTTTGAGTACCTAAAACATATGTTTTGGTTGAGAAATAAGAAAATCATTTCCAGTACTCTCACATCTGGAGGCTTTTGTTGGATTTGATTCTTTACATCCCATCAACAATCTTTCAGTTATAAAGGGATAGGTCTTCCTGGGTTGAACCAGTACTAAGCTAAGATTAATGTTCTTGCTCAAGGACACAACGCAGTGGCGCCGGTGAGGCTCGAACCCACTGCCCCTCAGTCTCGAGTCAAGCACTCTATCACTGAGCCACTGCCCTCTTATCATCTGGAGGCCTGGCGTAGGAATAAGCAGACACTATCTATATACAATGAGCTCATTACCTCTGGTTCAAACAAAGATTTCCAAAAAAAACAGATCCAGCATTAATGGGGCTTTTTTTCTTAAGAGCTACTATATTTGGTTTTCACAAAATCACTATTACATATGTACACTATCATAATGGTAGGATGTGACAGTAAGATAAGAGGCTACTTTAGTCATCACCAAGGGTATTATAATTGAGCTGTGACATGAGATTTCCAACAATGTGGCATTTTGACATGAATAGACTGGAACGAGCCTGTGCAGCCTCCTGTTAAGCTAGAAACTCCAAATGCTGTTTGGTCAGTATCTTAACACTCATAAAATATTCAAGCGACTACCACAGGTTCTGCTCAGACTGTGCATACGTGCAGGCTGATCTGCGGCTTTGCTGGTCACACATACCACATTGTTGGAAATCTCATATTGCGGCTCATATGTACATTTGAACTAACTCTAAAAGCTGTATAAAAACAAAAACAAGAGGGTATATGTTGTAGAAATCAAGCTAGATTAGGCAGTAACTGACAACTGCCTTTGAAGTGACCATTTTTCAAGGTACAATTTTTTAGAACTTTTCAAGGACAAAATAAGTCGAAAGAAACCGTCTAGAAAATGATTCAAATTAAGTTCTAGAACATTTTTCAAGTCTGAATGCTTTCTGACAAGTGGTTGTCAAGATATGGACTCCTAGAAAACTTTAACACAGTGTGACGGAAACGGAATGGACCTGGAACGCATACGACTGTGGTGACTACAATAGCTCTGAAGAAGCAGTCAGATCTGTGTCTTCCCTGTTTGCCGATCTGACTTGTAAGCATTTTGTGAATTCCAGTCTTGATAACCAATATTTTATTTGACTGGAGAACAGAACAAGAGAATTGATTGAAATTTTAGAACATTTCCCGTATGTAGATTTTAAAACAGCGTCCAGTGGTTACTTTATTCTCATATAATAGTTTTTCATCTACCCGCCGGTAAACTGTGTGTCTCCATGTTTTCTTTCTGGCTGAAGGCTTTCTGACACACGTCGCAACTATCAGGCTTTATATTCCCTCAGATAAATTTTATGTGCAGAAGTCTGTGTGCCTCCAAATGTTCTTTCTGGCTGAAGGCTTTCCGACACACGTCGCAACTATACGGCTTTTCGCCAGTATGGATACGGACATGACGAGCTAGGTGGGATTTGGATTTAAAGTTCTTCCCGCAAGTTCCACAAACATGCCGAGATAAATGTGCCAACCTTTGATAGGAGTTACCACTGTAGTCATCAATACATAGTGACCGCCAACCTTTCCCTGCAATACAGTAAATGTTCTAAAATTTCGAACATTTCATCACTTTCTGTTCTCAAATAAAAAGTTGGTTTTTAGAGCTGGAATTCACAAAATGCTTGTCAGAATATAAAACAGGGAAGACCCTGATCAGACTGCTTCTTCAGAAGCAGTCTGATCTGGGTCTGCACTGTTTGTCTAGGCTGTTTTTGCAGGCAGCTATTGTTTGAAATTTTAGAACATTTGCTGAAACTAAACTCTTGGTATGCTGGGAATTTTTTCACGATTTTTGTCACTTGCTGATAATTTGTCTCAAAATAAAGTGTTTTGAAAATTTATTTCAGGAATACCATCAGAGTGTCAAACAGTTTGGATCCAGATCATGCCTGACAATCTGTTAGGTTAGATCTTGAATACAAATTAACTGTTTGCATAGGTTATATATCAGCAGACGACAAAAGATTACTTTGGCAGGTAAAGAGAGGTTAAAACTCAAATAACCATATATTAAACTCAAAAAGGAAATAATTTTTAATGATCTTTTTATTGTATAAGGATTGTCATTTAATTTTTTACAACTTAACAAGATTGCAGCTTTGCCTTGGTATTTTCGTCACATACATACTTTGCAAGTGATTAGCAACTGCCCTCCTTGAATCAGTGGTAGGGGAGATAAATTGCATAACCACATCATGGTCATATATATTCGGTTTAAGTTTCATGAATTTCCATTTGGGTGAGGACGAAAAAAATCATTGAAATTTAGGCAAACAAAGGGCGATAACTCCACTATACCTGACGACAGTCCAATAAACTTCATGTGCATAACCACATCATTGTCATGTATCATATATATTTAGTATAAGCTTCATGATGATGATATTCTATCCATTGGTTAGCTAGTTATGGCAAAGGACGGAAAAAATGGTTAAAATTTAGACAATCAAAGGGCAATAACTTTGCTATTACTGCAGACACCCAAATAAAACATAATGTGCATAACCTCTCCATGGTCATATATACTCAGCATAAGTTTCATGAGATTCCATCCACTGGTTACATAGTTTTTGTTGAGGACGGAAAAACATTGAAATTTAGGCAATCAAAGGTCAGTAATACTCCACTATAACTGATGATACCCCAATAAAACATCACATGCATGACCTCACCATAGTCATATATACTCAGTAAATGTTTCATGAAATTCCATCCATAGGTTACCTAGTTATGGCTGAGGACAAAAAATTCATTGAAATTCATGCAATCAAATGCCAATAACTCCGCTAAAACTGACGAAAATCCCTCCATGGGGGATAACAATCTTCAATTCTTGGTAGAGGGTCATCCAATAAACTATCTTTTTGTTCATGTTGATGCTTAACATCCAAGTCAACATTTTTTTTAGTCATATCAAGATGTATTCCTGTCTTCCTGAGTTGAACCAGCACTAAGCAGAAGATAAAGAGTGTCTTGCTCCTGGACAAAACACAGTGCCTTGGTACTCATGCATATTGAGCTAATAACGTTCTCAGCCATTACAATTATCCATTCATCTTACAAAGTGTCAGCAGTACAACATCGCTGATCATTCCCAGTGCCCACTTTTGTTAACCTGGACCTATGTACATGTCCAGGCTTTCAGATTTATGATGGGCCCGGGTCATTGTCCCATGATTTCAAAAAATATGGCCCATCACTTTCCAAGGCAGTGGGCCCAGTGGACCCATCCTTTTTAGTCGTGAAAAAATCTCACTTTAAAAAAAATATTCATCTTACAGCAAGTCTACGAACTCCACAAAACAGAAAGTACATGTAGGTAGTCAATACAGTAAAACCTGCCATAAGCAGCCACTCAAAAAAGACAAAACAAAGATCTTAATAACAAATGGTAGGTTAATGAAGGTCAATGTATTGCAGAATGCTCCCCTTGGAGCATTCTGCAATACTTTTGACCTGCATTAAGTGATAATTGGTCTTCTTTCTTCAGTGACCGCTTAAGAAAGGTTTTACTGTATCATCAGCAGTCAATGTATGTATGCATACAAGTGTCTGTGTCAGTGTGTAGGTAAAGTACATTACCCAAATGTCAACTATTAGTTTGATATATTTCAGAAAATGACCCACCATTTTTTGCTCCATGGGTCACTTCGGCCCACCAATCTTGAATAAAATCAGAAGCCCTGTCTGGACCTATGTACAGTCAACCCTCCTTAGAACGCCACTGTTTGTCCCTAAATAATTTGACGTTAAACAGTTAAACTGAATTTCTGTTGTAATGAATTCAATTCTAAGCTAAACTGGTACATTTGTGCAAATACAATTGACGTTGTAAAGAATTTTGCTGTTATAAAGGATGTCCATGTAAAGAGTTTTCACTGTACATGTCACATGTGAACTATTGAATGTGCTCTCAAGTTTCCTTTCAAAGAGAAACATTTACCACACACTTCACAAGAAAAGGGTTTTTCGCCAGTATGACTTCTAATATGGCGCACTAAGTCACTTTTTTTAAGAAAAATCTTCTGGCACACATTACAATGAAAATTTTTAACTTTCAGTTCCTTCCCCTCTAAATCTGTTACTTTACTAAAACTCATCCGTCCATACTCTACATCCTGTGTCACTGTCCCTACAATAAAATAAAAAAGACCCTGCAGAATCCATTTATTGACATCAAAAACAACAAGCAAATCTGAGAATTTACATCCCCGCCACTTTATGTTTGTCTTTGAAGTTTGAATATATGAACTATCAAAGAACAACTTAAAAATCAGTAAAACTGTAGGAGAAGTTGCGCCCACAAGGTATCCCCTGTCCATTCACTTTGTTATAGATAATTCTGGAAAACTTGCGAAAAAAATGACAAAAAATAGTCTGAGAATTATATCCAAACCACATGCATATCTTCAGACCATGACCAAAACACCAGTGAAGTTTCAAAAGAATCGGTATAAAACTGTAGGAGGAGTTGCGCTCACAAGGTAGCAACTTCTATAGGGGGATTGAAATAAGGACAGAGGGATGGAAGGACGGAAAGACAGAAGGACAGAAAAATGGAGAGGCAAAAACTAGGTCCCTCCGCTTTTCTTCAAAAAGGCAGGGGACAAAAACCAAACAAAATAGTAAATGCATATAGTAAAATATTCCTTCTCAGGGGACAAAAATTCCACTCGTCCACTCGTAATTACCAGTGAAATCTAGAAAGGACGAGTAATTCTTCCCAAAGCACTCGTTCTACAGGACGAGTGTTTTGGAAAGAACTACTGGAGGAAGTCATATTACATATTACTCCCTTATGTTCTTTATTGCATACCCTTTTAAAGGACAAGTGCATGTGTTTGCAGTACGAGTGAAAATTGTAAGTCACTTGTCCTGCAGGACAAGTGCAATATTTAAATATTTTTGTCCCCTGCTTCTTTTCAATTCTAAATATCATAAATTCCTTATTTCTGTGATAAAATCTTACTTACTAAAATTCCAGTATGGTCTAGATCAGTATACCTCTCAGATGCATGAACAATAAAAGCACCGCAAGCACTGCGTAATACCCCGCCACTGCTGGGGGCACCAAAAGTTATTTTGTGAGATATATAATGCCTAAATAGCAACAGAACTGAGATAGACAGTGATATGACGTCCTTAGTCACAATATGTAACCTTTGATGGTCAACATATCTGTGAAGTTTCATTCAGATACTCCATATAGTAAATGAACTACAGGTCAAAAACCATTTTTCAGATCAATCAAGGGCGGATAACTCATGAACTGGAAAGGTAAGGGTGACGGTCCTTACTAAAAATATGTAACCTTTGATGTTCAACATATCTGTGAAGTTTCATTCAGATATTCTATATAGTAAATGAACTACAGGTCAAAAACCATTTTCAGATCAATCAAGGGTAGATAACTCATGAACTGGAAAGGTAAGAGTGAAGATCCTTAGTCACAATATGTAACCTTTGATGATCAACATATCTGTGAAGTTTCATTCAGATATTCCATATAGTAAATGAACTACAGGTCAAAAACCATTTTTCAGATCAATCAAGGGCAGATAACTCATGAACTGGAAAGGTAAGAGTGATGGTTCTTTGTCACAGTACGTAACCTTTGATGTGAAACATATCTGTAGTTTCATTTAAATATTCCACATAGTAAAGGAACTACGGGGAAAAAACATTTTTTTTAATTCAATCAAGGGCGGCTAACTCACAAACGGGAAAGGTAAGAGTGACGGTTCTTAGTCACAATATGTTACCTTTTATGTGAAACATATCTGTGAAGTTATATTCAGATATTCCACATAGTAAAGGAACAATAGGTAAAAAACCTTTTTTCAGACCTATCAAGGGCGGATAACTCACAAACTGGGAAGGTCAGAGTGACGGTCCTTAGTCAGAATATGTAACCTTTGATGTGCAACATATCTGTGAAGTTTCATTCAGATATCATGAATAGTAAAGGAATAACAGGCCAGAAACCATTTTTCCAATACGAAAAAGGGCAGTAACTCCGTTAAAAATGGACGGATTTTGCCCATTAACAATCCCATACCACTCATCGCCGATAACAATATGTATGCAAAATTTGAAAAAATTCCGTGAATAAATACTCAAGTTATCGATCAGAAATGGTGAGCACGGACGGACGGACGGACAGACACCGAAGGGTATAACATAATACCTCGCCACACTTTAGTGGCGGGGTATAAAAAGCATACTTGCAATCTGTGATCATGTTTTGCAATCATTTATTCAATGGTGCATGTGCTGTTTTCATGGGTTTTTGAGTATGCTTTCCAATTGCAAACACAAGCCAAAATGTATTTTCTTTATCTCAGATATTGCAGATTTTTAATCATGCCTGAAATTGTGTTTCCAATGTAAATTTTCATGAGAAAGCCATTTTTAAAGTGATTAAAACTATTCACTTTTTATTTACATTTTGTAAGGTTTATCTCCAGTATGTAATCTTTAACCCCATTGAATGATGTTCTGTCAGTCGCTTAATATTCATAGAATATTTAAGCGACTAGCAAAGTTTCTGATCAGACTGCGCAGGCAGGTATGAGCATTTGCTGTTTGCACAAGCCACTTTGTTGGAAATCTCATGTTGCGGCTCAAGCGTCAAGCACCAGGTCTGCTTAGTAGATTCCCATAACATAAATTTATCTGGCGATAAAGCATGTAATATGTACAACTTTCGTGACTAACCATTTCACCCAAATTTGGTTTTGATGCCAATTATTTAAACATGTTTCTGATCCCAGACTACAAAGATTTGCACTTTAACAGTTCGTTTGTACTAATGTTGAGGATTGTCTTTTGATAAATTCTAAATACTGTATGGGTTTCTTTTGTTTCGTAGGTGTTATAAATGTTCAAACGTTGCAAGCAAACGTTACATATCAGCACAAGACTTTAATAAGATCACACTAAGTGAGCCGGAGAGTGTGTTTACCCTTATCTTGACCTGAAAATGTAGTCTGCTTTTTCTGTCTGCTACATTATATTCAAGTGCACTTTAGACTAGATTTCATCATAGAAGCAAACAAAATCAGCCCTAATCAGACTGCTACATTGACAGCAGCCTGATCTAGGTCATATATATTGCAAAAATAGGCCAAGAACAAAAGCAGACAAAAGAGCAGACAACTAAAATTCAGACTGGTGGGATAAAAGTTAATATGCTTCCAAGTTCCAATGTACACTGCAACAAATATATTTCACTAGTGAGGTACGATTTTTGCTGGAACTATTACTTTCCTTTTTTGTAATAGCTTAAATAAGTATCTTGAGCAGTGACATATCTCACTAGTGATATGATTTCCTGTCTGCCTGTGTATAACTAAGCAACTTTGTCTTCTTTGTTGCCTTTTACATTTTCTTTCTTTCTTGGAAACAGTAAAAAAGGCATAGAATATACATACTACATTGTGTTTCCATGATATGAAAATCTGTCACAAAGGCTTGGCTGAATGCGATGGAAACATGATGTACGGTTCTCTATATCTCAGGCATAATTCACTTAAAATGTACTTTTCTGTGGTTTTCCATATTAAACTTCAAAGCAAAAGTTTTTGAACAAAGGTCACAAGTAAATGGTTTTTCTCCCGTATGAACTCTCTGATGGCGCTTCAAGTCACTTGATTGATTAAACCGCTTTCCACACTCCAAACAATCATACAGTTTGATCACCAAAGATCTAGCATTTCCAAACATGTGGGATGGGCAATCCCTGGATTTTCTCCTCTTTAATGTTCTGACATGGACTCTGGACATAGAGTGACCTGAAAGCATTCAAGTCATGGTGTGAACAATTAAAATGGATGCTTCTTCACTTGAAAGTCCATAGGCCAAGAGTTTTTTGCTTTTTTTTTGCTTTTGAGTAATCTTTTGAGCTATCTGATATTTGAGTTAAAGGACTTAAAAAATAACTTAACCATAATTATAAGACACAAAAAATCTTTACTTCTATGATATTTAACGCTTTCACATCAAGTGGCAAACTCTGGACACTGATGGTTAAGGCTGCCACATTTACGAAATTTGGTAAACGTTTACATGAGTTCTGGTAACCGCAGCGATTCTGTTTACACGAAACTTCCAGATTGTTTTTATTCATTAGGCAGATCGGTAACATGCCTCTCCACCAAATATTAAGGCATGCCTTTGCTTAACTATTAAAAATGCAGGAATATAATTGCCCAAAGCAGTGGCAGAGTGAGACAATATTTTGGACATTTTATGGCCCGTTGAGCCACTGTCTGCTCAGGCTTGATTTTCAAAGAATTTGAAAAATGCTCCTCATCGTAAGATAATGTCCATTGAGCATGCCCGCCGTAATTCTAATTGCAGTAGATACTTTATCAAATACAGCTAAATCTGAGAAAACAAACAAGCTGATTGATGATCCAGATGTTTATTAGATAATTCTATTTATAAACAACGATGCTGGTCATGTGCGTAACTTCGTGTAAACAGTAGGCCACTTTTGTAAACGTTTATTGCAAAAACACAAAACGGTACCGTTTACACATGTAAAAATGGCAGCCCTACTGATGTTATTCCTGAAAGATTGAAAGATATGTAAAAAAAAATTATATAAAAAAAAGCATGCAAACTATCCAGCATGCAAAGAGAGTTACCATAAAGTAGGAAATCAGGAAACACATTAAGAAGTATACTGCCCTAGCCTAACCCTATGTATCCCAAATTGATTTTGAACTATGCAGGTACAATGATGCATCAGGCTTCCAGTTATAGAGTATTGTATCATGATTGATTGGTCTATTTCCAAAATTAAAGATGCTCAGGAGACTGCCCCATATGCTAATACAACCATACCTTCTTCACATGTTTTGTGCCCTTTATAGTGCTGGGACGGGGATCCACACTATCTTTCCTATATCCATAAATCTTTAAGTAAACTGCTCACTTTCAATACAAATCCCCCAAAGCTTTCAAAACCTAGAATTCACACTTGGAAAGAAAATTACATAACTTGTTTGAGTTCCAGTCAAAACAAATTCAGTCATGTCTGCCATTTTCGGTATGGATGTTTTCCTTGGTTGAACCAGTACTGTAAATTGGGAAATTTTTGCAAGGGTTTTATTTTTGCGAAATTTTGTGAAAATAAAACTCTCGCCAAATGGCTAAAGCACTCTGTCGTTTACTGTTATAGGTAAATCATGCCCTAGTCCGAAATTTGAACATCGCAAATATGTCTTTAAATGCTTTTCGCGAAAATAAAATTCTCCCGAAATTTACTGTACTGAGCTGAGCAATATTAAAGGACAAAAAGTCTTGCTCTGAAAGGACACAACAAAGCTCCAACACCGAGATTCAAACTCATAACTCCTATGGTGATGCTTCAATAACTACCAAGGTATGATATTTCCTTAAATTTTCCATTTGATAGATCTATGTCAAAATGCATAGATTAGCAATTAGCTGCAATAAACAACAGAATTGTATGCATCTTCATCATACTCAGGGATTTTCCTAAAATCAATTCAAAATTGAGCAGAAACATCCCAAAATGGTGAATAATATTCTCAATCTACATTTTGGTGAAAATTTCATGATAATTTTCGAAAGAAATAAGAAATGATATTTCATGAGAATTGTCTGCCAGCAGACGATTCTCATGAAATATCATGCCTTATTTGTTATTTTTGAAAAAGCGGCCAAATTTGAAATTGTAGACTGCTGCAAATTATAGGTGGCGCTTTATGGGTATATATAGCTCAGATGATTCAAAGGATAAAGATAGAAAAAGGCGTGAAGAATTGAAATACAATATTTAATGATTAATGAATGATAAAACATCATGATTACACATTCACCAAATTCTTAGCTATATATAACATAATATTTTACATGTATACATTCATAATGGTATATGTTCTAAAATTTCAGACACTTTTTTAGTTCTGTTCTCAACTAAAATGCTGGTTATCTGGGCTCGTATTCATGAAATGATTGTCAGAATAGCAAAATAGGGATCCTGATCAGACTGCTTCAGAAGCAGACTGATCTGGGACTGCCTTGTTTGTTTAGGCCTTCTTGGTAGGCAATTAGACTGCATTAGTGTTCGAAATTTTAAAACATTTACCGAAAATCTAAAGAGAAATGTTTCTTCTCTCCTCACAAGTCGTGATATTTTCATAAAAGAAAAATTACAGCACACTTGCTGTTTGCATTGTATCTTCAAGTGTAAGACAACTTTGAACCCTGCCCACATAGAAATTAGTTTTATAGGTAACAGGTCTGTATTCAACTATTTTTTAAAAGTGCAGGGGCAAAACCAAAATTTTCCACAATGAATATCACAGTTCAATATAGCCCAATAACTGGTAAACTTGAATTTCTATTCAATTGTGCAATGTCAGTGTCAGAATTAGGCCTGTAAAATATATTTAAGCCCCTGGTGGCCTTGGCTCTGTCCATTCTATGACGGTGGTTCTGTTGTTGTTGATTCATAGTTTATGGTTGTTCCCAATATTGGGGTTTTGTTTTGTTTGGTCCTTGATTTGTAATGCAGTACTTTGTGTCCTTTCTAGATTTGCATTCATCTCATCGAGGATGAGACAGCTGGTTGTTTTACTTTGTGATCTTGCTGTCGTGTGGCTGTAAGTGTTCTGTGTCTCTTCAGGGATTGTCCTACCTTTCTGAAGTTAAGGCCATGGGCCCTTTCAATTTGGGGAGAAAGCATTTGGAACATCAAACTTGGGAAAATTTAATGCAGTCTAAAAGAAGAGGAATGCGGTTCTAAATGGATTAAAAACCATATGAGATATTAGCAGTATAAAGCTGTAACATACTTGTTGCTTTAATTGCCCTTCATAAAAACTCATCAAAAATTGCATGAAAATGTGAATGAAAACATGTTGTCATTCACATTTTAATGCAAAATTTCATGCATATGTATCTTTGCTGTTTTTGTTTGGATTTTCATGAAATTTTCACCAAAATGTAGAACTAAGAAATTGGGAATGATATACACCATTTTGGAAAGTTTTTGCTCATTTTTTAATTTGGAAGGGGCCGATAATTTGGCCCAAAATCAGGCCTAGGAAAATCCCTACTCTTGCTCACTGTGTCGTGGGTTGGTCTGTGACTGTGGCCTTTCCTGATCATACTCACTTGCTCTTCAATCCAGATGCAAATTCAAAAATTTTCATGACCTGGCTAACAACGTGTTAAAAATATAAACTGCAAAAATGCATGAGGTAGGTCTATTTTGCTGTCACATTTATAGGAAATGTACAAAATATGAAACCTGTGCAAAATTGCACAGGTTTCATATTTTGTTCATTTCATGCAGTTGTTACACCTTCAAAGGAATCTCTTCAATGAATATATACAGATTATATATATACAGATATATCAAAGATATATATATATCTTGAGACTCATAAGGCTGAGCCTGGGCTCAAGTTTATACAGCTTTTTTATGCTCAACTCAATTGAGCATGAAATTTATCCTGCTTTGATGTTTAAGAGACTATTCACAACTTTACACTCAATTGTTTTTATTATAATCTGGCAGCTTGTTTATAAAGTGCTCCAATAAACAATGCCTCTGTAAAAAGACTTTCTGTGAGAATCCTCGCGGACAGATGTAGCACTCATAAAGTTTTTCACCAGTGTGAACAGGTATATGCTTTGCCAAATTTCCTCTCGAATCAAACGTTTTCCCGCAAATATCACAACGATGCCGTTTTGGTTTACTTAGCTTCAAAGAAACTGCAGGTATGTTGAATTCTACCACTGCTGAAAATCCTGAAAATAAAAGAAGGCTATTCTATAATTCATCTTCAAGTGTTCTTTATTTACCACTTTTGCAGAAGCAGGCTTTTTGATGAACTAGGGTATTCTGGACAGTGTGTACCCAGATGTAATGTGGCATTATCTAGAGGTACTGTGCTGCTGGGTCCTTAGGGTGGTGATGTTTTAACAGCTCTTGAGGGGCCTAGCAGATGTTAATGTATCAGAAAAATAAGTTTGATCACTATTATTGCATAAAGTCAATTTGATGCTAGAAAACTTTGGAGAAAATTCTTCGAAAAGTTGAATTTCTGTAGTATAATAATGGTGTGCAAAAGCATGAAAGATTGTTGTCCCCTCTGAAAATCCAGGATTACATCTTGAAGATGAAAAATAGAGAAGAATGTGATGCATAAAATAAATAAATATTGTGCATGCACAGCAAGGGTTGATAATAATACACTTAATTGTGTGTAGTTTTTGATGATTTCAAAATTATCATAACTACTTGCTTAACATATTATCATTGTGATTGTTCAGCTAAGTTGGTGTCTGTTTGCAGTTAGGATACTGCAGAGAGATGCATGATTGGATGTACAATATCAAAATGTCGGTTGGTTGCCTTGTGTATAATATTTATGTACATTAGGGGTGCGCGATATTACCGGTATACCGGTATATCCCGATTTAGGAGTCCTGAGATACGTATCGCGATATGCTTTTGCCGTACCGGTACACTCGGCAAACTCCGTCAATTTTCGGAGCATAGCTCATCTGCTTTCGTTTCGAGCTGTATTTTATTTGCTTGTCAATTTTTATTTAACCTCGCTGGATAATTAATAGAAATTAGATGTCTGACAGCCAATTAAAAGCCGGTAACTATGATAAACAAAACGTGCCGTGTGCAAAACGTTAATCCCATTGGCTAAGATGCGGATTTCCCTTGCCAAAAGCAAAATGGCGGACCCGATCCAGATCGAGGAGGAAGACACTTATATTCTCTCTTTATTTAATGATTTCTCGTAAGATAGCGAATTTGATGGATCGGATTTAGTTGAATCAACAAAAGTTGCAAGTTTGCGATGGATCTATGCTAGCATGACGTTCAATTACCCCTTGATGTTGAATAAAGTCGGCTCTGAAAAAATTCCCCTCCCACAACCGCACATGTTATTAAGGTTTGCGGTATATTGTGATTCGTATCTCGATACAAACCCGAAAATCGCGATATATCACGATACGCTTTTCAGAGGCGATACCCACCCCTAATGTACATATGTATATATTGAGGGCCTCATGGAAGATTGGCTATTACATGTATGTACTTATGTATGCGCTACATGTAGTTACCCTCAAAAAGTAGTCTTTACTTACTGACAAGTTATTGTTGATGAAGTAAATTTTTGTGATGGCCCCAGAATTGGTATACATTTGTACGTTAAGTCAAAAAGCCTTGCATTAACAGCGTGTGAATTGCCTCGTTAATACATGGCCATGACAGGTTTGTTGCTGGCTAAAACATGACTTTTAATAGTGTGTGACACAGCTTTTATGCAATGATTCACATTAAATTGTACGTGTTTATTGTTTGCATTGAGAAAAAAATCTTCATGGTCAGAAGTACAGTACTACCATGCAGACCCTTTGTATCACATATTTGGATATAACACATCATGCTGTGGGGCGAAAAAAAAATTAACATGGAATTTAGCAAAGAAATTATAGGAAAATTACCATAAAATACTCATTTATCAATTCCTTTGGAAATTTTATAACATGGTTCACTTATAACACAGTCCTTTCCTAATTCCTATGGACCCCAAAAATAGCATTATAAAGGGTCTACACTGCAAATTCAAACCCGAGACCCTTGCTAATGAACAATTTTTGGGGGGCCAAACTGGATGGAAGCTACTATCTGAAAAGGCCATTGTTATTTGCAATATAAATACAAAATGAAAACACTTACATTTTTATTTGTTCGATTTGATTCTTTATGTCCCAGTCAACATTTTTTCAGTCATGTTGAGACGGGTCTTCATGGGTTTAGCTAGTGCGAAGCAGAGGATAAAGTGTCTTGCTCAAGGACACAACACAGTACCTCAGGTTAGGCTCGAACCCGCAACCCCTTGATCCCACACAAGAATGTAGTTTAAGGTTTAGACTCAGGTAGATTTCCAAGAGAACATGCTAAGTATACAGTAGTATTGGAAAATACAGCAGGTTGTCAGCAGACTTTTTGCTGGTGACAACCGGTTGTCACTAGACTTTTTGCTAGTGACAACCGGTTGTCAGCAGACACTTCCTTAAGGTTTTGCCTTTGAAATTTGCTCATGTGTGATAACAAACTGTAAACAAGGACAACAATCATTTTTGTACAGTCAAAACTCTTTATAACGTCACTCGTTATAACAGAATATTCAATATCCGACATAAAATTGCTGGGAACGGATCCGTTTCCATCAAAATTCCCTCTTTATAACAAGAATATTCACTTAATGACACCAACATTAACTTCTGGGAACAGATATACAATTTCTATTGAAAATAAATTCATTATAACAGAATTGTTACCATGAGTCAGACAATTTTGTGATCAGAACAAGGTCTTTTTGCATAAACAGGGTTCTGTCTCACTTGATAAGTGGGAAGCTTTGTGCATTTTGATGCAATATGAATATAAACTGATGTATACAATTGGAATAATAGCATTTTAATTCATTTGTACAATATTTTCTTTTACCGAATGATTATCATGTTGAAATCTGGTAATGGTCGGAATTTCTTTATAACAGCAAATTCACTTTAACGTCAAAGATATCTTGGAACTAACAGTGTCGTTATAAAGAGGTTTGACTGTATGTGACACACTGTCTTGAATTGATATAATATACCCCTACCAAATGGTATTAAAATATCTGAAAGGAAATGAAAGAATTGATTGTTTTTTTGCCTTTAAGAATCATTCAAGGGAGGTTTTTGTTTGATGTTTAACGACACATCAACCATTGTAGGTCATTAGCATCAGACGGTATTAGATTGAACGTGATTTGGGTGGAAGAAGTAAATACATGTATATGTGTAAGATGACGTTAAATGTTCTGCATTAAGGTTCTAAAATACTGCTTAAAAAGATGAAATATATATAAGACGATACAAATATTAAAACAATACATGATTATAAAAATAACAGGATTAAATTTTATTAAAAAGATTTATTTCTTTTAAAAATTCATAAAAATATCAATATTCAAGGGAGTTAATTCAAAACAGGTTACATTTTGCACAAGACAAACTGTTTTTAACTAAAACTAGAATGAGCAGTCGCGCAAATCCCAACGCTAAAATTTTTGACCCCCCCCCCCACACACACACACACACCAAAGTCCCACCCCCTGGGACGTGACCCAGGGGACAGAATGAAAATTCAGTTTGATATGTTTTATATCTTTTATTTGCAGGGCTTCCATTAACTTTCAAATCCAGGAAGTCCAGACTTCCGGCCCTTGAAATTTGGAAGTCCCATTGAATTTTTTTGGAAGTCCCACTTTTTTTCTGTGATACCGTCGCGGTGTGGCGGATTGTCAAACTTGCTTTGAAAAATAAGATATATATTTCAGAGATCATTCTTTGTTCCTTACAAGGTAGGGTAGGGTAGGGTAGGGTAGGGTAGGGTAGGGTAGGGTAGGGTAGGGTAGGGTAGGGTAGGGTAGGGTAGGGTAGGGTAGGGTAGGGTAGGGTAGGGTAGGGTAGGGTAGGGTAGGGTAGGGTAGGGTAGGGTAGGGTAGGGTAGGGTAGGGTAGGGTAGGGTAGGGTAGGGTAGGGTAGGGTAGGGTAGGGTAGGGTAGGGTAGGGTAGGGTAGGGTAGGGTAGGGTAGGGTAGGGTAGGGTAGGGTAGGGTAGGGTAGGGTAGGGTAGGGTAGGGTAGGGTAGGGTAGGGTAGATAGATAGATTTGTTTGGGAGGGTGTTTGTGCAGCAATTTTTATTTTAAAAGCTAGTATTTATTTGTGTAACAATTATTTTTTATAAGCTTGTACTTATACAGAATGAGATCATTCTTTGTTCCTTACAATGCATAGATAGGTAGGGTAGGGTAGGGTAGGGTAGGGTAGGGTTAGGTAGGGTTAGGTAGGGTAGGGTAGGGTAGGGTAAGGTAGGGTAGGGTAGGGTAGGGTAGGGTAGGGTAGGGTAGGGTAGGGTAGGGTAGGGTAGGGTAGGGTAGGGTAGGGTAGGGTCGCGTTAGGTAGGGTAGGGAAGGGAAGGGAAGGGTTGGGTAGGGTAGATAGATAGATTTGTTTGGGAGAGTATTTGTGTAGCAATTTTTATTTTAAAAGCTTGTATTTATTTTGTGTAACAATTATTTTTTATAAGCTTGTACTTGTACAGCGTAAAAATTGCAACAAAACAATTCGTTTTTAATATGTTGTATGTTCGTTGGTGTAGTGCCTGTGTAGAAGGAGCGTTCAAGTACTAAATTATCGCATGCGCAGGATCTACACAATTAATTACGACGCAGACGTGTAGAGTTTATAAAAGTAATTTCACAAGCGTGCAAAGTGTCACGTCGGCACTTCAAACAAAACGGATAGTGATTGAGCTGTTGGCCGTTTCACTTTATTGCTCAGGGACGGGACGTCCGTCTCGCGCGCCGTTGTCAAGATGTGTCGATGTAAAATTTCACACCTGTTGGATGACACGCTTTTATAATTACGCTTCCGACTGAAGCCTACACGTGACACTGGCTGTCAATAAAACTCTCGAAATCAGTCAAGTGGGACGTCCTAGCGTGGTCAATAAACAAAATAAATGAGTTTCCAACACGAAGGCGGGACATAAATCACGTAATCTGGTAAATGTGGGCGGGTTTTTTCTGCAGACAGGACGTCTCGATATCCATTTTCGGCCGTACTAAGGAATTTTCAGAAGTCCGCGGTACGTCTCTGATGTGTAATTTCGGCGTACGCAGCCGATTTTTGGACGTAATATACGGCGTACGTCCGCCTAACGGAAGCCCTGTATTTGTGAGAACACACACAAAGTTTGGTTTAAAAATCTTCAAAATTGACTTTGCAATTGAAATTTACTGATATTTGACCTTTTGACCCCACCCAGTTTGACTCTAGGGGGAAAATTTTACTTGTATTGTATTCTACTCATCATCCACTTTAATTTGCTATGCCACATGACCATGTTCGGAAAAATTAAATTTTTGACCCCCCCCCCAGCATCCCAAGTATGACCCAGGCGACAAAATACTGTAGTTGGAAGTCGACCGTGGACATGGAGTCTGAGCGACGATGTCAAGTCGATGAGTCAATAAAAATGATTCAATCACGTGCTAGATGTAGATTGGTTTGTTCTCTCCCCGCCTACTGTGTAAAGTTATTAACCGCGACACTCCGACCGTCTGGGTGACAAGGCAGGAAAGTGTGTAATATATATGCAACACTCCATTTGTGGTGTCTAATGTCACAATATACAAAGCCTTCAAGACAGACCATTCGAACCGTCTTGGTGACATAATCTCTTAATTGTCCGCAAATAGATTTGTCGTTTTAACTTTGCCTGCTAGGGCTATTACCCTTGCATACAATTTTAACAGATCAGTTTGTCCCGAATGTGATACAAAAAGATTGCCGCCCAGTTTGAACCCAGATCAGACCCAACCAAACGTCTGTAGCTGTCTGGTGATGTTCCTAAAATAGTCTTTATATTGACAAAACTATGCAAACTTATCCAGCATGCAAAGAGTTACTAGTTTCTATAAAAAATTATGCAACATAATAAGGTCATTTCAAATCATGTCAGTGTCAAAAAATCTTTTATCTGGAGCTTGAAAAGGCTTTGAAATTAATACGCTTTGATCTTAACCCTTAAAACGCCAATCACTGTACTCTTTTGTAATGTATTGCTTGAATTTCAGGAAGAAAATATACCTTGATATTTCATATATAGCATCTACCAGCAGACAATTCACATGAAATGTCGTTCCTTATTTGGTTTCTATTAAAAGACAGCAAAAACTTTAAAAGTGTTGTTTGTTTAATACGGTCAGCTTTATTATCCCGTAAGAAATGTGTGACTACTGCAAGCATAATCTTTCTACACAGACCCAGGAGAGAATTTATTGGATACATGATACGTTAATATGCTGCGGAATAAAACTGTGCACCAAGCTACATAACACGGAGCCTGATATTTGTGATCTATGGCACGCCAAAAGCATCTATTTTCGGAGCACTGACACGTTACGTATACAGTGACCTTTCCCTTTACACAAGGTAAGCGTTGTTTTCCTAATATATGAATCCAATCAGGATCGACCATGTGACTTTGTGATGAGCTGCTGACAATCGTTGTGCTCGCGCTCATGAATTGATTTGTCCATGGCCGTGTTCCAACGGCAGTGCAAAGTCCTGGTTCATTTGGGCCAGTGGTTAAGGAGAAGATGTCCCTTAAGGTATTTCTATTTTTAACTCTGGTGGCCATTTTGTTCAGTGGAGCAGAAAGGTTAGTGCAAATTTGATAGAGAACATTATGGTTATGAGGAACATTTCAGAGAAATTATTTTAAATTTGGACCAGCTGTTAAGATGTTTAAAAGATATTTCTATTTTTAGTTCTGACAGCCATTTTGTACAGCGGAGCAGATGGGTTTGTGCAATTTTAGTAGTGGGCATTATGAGGATTATTTCTGTGAAATTATATTGAATTTGGGCCTGTAATACTAGTTAAGGATATGTGGTTTAAAGCTATTTCTATTTTTGCTCTTCAGTGGAGGGGAACAGTGGTTCTGGAGATGTCATCAAAAGAAAAAGTTTACAGAGGATAGACAACAGAGGATGGACGCAGTGGTTCTCATTTAAAGTTGTTGTTTTTTCTAAATTGGTAGCTCTCCTTGCCATTTTGATCAACTGATAGGAATCCTTTTTGTTATTTTGGAAGAGGGCAATATGGAGAACATTGGAGTAAAATAATTTCGAATTTGGACCAGTGATTTAGATGCAATTTAAAGGTTATTTTAGTTTTATCTCTGGTCTCCCTTTTGTTCTATCAAGCAGAACAATTTGCACAATTTTATTAGAGGGTATTATCAGGGCAATTATGGTAGAGGGTATTATGGGGAACATCTGCGAGAAATTATTTTGAATTTGGGTCTGTGTTTCCGGAGGAAACGTTGTTTAAAGATTGTTTTTTTCTTTTTTTTAACTTTAGTGGCCATTTTATTTAACTGAGCAGAACCATTTGTACAATTTACTGTAGAGGGCAATAAGTAAAACATTTGTGATTAATTACTTTAAATTTGGACCAGAGGTTTTGGAGACGTCATAATAGGAAAAAGTACATGGGGGACGTACAACTGAGAATGTATGCCGGATGAAGACTGATCACAAATGCTAACCTTTGAGCAATTAGAGCTTAGGTTAGCTAAAAATGTATCCATTGTTACAGATTTAAAATATTACTTGACTTCAAAACTTTACATCGGTGAAAACCTATATAAAGCAATTCTCGGGGTCGAAAGGAATTATAAAATGTTAAATGTTCATTTTCCCATAATTCCTATGTAAAATTTCATGGCAATAAAAAATACAGGAGCCACAATATGACCGTGTTATTTCCAAATCTGTGCTATAAGGAGGTGTGTTATAAAGGGACTGGACAGTATTTATCTTAAACACTAACCTCCAAACAACTATTCTTCATTGTCTTCTAGTTATTCTTGTTGATATGCACCATGTAGTGTGCCGTGAGGTTGAATTTTAATGAGAAAGCTCTACCACAATGTTCACACGTGTATGGCTTCTCTCCCGTGTGTACTCGAATATGACGCTTCAACGTTGATCGCAGTGTAAAGATTCTACCACAGAATTCACAGTGATGCTCTTTCACAGGAGGTACGTATGGCGGTTCTCCGGTATGTACTCGCATATGACGCTTCAATGTTGATCGCAGGGTAAAAATTTTACCACAAAATTCACAGCGATGCTCTGTCACAGGAGCCATTCTTGTTTGAGATTGTGATGGTGCATATAGATCAGCTATGTTTGATACATCAAAGTTTCCTGAAAATATCACAAAAATGAAAAACCATATATCACAATACTTTTGATAAGTGGATATGTCAAGAAAAAACAAAATTGTTGAGCGTAAATTGTTAGTATTTTTCTTACCCATCAGTTTTAACGTATGTGTTGAGAAATAAAAAAAAATGTCTAATTATGCACTCTTAACAAGGGGTCTGTAAGAATGAAGAAAGAAACAGTTGGGATATCAAATGTATTTACTATTTAAAAACATTTGTTCACCTAAAAATGCATGTTCTTAAAAGTAAGAAAGACAGCAAAGATCAGGAAACAATACAATCAAGTACCACATCTGACCCAGGATACCACATGGGAAAGTAACAAAAATACAATAAACATCACAAATAAGAGCCAAGGTCAGCACTTTTCAGCAGGTGACCACAAGGCAGCAATGAACAGACGTGAAAGCATGAGAAACACAAGACACAAAAAAAGACACAAATGATCCACAAAAGTACCGCCTTGGAACAGTCAGTAGAATAATTTACTGGAGGGCTTAAACCGGTTTCACCGTGCCAACCTCACCCTTAGTTCAGATGTGGATCAAGACACATAGATGTTTTGTTTGCATGAAAGACCCCTAGCTTATCAATGCATCGTCTCCAAAAACATATAAATCAAGATCATCTCCAAAAACTGTGTTCTCAACTATAAGTCTATGATTATCATGCTTAACTAGAGCATATTTTCTCATATAAACATCCAGGCATTTATTAAAATCATTACTTTCACCTTATTAAGTATTATATCAATGAAAATAATGACAAATTTATTCCTCTTGAGTTTTACTTTTTGATCTAAGATAGCAAATATGATTTAATGGCAAGGATTAAGCCAGTTAATTATTTTATTGTTCATTGTGTTTAGTGTGTGTGTGTGGAGGGGGGATTCCTAGTTTGGCTATCATCTTATTCAGGAAGGGAGTTTCTTGCTTTAATTGTATTCTTGCTTTTAATAGTGTCACTGTGTCTTTCTCTTTGTAATGGCATTAATTAGTTTTGAGGCATAAAGCTATTAAGTTAGAATCAAACTGCCCGACCCTGCCATAGCCTGCCTGTAAAATACAATTGTTTTCCCATCACAATGTCTTTCCATCTACCAGAATTTGCAGCCATACACTAATGCACCAGTCCATACATCTTTATTTGGAAGGGCTATTCAAGTTGTGTCCCCTGATATAATATTAAAATGGTTGAAGACAACTTTTCATTAAATTTCATTTTACTAATGACATATACATATAATATAAATATAATCAGCTCAGTTTTTTTCAATAGATTCATTATTTTTACAGGAAACTACCGGTAGGTAAATAACAACATATTCCAATGCTAAAGAATAGTAAATATAATACTCTGTATCACTACATAAATTGGGTGCCAGAATTTTCATAAATTGCAGGGTAGTGATCTGATCAGTTAAACTGCGGTTGCTTGTAGTTGATCTCAGTACCACAGTGTATTGGTGTTCCAGTATAACTGAATTAAAGATTGACCTTCACCAGAGATTTTCGTATTCTTCCTATTTACCCTACATGCCCATATAAGCACAAACTAAGTTATTTTTGAAAAGTCTGTCATAGCGCACACTGTTTTTCCCAGAATTATTCACCAGAAAACAGAGAAAAAGAAAACTAATCAGAAAACAAAAAATTCTTGTAACTCCAATTGAAAGCCAATACGAAGAAAGTGACTGTGGGGTGGTCGTCTTGATCTAAACTAATCTTGACCCATTTTAGCGATTGTAGCTGCTAAGGACATTTGGCATTTTGCTAAGCAGTCTCTTCTAGCCCATGTTGGCTGTTGACCACAAAAGTATAGGAGACCAAAACTTCCGTGGACAGAGACATGGCTTCCAAAAGTGGCTTGGGGAGCCGCCTCAAAGGTGAGGCACAAAATCGGCTCACCAGCTTCAGAAACCAGCTCAGGGGCTGCACCTATGACCTGCCTTTTCTTTGCAGGGTGGGGCCTTGCTTCTGGAGTGTATTTATATTGTCATGGGAACTGGTAAGATGGGGGCCAGACACAGCCCGCCAACCTCCATGAATACAATCCAGAAGCAAGCCCCAACCCTGCAAATTCTACTGCAAAGAAAAGGCAGGTCATAGGTGCAGCACTATATGACGGCCCTGATGTAAAGCTTTAATCCGCCAGTTGGTGTCTGATGCATGTCTTTGGCTGGGTCCAGCGTGGCACAACTTGAGGTTTTCTATAGCTCTGACTATCTGTGAGTCATGAGCCTTTTTCTTTGTTCCATCATAGTGTGTTAATTTGATTAGTTTGTTTCTCTGTGATGATACACTGCAGGAAGCCTCCATGCAATCTTTACAATTTTTGTGTTTTAACAACAACAGAATCTAGGGTGAAGATTTGGTACCCTGAAATGCAATTAAGTCCC
Organism: Loripinus fragilis; assembly: GCA_964019695.1. Lineage (NCBI taxonomy): Eukaryota > Metazoa > Mollusca > Bivalvia > Lucinida > Lucinidae > Loripinus > Loripinus fragilis. Next base: position 8,560,623 of record OZ026514.1, on the reverse strand, counting down.
CAGTAGCATTAGCTGCTGTCCGTTCAAAAGCCATGGTTCTGTTGTTGAGGATTTGTTGTTGATTGTTGCTCCCAATGTGGGGTTCTGTGTTTGTTCCACAATTTGCTGTGAATTGCTTTGTGTCCTTTCTAGTTTTGCAATCATTTAGATGGGGAAGAGAGAACTGGTAGCTTTTCTTGGTTTGTCTTCCTGACCAGTGTCTTGTGATTGTTATTGTTCTGTGGCTCTTCCTCACGGTGCCGTGGGTTGGTCTGCATAGTGTGATTGTTTGTTTGATTTGATTCTTTACGTCCACTCAACAATCTTTCAGTTATGCGGGACGGTTCTTCCTGGGTTTAACCAGTACTAAGCTAGGATAAATGTGTCTTGCTCAAGGACCACAACGCAGTGACGCCGGTGAGGCTCGAACCCGCTACCCTTCGGTCTCGAGTCAAGCACTCTACCACTGAGCCACTGCGCTCCCTATATAGTGTGATTGTGGTACATGTATTTCCTAATCATACTCACATGCTTTTTTGTAGAAGGTAATCCAGTGATCATTCCTACCAAATTATTTTTTATATGATTCTTTACGTTCCAGTCAACAATTTTTCAGCTATTTCGGGACAAGTCGTATTGGGTTAAACCAGTACTTTAAACAAGGAATAATGTGTCTTGCTCAATGGCTCTAACCCACAACCCATCAGTCTCGAGTCAAGCCACTGTGCTCCCATCACAATATTTTGAATTCTGACCATGGGTTTAGGGAGAATATTTTTAAAGCTTTGGTCAAGGTGCTAAGCCACGCCTCCTGGTGGCCATGTTTTTTGATGGATCAAATTCCCCTCAGGACGGAATTGACTGATTTGATTGTTTTGATTCTTAACATCCCAGTCAACAATTTTCAGTCATGTCAGGACTATCTTCCTGGGTTGAACCAGTACAAAGCAGAGGATAAAGAAAGTGTCTTGCTCATGGACACAATGCAGTTCCTCTGGCGAGATTCGAACCCGCAGCCCCTCAATCTCGAGTCAAGCACTATACTACTGAGCCACTGACCTCTTTCGCCTGATACAAGATAAATGTATACTCCAGACACAAATTTCTAGAACTCAAGCCAGAGGTTGTCGTGACCCAAAAACAGTATGTGACACTCCACAGTCCCAAGATTAATCCACAAAAAAAAATTGGGGATTTCTACTACCAACAATATAGGTGATGCTCAGGACATGATTTTTCTAGAACTGAGGCCAGGTCAAGTCTACTTTTACAAAAGTAAGTAAAAACTTTCAACATCACGAGAACTTCAGAAGAGACAGTTTATTGGAAACCAAATATCTATTTGTCTGATCCACATCTGAATTAAGGTTGAGGTTGGCGCCATGAAACCGGTTTAAGCCCTCCAGTAAAATAATTTTACTAACCGTTCCAAGGCGGTACTTCTTTTGTGGATCATTTATGTTTTTCTGTCTTTGTATTTGTTATGCCTTTGTGCGCATCTGCTTATTTATGCCTTGTGGTCACCTGCTTGGAAAGGGCTGACCTTTTTGCTATCGTTTGTGGTGTCTAACTTTGAGTTTGTCACTTTCGCATTGGTATCCTGGGTCAGGTGTGGTACTTAATTGTTTCGATTCCTGATCTTTGCACCCTTACTTACTTTAACAAGCGACAAGTAACTCCCCATACTGCTTATTACGATATGCATGACTTCCGGCCAATATACAATATGGGTAACATTTTTTCCAGTACATTGTCTCCAGCAAGTACTGGTTAATACAGCTTATACAAGATCAGAAAAAATGTCACTTACCTTAGGAATGACATGATGTGGATTGGTTACTGGTACATACAAAGCGCCATAACCCTTTACTCCATAAGGCTATTTTTAGATAATGACATCATTTTCTATCTTTAGACAACATTGAAAAAATTCAAGGAAAATTTCAGTAAAGATTTGAATACTATTGAAAATATTATGGTAAATGGAGCATTTGCTCCAAAAGAGCAAATGCTCCACTTTCCATAATATTTTCAAATACATTATATTTCAAAATGCAAAAGGCGTTATTATGGAGAAAAGGGATAATGTTGGGCTTTAGCAATCGACTGTGTATCAATAGTTCAGTAAACCATTGAACGTGGTGATGAAAATGACCGTGTTATAGCGCTTAATCACAGTTGGTTTAAAAACACTATTATCTGTTTTGAAACATCCCTTCAGAATTACATGTACATGTGGAAAATTAAAATTGTTTCAATATTTTCACTCATAATTACTTGGATACAAACATACATCAGATGTTTTTCTACATACATGTAGATGTAAAAGTGTACATGGAAAATACATAATATTCAACAAATATGATTCTACCTATATGAAAATCTATAATCCACGAAAACGTTGCTCTCAAACTCAAAGCGGAGATCGTGAAAAGTCAAAGAGTAAATTAAGTGAAAAGTGTCATCTTATTCATACTACAAATTGGAAATGAACTTAATCATTTCTAAAACAATCACAGGTAAAATTTGATCTTTGACCCCTCACTATGACCTTGACTTGGGTTTAGGAGATATTAAGCGGACACGAAAGCATAAGAAAGATCACTCACTCTCAAGTCAATATGCCTCCCCGAATATGTGTATGCGTTTAATGTCCCACCAACAGCTAAGGCCATATGGGGAGGAGGCCACGGCTTAGAGTCTCATCCTACAGACTGGAGGAGCCAGGGATCAAACTAGGGACCTCTTTAAGTACAAGGTACTACACCATGGCAGCTCAATAATATATTTTGTACCTCCAAATAAATTGTCTCAAGTACTGTTACCTGCCTTCAGGCTCTATTATCAGCATCCTGCCAAAGCTAAGTTTTAGCTCTTCATGTAAACGGGTCTGGAAAATTTAGGTAGGGTAGGCACACTTTTTTTTTTAGTTATTTTTTTTCCTGATCTTTGCTCTTTTCTTACTTTACTTTCTGCAATTTGAAAGGCATTTTACCAGTAAATTTAGGTAGGGTCAAGTTACCCTAAACACAGGTTGTTGTTGTTTTTTTATTTGGCCTTAGCATAATTAAATTTCAAAGTTTAGCTTTGGTGCAAAATTGTTTGTGCTTGTCCCTGGCTTTAACAGCAATTCCACAGCAATTCCACATTATTTTAACGTCGAACATGGCACAGTTTCCCTTCCAATAAAAAATTTCTTCGAAAAACACTAACAAAATATAAATCCTTAATTGAGCCGGGACACAGCAAAAGGTACAGGTTGGCATGTGCGACTATCTTAGATTCAGATCAGCCTGTGCAGTCTGCATGATCAGTGCAGTCTGATCAGACTGAGTCTTCCATGGGTGGTCTATGAGTAGCCAATGATCAAACGTTTCTTCATGCGGAAACTTAGAGTTAAAGACTCTGATCTGACTGTGCAGATATGCAGACGAACATGAACTTGAACCATTTGCTGGTTACCCGCTCATTATTCAACAAGTCTACTCCCCTTCAAAGTTCTTATACTCACCAGAATCTTGAAATTCTGGATACAACAGGGCAAGTTTAAAAAAAATGTGACCGTTCAATTTTTTTATCCCCAAGTTCTTAATATGGAATATCTTTATTTAAATTTATCCCTCAAAGGTGTGTTTTAATACCCATTTATTTGTTGTCAAATTTGAAATAAATCAAATGACAAATAAAAAAGATATGTCATTAAAACCACCCCAAAATGTCAGGAGTGTAACGCTTTTTGTGTGACATTTTTTCACCATGTGAATGTTCTAAGGAATATATTAGTAAACATAGTGATATAATACCAGTTTAGGCTTTTGTATATCATAAATTGACATGTTGTAGATAAAATACATAAAGCAGGGTTCTTTATATAATCTACCTATTGATATAACATGTCATTTTGGAGACATGCCCTTCAAAATTTACATGAGGTAAAAAAACAATGCTTCTTCCAATATTAACTGCTACAAGTTGACTATACATGCTACATATATGTAACTTTGGCACACCACAAACAGACATGTGCAACATCAACTGAAACTCGGATTTTGATCCTAACTTCACTTCACATGGGTATGCGTTTCTTCAAATTTAACAACCCACTGATGTCAGGAGTGTAACACATTGTGTTTACCTTCTCACCATCTTTCTGTATGCTGCCCAATACCTATATTTTTCAGTTTTCCAGGAACACATCCCCACTCCAGATAATCAGCAAAATTTACTTGCTGCATTAGAGGATTGAATTTCCTCACAGAGCCTGATTTGTGATGTCAGGAGTGTAACACCTGTAATTTTGTTGCATGTTCTTCAGTGTAGGTGATGAAATACATGATTTAAGCTCAATGCAACCAAATATTATGATAATGCAGACATTGTCCTAGCAGTGGAAACTTGTTTCTTTCCTTCTATAACAAAAAATGCCAGTTATTTTTTGTAAAAAAGCCAATTTTTAATATAATAGCCATTTTGTAGGTATAAAAAAAATATGCATAAATAGAAAGATAGTGGTCAGTGTTTTTTTCACCATGAGATTATTCCTTTGCCTTACAAATGAAACCATCAAATAATGATAAAAAATTCTTAATAATGTATTTACATGTTGATAATGATGATGTATACAAATTGTTACACTCCTGACATTTTTATGTGTAATAGAGATATATCTTTGCTAACCCTTCTAATCTAAGTGGCCTTTCAATCAATGACCTCAGCATCAATTAGAAATAGGAAAGCCAGTTATAAAACTTTCTTGTATCAGGAAATCATGAGAAAACTTAAGGGGTTAGGGGATTTTCTCGGCTCAAGACCAAGGAACCAAGAAATCTGCTTCAGAAAGAGTAAAGAAATATATAGGGAAAAGGTAAAAACTAATCTAGTTGAGACGACAAAATAGAGAATATCATCATATGAGACTGACTGTCATGTAAAGTGATGAGAACAGTTCATGAATCAAGATAAATACTTCTGTCTTTTCATGTCAGGAGTGTAACAATTTTCAATTTTGTTCATTTGATAGTTTGAAGTCTGTTTTTGTTTGTTAAAATCCTTTAGCAGTATTTTTTTACGGTATATTTTAAACTAAAAGTGTACAAAATGTTCTAAGTAGTAGGGAGGCTCTACATTTTGATTGAATATTCTATTAAAACAAGCTTTTTAGTGCTGATGATCTGAGAATTTCAAGATAAACAGCAGTTATATAATCAACCTTCATCAAAAGCACTATATAATGCTGTGAAAAATAGTATACCATCACACTATTTGTTACCAAAATGAGCCTGATATTTCAGAAATATATAGTATGTATGAAATATAGACTGTCTATATCAACATACTTGTACTGGTCAGGGGTGTAACAATTCAGATAGTTTTATACTTGTGTTACTTCAGACTGCTTTTTCTGAACTTTATTGTTCATTTTTGGTCTTTTAAAGCAGTTCATAAACAACATTTTATAGCATTTAAATCATGCTGTGTCACCTTATTTTCTCATAACAGCTGAAGAATAATGGGTGAATTCTTCTTCTGGTAAATATTTTCTGACCCAACCATTAAAATGGCTTTAATAGTGGTAACCACCACCTGTATGTCATTTGGGTGTCATATGAAAACCCCAAATCATATGAGATCATTTTAAGCAGTTGCTTGGTAACAGAAGAAATGATATTTTATCTTTGAAATAAATAAGTAGCAATGAATGTCAGGAGTGTAACATTTTCTTTCATAACACAGTATTTTTATAATGTCCAGCATTAGAAAGCTAGACATCCAGACCCAAAAAGGCTAATGTTTTCTTCTTCTATAGATCCTAACGTCTGCAAATCAATGAGTTTTCTTTTAATGTGGGCTTTAATATCTAAGATTTAAAAACTTTTAGCTCTAGGTGCTGGAAAATCCTCGCCAAACTTTATAAAAAGTATCATTAATTTCACAAACATGTTTTAAACACAGCAGTTTTGATGCCAAACATGGTTTATAATATCCGTTTCATCATATTAGGTCAAAATTTCAGGACTTAATCATTTACTTGATGTTTTTATGACCTTGAATAGAATAGATAAGTTTTGGTAAAAAATCTCTTAATAATCTTAAGCAAGAGGTTGATAAACGAAAACTATAAATACTATTTACAAAAACCTTAAAATTTGTCAAAATTCAGGATATAAGGAAACTTATGCTACAAAAAAGAAAGCTCTGACATAATGTTTATTTTTGAACCCCAATGTCACACTTTGGTCACATTTTTTTTAAACTTGCCCAACAAGGAATTACACTCCAAGCAGTGAACAACTATGCAGTAAGTTGATCAGACTGCAAGGCCAATAGCTGATCAGGGTTTTCCCTGGCGCACAAAATCCTGCATTTTGGCGCATTTTCAATCCAAATGACACCCAACAAATTAAATAATCAAAGCGTCCTCGATAACACAACTCAAAAAAAAAACTGTAAGGTTCCTCAACAGTGAAGTTGCACTTTCAAAACGTATCACAGGTTTCGAGTGGCTAATTATAATAGCTAGTTTTATCAATAACGTCCCAATTGTATCAAACTCCCAGACACCCGTGTCTCCTCAATATCTTTAGGAAGAAAGACCGCTACACAACTGTTGGGGAGTTTAAGATGCTGCTTCCATAGTAACCGCATATCGCATTTGGTATACTCGGTTGTTATCATTAATATTGTCCCGAGATTTGAAATCATGGCGCAACAGACGATGCTGAGATCATTTAAAAAAAGTCTGGTGAATCTGACTCGCAGAAGAATCAGTCATCAAGCGGGACTGATTGGGCAGACCTCGAAGCATCAGGCTCTGAGTTTTCTGCGAAATATCGAAGGTCCATGCTGTTTCTTGGTTGGTTGACTGAAGTTTCAGCATCATTTTTTTACTGTTTAATACTCCAACTTGAAATTTATGGGAGAAATCAAATAAGGAAATGAATTATGTTCAATGACCAAAACAGAATGTCCCCCTAAAAATCTTGCCCCCTTGAATGTCCCTATACTATGAAAATAGATTGGCATGGCTCAAAGGTCTGGGACAACAGTGTGTGTGCAATTCTGGACTTGATCAAGATGACCTCTATTGTCCAACAAATCAAAACTTGAAAAGTAATGGATCAAAGCATGTCAGATAAGAATAGTGAAAGTTCTTTCCAAAAAGCTTGAGCCTTAGAAATTCAGCTCTTAAAACTGCAGTATGGCTATAAAATCATGAATAGTTTCAGTGCAAATATAATCCAGAGAAGCTGAATTCAGGAATAACACGGCCTCCAATCACTGCCTCCTTCTCCAAAAAGAGCAGAACGTAAAGGGAGGCGAAGGCCCTTCCGGGAAGCAGGCAGTGGGCATAAACAATGGAACACGGTAAGTTGTGTTGACACATTTTCAATCATAAGTAAATTTTCAGCACAAAACTCGAAAATCTAAGAATGCTATGCTTCGGGCAATTGTTCAAGCTATCCGTAGAGCATGCTGTTTGCACATTTGAACTTAGTTTGTAAGCGTGAGAGCTTTTCTCCCGTTGCACAGTTGTCCAAGAAACGGTGGTTCCCGCATGATTTTGCCTTCTAACCAAACGTATAGTAGCGTTTGGACCCTTATTCATACTACCGAGGCCCCTCCACACCCATGTTGTCCCAAATGCAATTTTTCGAGATATTTCAATGATAATTGAGTGATTTAGAGCTAAATTTCTTTAGGAGCAGGAGGCGAAGGGCCGGAGAAGGAGGCTGGGAGAGGAGGAGCAGGCGGCGATGATATCAAAATTTGCATTGATTTTGCTTATTTTAAATAATATACTTATCCAATCTATATCAAACTTGCATGTATGAATATTTCAAACCATTTAAATAAATCGAAATTACTTTGCTTTAAATGCCACCACCAACGTAATGTGTGGTTCACTTTTTTTCTCATTGGAATCATGTAATGCTCACAGATTAGTGATACTTGTGTATTTCTCCCTAAGTTCTTGGGAAAAGGATTATCAAAATCTCAGACTGGGTCGAACCTCTGTTTTATACCCACCCCCTCTCAAGCTTTGACTAAGAGCAACAATTACTGATGGTGCGAAAGACTTAAGACGCAGAAAAAAGAGGAATTCAAACCAAACCTAACCATCATATAACTGATATAACAACTCGTGTATAAGAGCAGTCTCAAAAGATGTTAACTTAATTATTGCGAATCTGATAATGTCCGTACACGCATTATAAAGGAAACAAAAGCGTTTCGCTTATTCTCCCATTGTGTTGTTTGTTTAACCCAGAACGTCATGAGCTTGCTAGAGGTATATACATGTATATTATAAGAGAGGTACATATAGCAATGTTTGTGATCAGAATAATTCAGTTAAGAAAAGCGTTTATTCATTCGTATCATACATGCAAGTTTGATATAGATTGGATAAGTATATTATGTTTATGCCCACTGCCTGCTTCCCGGAAGGGCCTTCGCCTCCCTTTACGTTCTGCTCTTTTTGGAGAAGGAGGCAGTGATTGGAGGCCGTGAATAAGTACAAAATCTCCTTAACTCCCTCAGTTTTAAACACTATTCTATCGTGTCTAGAAGATCATATTCAATTTACTGTCACAACTACAGCTGACAAAATTTGCAATAGTAGTAAATGTTCTAAAATTTTGAACACTCTCTTTCTGTTCTCAAATAAAATGTTGGTTTTATAAAATGCTTCTCATTAATAGCAAACAGCGCAGACACTGGTCTGGGTCTGTGCTGTTTGTCATGTCCTTTTAAGCAGTTAACAGGCGTTCGAAATTTTACAACATTTACCGAAATAAAGTTTTCATTTACATATTTTTTTTTTAAAATTCATAGTAAATACAAAGCCAATACAATGTACATCATTGATCAGATTTACTTTATCAAAGGAGTCACATTTATGAAAAGGACAAGTGAAAGTTGTTCACACCTTTGTTAGCATGGAGTGTTCAGCAGTCTTTTTTATGGCTTGTGGTGAGGCATGTTTTATAATGCCCTTTGCCATTTTTATCAGTCTAAAAATATGGCCAATACCAAAAAAAGGCAATTTGTCCATATTTTGAACAGTGTCTGGCCACAAAGTCTTCAAAGCTGTATTATGCAGTAAACATCTTTTTGTGACTGCCAACATTTTCAATACAATGTACAAATTTATTAAACATTAAATGGGCCTCCACCCGAGAAAACCTGTCTTCAGTGGTTTGCGAACAACAAAGGCACAGACCAGCCTGCAGACCAGCCTGCACATCCCCAGTCTGATCAGCACCGTTGTTTTTCGCATTTTGGAAAGTATCATACCTAAACTTGCTAGAGTGAAATTGTAACTTTCTATTCTCTGTAGCTGAGCAGGGTGGTTTGGGTATGACCTGGCCGGTAACCCTGAAAACAGGTTTTCTCACGTCGAGGCCCAAATGACATAGCTGAAGAAGAGGAGCATCCGACCCAGTACTTGAGCTAGCCCATGAGATAATGGTATTTTTCTTATGTGGTCATTCTTTACAGAAGCGTGTGCAGCTATCTTTTGGGGCTAGATCTCTTATTGCTGGCATGAAACATCGTCTCCCTGCATATGTTACATGTAATAGAAGTGTGGGCTCTGGCAAAACTTGTCTGTGTGGTTTCAGTTATGCTCAAAATCTCATGTGCTGGCCCATATACAGTAAAACCTGTGTAAAACGGCCACTCTCAAGAACACCGAAAATTGGTTTTCAAGACCAATTATCGCTTAATGCATGTCAAAAGTATTGCAGAATGCTCCAAGGGGAGCATTCTGCAATACTTTTGACCTTCATTAAGCTACCATTTGCCATAAATATCTTTGTTTGTCTATTTTGGAGTGGCCGTTTTACGCAGGTTTTACTGTATGCTGTAGAAACTTGGTATGCCTGTCTCAATAAAACACTTCAAATGGGCTCCATAATGGTGTGGAGCTTATTGGAAGTGTCTCATTGAAACATGCAATTATTTTCATGGAAGAAAATGATTAACCACTTTTGTTGAAAAGCATTATGTTGTTGGCTATGAATTACACAAAGTCCTAAGCCTGCCACAGGCAACAAAAACTGGTCAAGAAAGGAAGTGTTTTTTCAGGGGAAGCCAATCATTGTCTAATGCTGTATTACTTTTCTATTATAAATAGAAGACAGGGCAAATGAAAACATTCTCCATTTAGAAGTATAAAACAACCTATTCTTCTAGTGTTTGCTACTTGCAGCAGGCATTTAGCTAAACATACCTTTAATGAAGACATCTGGAAAAACAAATCTTCGCTGAATTCTATTGGAAAAATGGTTGACAGCATCCAAAAATTTGAAAATAATCTATTGCCGAACGGTACCAGTCTTGGTTGTGTTCAAAGCCATCTATTGCCTCTAGACAGATTTCCAGCAATTGGTGATAATTCAAAACAATTCGGCAGTAAATGACAAGGGGAACTTAGAAGAAAGCTAACATCCATGGAACAAAATGGAAATGAAAATTTGTTTTTCATAATTCCATCTTTCTTTGGTACGGATACAGATTCCTTCAAGTTTGGACACAACTAAGATGGCTGCAAGCTCCTTCTTTGTGCCCGCTATTGGTCCCGATATCCTTGTATATATGTTAAATTGCGTCCCACGATCAGTCAAGGTCATCTGATGACAGGGCCACAGTATATAATCTTGTCAGACTGGAGAAGCTGGGATCGAATATGTGGCCTCTGGTTTACTAGGGGAGTGGTTAATCCACTACACTACAGTGGCACTACATGAGATCCTTGACTTCTTTTCAAGAATATCTTCTTTCCTAACTGTACATTATACTAGTACTCTACAGGACAGTTTAGAAGACAGAGCAGGCATAACAGACCTCCATCAACATATGGAAGGCTGAAGCTAAGAAACTGTTCACAGAGCTTCAGATTTTTTTCAAGATTGGTGGGCCAGAGTGACCCATGCAGCAAAAAATGGCGGGTCATTTTCTGAAATGATGGGCCCAAATCATATAAGACTATCTTACAAATTTGACATCTGGTAGTATGCTTTACCCAGGAGTCAGGACCCCATATAAGAGTGTGAAACTTAAAATTATTTTTCTTATGTCTTTGTAAAACATATCTTTTGAGCACCCAAAACAAATGTTTAAACTGATGGTTAAGAAAATAATCACAATTTTACGCACAATTTGTCACAGACACATTGACGTGTATTGACACATTTCAAATAACATACTTTCTGTTTTGTGGACTTGGTAGACGCTTAGTGATGAATATTTCTTTATTAAAGTAAGACTTTTTAACAGCTAAAACGGATTTGTCCGTGTGCCCATGGCCTTGGAAAGTGGTGGGCCATATTTTGAAATCATGGGACAATGGCCCGGGCCCACAGTAAATCTGAAGCGCTGTGTTCATGTGATAAAAGTGCCACAATGTCTTCCGGTTTCCACGATACTTTAATTTTATTCTTTGGACAAAAAGTTAAAGGGATTCTTGGCCAACTTGTTTCTGCGACAATGGCAGTTACACGCTTTTTCTACTTTACGGCCAATGTTATATTTGCAACTATGGACGAGGGAGTTATTTCAATTATTTTCTCAAAACAAATGGTCATTGAAATACAAAAATTACTGAAATTTCAGTGTGTTGACTGTAAAATTTGTGAGAACTACTGAAGACTCAGTGGTAAATAGCTTACTGGAGGCTAATTATTTATCACTTAAATTTTAGGATTACCTGTTAAATTCAGAATGATTTTAATTTACCCTTGCAATTTCAGATTGAAATGAAATAAGTATACGTCCAAATTAACCATATTCCTCTGAGGTTTAAGTGGTTGATGGAGTTCAAAACTTTTGGCCTTTGCTTTCTCATAATTAATTCAAATTGTTGTAAAGAGAGTGTATGAGTGTGGCTGTTAATGTGCATGCAGTCAAAGAAATTCAACGACTTTCAAAATTCATCCCAAGTTCAAAGCCAGCAAAAATGATAACCAATCACCTTTGCAGGTGGAGGTTTGCAGATGCAAATATAGAATCGCAGTTCCAAGTTACATGTAACTTGCTGAGTACTAATAGTATCGAGTCCATATTAATTCCAAAGAAAATATAATCCAGAAAACTATGTGACATATCCAACGAAATCTAAGATGCAGGTCCGTCTGCGCATCTAGTCAGCTGTCTGCCATTAGAACTTAGTTTTGAAACCATCCAAACTAAATTTGGTCATTGAAGCAAACAAAGTGGAAGGGTGGACAGTAAAACATTAGAAAATCAGTTTATACGTAAATCAATGTTGATATCCCATTACTGTAATTAGCCAAATTATTTCAGACAGACCTGAGCAAACAGTGTAAATCCAAATCAGACTAGTCACTACTCTTGAGGGAGAAGTTTGATCAGTATCTACAATAATATTTGTCGTTCTACCTTGGAGCAATTTAGTGAATTCACTGAGTCACTGCGCTTGGCTTAATTGGGTGTGAAAATGAAGTGTTGGGAAGACAAACAGCGTAAATCCGGATCAGAGTGCTCCTTCAGGAGTAGGCTTATCTGGATTTACACTGATTGGACAGGCCTATCTCTCAGAGTATTAAGTGTAAATATGGTATAACAGGTGATCAAATGGACTTGTTTTATAGCTTATTATTTTGTTGATGTTTACATTCCAGTCAACAATTTTTCCTGTCGTCCTGGGTTGAACCAGTACTAAGCAGAGGTTAAAGCGTCTTGCTCAAGGACAAAACACATGACTCCGGTGAATCTCGAACTATGAATCCTCTGATCCCAAGTCTAATGTTCTACCAACTGAGCCACTGCGCTCCACTGTATTATGATTTAAATTATTGGAAAATTATACGGTAAAAAGTTGGGGTGCTTAATTTATTGCATGTACTGTCACACTAAAACGCATTTTCTATGCGAGTACTCAACGGAAGATCTATGGCAATCTCAAGCCAGCTCATGAGCCTGTGATGCTAACTGCATAAGTACATTAATCAGCGAAGGCCAAGAAGAGAATAAGCATCAGCACAGTCTAAGCAGAGCCTTCACAACTCACACAAAAAACATGGAAGCAGATTGCGAACGATAGTTGAGATCAAATATGACACCTAGCCATATTGGATCACAGCACCTGCACAATTTTGAGTATAACTTTTTGCATTTGAGATCCAGTTGATTTTCTAAAATTTTGAACACTAGTTGCCTGCTAAACCGGCCTAAACAAACAAGGAAGATCAGATCAGACTGCTTCTGAAGGAGCAGTCTAGTCAGGGTGTTCCCCATTTACTATTCAGACAGGCATTTTGTGACTTCCAGACCTGATTACCAAATTTTATTTGCAAAAAGAATAACAAAAGTGTTCAAAACTTTAGAACATAACCGTATGACTTTTTTTGCATTTGAGAAGTATAATTTCATATGGGATAAGCCATATATCTCTTCAAATACCACAGACAACAGGTAAGAGACATGTTTCATCTGAGATTTTTGAGTTATAGATATGATTGCTTACGATTGCTTAACTTTTTGTATGCTGGGATATTTTGCATACTTTGCTGAATTTTTCATAAATTTCTTTCAGGAATACCATCAGAGTCTGAGTGTGAAACAGTTTGGATCTAGATCAGGCCACATTTTGTCAAACTGGATTTATTATTTAGTTCCAAACTGTTTGCAAAGGTTATCAGCAGATGACATTGGCAGGTAACGCAACATTGGCTTAAGGTAAATGTTCTAGAATTTTGAACACATTTCTCTAAAATTCTCTTAGGCCAAATAAAAAAAATTAGTGTGTGTCGGGTACGAGTCTGAAATTTTTCGGTAGGTAGGCACACATATTTTTTTTAATTATTTTTTTTTCTGGAAAAAAATACACTTTTATGCATTTAGTAAATTTTGCCTTTCAAAATGCATAAAATTATATTTTTTCCTGAAAAAATTCTAGGTTTCACCAGTAAATTTAGGTAGGGTCGGGTTACCCTGAACACAGGTATTTTTATTTGGCCTTACTGTTCTCATATAAATGTTGGTTATCAGGGCTGGAATTCAAAAAATGTTTGTCAGAATAACAAACAGGGAAGACCCAGTCTGATCAGATCTGTACTGGGTCTGCACTGTTTGTCTAGATCTGATCTGGGTCTGCACTGTTTGTATAGGTCTTTTTGGCACCCTATCCTTTCATTTACATGAATATTTTGTATTCATTGTTTTCTTTAAATATATAAATTAATTATTATATCAAAGAACTTTAAATGCATATTGAACAAATGAATTTTTATAGCGCAAAAATAAAACATTATCAAGGTGGACATATTTCTTTAAAAGTAAAGTATTAATCATGGACAAAATTATACATCTTTAAAATAAATATTCATTGCAATCAATAATCATGATAATGCAAATTTTGTCAGCTGCACCAAAATGTAGTAAATAAACATATTCATAGCCTCAGATAAGATGCTTTCAATGGCAGAATGTTAACTCTTGCCTTGCTAGCAGCAAATTTTGTTTTTAGCTGATAACTTTTGCACACAATTTGGACCCAGATCAGGACGAACAAAACTTTGACTGGAAAAGTTTGTTTTGCTTAATGTATACAAGCCATAAAGTACTTACTTTAAATCAGCCAAATTACTCCTTGGATGCTTACAGGAGCATGTGTGTTTTAAGGTTAAATATAGTGCATTTCTTGTTTTGAATTTTTACATAAATGGCTTGGATGTCATTCTTATCTGAAGCTTTGATTATACAGAACAAGATTACCAAAAGGAATGAGGTCTTCATTAATAGACTTGTATTCAGTTGGTTGTTAATATATATTCACAGAGAATCAGGTCAAGTTTTCATGTGTTGTGAAGTTATCTCACTAGCCCAGCATAGATCTGCAGCAGGACTTGGTACTGTTCTATAGCTTCAAAATAGTTGAAAAATGAGCCAGACGAACCATGCAGACACTAACCGGACAGGGCATGCACTGTTTTCTTTCCTGGCAGGCAGTCTTTAAAATGTAAGGTTTGGTCAAATGCTAGGTTTTTCAATAATGCTAATGGCTCTTCTATATAAATCAACATTTTTCGGACCAATGGAACTTCACTTCAAATTTGAAAGAGCAGACGGGACGTCCACTGTATATTTTTGAGGGGTCACTGGTCGATAAATTTTTCAAAAATACTGCATTTCTTTCTCTGAAGATATTTTTGTCTTAGTAAACTCTGATGAAATACCTTTCTCTGTGACATTTCATCAGGGCCTTAAAAGTTTGGCAAATACCCATTTACAGGTTTCTAGTATACATAGGGTTTATCGTAAATCCTACAGTATATTCAGCAGGACTTGAGTTAAGACAGCGAAACAGAAAAATAATTTTCCTATTTCTCAACCAAAACATATGTTGTGTGTACTCATAGGAACCGTCTCAATGAGACGGTTCTTTTGAGCACCCTAAACATATGCTAAAAAGTATGGGTAAGAAAATATTTACAATTTTCAATGAAAACTTTTGTTTTTCTAAACCTGTGATAAAGTGTACACTGTGACATGGATTTTGAATCCCTACAAGCCAAATGGTAATCATGTCCTGTGGCAGTAAGTTCCACTCAAGGATCTGAGAGCATACTTCAGCGAAGTAAATTACAATCTCTTCTATTGCATAACTGTGAATGTTCTGAAACATTTCTCTTTCTGTCCTCAAATAAAATGTGGGTTACCACTACCAGGGCTGGAATACACAAAATGCTATTCAGAACAGCAAACAGGGTAGACCCTGATCAGACTGCTGATCTGTGTCTGCCTTGTTTGTTTTGTAAAAGGCCTTTTTGGCAGGCAACTAATGTTCAAAATTTTTGAATATTTACTGTACTTTCTGATCAGATCCTTCAGTCAAACTGTAAGATTGCTCTAGACAAGAGGAATTAATTTCCACAGGAAAAAAAAGCTCTGAAATTTTTTGTTCCCAGAGAAACTTATTGTGGTGCTCAGTGGAATCAACATGATGAAATGCTTCCAATGAGCACCAACTACATATGTTCTCTTGAAGAAGTTTGCTGAAAACTATTAGGCCTTAAGATAAGAATGCATAGTTTAAACATTATTTTCTTAATTCCAAACCAAAACATATGTTGCGGGTACTCGAAAGAACCGTCTCAATGAGACGGTTCTTTAGAGAACCCAAAACACATGTTTAAACAGATAGATTTAAGAAAACAATAGCAATTTTACGCTCAAAAAATTTGCTTATCTGCATGTAAGATTGACTATGATATAAATACAATGTGGATTGGATATCCCTCTCATCTAGAAACGTCACTTAAAACCAGAAAAATCCACTTACTGTTTCCAAACTCCGATTGGCTTCCTGAATCGTAGCCCTCCGCCCCCTCGGGGACTACTCCTCCAGACTCACTGAATGACATGCCCTGTTGTGACCAGTCTTGTTGACTAAAGCCCATTTGATTGCTAGATGAACTATCTCCCATCTCTATTCCAGTTATTTCCAAGTCTAATTCACTTTCAGTCATAGGCTCTACCTTAACCATTTGTTCACTATTGCTATCACCCTCAGTTTGTGTTGTAGATGGTTCATCTAAACCAGAATTATCATCTTGTTCCTGAGTTTCTGAGGTTTCAGCATCTTCCTGTTTGATATCCGATGATGATTGAGTATGACTAGGGCTTTGAGTTTTGGTGAAGGCGGGAGAATGAGCGGGAGAAAAGGACGGTCGAGGTGGTCTGCCAATTTTTGCTATTGAAACTGGATGTACTGGAGTGGAAGTCTGTGTTGTAGTAAGAGATTCAGACATTCGTGGCCTCTTATGAAGTGAGGGAGGTGGATTGATGATGGACGGCATGGATGAACGACGTAATTCCGGCTGTATCTGGTAGTCTGGTACCATCCTTTGCGGTGGTATCGGTGGCTCTGGTGCTTTTCTCTTGTGATGTCCTGTTAATATACCATAGCCAAAGATATAACTATTTTTTCAATCAAAAATCATTGACATTTTTTTCTCTTTGTCTTCATGAAAATACTTGTAGTAGGGATTCATTGGAAGCATCTCAAGACACTTCCAATGAGTACCCACATAAACAAATTTTTCGCAAGTAAAATTATAAATATTTTCTAACCCAGCAGTTTTAAAATAGGTTTTGGGTGCTCAAAAGAACTGTCTCATTGAGACAGTTCTTTTGAGTACCCACAACATATGTTTTGGTTGAAAAATAAGAAAATTAAATTATTGGTTAGGCCAGGTTAGCACTCATAACTAAAGGCCTGCACAACATGTTTTTGTTGAGTTCTTGAGAAACAGTGAAACAACTAGAAAGCTGATTACCCCTTTTATCTTATGCCCCAGACACTACCACCAATCCCAGTAGAGTAACACCAGTGTAATCAGTCAGTTCAGTTCTGATGACTTTTACATAAAGAAACAAGCTGCTTCGACTGGTCATAGAAAATGAGATTCACAAATGCGTTATAGTGACTGGGCAGTGATATATATTACAGTGACTAGAAACTCCAATGAAATACCACTACTCAACTCAAATAGCTCTGTGGAGCATCTTACACTGGTAAATGAGGGGAAATCAATATCATTTATCGACACACCATCCATTAGTTACCTATCTATAGCTGAGGACGGAAAATCATTGAAATTTAGGCTATTAAAGGGCAATATCTCTGCCATAACTGATGGCACCCCAATAAAAATTTCATATGCATAACCTCACCATGGTAATATACATTCAGTATAAATTTCATTGAATTCCATCCATAGGTTACCTTGTTATGGCTGAGGATGGAAAGATGGACGGACGGAGAGACCGGAAGGACAGACGGACAACGCCAAACCAATATCCATCCAAAGAGCGATATTTATTACGAAGTAAGCTCTTCAATGTACTATAAATGCAGCGGTTTCTCAAGACTGTGTCACCATTTTGTGTATACGATGAATGGCGCACTAGCTGTTGGTCACATGACACATGCCCCCACAAGCCTATCAGTTTTAAAGTTTTGAACACTAGTTGGCTACAAAAAAGGGTTTCTAGATAAACAGTGCAGACCCAGATTCAGAAGAAGTCTGATCAGGGTCTTTCCAGTTTGCCCTATTCGGAATAGCTTTTTGTGAATGAACAGAAAAGTGTTCAAAATTTTAGAGCAGTTACCGCTAAATACATGCTATAACAGTTTAGAGTGCTAACAAATACATTGTACTTGTCCGATTCTATTAAAACTTGCGTGATGTGTGTGTATAAAATCATTTCCTAAACCTTCGCTTACTGCATGTAGTTGCTAACATCACAGGCCAATTTCAGCACACAAACAGTATGGACCCTGATCAGACTGCTCCTAAAGGAGCAGTCTGATCTTGGTCCATACTGCTTGCTAGTAGCTACAAAGATGTTTTAAAATGACCAGCAGATGACACACAGCAGACCACATTAGCAGCTGAAGATGTAAATTACTTACGCTTAAGACAAAAGCCAAGGAACTGAGATTTGATTTCATCATGATCTTCCAGGAAGACTTTTCCTGATTCTGATCCCAAGTGACATAAAGAGCCGTCAGATACATTGGCTGTAAGGAGAACGGATTCTTCACCAGTATGGTCAGCAAGTTGTTCCACCTAGAGAAATACAATCAGTGATCAATAAAATACTTCCTTTGATATAGACATCATCTTCATTCATATAGGTCCAGTAAACCAAAAATTTAGCGTGAAATTGTTTGTGTTGAAAGTTTACATCCAAGTCAACAATTTTTAGTCCTGTCAGGACAATTTCTGTCTTCCTTGGTTGAACCAGTACTAAGTAAAGGATAAAGTGTCTGCTCAAGGAAATAATACAATGGCTCCAGTGAGTTTCCACCTACCATCATTTTGATCCCGTCTAACGCTCTGCCAACAGAGCCACTGCTCTCCGTGTTACAGTGTAAAAAAGGTTAATATTTTATTTTATTATACCTCACGTGAATTCCCCATACAAAACTTCCATAAACAAACGACTAATATTTTATAATATCTCCCGCTGCTATAGCAGCGGCGAATACCGGCACCCGTTTGCCATAGCAGCGGGTGATATTATAAATATCAGGTCGATCAAATGATGCACAACGCCGATGCCCGTACGGTTTGTTCGCGTCAGGGGACGTTCAACAGCAATGTCGGACATGACGCATGATTTGCGACTTTAAACTCCAAATAACTTCGTTGTTTGTGGTCAGAAACATAAAGTGTGGGTACTCGTTTTCTTAGTTAGGCCGAGAGGAACACGTTGAGACCAAATTCGAGCAGATTATGCGAAATTTTCTATTTTTGCATCAAAACCGCCTCATGTACAGTAGATCTATCTCCTTTGACGCTGCTTGGTATTAAGTTTGACGTCATCAGCTTTTATGACGTAATTTGTCAAACGGAACGTCAATGATCAGGTTGAGAATTCAGATTGTTAAAGAAGAACCAATTTTGTGAAAGATTTAATTTCATTCAAGCATATAGATGAAGAGGCTGTTCAATATTTTCCCCTTGTATCTCCCCTCACCATGATAGGTCTATTGAGTTAGAGAGGGACTTCCGAAAATAAGGAATCCAATGTCCTGTTCGGTATAATAAAATAAATATTACATTTCCTGCTAGTGTGATAGTCGAAAATATCATCCCTCGAAATAGGATTATCAACCTCGGCTGCGCCTCGGTTGATAATCACATTCCTCGGGATGATATTTTCGACTATTACCTGCGCAGGGAATGTAATATTTATATGATATCCATCAGTTTAAACATTTGTTTTGGGTACATATAAACTTTATAAAGGCCGGCATCTCATATGCAGTGTTAGATTTAGGCTTGATTTCTATTGTGTCCCTGGCACCCAGGGCATCAACAAAACTTGAGTCCCATGTAAATTTTACAGAGTCCCGGAAAGTTTAGTTTCCAAACTGATATTTATTCATTTTGCAATGTTAAACACAAAGAAGTTAGCTTAAACTATCAATTTACTTGATCTCAAACACTTTCAGTTGACACTTAGTGATTAAAGATCAATTAAAAAAAGCAAGAAAGAAGCATACTTAGCAGAGATGGAGTCTTTGACTATTAAACTTCTTTGCTTTTAAAAAGTCTTTACTTGTTGCTCTAGATCAAGATTATTTTACATGTGCCTGTTGAAAATCGTTGAACCCGTCTGAGAAGGCATTTGACAAAACATCGAATTGTGATAGTATTGGCTTCAGAATTAACTGTTTTAAGTTATTTAAATGTTTCTAGTCTGATTCCTCTAGGCAAACGCCATTTTTACCCAGCAAATTGATTTTGGGAAAACCATCAATCATTATTTATAGCAGAGCCCCGTTCTGATTTCAAACGTTGCTATGAACAACAGATCTCTGAAAACCACAACTGTATACTATTTATAGCAGCCTCTTAGTGAATTTGAATCGTTGCAAAGTACAATAAACTGATATTCAAGGGTTTTAACTCTCTTTACTATTGAGCTGGCTTAAATTTGTTGAAAGTCTACTGCTTTTGATCTTGAGTCCCATGTACGCAGGCTACTTGTCCATTTTGGGTACCAACAATTTTCTTTGCGTATTAAGATATTATTACGACGTAAACGCGGACACTGCATATGCTTGTTAGCAGAAATCAGGCCTCCAGATAAGTGTGTATTGAAAAAACTATTTTCTTTATTTTTCATCCAAAACATTAGTTGTAGGTACTCAAAAGAACCACCTCAATGTGACATTTTTTTGAGCACCCAAAAACACATGTTTAAATTGATGGGTAAGAAAATAATTACAATTTTACGCTCATAAAATTTCCTTATCTGGATCTATGAGAAATGAAATGCCATAATCAACCTAATAAGCACACTGTGCACATAACAGTTTGTGTCTTGATGGTTTTTACCTTTGCTGAAAATGTTCAAATGCACTCCAGACTACTTAATCATGGAAGCAAGCACTTTATCAGACTGCTCTTGGTGGATACAGTAAAACCTGTGTAAAACAGTCACTCTCAAAAAGACCCAAAATTGGTTTTCAAGACCAATTATTGCTTAATGCTGGTCGACAGTATTGCAGAATGCTCCAAAGGGAGCATTCTGCAATGCTTTGAACCTTCATTAAGTAAGATCCTTGTTTTGTCTTTTTTTTTTGAGTGGCCATTTTAAACAGATTTTACTGTACATGACTTGTATATTGTTCGCAATTTAGGCTACCAAAGTACTTCAGCACATACTAAAGCAGACAGCATTTTTTGTGAATGGCTGAAAAGGGGAAAAGTGACTATGGCCAGATTTTTTTTATTACTTGATTTACGAACCCTCCTACTGTAACTTTAATTTCTAAAAAAAAAAAATTATTTCATCCGCCGACTAAATATTATTTGTTTCGTTGAAAAAAATAATGTATGAAAAAAATAATGTATTTTTGAGGTTCTGTCTGTGTATTTTTGAGAGTGACACTGTTAAAAATTATTGTCCTGTCCAGATTTTTAGGAGAAGATGAAATATTTAAAGATTTAATACAAACTGTTGGTTACCCATACTAGTTTTACTGTTTTTCTGGCTATATTAACAATAAAAAAAAGCTCTGAAAAAAAACACTCTGAAAATGACCAGTTAACTGGTCATTTTCAGAGCTTTTTTTATTTATTTCCCCCCCCCCCCCCCCCCCCCCCCCCCGACCCTAAATCTGAAAAAAAAATCCCGTAAATCAACTATTAAAAAAATTCTGGCCTAAGTCATATGATATACAAACCAGAAGTTGAATCTGGCTCCTAAGAACTGCCTTCAGAATGGCTTTGTAACCAGGAATATCTTTAAGAACCTCCAAGTCAGGACTCTGCATCATGTTTTACTGCGTACAGCTCAAGTTAGATTACAATATGATGTTCAGGTGACCAATTCCTCTGTGGTTAAAACCAATCCTACATACACTGGTTTTGAGGCAGAATTCTGCTGACCTACAATGACAAAATGAAATTACATGAATTGTTTTTGCTTTAATCATGTTTATCTCGTTTTTCTTTTCTTAAGTCAGAAATCAAATTTAAGATTTTTAACAACTTGCTTAACTTTTTCCTTGCTAATGGCAACTTTTATTGTCTGCTGATAACCTTTGCCAATGGTTTGGACCCAGATAATTGGTGACACGCAAATGTAACCCTGGTCTTTTAGAAAAGAGAAAAAACAAAGCTGTGAACTAAGACCTGTATCGCCTTTAAGATAGCATACTTGCTGGCTGTCAACATGGGTCATAAAGTCCGATACATTTGTCAGCCCTTTTCACTGCCTTTGTCAAAACATGTTTCTATAAAACTTTAAAGTAACATTTAAACTAGAGGACCTGAAGGTCCTGAAGCGCTCACCTGATCTCCTAAATAATGTTAAAATAGGTCAAGGTCAAGTACAGCTTATATTGAAAAATATTTTGTTTTACCAAATATTGGGGTTGCGGCCAATGTTGGTTAAGTGACCTAAAACAATAAAATGAATACTCCATCAAACAGTACAGTGATTTCTGAGAAAAAGATGTTTAGATAGGTATGTGGCAGTCCACATGAGTGGCCCTGGATAAAAGGTCACAGGTCAGCTTGACATTTCAAATGTCTGGTGACAATGATTTGGTGCTTATATAAAACCGTTGTCTCGTTAGGTTTTACATTTCTTGCAATATAATTTCGGCTTTAATCAGTTGTACAAAGCTTGATAGTGATGAGTTGTATTGTGTAACAAAAAAACAGCCACATACTGCATATCAGTCTCTTTATTTGTTCATTTTTTCTTTCTCTCCAATGGAAAGAGAGTAAATGTTTATCAATATGATTCAAGTAACCATACATGTATGATCAGTTATTAAGGGCGAGTGATAATGCCATGAGGGCAAGTAGCTTTTTCCACCCACTTGTAGGGCCAGTGAGTAAAAAAATAATTTTACACCCCTGGTTGGTTGCAGTCTGCACGAGATAGTGAAGATTGTCCTACTTTTTTATTCATGTGTCCTACATAGTGGGCGTCTACATCTATGTTTTACACGCTGTCTGTCACTCTTGACTGTTATAGCGCGGGGGTTGCGACTTAAGAAAAGAAAAAGAGAAGAATCTATAGGAAAGTTAGAAGCAAAGAAAAGACATGATAGGAAAGTCAGAAGAATTTAGAAAAGTTGTGCCGAATGCATTTTCAATCCTTCGGTCTTGTCCAATCTAGCTAGCTTGCAGGTACTAGGGCACACAACGTCCCCGCCCGCACAGCACAAAAAGTCACTAGGAGATACTTGCACTCGACGGGCCCTAAACAGATTAGAATGACATGGTGCTGAGCTCCCGTTTGAAAGATACCAAGAACAATAGTACTTGGGAAGAAGCTGTTCTTAAAGTAGTCACAAGAACAAGAAGCTGGGGCATGTCTGAATTTGTGGGAGTGATGTGACCCGGTTCTTGTTGAGGCGTCCGTTAGATACTGATCCAGTGGGATGTCTACTAGGCCGTTGATTATCTTGAACATAGTGAGCTAACACTTGACACGTCTCGATTCCAGTGATTCCCATTCTAAATGTTCCAACAGGGAGGTCAGTCACGCTGCTGGTATTGTGGTATCGGTTTGTAGCAGACCTAGCCGCGCTACGCTGCACCATTTCAAGCTTGTTGATATAGTCTCACACTGGTCAATGTAAACGCACTGGTGGTTGCTACAATGAGCTGGTGGTGGCCTTTTTACGCACTGGTGATGGCTTAAAAGGTAAACAAATCTATACCTGTTGACTTTATGATTTATTTATAAGCTTGCATTTATTTTCTTTGTGATGACATCTGGCGCACAGACCAACGGTAACATTGCAGTTTATGGCAGGCTCTGCCAAGCAATTGGTGATTTAATTCATGGTTTGGACTGCAAATCCAACACAGTTCTGGAGTTTTGCCATGACAGGTTGAGGGAAATCTGCATCTCTAAGCGCAGCTGTTGTCATATTCCAATGAAATAACATCCAAAAAACTATTACCACTTTGTATTTTTTTTCTTGGAAAACTAGCATATGTTTTATTGAGGAATTTTATTACAACGCACTGGGAGCATTTTTTGACGCATTGATACAACGCACTGATGGTTGCACAGAAGTGATGTGGTTGCTAGTGCAGACTCACCACAGCATTCGCTGTTCACATAAATGCTACAAAAATCGCCATTTCAGCCAGCACATGATATTTCGATACTGTGACGAAGGTGCAGGCGAGCCTGTGCAATCGTGCAAACTCCCAAGAGCCTACGCTGCCAGTACAAGAGATCTTGATACTTATCGCATTGTCTAGTGACTTTGCCTGCGCAAATATGCAGACTCACCAAAGTATTCGCTGCTGGCGTGATTAGCACACAAATCTCCATTTTAGGCAGCACAAGAGATTTTGTACAGTGACGATGGCTAACGTAAGCCTGTGCAAATGTGCAGACTCGCCAGAGTCTTCGCTGCTCACACAAACTGGCATTCAACGCCATTTGAGCCACCACAAAAGAATTTTTAACTGGGACGAAGGCTCAGACTAGACCAAGCAAATGTGCAGAAAGGCATCGCTGTTCGCATGAATGACACCCAAAAATGGTAAGTGAGTATGATTGCGAAATATCACAATCACAAACTGCAGACAAACCCATGGCTCTGAGAGGAATAGCCACAAAACAAGCATGAGACACCAAACTAAGCAAAGCATCCAGCTCTCTCTTTTCCCCATCATGATGATCGCAAAACAAGAATGGACCAAGGTTGGGCGGAAAATTCCACCCCCGATATTTACCAGTGGAATTTACCGGTATTTCCCGGCATGGCAAATAAGGCTCAAGTGGCAAATAATGGCAAATATAACTTTTTTGCCGTGAAATACTGGCAAATATGATTTTTAGCTGTAAAATGCAGCAGATATCTTAGGAAGTTAACTAAAATAGTATAATTTAACTAAATGAGTGAAAATTTAAATATTGAATATAAGGCTACAGTATCAGCGTAAAACCTTTGAATGCATTTAAACATGTTAAAACAGCCAAAAATGAATCTTACACTGAAATTTTGAAATAATTTTTAACAATAAATAGTATCTTCAGCCCTTATCATGCTAAATATTTTATGTACTTCACAGTAACACATTCCCAAATTTGATCCTGTTTAGCTTAAATCTGTATTTTCAATTAGTGTAGAAAACAGTGTGGATTCTGTGGCTTCTGAAAGAAACCAGCTGATCAGTGTTTTCAAAAAACATATTCAACAGGACAATGGTTTATTCTGTGTACAGCAGGACAAGGGTAAATTCTAGTTTGACCTTTAGATGGGGAGAAAATTTACCTGTGTATCTGGCAATAGTTTGACGCCTGTGCCTGTCATAAATTGTTAAAACAACACATCTCTTGCAAACTTTATTCAAGTGGATACTGTATAGCCAGGGGCAGGATGTCATGATTGACTTCATATTTTCAGACAATTAAAGTCCAGGTGACCACAAACAGGGATGTCTTTAATTGAGTTATAGTACAGATAAGGGTCACTCATCCAAATACCCAACCTTAACTTCACATTTTAAAGACATAGAAATTTGAGCAATATTAGTGGTACCACTCATTATGACTCCCTCCAGGGGTCATACTGGGCAGATCAAAAGGACAGTCATAATGAGGTGATTATGACCTCCCTACAGGGGCAATAAAGTGGTCCCATGAAGGAATTAGGTAATTTATGATATAATATTGATCTTTATCTTAGTGAAAGCAATTGTGTTATATACAGGTAATTCCCCACTTGAGGCCCCTTTAATTTTGTGAGATTTTGAAACTGTCCCTAATCAGTTAATCATTAAATGATCTCTAATGGACAGTAATATATGCCTTGAACCTAAGACAATTGTCACAGAGGTGAACTTTGTGATTATTTTGCTTAACGCAAAAATTACCTTTTCTCCTTCAGTGCCACCGTGAGTAGTGTTGATATTTACTTAAATCATACCAAGCGTGGGAAAAACTGGTTTAACCTGTCTTGCATTGTTTTCTTATGGAGTACCTTGAAACTGAGCTGTTCTATTTTATCGTCCAATCAGTAGCCGTTTTAGTTAGACATAAGGATGTAAGATGATGGGTGATTGGTTGCTAACGAACACACCTCTTTTAACTTACTTAGCGCATGCGCCTAACCTCACAAATACATATGCGCGCGACATTTGGAAAAGGCATTCTCATTTTTGCAGTTAGATCGACTCCATCGATCTACAGGCTGTAGAACATAAATTTATATTAGTTATATATTATTCCTTCATGGAAATGATATGGAAACATTATTATTAGCAGGTATGTGAATTTATATTCTTTTTATCATACAGATCACAGATTGTCGTTTCTGATGAAAACACCAAAGGGAGGTTTTCTCCAGGAACTACATTCTGTACATTTCCTGTGACGTAGTTCACAATATTTCTGTATGTAGTATTTACGCAAATTACATTGCCTTCGACTAGTGTTCTGTCTTTATGAAATAGGCATGACTATCGTTTGGATCTTTATGGACATTGCAAATGGAGGAATTAGTAAATTGAGCTAACGCATAAAATGTAAGTTAAATGCAAAAGGTGTGGTTTTAATATTTTAATCTCTTTGTATATAATTTTATCACTGCAAAATACCCATGTCTAAAAATAGACATGACATGCTCACTGCTCAGGTACCAAACGAATTATCGTACTTGCAGTCAGTTGCAAGTATATCCGTTGTCCGTGTCCGATTGTCTGTCTGTCTGTCTGTGTTGTAAATATGTATTGCATACGGGTGCAATGTATTCCGTTGTCCGTGTCTGTTCATTTGTCTGTCTGAGTTGTCTGTACTGTTTTATTGTTTGTTTTGTATTTTAGGACACCCTTTTTATTTACAACTGTAAAATAAATTTATAACAACATCTGTCGTTGAGATCCCTGGCTAAACGAATCCATACCCTGCGACACAATTAAAGTCCAGGTGACTACAATCAGGAGTGTCTTTAATTGATTTATAGTACAGATAAGGGTCACTCACCCAACCTTATCTGTGGCTATGCACAAAGAAAGTAAGGGTGCAAAGATCAGGAATCGATACAATCAAGTTCCACACCGATGAGTACTTTGGCGTGTATGAAATGTTTTTTTTTCTTCTTCTAAAATTCACTTTATTGAATTTAAATGTTTAAAGAATTAGACTTGTACCTTAAACTAAGATAATTTAGCTGATAGCTTGATAAACTAGTAGAAATGAAATATTAAGTCAAAAAACCTCTAATATTGAATTTACCAATCTAAATGTGGAAGTTTGTAAATCTTATTTGCCAGTATTTCCCATTATTTGCCAGTATTTCCCGGTATTTTACGGTAAATGCCACTGGCATGGCAAATATGCTTATTTGCCGGCATTTTGCCAACCTTGGAATGGACATAAAGTAACAAAATATAGAACAATTACAGAATCCTATAATGGGAGTAACCAACAACAACAGAACCACCGCCATAGAATAGGCAGCAGCCTAAGCCACTGGGGTGCTAAAATGCATTTTACTGGAACCAAATCATCGCCCTAGATTCTGCTGTTGTTACAGCACAAAAAATGTTAAGCTCGCATGGAGGCTTCTTAACTATTACAATGTATCACAACGGTACCAGTAAAATGCATTTTACTGGTACCAAATCATCGCCCTAGATACTGCTGTTGTTGAAGCACAAAAATGTTAAGCTCGCATGGAGACTTCTTAACTATTGCAATGTATCACAACGGACAAACAATCTCATTAAATTAAAAGATTTTGGGCCAATCTGAAAAATAGGCAGAAACACTCTCAAAGTGCGAACAGGGCTAGTTCTGGAGCGTCTCTGGTGAGTCTGCACATTTGCAGTCACACTTGAGCCTTCATCAGTGTACAAAAACCACAACATCTATGCCTATAGACTGTATGATTTCTTTTTAAGCTTGCATTTATTTTACTTTTGGTGACACCTGGGGGCAGAAACTGTCAGTAACATTGCAGTTTATGGCTCTGCCACGCAATTGGCGATTTACATCATGGTTTGACCGACAAATCCAACACAGTTGTGGAGTTTGACAGTGACAGGTGCTTTTTTCTATTGTGACTGCCTCACTTGAGGGAAATTTGCATGTCTATGCACAGCTGCAGCTATGCTATCATAGTCACATTAAATAACATCCAAAAACGATTACTACTCTCTATTTTTTCTATGCAGAGAAGGCTCTGGTGAGTCTGTACAGGCTCACCTGAGTCTTCGTCACTGTATCGAAATACCATGTGCTGACTCAAAACGCCGTTTGTGTGCCGTTTATAAGAACAGTGAATGCTGTGGTGAGGCTGTACCAGCAACCATGGCACATCTAGGCAACCATCAGTGCGTTGTACCAATGCGTCAAAAAATGCTCCCAGTGCGTTGTAATATAATTCCTCAATAAAACATTTGCTAGTTTACCAAGAAAAAAAAATACAAAGTGGAAATCGTTTTTTGGATGTTATTTCATGGGAATATGACAACAGCTGCGCTTAGACATGCAGATTTCCCTCAATTTAGGCAGTTATACTAGAAAAAAGCACCTGTCATGGCAAAACTCCAGAACTGTGTTGGATTTGCAGTCCAAACCATGAATTAAATCACCAATTGCTTGGCAGAGCCATAAACTGCAATGTTACCGTTGGTCTGTGGGCCAGGTGTCATCACAAATGAAATAAATGTAAGCTTATAAATAAATCATAAAGTCAACAGTAGACTGGCCCCAGTCTCTGATGTCAATTTTTAGTAAACTGATAATCTCTCTAAGATAGCAATTTATAAACTAAGATAGCAATTTATAAACTTTACTTGGAAGAAGTTCTCGGCTTGGACATCAGAGACTGGTGAGTTAGAGTATTCATCAACCAGCTCACAGGTCTATACTGACAAGGTATTTATCACTTTTATTACCCTGACCTTTTTCAAGCGGTCAGTGTACTTTGGAACAACATGTGTTATTGAATACCACCTGCAGAAATTTATGACCACGCAAATCTTCAAGCCTCTGTATCTTTCTTCAGTACCTGTCTGCAGGCCTCCAGATTACAGTGCCTATTTGAAAATTATTTGTCTTATTTCTCAACCATAACATATGTTGTGGGTACTCAAAAGAACCATCTCAATGAGACGGTTCTTTTGAGCACCCAAGACACATGTTTAAATTGATGGTTTAGGAAATAAATGCAATTTTAGGTGCACAAACGATCCTTATCGGGACCTATGTGTCTCGGTAATTTTCATGCTTTTTTGGCGTCTGTTGATTTTCTCAAAACATCCCTTTTTTAAAAAAAGTTCTTTCAAAAATAAAATCAAACAGATAAATACAATAAGTTGTTCAAAAAATATTCAAAAAGAAATTTTATACTAAATATTTTAAATTATAACCTAAAACTGTACAATGGACTATCCCCAGTTTATTGTATCAAACCAGACAAACTAATCCATTAGTAGACAAAGGGTTAAAATTCAGTTAAGCAAATTACACTAGTAACTCTGGGTCTGTAACTAAATGAGTTTCAGCTTAAACAGAAAAGAAGAATCCTTCAAAATCATATCAGTTTGTAAAATTTCTCTGTTTGTCAGCAAACTAAATACACACAGTTCAAACTGACCACAAGGTAATAAATCTAATTATTCACAGGTCATTAGATGCTGATGCTGAGACACTTTCAGCAGAGTTTACTGTTAAATCATCAAACCAATTTATTGCATTAGATAACAGCTCAAGCTAACTCTCCAGTCCAGTAAATTTGACTATCAGAGAGGATAGAATTTTTAGAAGATGATTTTTTTTTCATAGTTAAATATAATTATCAATGTAATTACATATATTTACTGGACTGATGCCAGTCTAAGTCAACAGGTATAGATTTTTTTACCTTTTAAGCCATCACCAGTGCGTAAAAATGCCACCACCAGCTCATTGTAGCAACCACCGGTGCATTTACATTGACCAGTGTGAGTCTTGGGTGTAGGGGCTCCAGATTGTGCAACAGTATTCCACTGACCAGGATGGGACGGAGGAGAGAAAGATAAGCAGCTGTTTTTGTTGATTAATTGCTGACCTTCAAGTTTCGTCACAGAAAGCCTACCATACTGTTTCCCTTCTTTACGGTCTGGTCCATATGCTTATTCAAAGCCATGTTTGTTTGCATCTCTACACCAAGATATTGCGTTGAATCCTCTGATGTAAGAATGTGTCCCTAAAAGAGTATTCCCTGATGACAGGATTTCTGGATCTTTATACTCTGATGGTGCTACACTTGTCTGGGTGAAAGGACATACCCCATTTCTTCTCCCATGATGCTAGCTTGTCTGGATTGTTTGGTCAAGGCCGTCGTCGCCGGTCCGGCAGGACGGCGAGCGCCGGACCACTTTTTTGGACGAGTATGCTATCCGCCGTATCCCTTTTTTCTCGTTTTGGCTCATTTTTCTTTGCGCTTACCTCTCATTTTCAATTTATTGATGCAATCATCGATAACGCTCGTTGCGCGTGTCATCAATAAACCGACCTAGCCAAGGTGTGAAAACATTGAAAAACACTGCAATTATTATAATGACAGTTATCATACTTATGGGCCGTGTCGAGAGAAAACCTGACGTAGTTGCATTCGAAGATTAAAGGCGCAAACCAGCCTACACATCCGCGCAGTCTGATCAGTGCCTTTGTTGTTCGCCCTCTTGAAAGTATAATAGATAAACTTGCTACACGCAAAATTTCAGCTTCCAGATACATGTACTCGCTGTAACTGAGCAGGTCGGTTTGAGTCTTGCATGGTCGTAAACCCCAAAGACAGGTCTTCTCGCATTGAGGCCCGGATAATTTCTATGCGCCAGTTTCATTTCCCTCAAATTGACATTTTTTCAAGGCTTCTAAACAGCTTTAAACGTTACGAGCATCGTGGGCATGTGTTGTTACAATTTATTCCGTTACGGATATACACGTTCTGCCTGTTCCAATTCAGCCCAAGACTTTTCGGTTCCCCCAACGTTCATTCGACTCTAAAAAGCATGAACAGAGACGGGTTAAGCCATCGTAGTTTGGCAGTAGGCCCTGGCTCCATTACGATGTTCAAAGCCAAAGATCTCACGTTATGCCTATCGACAAGGGAACTCATCAAGGAAAGTTGTGCAGCAAAAATCTAGATAAGTAACGGGTGTACTAAT
This sequence comes from Loripinus fragilis, assembly GCA_964019695.1. Taxonomy (NCBI): domain Eukaryota; kingdom Metazoa; phylum Mollusca; class Bivalvia; order Lucinida; family Lucinidae; genus Loripinus; species Loripinus fragilis. The sequence goes on along the minus strand of OZ026514.1, from coordinate 8,529,460 downwards.
AGACTCCTTTCACATTGTTACCTCCCTTAGCAATCGCTCTTCAATTGAAAAATCGATAAAGTCGTTTTTGCAAATGAAGGGGCAGATTGCTTATTAGTTACATTACCAAAGCACCATATTTTTATGTATAAAGGTGCGTGTGGGGGATGCTGATTATATCTCATTTTTCTTAAATATCTCATGAAAATGAAATAATTTGGTCTCACTGAGACCAAGTTATTTCATTTTTATAGGATATTCAAAAACGGGAGGGGGGAGGTGGTTCGAGCGAACCCCCTCTGAATCCGCCTCTGCACAATGACTAAGCATAGGCTATGCGATAAAAGCGGTCTCATTAAACAGAGTAAGTATCTCCATTCATAGACCCTTTATTACATTATTTTTCGTTTGTGGTATAATACACAACGTCCACTTATGCGCAGGCTCGCGAGAGCATTCGCTGTTCGCACACACAAATTTTGGATGCAGATTAGGAATCAGATCTCACGATCAACTTTAAAGAAGGCAACTTATCGCCTCATAAATCATTCAGACTTTGAACGCGTGCTGACCGACCGACGTGTGCTAGATTTTATTGCTTTCATGTCCCGGGCATTACAAAAAATCACACATTGAAGAACCGGATGCATGGCATGCACGAGAAAACCCGACTTTGGTGCATGTAAACAACAAAGGCACAGGCCGGTCTTCGTAACCACGTAGTCTGATCAGCGACTTTGCTAGCCGCTTAATGAAAAGTATTTCTACACTTGCTTCAAGCAAAATTTATTTTTTCTAGCTAGTCTCTATAGCTGAGCAGAATAGTTTGAGTCTTTCTCAGTAAAAAAACCCTGAAGACAAATTTTCTCGTGGGATGGCCAAAATGTATCTTATCACTAATTTTAGCCACGGACATGTTACTGGGCCCGCGGTTTAGCCCCAGAAAGACAATGTTTAAACGTCAAGTGTACGAAAGGCAACCATACACCTTGGATAAACATGAACTTCACTGCTCGCATACGCATAGTATGGAGGGAAATTATTGATATGATAAAATGTAAGTAATTTTATTTTAAACGTATGCATATTTTTGCTAAAGAAAGTGTAGAAATATTGAAAATGCACCAGTGAGCTTTGACTTGTGGGCGCATTCTAAAACATTACTTGAACTAGTTCATAAGATTTGTGCACTAATTCCATATGCGCATAATAATTTTCTAATCACACGGGCACAACTTTGACAGATTATTATATCTTTTTAAGCAATATAAATAAAATGATGATTCATTACGAAATACATACACCCGCTCGAATACATACACATTCGTCTTGGATGCTTAGAAATCAATTATTCTGATATCAAATATTCAGTTTTATATTAAGAATATTGGAATTAATTAGTTATTTGTTATATTTATCATTTTATCTTATTATTAGTCTAATCTTTATTTGCAAATTTATTTTTCTTTTCATCTTTTTCCATATTCCGTTGTGTAGTGTATAGGCCTCCGTATAAAAGTTGCCCCTTCGAATGTTATCTAGCGGAGATAACGCGGAACGAGACAGTTTGGCGCATGCGCACTAACAATGTGAAAGGAGTCTATTGAAAAGACGCTTATGTATATCTTTTCGAAAATACAACTCTTTGAAGTACAACCATGCGCGGACCCAGAAAGTTATGTCAGAGGAGGTCCAACTTTGACTTTTTTTTAGTTGATGAGGGGAGGGAGGATCAAAATACCACTTTAGGCGGGACATCATTGGCCCGCCAGCGAAACGCCATTTAAATGGCGTTTCGCTGGCGGGCTGATAATGGCCCAACATTGAATGCTGGCTTGGAAGCTTTGTGATTTTTCAGGAGATCTGGACCAGTATTGCTTAGAAACCCTAAATTGTTGTGATTTTTCGAGGGGGGGGGGGGTCCGGACCCCCTGTCCCACCTCTGGATCCGTCCATGACAACCAAGGATCAGTGCTAAAAGTACTTTGCCAAAACCTGCGGAAAAATAGGCGACATAATATCTAAGAAATATGCTGAAGAAAAAAGTAAAAAAATCGTGACTATCTGAAAACCATTTTGTTTAGCATTCGGTTTTCTCACGCGCCAAGAAATTATCTTTTCTAGCAAAAAATCGTGATTGAAATCTGGTTCCAAACGCATAAAAACCCATTAAAACGCACAGAAAAGCGCTAAATATTCAAAAAAAAAAAAACCCTAACCCTCCTAACGAGAGGGGGAGCCCCCCTCTCGTGCTCTCCCCCCTCTCGTGCCATCGGCACTCGATGATTTCCTCCGCCGGACCACTTTTAAATATGCGGCGACGGCCCTGTTGGTAAGATGTCACAGTCTCTCTGGTTCTTTATCCTTCTATAGAGAATACAGTCATTTGCAAAAAAGCCAAGTATTTGACGACGCTGTCTGGGAGGTTGTTTATAAATAGGAGAAACAACAGTGATCCCAAGACTGTTCCCTGCGGCACTCCACTTATGACCGGTATACTGTCTGAGATTGCTAGTTCAACCAGCACCTGTTGAGACCTGTCGGTTAAGAATGATCGTATTCATTGGTGTAATTGTCCCTTATACCATAATGCTCCAATTTCTTCAAAAGACGCTCATGAAGGTGCGATTAAAGGCTTTTGAGTAGTCTCTAAGATGATCAGGTCGTGCAGCAGCAGCGATTTTATTGCCTTTTTGGGGATAGAGCCTGTGCCTTTAGCATTTGGGAATAAATCAAAATAAAATCCTCAGGTAGGGAAAAAAATCTCCAAAATTGGGAAAATACAGGCCTTTTTTGGATTGGGAAGCAGCCTGTATTCGGCTGTAAAATGGGCAAAATAAAATCACTGAGCAGACTCGTGCTGGTACTTCTTGTCTAGGAAGTGGCTAGGAGTACGGACCTGTATCCCTTGCCTGGGACGCCTAGTATATCTCACCTTGCCAGGCTACAGGTACAGACAGATAACCCTGATGAGATCTTGCAAGTTATCATGATTATAAGTGTTAGGAAATACTAATCAAAATATGTCTCCAGTAACTCGCCATTTGCAATGCGGAATAACTGTATAGTAATGCAAAAAAGGTAACACGAATTTGGAACTGGGACCAGGGACACGGGATTGATGTAATATTATTATTATTATCATTATTATTATTATCAAATTAAAACTGTCTTTCACTATTTTTTGCTGTTTTCAATTTCTGTGCAAAACATTATGTAATGTACCGAAAGTGAAAACAGCCAAAAAATCGTGAACGACAGTTTTAATCAATAATAATAATAATAATAATAATAATAATAATAATAGTAGTAGTAAAATATTAAAAATAAAATAAAACAACATCGATCCCATGCCCCTTGTCCCAGATCCAATTTCGTGTTACGTTTTTTTACATTACTATATAGTTATTCCGCATTGCAAATGGCGACTTACTGGAGGCATATTTTTGATTAGAATTTTCTAACACATATAATTATGATTATATGGCCGTACCATACCAAAGGTGTAAAAAAATGGTACTAGCAGCTCCCTTGCTGACGCTCGCATAAAAGGGGTTGTGCTAGGAAGATAGAGTAAGGCAGGTAAGTATCTGTTAAAAAGATATTGTTACGTCGCAATAAAAGCTCTACAGAGCTTATGTTATTTGTTTCAAATAAGCGATGTTGAATAAAGCTTCTTTATCTTTATGATAACATGCCATTCCTCATCAGGATTATCTGTCTGTATCCAGAGCTCCAGATAAGCTTTTGGGTCAATTGGGTATTTACACAACCTGATTATCTTGTAAAATCAATTGCGTATTTTTATTTTTTAACCCACGTTTTTTGTGGTTACAAATAATGTCCGCCATGCTTTTCTTATTGAATGTAGCCATCGGGAATTTGCCTGCATATATTTATTCACTCACATCGTTTGCCTTTCAAGAGCATCAAACTAGCGGATTTTTTTCATACCTCTAAAGCTAATATCGTCCCATTATTGCTAACACATTGCTACTAGCTAGTTTCACTTGCATGTTTTATTCTGCTAAATACTTGACTGGTCATTGATATTTAATCCATAAAACTGGAGTTTTACTGCGCGCACGCTAGTAAAAAATCAATACCCAACTGGCATTTATGTACTATCCAAATGAAAGAATTGCTTTTTGTTATGCATGCATTTAATTTTAATTGCTTTTTGGATGATGTTAATTGTGTATTTAAGCAGATACGCTGCTTATCTGTACTGCTGTGTATCTGTATGTAGCCTGACATGGTGAAATATGATACGGGTACAGATCTGTACCTCTAGCCTGGGAGACTAGGGATACAGATCCGTACTCCTAGCCTCTGAGGCTAGGGATATGGATCCGTACCCCTAGCCACTGCCTCTTGTCTTAGCCTTGGATAAGTTCATGGGCTAATGTGAGTAATTGTGTTTCGCAGCTTCGCCTGGCCCTAAACCCGTGACGTCATCAATGAACACTCGTATTGTCTTAAAATTGCCTATTAATTATTATTTACAGGTCAGTTGTCTTCGATTAAAGCGTTGCCGAACTGTCTCAAAAAGTGTCACAGTTGTCCCAAAACCTGTAGCAGTTGTCTCAAAAACCTTGTCACCAAATTGTTCTGTCGCAGAGTTTGTCTATCTATCTATCTTCTGATACTCAGGCGATCATATATGATCATTTTCTGAGGTGAGTGTTTTAGAATTTTGAAAAAAAAAAAGCTCCTGGCTGAGTCATCTAAATAAGTGCCCTGAACTCCTCTGTGGTCTCAGCTGCAACCACAGATGGAGCCAGAGGAATAGTCCTTGGTTCAGGGCATCACTTTAAGTCTGGGGCCTGCAATACTGTGAGCTGTGTGATGACCTGATATTCTTGTACTCTGAGACGGGGTCAAGTACTTGTCTTTATCAATAGACATAGTCCCACAATGAATCTTGTGAAAGAAAAGCAGAGAGGACTGATCCCTCCGGGCCTCCAGAGTTGGCCATTGCAACTCATCGAGCATTTCTCCAATGCACTACCTCCTGCAGGCTGCCGTCCTCTGTACCTTCTCCACTTGTTGAATCTGAGTTTTACAACAGGGCTTATTTTTGGTCGATTTTATAGCCGTTATTCGGTTATATTCCCAATGCCAAAAAGTATCTTTTTTTCCCAATTTTCGGAGGAAAATTCCCAATTTCAAGTCTTAAAATTTTTTGAAAACAAATCATCAGTTTGTCTAGTAAAGTTGGCTTAAAAATGTGTGTACAGCATGTGTATTCAGGGTTCCCAGTCACGAAAATTAGCAAGGTGTGAACCGGATGTTTACATTTTTCTACTGACGGTTGTTATCGGTCGTGTATAAATTTAACCTGTCGTTTAATTATAAGGGCCCAGGGTTGTTATGTCCTCTAACCATCGGCATATCAGCCGTGGATTACTTCTTTGTTTTAATAGATAATTGCCCCTGTAAGTGCAACATTAAAACTTGTTCTCCCGATGCATAAAAGATAAATACCAAACAGCTGAAAAAATAGCTAGTTTAATTTGGTACATCTGTGTGTAAGGATGGGACTCAAGTGAGATGGAAAATTAAAGAGGTAAGATTTTATTTTGACTATCATGTATCTGTCTCTTGTCTATCAAACCTGAAGAAGCTGGTACTTTGGTGTAAGTTTCTGTAGTTCAAAGTACCCCACCCCACTTCTTCAGTTTTCTATCTTATCCCTACTTTATGATGGCTGGGGAAAAAGGGCTGGGGGTGAGCGAAAAAGCATTATGTATAGAGGATCCCCTGCCCAATTTTTTTCAGTGTGTTAACTTAGTCATTTTCCAGCAAATTCTGTTTAGGGGAGCCCTGCTCAAATTTTAGGATGGGTTTGCATAGTGATTTTTAAGCAGTTAATAACAAATCTAGGCATACACTGTGCTTTAAAAATGAGTGGCTGTCAGAGTTTTTGTGGCTTCATGCACCCTCTAAAAATGAACCACCAAAATTTTACCCTAGAGGGCACCCTAAAAAAATATGAGTGGGAACCCTGGGATTCTGGGAATATTCACCATTGCAAAGTCTCATATAATACATCATGCAATTCTGATTATAACTTAACAGTTCAGCCAAATTCAGATAAATATGATGTATTTTATGATTTGACAATATAGCAAAGGGCACTAAAAAATTCCCAATTTGGGACGTTTACGCCCTAAAATTCCCAATTCCAGGGGTATGGGTCATTGTCCCAAAATGGTGAAAATAAGCCCTGTACAATAAGGGCTCCAAATGGGGGCTGCATACTCCAATTTAGGGCGTACCAAAGTTTTATATGCAACCTCCTTAGTACTCCTAGTTGCGAAAGCCAAGTTCCTTCGAAGGAAAATCTAAAGTCTTAGTTGCTTTAGACAAGATATCAGAGATATGATGTCCCCAATCCATGTTCTCTGTGATTGTTATACCAAGATATTTCGCGGACTGAACGTTTTCCAAGGTTTGCTGATGCAGAGTGTAGTCATGAATTCTCTTAAACAGTGATACGTCATATCCTGCTCTGGATCATCGAGGCGCTTTACGTACTCGTTGAAAACACAGGTAATTCTCCGTTATCCCGACGTATTTTGGTGAAATTTTAACTTGCAATATCTTTAAAACTACTCAATATTTTGCGCTGGAATTTTCAGTATCGATTAGAAATATGATTTATATTTGATATAGAAAGTAATTATTAAATAATCGGACATATTATTGATTAAAATTTCGGGATTTTGAACGCTTTTTAATAAGCGTCTGGCATTATTTTCACCGAGTATTTTAGCGGAGCTCTTCAGCGTGAGGTTACACAAAGCCTAAAACACCCGGATGACTGAACAATAGAATGATTTGTTTGTGTGAGTAATGCCGAGTCACTCTCAGTCTTGTTCCCTTGGGTGAGGCCTTAGCAAAATATTGTTTAAGAACAATTCTAGCTGGCTTATACCCAGTGGAATGCCCTGGCAGCTTATGTTGCAGATGCTCCAAGTCTTGAGATATCTGATGCAGGCTAGCGGTCACAACCAGTTCCCCACCCACAACTTGGCACAAGTGCATAATTATTTCAGCGCGGGAACAAATAAACAAAGAGCACAAATAATAACTAAGTGCAGCATCATATAATGAATGCATCAGTAGAACAAATAGAGGTTATAAATTTATTTGTTTTTAACCTATTTCTTACTTCAAATTTGGTTTCTTATCTAAAATTACCGATAAATTTTATTTCGGTAACCACGCCGTGGCCTATTTTCGTCGTTTTTCGCTTTAAATAGGGCCGACTTGATTAGGTCAAGTTGGAAAAAAAAACTTGGCCGGAACAAATAGTCTGGTTCCCTCCCCTATATCTACCCATCTGACAAACCATTAAAGGGAGAGAACCAGTCTACGGAACAAAAGCAAAGGGTTAATCGAGTCCAGCCTTTATTTGTTTGTAGAGTTCCACCGTTTACTTTTCGGCGAACCGTGGATTTGACGTTTTTATGAAAGTGTTTATTAAGATAAGATTTATTTGGGCTATAAACCCACGCATTAAGATAAACATATTGCAATGCAAAATCTCATGTGCAATTTAAATTTATGTATGCGTCAAAGTATACATGTACTGGGGTCTAGTAATATGAAATAAGGCGCAACCTTTATGGCGAGCACAGCATGCTAGATCCAGTTTTCTTTCTTTGAGTAAGTTCCACTGGATATATTGTCTGTAGGTGTTGGTTTGGAACGACCCCCTGGTAGCTCAGGCAGATAGTGTGTCTGACTAGTATTCCAGGGATGGTGAGTCTTTGGGGGTTTTCGCCCAAATTTCAAAATTAGCACTCCCTGGAGAAATGATCAGTTTTGATCGCTGCCAGTAAAGAAGACAAATAATTATATAAAGTCTCCATGCAATTCACTATTGTGTTGATTTTATTTTCTTGTCCTCTGGAATCATAGGCATTTAATTAAAGCGGAGTTGAGAGAATAAGTTCGTCTGAAGTTGTTGATGATTATTCTCATATAGAGAGCATTCAAGTATGAAATGCTGAACTGACTCTATTTCCACACAATCCCATCCAGAACTTTTACAGTGATTTAACTTATATTCCTATTCATTTATCCTGCAATATCCATTCAGGAGATGTGGAAAGGAAAGAGACCCTAAGTAGGATATTCAATCAACTAGATCTGATGGCTTATTATGATCTGAAATCTGCCTGCCTTTGAAATGTCCCAGCATTGCTGCCGTTTAGATATGATCGACGTCTTTGCTGCAGATTTCTTTTGCTCCGGTATTCAGTTTTATATACTGTTGAGTCCTTATCTTTGCTTTATCTCCTTGTTATATCTTGATTTATATGTTTTAGGAGATGATGCATTGATAAGTTAGGGGTCTTTCATGCAAACCAAATATCTATGTGTCTTGATCCACATCTGAATTAAGGGTGAGGTTGGCGCTGTTAAACCGGTTTAAACCCTCTAGTAAAATATTTTACTGACCATTCTAAGGCGGTACTTCTTTTGTGGATCTTTTATGTTTTTGTTCTGTCTTGTGTTTGCTATGTCTTTGTGCGCATCTGTTTATATGTGCTTTGTGGTCACCTGCTGGGAAAGGGCTGACCTCTTGGTAAAGTTATTTATCTCGCATGGAGGCTACCTAACTAATACAATGCATCACCACAGAGAAACAATCTTATCAAATAAACACACTATGATGAAATAAAGAAAAGGGTCATGACTCACAGATAGTCAGAGCTAATGAAAATTTCAAGTTGGGCTACAGTGGGCCCAGCCAAACCCTCTTGGGTCCATTCTTTATCACATTAGTGTATCTATAATTTGGAATACTGACACGACATCCTTTAAAACAGTCACCAAACATACCAAAGGACATAATGAATTTAAAATTGGTAATTGGTGAATGAAAGCTAGGTAAGTATAAGGGGTTATAAATGTATTCTCTATAGGCAATTGTATCCCATTTGTCCCATTTGGGTTTCAACATCACTGTGACAGGCCCGGGTCGGGGGGTTCTCTCATTTTTTTCATACGTAGGCTCGGGCCCAGCATCTACCATTCACCCAAAAAAATATCAGGAATTTCAAGCACCCCAAAAAAATATTTGAAATTTTAGCGACCCAAAAAAATACCCCCCATTCTGTACCTAGATCTTAAAAAAGACCTTAAAATGCATAGAAATAACCTCTAAATATAGTCCAATTTTGTGATGACCCCAAAAGAATATCAATAAAATCTTCATACCCCAAATAATATTCATTTTTCTGAAACCCCCAAAAATATTGAATTTCCAAATTTTGAACCCCAAAAAATGACCCGAGCCTACGTATGTATGAAAATATCAGAGTACCCCCCCCCACCCCCACACACACACTGGGGTGACAGGCCCCAACCCTTATACGCTACCTTGAATTACAAAATAATGTACACTGGGATATGATCAGATGTTGAAACTTGATTAGCTATCAACTCTGACAGTTTTAGCGAAGGGCATTCCTTTTTCATTAAACAGGATATAGTCGATTTCTGCATCATCCTCACCATTAACATGATAAAATGTAGACACAGCGTGCTCTTTATTTCTGATGCAGAAGTTTTGAAGCTTCTTGTCTTGAACATTGACTCCTCTGCACAGCGAATCGCCAAGAAGAATAGTAGCATGTTATTGAGTACTTCCTGGAAGTAGTGTTGTATTTTTACAATATCCCATTGGACATGCGAGAACCACCAATCAACTACTTTCTAACTATCAAATTCATTTTTTACATAATAGAGTTGCCACCCCTCCATAATCATGTGGCTTCTGAGTTTGGGGAAGGGGATCATTATCACCACTGGCTTTACCAAAACCATCAAAATTCTTATGATTCTCGCCAAGCTCGCGAAAGTGAAAATTAAATAGCAAGGTTTCTTGAAAGCAAATTATATCTTAGCAACTTGTAGACGTATTGTTTGTTTCAATGTTTTAACATTTAAAGTAGCTACCATTAACAACTTCTCATCTTCTTCCTCCAAGTGAAGTATGAGGCTCCATCCGTGCATAACAAAAGTAGTTAGGGCTTGATCGCAGACAGACAACCCCCTTGCCAACTCTGAGGTTAGTGGATCGGGGATGGAATGGACGGTCTCACCATACTGAACACTTTCTTCTTTTCTCCTGCGCATAGTCAAGCAACACTTGGTTGTGAACTCTGGGATGGTGGCCTTGATGGGCCACTATATCCAAGTTTATCTCATCATCGAGACTATTGCTGAGCTCGAACAAGCTGGCACTGGTTTAAAAGAGTGTATTTTTTTTATAATTTTATTTCAAAATATCCTCATCTATACATTTCTAAACATTACATATTACATACATTTATTATATATTTTGAGAGAGAGAGAGAGAGAGAGAGAGAGAGAGAGAGAGAGAGAGAGAGAGAGAGAGGTTTTATACAATACTTTTCGTTTCACATTACTTTGCATATATTCAACGATCAGCTTTGTCTGGGTTAATTATTTGGTCTAGTGTCAATCTACATCTCTTTTTGTGACATTTATTACTTCTCGCTTAATTGTTGGAATTAGAATTGATACATATATGTATGACTTGCGCAATTGTTTCATTCATCACAATACTTTTTAAACTATGCGACATTATAACCGCTACCTTGTTATACATAAAAGTTAACATGTTTTTATCTTAAATAATGTTGTAAAACGTATTTGCTCTCCTATGAGCCTCCTCCTTAAATCAACTTAAGGTACAAGAAATAGTCTTGCCTTATTTAAACGTAGACGGTAAAGGCGTTATGTAACATTTAGTGTTTGTGGTCTCAATTATTTCCAGGAGTATTATTGTTGTTATAATTGTTATTATTATTATTATTATTATTATTATTATTATTATTTGTCTGGTCTTGGTTATTGTTAACCCTTTTGATAGAAACTTTGACATTTTATTGTTGATGTTTGCAATGAACCTTTCACATTGAAATTTGACTTTGAGCATGAAAATAAATGAATTGATGTTTAATTGTTTGTCAGAAAATTTATTTTTGTAAATATAGTGTTTTGCAACTGCAAGTAGGTAATTTTCTAATTTACTATTCCCCTGATATGAAAATAAAATACATTTTGAATCTATATTTATCCTTTTATTTATATTTTGTAACAGCCACATTTGTAGAGATTGCCAAAATTCTTTAACTTTATCACAATCGACAAATAAATGTAAAATTGTTTCTGGTTCCTGCTTACAATTAGAACAGGTTATCTTCAATTTTTCTTATTCTATGTAAGAAGGATTTTGTAACCAAAATTTTATTCCTTAATTTGTATTGAAAATCTCGAAGAACTACCTAGATAAAATCTTTTATAACTGAATTATACGTATTCCATTCCTGATAATTTATGTACCCCACCTCGTTCATCCATTTCTCCTGCCTAATAATTTGGTCTACTTGTATCAACTGGTCATAAAAAGTTCTACAGCCCCGTTTATCTTTAAGCAAGTATTTAACATAGATATTACAAGTAACATTATATTTAGTGTGGATACATACCTGCCTGTTATTCATAATTATGTTTTTCCAATTATTTGGAATTTGACGAATTAATGATTGGTAATCCAAAAAAGTGCCATTGATACCGTATGTTTCTTTTAAAGCATCAAACTGATACATATTGCCGTCTATATCTAATAAGTCTGATACTTGTTTAATTCCCTTTTTGAACCAGTTGTTAATATATACATTTTGCCCTCTGTTTAAATTATTGTTGAACCAGATAGGTGAACAGAGAATGTGATTTACTGATTCTACTTTACAGACATTACAAAATTTGACCACGAGTTAAGACAATCTTTCCAAAACGGATTGTGTAAGTTTTTTTACTAAGCTCTACAGAGTATCCAGGCCCGCAGCTAAAGAATTTATTAAAATCAATTTTTGTCAAAGAACACCATTCTATGTTTTTAGAGTTCTGAATCACTCTCCGAAACCAAGATATTTTGAGTGCTTTGATAAATTCTAGAAGGTTTATCATTCTGAGTCCCCCTGCTTTAAAGTTTTTAACAATGATGCTTCGCTTAATTCTATCTGGACCCCCATTCCATAAATAAAAATATAAAAAAAAATTTCTATGTTTTTCAACAAATTGTCATGTGGATTTGGAAGTGCAAGTAACAGGTGAATAAACTTCGCAAGTGCTAATGATTTTATTATAGTTATTCTACCCATGATAGTTAGTTTTCTTTTTGACCATTGTTTGCAAACACCTTCAACCTTTTTGATTATATCATTGTAGTTCAAGTCCCAAGTATTATATATTTCTGTTGAAAATGTAACACGTAAAATTTTAAAAGGTCCCTGTGTCCAATCTAATCTAAAATTATGGCACAGTCGTGTTGTAGAGTTACTTAATGAACCTATCCATATTGCTTTGGGTTTTTTCAGCATTCATCCCTAGCCCCGACATTGTATAAAATTTTTGTAAGATTTCTAGTGTTTCTCTGAGAGAGTTTTCACTTCCATTTAAGAACAATTGCGTATCATCTGCATATTGACTTATTTTGTATTCCTTATTATCTATTATTATTCTGTGTATATCATTATTTTTTCTTATCATTTTTCCTAAGATTTCAGCACATAAAATAAAAATATAGGGAGATATTGGGTCACCTTGTCTACAACCCCACTTTAAATAGAAAAAATCCGATATAAATCCATTCTGAATGATACATGATTCTGCTCCTTTTTGAAAGAGACTAATCCATCTAACAATAGATGGTCCAAAGTTATAATACTTTAATGTTTTAAGTATAAATTTCCAGGAGACAGTGTCAAAGATTTTTCAAAGTCAATTAATAAAATAAGGTCCTGAAGGTTCCGATTTTTTGTTTCAAATAGAACATCATATATTAATCGTATATTTTCTCCTATAAATCTCCCTGAGATAAAACCTTTTTGATTTTCGTGAATAAGGTTGTCTAAAGTCAATTTAAGTCTGTTTGCAATAGCAGCTGAAGCCATTTTGTATACAACGTTTAACAAAGAAATTGGTCTCCAGTTTTTTTAAATTATATCTACATTTATTTGGTTTGGGTAAACATGTTATTATTTCTTGCTTCTGAGTTACTGATAAAAGACCTGTTCTATAGCCAAAGTTTATAGACCGAAGAACAAACACCCCAATGTCAATCCAAAAGAATTTGAAAAATTAAACAGTATAGCCATTCAGACCTGAACGCTTTTCATTTTTCCTATTTTTAGTGCCTTTGCTAATTCAGCATATGTTATTTCCCCTTCAATTGTTTCAGCCTCTGCATCTGAAAGTTTAGTTTCGTTTTCACCAATGATATTTTCAATAGGTGTATCATCATTGATTTCGTTCACATTGTCATACAGTTTTTCATAAAATTGTTTTTGGCAGTTTAATACATCTTTCGTTTTTGTATACTCAATATCCTCATCTATTAATTTATTGATAACTTTACTTGTATAATTTCTAGTTTCCAAACTAAATAAAAATAATTTGTAGGTTTTTCGCCTAGGTCCATATATCTACATTTGGATCTTAGCATGACACCTTCTATTTTTCATTTCTCAGATTAACCAATTCATTTTGTTTTTACACTAAATTGACAACAGTTTGATTATTAACATTAATACCATTTAAACATATTTCATTCTCCAGGCGTTTAATGTCTTCTTCCAATGCTTTTTCTTCCTTTAATCTTTTCTTTTTCTTCTCAGAACTGTATTTTATTGTATTACCCCTTATCATCATTAATAAAGTTTCTAGAAATAATTGATCACCACACATGACCAAGGATACCACATGGGAAAATGACAAAAACACAATTGAACCTCACAAACAAGAGCCAAGAGGACAGCCCTTTCCCAGCAGGTGACCACAAGGCAGCAATGACTAGACGAGAAAGCATGACAAACACAAGACATAAATAACACAAATGATCCACAAAAGAAGTATCGCCTTGGAACGGTCATTAAAAATATTTTACTGAAGGGCTTAAACCGCTTTCACGGTGCCAACCTCACCCTTAGTTCAGATGTAGATGAAGACACATAGATTTTTTGTTTGTATGAAAGACCCCAAACTTATCCATGCATCATCTCCTAAAACATATAAATCAAGATATAAAAAGGAGATCAAGCAAAGATAGGGACTCAACAGTACATAAAACTGAATACCGGAGCAAAAGAAATCCAACAGGTAAACCCCGGTGGGTCTGACAACAGCCAAAGCATCAGGCCCCTACCATCTCATCAATAGATAAGTCTTTAGTTGAAACCGTCGAAGAATCTGAAGTCCGACCCTCAAGTGTGCAATTAAAGAGGAATACAAAGTTGCCAACCGTGATTGGGTTGACCATCAAGCATTGTATATGTGAATTATATCAGGATATGGGTACTGCATACCTATCATTGGTGGTGGGGGTGGAGTGGACATGCGTGTGACAAGATGTCTAATCAATCTACTCCGGTTTTTACCAATTCTAGTTAAATATGGTTAAGTTTCCCCTTCAGACAAGAGGCTTCACTAGATGAGATATTCTCAGGCTTCACTGCTGGACCGATCCTGGATTGGAGGCTTTCACTCTTGACTGCTACTCCTTCTGTTACTTTCGCCATATTGTTCAGTTTTTGCTGCAGCACGCTGTTGGAATTTTAGAGGTCATTTCTTTCCTTTCATGGATGATAATATAATTGGGCCTCGACGCAAGAAAATCTGTCTTCGGGGGTTTCAGCCAGCCAGAGAACAGTTTATCTCTACCTAATCTGTGTCAGATACCTCATTCCGGCTTGTGCTATTTATACAACCTGTAAGCTATTTCCATTGCAACAGCTAATGGTTTACCTAAGTGTATACACTAGCTGACAATCTATTTATAGCTAGCTAAATATACCATTCAAAACTTTGATAATGGTCATGAAGAGGCCTAATTTTGACCTTTAACATGTATGTTTTTGTGAGTTATTAAAGTTAAATTATCCCTAAATGAATGTTCTTCATATATAACTAACAAAAACATTTAAACTATGATTTTGCTGAAGTATTTTTCCAGGGCTTGGTTCACTCCTTGACAAATTATGGGAATTCCAACACTTGAGACATGGTTCCATTTAGCTCAAGGGGCTCATTGTGTAATTTTTGAGATCAAAAAGTATCCTTATGTATTGGCGATGCCAGCTGCAAAGTTATAACACCCTATGGCGATCCTCTATGCTTTTATCCAACCACAAAGAAAAGTGTGAGAAATGGAACACGACTTGACATGACCCCCTAACTTACAAAACCTCTGATATTTGTAAATGGGGAGAGATCAGTGTATGAAAGAGTATTGTTTGACAGATTTATGGTTAAAACAAATAGTTTGTGTCACTACATAGGAAATATCATCAACAATGCAGCATTTTGCAGTGGGGTTCCCCATGGGTTCGAAATCTGTAAAAATGGAAGAGCAGTCTTTATTAAACTGTGGTTCCGCTTGGCTCAAAAGATAAATTGCAAAATAAATTCTACCATGTCATCCAAATTACTTTATTGCATATTAGAATACAATTTTTGGTACAATCTAATAGTTAATTAGTACATATTTGTCCCTTTAAGACAGACATCATTAATTTGGAAAATCTGGCCTCATGAAATGTAATACTGAATTCTGCTTGCTGTTATCACTCATTCATTGTTTTTGCAAATGATGCTAGACAGTAGACAGTATGAGAAGCTTGTACATTTTTAACCCTTGTCATGCTGCTACATTTTAACCCTTGTCATTTTGCTAATTTTATCCTCTGCAACATCAGCACCCCTTAAGCATGTATTTTTGCCCCCGAGTGAAAATAAGTGTGGATCTTGATCAGGTGACTTATTTTAGAAGCCAACTGATTGTATCTACACAGCTTTTAAAAAAATTAATCTGGATTCGGCATGGCAACTTAAACTTGCTGAACCCACATGAACTCAAATTATACTATATCTGCACTCTTATCAAAGCTAGTGTTTAAATGTGTGGCGCTGCTGGTTTTACTTAGCCTGGGTCCAGTCGTCAATATTTTGGCACTAATATTCTTATGCTAATATCCTAAAAAATAAGAGTATAAAGTATACCACATCAAAGGTACAGGTTGTCCGTTATTAATTTCGATTTTGACCAAAGAACGGAAAAATAAAAAAGAAGAAAAAATGATCAGACTGGAGCCCAGGCTAGTTTTACTTGGTGGGGAAAGGTATCTGATTACATTTTAGCAGCAACATTGGCCTATCTTTTTACGAACAACACAGGCGCAGACCAGAATGAGCATCCGCGCAGTCTGATCAGCACCTTTGTTATTCGCTTTTTGGAAAGTACCATATGTAAACTTGCTACAGGTGAAAATTTAATTTTCTAAATAGTCTTTGTAGCTGAGGAGACTGGTTTGAATCTCGCTTTGACAGGAAAATACTGAAGATATTATTAATTTGTCTTCCTGGTGTCTCATGATGGTTAGGTGGCTCTTCCTCGCGGTGCCACGGGGTTGTCTACAGTTTGTGATTGTGGTATTTCCTGATCATACTCACTTACTATTTTTCTCGCGGCGAGGCTCATACATGTATATGATTGGGCCAACTCCAGCTGGTTGTTGTTATCTTTTGCAAATGAGGGCGCTGTGGTGGAGGAAAGACGTTTTATTTCTTGCTTAGAAGAAATTTTCATTTTTACTGTGTTATTCTGCACATAGTCTTTTTTATTACACAAAGTTCTTCCAGAAACGTTGTACATATGTTCTTATGTGGTGAAGGTCTGGTGCTTGAATGAAAATGTCTACGAATCGTTAAAAATTGAAACACATTGAAATTTCCTCGTAGGCACACACACGCCACCATCTTGAATATTTTTGGAAATTGGAAAAGGAAACTCGATGGGGTCTTCTTGTCTGTCGTTTAATGTGAGAGGATTCTCACTGTATATTATCTATAACTCATATAAAACCTCCCCAACAAAATTATGTGCCGTAAATGATAAAACTTTTGGAATTTGACTTGGATTCGTCGAATGGTTCGTGAAGGTGAAAGTGTTTATGTACTTTTTACAATATTGTGTTTTAATAGCCCTCCTGCTCTACATGAGACCATAATATAAATACCTCTACCGTACAGCTTTTAACCATATATAATCATCTGGAGCCGCAAATTTTACCAGAACTTTAAAATCCATTTTAACAATAACTTTTGTGTGAAGCTATAGCAAGCCTACCTTGGTCTATTTTGTCCTGGTGCCAGCATTAAATTTGGATTTTATAAAAGTGATAATGGCTGAAAAATTGTGCAATGAAGTTGTCCCTAGGAAAAGCCGGCATCTGGGCGAGAAAAGGGGTGCCCCCCGAAATTGTGAACAGAGACTATGTCCTTGAAAGGAAACGTGCTCTTGAAAAGAAGATTATCTCTTGTATGTCCGATGTTAAGGTAGCATATACTCTTAAAGAACAGAAACACATCTATTCTATGTCCACATAGTCCAATCTGTGACTATATGCTTCTACCAGTCTCGTGTTGATGACAATAGGCATAACTTTAAAGTAAAAGTAATAAATATCACGGATTTCTCGAGTGCTCACATTGAAACTCAAATTAAGGTGCATCAAAAAACTAGTACGGGCTGCAGCCATGTGAAATTTACTCCAAACTTATATCATGCCACAGACCCTGTCATGGTGAATGGAAAAAACACCAACCTATTATTGAAAGATCATGAACTGATTGTAAAGGATATTTTCTAGAAGGAAGAGGTAGAATCGTTGGATAGGAACTTTTTTGCGGCAGTTAAATCTTAACTAAAACAATTTAAGTGTGTTTCAAAAAACGTCGCGTGTCCCCCCAAAGGTACCAAAAAGTATGTGAATAGCTCCATCCGGTACACTGCATCTACTGAATCAAATGGACATCATGTAGAAAATTAATGCAGATTGTGAAATTGACAGAGTCCGTGGATGAGACAGTGTTGCTGAGGATCTAGACTACGTAAAGAAAGAGTAAAAGACAGGATCTGCTGTGACCAATGCCACCAGTGGTATCATTTTGACTGCAAGAACCTGAGTGCACCGGACTTTGATAACATTCAGTCTGAACAGCAATTTTATTGTAAAAGTTGTCAACTTGAAAACAGTACTGTATTATCGGAATATCTGAGACTTGAGAAATGACGAGACCGATCTAAAGGAAATGTCATCTGATACCATTCTGCTGGGAACAGATACACATTCTACAGGTGTCTTGAAAGATGATAGCGTGCAAGAAATACATAACAACCAGATTGCGGTCGAAGCTGGCCGTGTCCCCTCTTCTCATAAGCAGACTTTAGACGCAATACACCATGATGTCCCACCTGGTCCTGACTGAATCTATCCCCATTACTAACTTCTAATGGAAGACAACAGGAGGTAATCAAGCAACAGGAAAAACCTAGATCTGGCGAACATTCTGACAAGACCTTCAGGACAGACACAGATAAAGCACCTGTCATGCCCAAACCTGGTTCACCCAAAAAGAAGCCATCCAAGCCAAAGCGTGGGAAGAAAGCAGATACTCCTCATGAAAATGATGACCAACTGAAGTTCGTGCAAACATATATTGAATCACTTGAAAGGAAAAATTGCGACCTTCAAGAATCCCTCAACCTTTTTAAGCAGGAACTTAACTTGGTGAAAGTTGAAGCTACAGGGAAATATGAGAACCCCCAGCCTCCCACAGCGCCTGCAGCGAGTTCTGGAAACATAACCTAGAGTGAGGCCTTTGCTCTGAGAGATAGACTCAGTAATATCGAACCGACACTGGTTAAAAAAAGGATGAGCTCACTGGAACATCTTGTCACACGTATGTCTACCCCACCTACTCCGCCATTGCCAACAATGCAGTATCCATTTAACAATATACCTTACCCTCATTGTTTTGGCTACCAATCTGTCCCTTTTCATCTTCTACAGCCTCCTGCGCAGGTTCAGAATCCATTCTTCTCGTTTCCGATTATGTATCACACACCCCTCCGGTGGCCTATCAGTAACTTTCTGTAACGTTGGGTCCACACCAGTACAGACCTATGTCATTTACCCAGCCTGATTATGCTAGACACATGGCTCATCACCTACAGGAGCAGAGTGTGAGAATTCCTCCACTCACACCCAACAGAACTTTGGCAGAAGTGATAGAGAGAGGGAGGCACAACTCAGATCCAACCAACAGCAAGGAGTTGGAGGGATATAGAGACCTACTTTTGTATGTTCCGCTGAAGACCCTGTCCTTCATAACCGCCCAGAACACACCAGCACATCATGGTGAGTCTAAGAAGCAGCCTCTCCCTCATTCGGAGAAGACCCCTCAACAACACCTGGAAGAGCGGATCTCTGCACCTTTCCCTGTATGCTCAAGCCCAGCAAGCCGCCCAAGTGCATTACCAGCCCCAGCACCAAAGTAAGTAAGGGTGCAAAGATCAGGAGTCGATACAATCAAGTACCACACCCGACCCAGGATACAAATGGGAAAGTTACAAACTCACAGTTAGACACGACAAACGAGAGCCAAGAGGTCAGCCCTTTCCCAGCAGGTGACCACAAAGCACATATAAACAGACGAACACAAGACATAGCAAACATAAGACAGAACAAAAACATAAAAGATCCACAAAAGAAGTACCGCCTTGGAACGGTCAGCCTGGTCAAGACAATCATCTTATATTACATAATCTAGGGACGACAGAGGAAACCCACTCCCAGAAGGACAAGAATCACGAGGCGCCCATCCAGTGTGGCGATGTCGTCTGTGCTACTTCTGAATCTTCGTTAACCCACATATCCACAGAGGGAGCAATCGCCTTGTTCTAAGTTTGAACGTGATGGCATACAAATTCCTGATACAGTTTCTTTTTTATCCACAGCGCGAGCAACCCACCTCACATAGACAAGGAAGAGGAGAAGCTGTTTAAGATAACTACACTGAATGTAAAAAAATAGAAACAAACAGTCAGAATGTCTATAAACTGTTGAGATCTTCTGATTCTTTGTCTTCAGGAAACATGGCTGTTCAATTTCCAGCTCAACAGGCTTGATGAAATACACAAAGATTTTGAGGGGTTTGGTAAAGCTGTTGATGATAACGACCCTATTCCCTCAACCCAGAAACCACGTGGGTACGGAGGGGTGGCAACCCTTTTTCAAAAATCTATGAATTTGAAAGTCAGGAAGTGCCTAGATGGTGGCTCCTGCGTTTTTGTACCGGAAATTGTCTCTGACCTCCAACTCTGCATCATCAACGTCTACATGCCATGTAGGAATAGTAAAGCTACAGATGCCTTTGAAGATATTATTCTGGAGATACAGGAGGTTCTGGATAAATATACATCTACTCGTGCTATCATCTTGCTCAGGGACATGAACTCATCTCTGTTGAACAGAGGAGCCAATGCTCAAGAAAAGAAGCTGCAAAACTTCTGTGCCCAGAATGACCTAGTTTAATTGCAGCATGATGTGAATGGAGATGATGAAGCGGAAATTGATTATATTCTTCTAAATAAAAAAGCAAAACCCCTTGCTAAGACTGTTAGAGTTGAAAACTACACAGCTTCCAACACCTCAGACCATGTCCCAGTGTATATTATCTTGAACATCAAAGCAGTGCGTAAGGACTTGAAACACGTTTTCTGTGAAGATGAAACCTAGATGGGAAAACTTCAATAAATTGGCTTATGAAGAATATATGGCAAAAAACATCCCTACTTTTCATTTGCCAACATCCAACTTTGAGTTCATTTTGTCCCTTGGTCATTTTATATCGGTGCTAAAGCAAGGTGGCCAATCACGTGGTCTGCCTGATTGGGTTCATGGACTTTACGAACCAGTAATCGGAGATCACAGGTAAGGAAAATTGTTAATAACTTTCGTTATACTAAGTCGAATTTCATGTGTTAAAGTGCAAACCCCCCCCCATATTTTTCTGCACAAAACTAAGTTAAAGTTTCTCCTGGGTTCGCTGCAGTTTTCCAGATTACTTTGACCAACTGAAGTGTGTACCCAATCACGGAGAATTCTCCGTTTTTTCTTCAGTTGGTCGAGGTAATTTGGGAAACTACAGCAAACCAAGGAGAAACTTTGACACAGTCTTGCGCAGAAAAAAATGAGGGTGGGTTTGCACTTTGCCGCATGAAATTTGACTTAGTATTACGAAAGTTATGAATGATATGGAAGTCCGTGAACATAATCATGCTGACCACGTTATTGGCCACCTTGTAAAGGATGCCGTGTTCGCCAGCATACCCATCCATAGGAACACAAAAAATATGCAGAATGGGACCAAAAGAGTTTGGGACCACAAAATCAGTGAAGCTCTTAAAGCATGTAAAGTTGCATTGTGGCAGTGGAGGGAGGCAGGCGAGCCATCCAGCAAAACCATCCCCTGGTTATTCATGTGAAGCAATCTAAAACACTACTCCGAAAATCCCAGAGACAAGCAGAAGCCAAAAGGACAAGTGACAAAGTAAAAAATATAATGTCTTCTGAAGGTAGTGACAAGGAGTTCTACAAACTGGTAAAAGATCAAGAAAGACAAGTGACACTCCTTACAGTCCTATGTGTTGAAAGAAAGGTTTTGGAGTCCCCTGATGACATATGCGATGGATGGTCCACCCACTTTGGTTCCCTTGCAACCCCATTAGAAATGGACCAATTTGACAATGACGCCAAGATTTTATTTGATTGTTTGATTTGATTCTTTACGTCCACTCAACAATCTTTCAGTTATGTGGGACGGTCTTCCTGGGTTGAACCAGTACTAAGCTAGGATAAATGTGTCTTGCTCAAGGACCACAACGCAGTGACACCGGTGAGGCTCGAACCAGTGGCCCTTCGGTCTCGAGTCAAGCACTCTATTACTGAGCCACTGCGCTCCCAATGACGCCAAGATAACCTATCTGGAGGATATTGGGCACATTCTCCACATTTGTAGGGATTCTAACATGGTTATTGATCCCGTTTCGACTAGGGAGGTCCAAACTGCACTCAAAAAATTCAAATCAAACAATGCAGCTGAGTGAATGGATATCACCTGTGAACATCTTACCTTTGGGGGACCCTTGTGATCCATTTCTTGACGGACATGATCAATTATATATTTGAATGCAAACAGCTAGGTGCCCTCAGTGCTGAAGGAGGGGCTGGTTACCCCAATATTCAAAAACAGTGATAGGTCCAACCCACCAAACTATCGTGGAATAACCGTTACTACTATGCTTCTTAAGGTGATTGAGCATGTCCTCAACATAAGACACAACGCCATATTAGATCCATCTCAGTCGCGTTTGCAGAAAGGATTCACTTCAGGACGTTTATCTATTGATGCTGCGCTGATCCTCTCAGAATGCACCGCTGAAGCCAAGAATGAACGCATGCCATTGATAGTTGCAACTTTGGATACCCAAAAGGCCTTCGACGTGATTGATCACAAGCTCCTTCTGAGAAGATAGATGAATTAGTGATGCTGACTGGATGATCTTTAGAAATATGTATAATGATCTTAAATCTGCTTGGAAGAGACACTCTTATCCCCATTTGTAAAAAAGCAAGGGGTCAGGCAAGGTGGCGTGCTATGCACGGGACATTATAAGAGATACAACCATCCATTTCTGATTGAGATAGAGAATAAATTCACTGGTGCCAAGATTGGCTACATAAGAGTACCTCATGTAACTTTTGTCCATGATGTCGCGCTGCTGACTAATGTTGCATCAGAGAGGCAGGTCATGCTTCCATGTACCGGTAGTTATGCAAACATAGTGTAATATTGCTTGCTGGGGTAAGACATGTATAGACACAACATAAATCAAAATATATTTATTGTACGTAAAGCTACATGTTTACTATTATCAGCCTAAAATGATACTGTCTGGTTTCTGCAAAGGTACACAAATGAAAGTGGATATATATAATGTAAAACAATTAGGATGCTGGAAGGCAGAGCCTATGCAAATAAGCTAACAATGTTACAGCCCCCCTTTTCTCTGCTTTAAACTTCTGGGTAGTATTATTGTCAAAAGTACTTTACCAATGATTCAGCATTCACAGTCAGCATGTTAATAGGTTATCCTGGGTTGGGAAGATTACTGCCTCAATGTCTGCTGAAATGAGTTGGTGATAAGAGTTCAAAGTTAGCTCTCAAGCAATGTGTATTTAGTCTAGCATTGTTTCAAATATAAGCTTATTGGGGTAAATAGGATCTTAGGATATTTTAGAATATGTCTGCAATCAAACAATCATTATTAAAACAAAGAAAATGCAAAATATGCATTATGAACATTTACAGCGCAAAACAACTAAGTTATTCTGAGTAGATAAGCTTTGGTTATTCTGAGCTGATGTAGATACTCTATTAAATCGCATTGTACTGCTTTATATCAACATAATACTTTTCTCACTTGAATGGTATATCACTGGTGTTATTCAAATGTATTACTCCAGATAAAGAGAATATAATACTCTAGATAAGCACAGTTGTAATTTCAATAAGTAGAACGGTATTCCGAATTAGTAGAATATCTCACAGAATTTATATACTCCAAATAAACACATAACTGAATTTATTTCCAATAAATAGCACTTAGTGAATTTTTATTTTATTAAAAACACTACTCAGAAATAAACTACTGAAACTGATATAGATAATTATTTACAAACATGATCCTTAAGATACAGAGGAGAATTCCGAATTCGGGTGGATCTCCGTAGAGTGACTGGTTCATTCTGATCATTTGTCTGTATGTTGGTGTTCTCCTGTCTGTCCTTGATAAAAGTATCCTCTGTCTCGTCAGTCCCTGGTAAATCAGGTGGGTTTAAGACTGATTTAAACTTAGAAGAGTTTCTTGTGATCTGTTTGTCTTCCCGTTGGGCTGTTACCATATTACCTTTCTTATTTGTAACCTCATACTGACGCGGGTCAAATGGGGTAGTCATTTTGATCTCCTTGTCTTGTTTCACAAGGACGCGATTTCCAACGTATGGCTTTGATGGTTTGGTTTTTGTCTGCATAAGTTTTCATTTTTGTTTCCTATTTTTGTCCATGATCTTAGCTTTTTAACAACTTACTATAGATTAAGATTTTACGGGTGAGGTGGGTATTTTGATGTTAACTGCTCTCCCATAAAATAATTCAGAAGTGACTGATTAGTTGTTGCATGAGGATTTGCACGATTGTTTCTCAGAAAAGCGTACATATCTTGTCTCCAACATCTATGTTGTGTGTTAGCTGCGCGAATAGCTTTTCCAATTGAACGCATAAATCTTTCACAAAGTAAGTAAGGGTGCAAAGATCAGGAATCAATACAATCAAGTACCATACCTGACCCAGGATACCAATGGGAAAGTGACAAACTCACAGTAGACACCACAAATGAGAGCCAAGAGGTCAGCCCTTTCCCAGCAGGTGACCACAAAGCACATATAAACAGACGCGCACAAAGACATAGCAAACACAAGACAGAACAAAAACATAAAAGATCCACAAAAGAAGTACCGCCTTGGAACGGTCAGCCTGGTCAAGACAATCATCTTTTAGCCTGTGCGACCTAACTCCGCCCGCCCAGCGGCCGTCCAGGCCCCGATTAGCCCGGGCCGCCTCTCACGCTATATAAAATGTCTCCCTTTTCTAGTGTTGCAATAGTTAGCTGATTCTTGACACGCGAAAATGTATCAATGTATTTGTTTGATGGGTACGTTTTATTCCATGTATTATGCCTGACATTCGAAATGACCGTTTGTAAGTCACTGTCCTTTGACGTCTCTTGAACAATTTCCTGCATTGTCATTGCTTTGGGAACATCCTGATCTGCAATGAATAATACGTATTCCTCTGCTATGCGCGATTGACTTGGGTTTTAAGTTGTTGTAACTGGATGTCTGCTCAAATAATCTGACATATTGGATATTACAGGTTAATAAACAACTTTAAAGTCAAAGGCCTGTAGCCTCATTTTCCAACGTTCAAGTCTCATGGGCGGCTTTGATTTTGGATTCCCATATATGTTTTCCAATGCTTTTGCGTCGCTTGATTAGAACAAATTTATGACCAAACAAGTAAATGTGCCAATGTTCGATAGCCCACACAATAGCTAAGTTTTTCCTCTCAGTTTGTGAGTAACGTGTTTCAACGCCTGAGAGTGATTTACTCGCATAACAAATCACTTTGCCTTCTTGAAGCATAATTGCTCCTAGTCCTACCGGGCTAGCATCTTCAATTATTTGTGTTTCCTTGTTTGGATCAAAATATGTCATGGCTGTTTCGCTACTCAAGTCTGATGTGGTATAATGCGACCAGGTAACGGACGTTGGGCGTGTCAGAAAGAACACTGCCATTCACTGTTAATTTAGACTGGCGAGAGTTGCTTAACGCGAGCGCTTTAATGTAGCACTACGTAGCGCTTTCCTAACTCTATGCAACGATTATACCTCAAGAAAGCGCTATTTTGTAACAGTCCGTTACACAACGATAACATTCTTATTCAAGATATGCATACACAAAAAAGCGCTACGTAGCGCTCTGCCTATGCAACGGTTCGTTTCAGAGATTGCTTTCCGCGAGACTGCTCAAGATTAGTTTTGTAGCGTTACGAAGCGCTATAATGTAACATACCGTTGCAAAGCAAAGTGCCACAAAGCAATACAAAACGCTCGCGTTAAGCAACGCATCCCTGGTCTACAGTAAATTGGGTAAAACAGCAGAGGTACGCTTTAATTGTGCAAAACAGCTGAACCGCAGACGACAAAAGCGATCAGCTTTATACGGTTAGTATGCCTGGTAAACGTTCGCAAGTAAATCTAAGCAGAAAACCTAAAGTCTTACTTGTTTACAGACACATTGGTATATATTATTGCTCACTGGCCAGTGCCTCCTAGTACGTATGTGGATTTTAGTCAAGATCAGCAAAGCAGCCTGGTCCATGTTAGAACGGTTGTTGCTGCTACATGTATAAAGATATAGAGACAGGGTGCACAGCGTGATGAAGATCGGATTGCATATAGCATGCTTTTATCTGTGATTTCCTTTGGTGTTGTATTTACTATACAGCTATGTCTCAAGTAACCATCTAAAACGCAAAGCTGCATACACTGGCAGAGTTATGATATACGGGTTAAAACGGTATACATGTTATATAGGTTTAATGATTACACATTATTGAACTAACCCAATAAACAGGCTGACATGAATGACGCCTTCAAAAACAGAAGTTATTAATCGGCTTTTGGGTCACTGTCTAGCCGCGCACTCAACCCATTCCTATCTCCGTTAGCTTAACCCTTGGTTTGAGTTTCTCTGGAGGCACCATGCTGTGTCCTTGTGCAAGACGTAGTATGCTCTATTTAGTACTGGTTCAACCCAGGAAACGCCCCGGCATGACTGAAAAGTTTTTGACTAGGATGTTAAGTATCAACTGGAATAATCGAGGTCCACATTTGCTCAGTGCTAGTGTGTTGGACCTGTGATTAAAGGATTGCTATTTTGAGAAGGTTCACTGGAAGCACTGTGTAATGTCCTAAACAAGACACTTTATTCTCTGCTAAGTACTGGCTCAACCTAGGTGGACAGGGAAACGTCGCTCCATGACTGCAAAAATGCTGGCAGCGACGCAAAATACCAATGCAAACAAACAAAATCAACTCTAAATAACAAAAGAGACATTCATCTCTAAACTTTGCTGCAGTTGTGTGCGTCTACTGATACACAAGTTTATCAATAATATGCTACTTGACAAATATTCACGTAATATATGTTGTCGATGAAAATATTCCTCCAGATTATGTTTGTTTGCAAGAAAATGAATTGGTGTTTAGCTCTGAATTCAATAAAATAGCATTACAAAAACAACAACATAAAAATAGCCCCCTTCCCTACACACACATGCGCAACACAAATTAAAATTGAGCATGATGAGGTTTCAATATCTGGACCACAGGGAAAGGGTACACAGATATTTCATAAAACAATAAAATCTTGCGTGATGTCGAAGATTGATGATTTGCTTGTATAGTTTAAGATACACGTGTGTGTTTAAGATACATGTTGATCTACGTACATATTTTAAAGAAAGTATCTGGACTGATCAGATTCATCTGCAATAATTCGAAACGATTAATTTTCACGATACTAGATCTACAGGTATATAATTTTGGTGTGGAGAGTTTTACAGATGGGTGAATACGCAAACAATGCAACCTGGCTAACCGATTTCCCCAATATATTTGTCCAGGGTTTAACTTAGCTAAGAACCGCCCAACGTCTCTTATCTGGACGGACTATACTTGATTGTATCGATTCCTGATCTTTGCACCCTTACTTATCTTAACTGGTCGAATACTTGTTGCTGTTCATTGTTCAACTGCCACTCAGCATCTTTTTCAGAAGTGCTCGCAAGGGCTCAGTTGTTGTTGAGTAGTTGGGTGTAAATCTTGAGACATAATTGGCCATACCAAGAAAACATTTTACCTCAGATACGTTTGTTGGCGCTGGTGTCTTCTTGATCACTTCACATTTGCTAGGTGATGCTGAAAGTCCTTTTTCTCCAAATACATATCCATACAATTCCAAACTGGGTTTATTGAGTTCACATTTATCCTTGTTTACAGTCAGGTGTTTGTCTTGAAGCCTTTTGAATGTAGCTTCAAGCCTTTGATCATGTTCCTTTTGATTACATCCAAAAACTATGATGTCATCATTTATGTTTCGCACACCTTATAGACCTTCGAGTGCATTTTGTATTGTACTTTGAAATATTTCTGCAGCACTATTTAATGTTTATTCCAAAAACTGAGACGTTTGTATCTGCGTAATCCAACGTGTGTTGTAAACGTAGTGACGTTACGTGATTGGGGTGATAACAACAGCTGATGATACCCTTGACGTAAATCCAATTTACTGAATACACATGCGCCATTTAAGTTGACAATCATGTCATCAATTGTTGGACGAGTACGTTTGATCGCTTTTTTTGTAACCTCATGTCTACGCATATACACATTTCTTTAGACTTGCTTTTGGGTTTAGGCGCGACCACTATCGGTGATACCCAATCTGTCGGACCATCAGCATGCTCTATGATATCTAGATCCTCGAGACTTTGCAATTCTGCTTCAACTTGTTGTCTTATATGAAACGGTATTCTTCTGTGTGGTTGAGTGACTGATTGAACATTTGGATCAATGTACAGCTCAATCTGTGTATCCTTTAGTTTTCCTATGCCTTTGAAAACTTGAGGATATATTTCAAATAACTGTTCAGCTTTACTCGAGTGTAACGAGTGAATTTCAGGTATTACTTGAAGATCAACTGAAGTTGTGTATGAAAGCAAATCTCTACTTTTACCTTAAGTGACGTAAAACGTAATTTTGTCAGACGTTTCCACCGTTGTCTGAAACTTCCCAAGCAGAGAAACCTTTTCATTTGCTCCGTATGCATAAACTTTAGTATCCGATTTACACAATTTGGGTTTTTGTTTCATTGATTTGTAAGTGGATTCATCCATCACGTTGATCGAACTTCCTGTATCAATCAAAATCTTAACTGGGTGTTCATTGACATGTATCCTGATTTTAGGTCGTGATGTCATCGCATTCAAACTAGAAAGTCCAAATAAATAGTTTTCAGTCTCATTGTCTCTGGTTTCATCACTGCTCTCAACATTATGTACTGTTCTAGATCTTGCCTGTCTTTTCTTAGCATGACACACACTTGCAAAATGATTTTTCTTCTTACAAAAGTTACATGTTTTTACCTTCCGCTGGGCATTTAGAGTCTTTATGAGGATAATCCAACCCACAATGTCTACATTTAACAGTTTTCCTCTTTTCCCGTGGTATGGGTTGTTTAAAGTTACTAGCTTTCTTCTTCTTTTGAACATAGCAATTTTTTCCGAATCCGCAGATTTGTGCTCAATTTGAGATACGTGTTTTTCTGAAAGTTCTAAAGCTCTGGCTTCCTTAATTAAAGTATCTAACGTCATGTCATCCCTTAATGCTTTGCGTCGAAGCCGTGTAGAATCACATCCTTGTATGATCTGTGATCCTATTTCTTTGTCGTTGCTGTCAAATTTGCAATTTTCACTTAATTTTCGAAGCCTGGTGTGGAAAGTGTCAGTAGGTTCATTTGCCTCTTGTGTCGCCTGTCTGAATTTATAAATCTCAAATTCTTTACATTTCTTTGGCGCAAAATAGTTGATCAGTTTGTCCAAAGCTGTGGCATAATCATTGCCTGTGTCTGGTTAAGTGTCAAATATGCCGTTGACCTGTGCAGTAACAAAGCACGTTTCCGTTTGTTGTCTTTGATATCTTAGCCCACTAGTACGTTCTCTAGACGTGCACACCATTTCTTCCAACGAGTGTCCACCGCTGGCTCTTGAACATTGAAACTAGGAAATACTGGTAATCCTTGTGCCATTTTAATATGATTGAAACATCAGTGTTAGTAATGAAACATCTAAAGTTACAGTATCCAGTAAAGTTTATTCAACTTATTAATTACCCAATTGTTTGTCCAAATAATGTTTAGTTCAAGTTTATCCTTGTCACCATTGTAATATCGCTTGTTGGACTAAGACGTGTATAGACACAACATAAATCAAAAGATATTTATTGTACGTAAAGCTATATGTTTACTATTATAAGCCTAAAATGATACTGTCTGGTTTCTGCAAAGGTACACAAATGAAAGTGGATAAATGGTGTAAACCAATAAGGATGCTGGAAGGCGGAGCCTATGCAAATAAGCTAACAATGTTACATCATAGCACGTTTTATGCTCCATCCAAACAAAAGCTGCATTCGTATATTTTGGGAATAATACGCACAACCTCAGTGTGCTTCATTTACTCTGAATGCTGAAGAGATGGTCCAAGTTGACCACGCAAAGCATCTTGGTATCCATAGAGAAGTGAACAACAAAGTTTATGTTGATGAGAAGATTTCACTAGGTCGGAAAACAGCATATTCCTTGATGGGTGCAGGTTTACATAGTGGTAATGGTTTGAAGCAGAGCGTAGGCGGAAAACTATGGTCAACATATGTGCTCCCTCATTTTACCTATGGCATCGAGGTGCTTGATTTGAAAGCCATTGACATAAACTCTTTGGAACAGTTTCAAAGAAAATCCCTCAAGCAATTGCAGTCTCTACCAGATAGAGTTCAAAATTCGATTACCCTTGCCCTGCTAGGAATACTTCCAGTTGAATCAGTGTTACATAAGAATATGCTTAATTTATTTGGTCGCTGGATTAGGACCGATGGTATCGAAAAAGAAATTGCAGTGCGTCAACTTGCTATGAAGTCTTCAACAAAACTATCATGGTTTAATAAGAATAAGGAACTTCTGAAAAAATACAATTTGCCATCACCGTCTCAACTCCTAGAAAATGTCCCAACAAAAACAGATGGAAAAAATAGTTAACAATGCTATCAACGGTGCGGTCAAAACCCAGTGGCGGGAGGACATCAAGACGAAATCTTCTTTAACGTACATATACCCAGACAGTGTAAGTGTTGGTGTTGGGCACCATGTATGGTCATCAGTGCACGATAATATTCACAATAGCCGAAGAGCACATCTTAAATGCTGTCTCCTTACTGGTACATGCACCCTCCAGAGCAGTGTTCAAACAGTTTGCTGTAAACCCTACCTGAAGAGTGTGTGGACAAGCCCGGAGACAAGACAGCATTACTTGGCTGAATGCCAGCCTCTCCAAAAGCCGTGTAACCGTTTTTTAAGAAGATTCAAAGTGTTACAGAATCTGATGTTGATATTGGGAACATGGTGCCCATGTGTAATGTGACCCAACTTATACTTGATCCCAGCATGCTCTTCAACTCCAAGACTGTCATTGACAAAATTGAACTACATAGTAGAAAACTTATCTCAATCCTACATAAATTAAGAACTTGAATCCTACTTGAGAAAGACAAACAACAGGGCCCCACGAGTTCAGCCTTTAATCACTTTCGAGGCAATTCCAGCAAGCAGCAGAAACTACAAATTCAGAATAGAAAAAAACACACAACATTTTACGTCAAATCGACGGTTCGACGATTTTTAACCGGCGGGACACTACCAACAACTAACCAACCAACCAACTAGCTGTTTCATTTATCTTATCAGGAGCCTTTCAATGGGTCTTGTCAGGGGCTACACTATGCCTCTGCTGTCCTGTTTGGTAGACCTCAACTTGGAACTGTTCGTCAGCAATCTATTCGAGTAAGGGGGTCTGTGAGATCAGGGTTATGTGTTTCCGAAGATCTTATGCAATTATGGTAACAGTAATAATATTAAATCACAGACACTTTGTTGTGGCACTCGACCTGGTGGTGCTCCGACACGCCTACAACTTCGCATCAACCACGAACTTAGGACCGCTACTAACGTCCACGCGTCGGGCCTGACATTTAGCCTAATAAATTTTATTACAGGAAACGTCAGAGCAATCTGGAATAACATAGTCTGAGAATAAGCGTAACGGAAGTAGAGCTTTATGTACCAGGGGGACCAATCTATGGTCTGGGTGTTTCAATGGACTGGGCGTTTTGGTGTTTCAGTTGACTAGGAGGTGTTTGGGTGTTGCAATGGTCTGGCTTGTTTGGGTATTTCAGTGGACAGGTGCGTATGGCGTGCAAGTAGACTGAGCGATTGATGTTTCAATGGACTGGGTGGCTGTGGGTATTTCGGTTGGCTGAGTGGTTATGGGTGTTACGTGAGCTGTTGATTTAGGGTGTTTCCGTGGACTTGGGTTGATCCCAGTGTTCTGGGTGGTATGGCAATCGGAACTGCCTCGGCCAATTCCGCGAAATTCCGTGGAATCAGACGCTTGATTCGATTCTCGAATCGTGCCGGCTTTCACCGAATGGGCGGTATGGGTTGTTTCAACTGACTGTGTGGTTTGCGTGATGGTATTGAATGTTGCCATGTAAACGTATGCATTGTATAATGCTAACCATAGGGCTATAAAAGCTGTTACCCTAATTAGGTAACAAACTGTGTTGCACTCTAGACCCGTATTTAGTAACCCTGTCAACGCATTTTGTTACCGATAACAAAATGCATTGGGGTAACAAAATGTGTCCTACGAGGGTCATTTGGAAAGTTCTTAGCATGGCATCATAACTCCACAAATTAAGCGTTGATAAAATAATACATTTTTGGAAATTAGAATTCAACGGCTACATGATGGTTTAATCTTTGTCGAAAAAGTATTTGGCGTGCACGTGCAGTGCATGTTCAAAATGAGTAGGGGTTTATATACTGGCTGAAATTTTAAGTAAAATACTTGGAAAAAAGCGAAGGAAAATTGGGGACCTTATTTACGATCATGATTTGACAAATTGAAAATTTGGTGCCAACTTATTTTTTATTAAAATATATTATGCGATCATTGCTTGCACGACTACCATCTTTACATTTAGAAAATGTTGACTAATAGAGAAATGGTAAACTTTCAAAAATGGGACTTTTTTCGAGTTTTCTTTATGCTTTTACTATAAATTGTGTCACTACAGGAGCACGAAAAAGGCCTATTGAGTATATGTTTTGCTTAATTTATAGCCAACAATGCATAAATATTATTTCGTCGCGCAAAATGTGTAGCTTTATTAGTTCTGTATCCAAGAAAATTAATCTTAATAAAATTACCCCTACTTTTCAAGAAGTGGGTGGGGTAACTCAACCCCGCATATTTTGTCGATGTCATAAAGAACTTCTCATGGTATCGCGTTAACTTTCACAAAAGTGATTGGTTTTTACTCTCAAGGTAATTTTACTTTTTTGCTTGCCACTGTTTTCAATTGAAATGAACCAGAAGGTCAACTCATCGCTAAACTCATTCTGCCCATGAGAAGAGTTTAAGAGTTATCTTCCCTTTGTTCTGGTTCACAAAATTTCTTTTGGTTTCAATACAAAGAGCATAAAATGTGCTTGACAAAAATATCATCGTACAGCATTTTCAAACTACTGTCGGTTATATATTTTCAAAATAACTATACATTGTGACTATGCGATTTTTAGACGTAAAAATAGGCGCATTGCTTTGCTTTCTAAACCATTGTGGTGTTGCTGTTACGGTAATTATTTATTAGAAACAGCCAACTCGGTCACCAATTGTATAATCACTGTACCAGATTGCGACCTACCAAATGGTACAAAATTATCTAGTTTCATGCACTATTCTAAATGTTCTGCACACTTTTCCAAAGGTAAAATGTTATATTATCTACCGAAATTTTGCGTTTTCCAGTATACAAACAGTATATGTATTCAAAGTAATATTTTTTGTGTTTGCACTATAACATTCTCGTGAAATGTGTGCTATAGCTTTAAAGGGATACCAAACAAAGGGTTTGTAAATTTGTTACGAAGATAATAGACCATGCTAAAAACTTTCCAAATGCCCAGCGTATAATGCATGCGTTGACATTCAGCTTTGCTTGGATGTCGAAGTTCTATCGATTAACAGACAACCTTTCATTTGCAGCATAGCAGCAGACAACATTTTTACTCTAAAAGTTCCAAATAAGACTTGATATTTAGTGTGGATTGCCTGCCAGCAAACAATTCACGCTAAACAGGAAGCCATAGGTGTGCCGAAAATGGAGACAATCCGCACGCTTGTCGTTTACAACATTTGTGATTGGAACTTTAAATGGTTAATACAATTCTTGCTGCTTTGTAAACATTATATGAAATTATTTCTCCATTAATACTATAAACGGTTTACCTGTTGTCATGGTTACAAGATAGTAATCAGTTAATGAGGATAGAATTCCAGAATATTTTGACACGTGCCATCAGTGACGTTGGCTAGAATCAGCACGCACTGATTAATATTAGCTGCTCTACTAGTGACTATCAGTGACAAGTGCACAAAACAGCAACAAGATCAGTTGAGATGTTAAAAGGTGAAAATAGTACTATTTCATAGGCGCTGGGTAGTTCGTTGGGCAAGTACCCAATGGGTATGGATGTCTTGTTTGGACACTCATCGACGGCCTGATCATCACCAATACTTTGGCGTATGTGAGCAACAAAGACTCGTCGGGACCCCTTCTGATCGCCTATGCGTTAACCCTTTTGTGCAGAGTGTCCTTTAAATGGGTCATGATCAAATAATATAGACCATGATGGTATGGCATTAAAAGCGACATCACACCAGGCTATCATAAAACTAATTTAAGTTGACCCTGCAGCCTTTGTAGAATAAAAAAAACCTAAACGGATACTTTTGGCAAACAGCAAAGACCCATATGAAATGCCGCCGAATGCGACATTACATCAGTTTCTACACTACTACGGTATGCTGAGACAATATCGATCCCCAGAGAACGGAATAAAATATTTTCGATTTGATTGATTTGATGCTTCACGTCTCAGTTAATATTTTTCAGTCATGTCGATCGCTTGGTTGAACCAGCATAAAGTGTTTCTGAAGGATATATATCACAGTGTCTTCGATGAAACTCGAACCTCAAACCAGGGACTTCTCGATCTCAAGTCGCGCATTCTATACCTGAGTCAGTCCACTCTACCTAAATTGTCTAAAAGTTAAAACCGGGGACCCCTCAATATATACAATGGGCCATTTTGTTTATATTTTCATAAACTTTATGAAAAAATTCCATTGGTCTCCAAACGGTAAGAAGCTAAATAATTTTGAAGTTTCTACTAGCATCCTCTTATAACGAATAATGGACTCCATTATCCACAGGAAAGCAATCACAGGTTTAGATACAAAAATTGTTGAGCGTAAAATCAGTGTAGATTTCATCTTACCCATCCGTTTTAGCCTATGTTTTGGGTGCTCAAAAGAACCGTCTCATTGAGACGGTTCTTTTTAGTACCCACAACATATGTTTTGGTTGAGAAATAAGAAAAAATATTTTTTGGTACGCACTCTAAACTAAATGCCTGGACTTAAGTATCTTTTCCCAGTGACTTGGCTTGCTTATTTGCTTTGAAGACACCTTGTCTCATGGGTAAAATCTGATCGTATAAAATGCTTTTTCAAAAGTAAAAGGTAGCGTGCCATATTACAATACAATATGTGTTGAAAATGTTCATGAAAATATCTGATTAGCAGCCTGAACTTTGGGAAAATATACAACGTACAACTAACTACTACAAAGTTCCCAGGGCAACATATAACAGTAGGCCACTATAGGCTCATGGGCGAAACGCCTTTTGAATGACCTTTGCGCTGATGGGCTGATAATGGGCCAAGACGGGTTTGTCCTAGTTTCATACATTCATTGAATGGAAAGAATATAAAAAGGCCCAACAGCGACCTGCCTGCTATGGCACATCACTGCTGAAAATGGGGTTTGTGTTAGTACGCGGTTTGCATTGCTCAAACACTACGTTAAAAAAGTAGCAAGCGCTGAAATGCCTATAAATAATCCATTTGTGGACACATCAAGTAACCATTGATAGCTAAACAATAACAATCATTTGAATTACAGTATTTAGCGACAGTATGATAAGATTTCTACACTAAAACATTTTTGAAAACATTTCGCACATGGCCAAGTCAAAAGAGTGGTTTCAGTGACACGTGATGACAAGTTTGAATCAACCAATCGGGCAAATCACATTGTTTTGTGACGCATTTGGTAAACAAGTATGTAGCATTGCCCACAATGCTCAGATCAAAAAGGTCAGTATGCGATATACATGCCAATGTCGTCAAACTATGAGTCGATGATGTATCCGCACAATGTCATGCTTTTTACAGATATTTCAATTGAACGCTTAATTTATAAACCACTGCCATCATGGCCAACATCTAGATGGCTTGCTTAATTAATAATCTATCATTTTTCTGTGAGTTCGATGACACTGCTGTGAACTTTTTTCTGAAAGTATGTACTCCTAGATTATGGGGTATGTATTTCCCAACTTCCCAAGGCTGTCGGTACCATAGACTGTTCAAAGTTGTCAAGAAGTCTTCTATCCACATTGATGCGTATGACAGTTTACACCAATATTCCCATCCGCGGCTTAACGCAAACTTGCCTGATTTGGGAGGAAACTGTAGGCAAATGTAACCAGCAAGCGAAATAAGTTATTGCCACTGGCTGGAAAAGTTCCCTTTAACCATGTATCGCCTCAACATTTTATAGAATATATATCTGAATCACCAAGGCAATCAGACGCTAAGAAATCAATCAGTGAAAGTGTGTTCAGGTGGGAATGTCACATGTTTCCTAGCTTCAAATGGTTTCGAGGTAAGGACATTTTGTTTTTTATGCTCAGTGCATCGCGTCACGCGCGATGAGGCTGGACGCATGCTTTTATGTGAATGTACATACCAGTATGCACAATTGCTCTGTCCATCATAAACAGATGCCGGTATAAGGGGTGAATGCAGGATTTCTGGAAAAGGTTCGCTTTGCTGATTTTATCTATTTATTTATTTAATTAAATATCCAATGAAAATGAAATAATTTGGTCTCACTGAGACCAAATAATTTCATTTTCATAGGATATTCAAAAACGCATATTCAAGCGACCCCAGAACCACCCCTGGATCCGCCACTGTGTATGCACCCAGTCAGCATTTCGAATGGCGTTTTGCTGGTGGGCCGATAGTGAGTTGGGTAATGACGCAATGTGTCTCCTACAAACTACTAAAACGCCAATCACGGATGCAGCAAAAGAGACGCGTTTTTATTCTTGTTTTAGAAATGCGACTTGTCATTTCATATGATTCGCCTACCAGCAGAAAGGTCGCGTGAAATACCTTTTTGTGTCTCTTGAATTAGCAAAATTCACTTGTTGCAAGTTTTGCTTATAGACAATATACAAGTTCAATCAATTTAATTTCTTTTTATTCGTCAAAGGACGTGTCATTTATTCCATTTTTGGAAAGTCCCAGGATTAGTGAAACATTCTACAAAAAATATGAAAAGATTAGTTTATTACATGGCGTACTCTTGTTTAAAATATTCTTCTTGAAAGGTGCTATATTAAAACTGCCAGAATTCCTCGTTAGTCCAGTCTACTTTTAGACTTAAGCAATTTTAAAGTTTATGCTTCCGATGATATTTCTAAATTTATTTCAAGCCTAAATATAGCACTGCAAAGCAAATTTTCAGTGTAGAACTTAATAAGAACTGGGTGTCTAATTGCCATGCATTTGTATGCATTTTGTAAAACCTGGAGTGTCGTGGAGCATGGAGTGGAGTGCTATTTTTGGAGTATGTCTTTTAGTTTGTCTAAGATCACTACCCAGTCACATAGAGGTCAACTTATGACCTCTTAGAGAAGTGTCTATGAATTTTACTTATAAAAATGATTTAAAAAAAACAGCAAACAAATAAATTAATTAATCCGCCAAATACAAGTAAGTAAGACGGCAAAGATCAGGAAACAATACAAACAAGTACCACACCTGACCCAGGCAACCACATGGGAAAGTAACAAAAATACAATAAACATCACCAACAAGAACCAAGAGGACAAGCCTTTCCCAGCAGGTGACCACAAAGCAGCAATGACAGACGCGAAAGCATGAGAAAAACAAGACACAAAAATACAAATGATCCACAAACGAAGTACCGCCTTGGAACGATCAGTAAAAATATTTTACTGGAGGGCTTAAACTGGTTTCACGGCGCCAACCTCACCCTTAGTTCAGATGTGGATCAAGACACATATATGTTTGGTTTGCATGAAAGACCACTAGCTCATCAATGCATCATCTCTCAATACATTTTACTCTATGGCCCCACGCCATTCCATGTTTAAATATAAGCATCCTGTCGCTATGTATGAATCAAAAGGATTGTTTTCAAAATAATCTGGAAAAATGGAAAAGATGTTTTTGGTGACACACAACCGATTGCGAGATATATACAACTGTATGTTTAATGATGAAGACCCAAATATCTGTCTTGTTGGCAGGACCCACAAACAGAAGAAATCTATAACGTAAGTACTTTCTTTTAATACTAAGCAGTGGTATAGTCTGATTTTGTAAGTAAATGCATCAAAAGTCAGACAAGACCATATCGATAAGGCAAATTGGGGGAGGCAGTTTTAACTTTGCTGCGAAATAAATATGTTCCAAACTCTTCAATGAAATATGTTCTAGACAGAAACTTAATGTCATTTGCAAATGTTTGATAATTCGATGACATTGTCAATCATGTTTGCATGAAAGACCCCTAACTTATCAATGCCTCATTTCCCAGAACATATAAATCAAGATATAAAAAGGAGATAAAGCAAAGATAAGGTCTTAACAGTAAATAAAATTGAATACTGGAGCAAAAGAAATCCAACAGGTAAACCCCCGTAGGCCGGACAAACAGCCAAAGCATCAAGCCCCTACCATTTTATCAATAGATAAGTCTTTAAGTTGGAACCGTCATAGAATCTGATGTCCGACCCACCTGCGTGCAATTAAAGAGGAAAGCAAAGTTGCCAACCGTGATAGGGTTGACAACCAAGCATGCAGTCTGTTGCAATACATTAATGTTAGAGCCAATCTTTTTATAATGGGAAATTATTTTAATGACCTGCGCTGAAAAATTATTAAAGCCTACAATCTTCTTCAATTTATACACCAAGTCAGCATAGAATTCAGGTAGCGAAAGTCCTTGGCGCAAGAGAGATGTAAGTCCAACTTGGAATTTAGATATCAAAGCATAGTATCGTCTATAAAATTTAGAAAAGGTTTGCGAAATGTACAAATTTATGATATAAAAAGTTTTGTTTAAGAAGTTTCTGAGTTAACAATTTATTTCGAGTGTTGAAGTCAGTAACATAGCTAGATGCTCTAGCAAAACGAATGAGTTGAGAGATATGGACTCCATAGGATGTAGAGTGAGGAATATCAGCATCAAAAAATGGGAAATTGACAATTTCAAAATCAAAGTTGTCACGTTTATCATAAATTTTGGTAGAAACAATATCATTAGAAATTATCAAATGCAAGTCTTAAAATGCGGCTTATTTATCAGAGGTATTGGCTTTTTTTCATTTCTCTTTTGTTGCCTTTTAAACCATATGGGCGACACCAAACAGGTTTTTTGTATATGCACCAATTTTGCATATATCTGCTAGTTCTCAGTCTGCAAATAATAAATTCTTGAAAATAC
This sequence comes from Loripinus fragilis, assembly GCA_964019695.1. Taxonomy (NCBI): domain Eukaryota; kingdom Metazoa; phylum Mollusca; class Bivalvia; order Lucinida; family Lucinidae; genus Loripinus; species Loripinus fragilis. The sequence continues at coordinate 8,490,347 of OZ026514.1, read as the reverse complement.
AGGTAACCAGAACTCCATTTCAAATATTTATTTTTAAAAATCAATAATTAAAGAGGGTTCTGCTGACAGGTTTTTCGAATATTGACAACGTTTATGCGACAGCCAACAGATAATGCAAAAATGATGAAAACTAATTGCTGAAGCGGTTAGTCGAAACAAAGTGAAGTAAAAAGTCGGTGAATTTGGTTCATACAAAGCGAGTAGAGGTGTGTTTTTTCGCCATGCATCATTTTCGCTGCATTTTGCAACAAGTTTGTACTTGTAAGTATAGTTGTTATGGATGATGTAACACAATGACAAATATAGGATTTACGGGGATGGATTGCTTGAATGGTCATTGCAGACAACTTATTAAAGATAGAAACAAAACATATTTTTCTAAAAGACAAAATTGATTCTACCGGTCACAGTATTGACGAAAGTAAGAAAGTAAAGAATTAAGTACAGGAAATGGGTAAAAATAGACGATAAAGGTCAACAGAACAATTTTTGCGAGCTAAACAATTTTTGTGTCTTAACAACAACATAATCTAGGGCGAAGATTTGGTTCTAGTAAAATGCATTTACCCCCCTCCCCCCGCCTCACTGTGATTGTTTATAGGCTGATCTCCGTTCTAAGGCGGTGTTTCTATTGTTATTTATTCATTATTGTTGCTCCCATTGTTTGTGGGGTTTCTGTATTTGGTCCTTGTTTTGTAAAGTAGTACTTAATGTCCTTTCTAACACCGCCCTGCAATTATAGGGGAAACCATAGCTATATACCGTGATTGAGTTTACCCATGTTGTATCCAACCGTTTTTATAACGTTTGATTAACGTTTTGAACTAATCACTATAATTAGGCTTTACTACAATTATTTTCAATTTTTAAACCAAACTACCATAATATACAGCTTCGATATGCACTGCCACAGAAGACTCTTTTAGCAAATATAGTATTAAACAATCAACTCTGAGTGTCTGTGGTATAATCTAGAAAATATTTTACGAATTCTATGATATCGATAACATTGTTATTAATAACAAAATTGGTTTCTGTTGTTGAAGTCACTAACATTAGCACATACTCTAGCATAACGAATTTACACCTAAGTCACGGTTAAACTATCAAGGGGAGGGTAGTTAGTTATGTAACACAAAGTATGCCATAGGAAGCCAAATGTATGAATTTGAAGCCTCCATTTCCAGCTTAGAACTAACTGAAAGACCATTAGCATAATTTTCATATTGATAAAGACGTACAGATTCAATTGACTCTTACCAATTTGAAAAGATTACATACATGGCAATTTTTCAAAGGCTTGGACTAACAGATGCATTTGCAAATATCTTATTCAATGCATTAAATAGTTGCTTTTTGAGATAGAATATATGTTTAAAAATTTCCGTAGGTTTAGTACAGGTAGTAAAGTACATATGGCCAGGACGTTCACGTTCTTTGAAACCCAAATTCAGTATTCTTTGTTTACAGAAATGGAACATATATAAAAGAAAAAAAACAAGGCAACGATAATGAATCAATACATTTAAGTACCACACCTGACCTGGGACACCATATGGAAAAGTGACAAAACACAAGGAACATCGCTACAAGAGACCCAAACTGTCAGCCCTTTCTCAGCTGGTGATCACAAGGATTCAAGAAACAGACAAGACAGTATAATAAAGACACACGTGAAACATATTAACAAATTCATAAATATACTCATAAGAACACACTGTATGATTCTTATTTTAATTCATGGATAAAAATGGTTCATATGTTCCAATGGTTATCGCAAAAGCACGTTAGGCGTCATTTCAGGGTAAACAAATTTTAAGTCATTTATGAAGTAATATTGACAAAATGTCATACATTGTAAAAGTCGTAACAACCTTTGGCAACCGAATATAAATTGCAAACATATAACATGAATATTCTTTAAGATAGACTATGTCTGTAGAACCCTCTTGTTGCGTGAAGCAGTGACAAATTTGGCACGAACATCTGAATAATGTCCCAATTCTTGAATTACTTCACTTAACGGAAGACGACATATCCATTTTTAGCCTTTTACCCTACAATAACAGATAAAAAGTTATAATCTTGTAAAACTTTATCATATTTACAGAAAAAATAAGGTCCAAAGCATCCAGTCAATTGTATTATGCACACAAAACGATGTATATGGCACATTCAATGAATGATATTTGGTATGCCAAACACTCATTACAGACACAAACTTAAAGAGCACAAACTTCATTTTTTTCTAAATGCTTAATCATTTATCTGATCACTACATTTAGTTATTTTTTTCAAACACTACACAGAAAGCATGTAAACATTAATTACGCAGGTCAACTTGACAATGCTAGGTGTTAACATTGCCTATGCCACAGGAAGCCAAACATATTTTAAAAATATAGCTAGGATGTTTAACTCATGGGATAAACTCACATTCTTAATTGATTCAGTCAAACTGCTGGCAATTATACCATAAATTATCATTGTTTATTTTAAGAATTGGTTAGTGAGTTGTATGCAACAGACCATAACTGATAATAGGAGAGGTAATCACTAGCTACCTCACAGACTTAAATGTTATCTTCCAAGAAAACATATTTTGTCTACTAAATATCAAGATTAGTCGTTGGAAAAATTCTATATTTTCTGACTAATTTACAAGTAACTAATATTAGCCTGTAAATCTCTTATTTTGGAACACTATTTGTGTTTCTATGATTATGTCATTTAAGAACTTATTAACCTTATATATCAATGATATGCGCAATGTTGACACTGGACAGGTGTTTAAATGATCACTCCGACACAATCTGAGACCAAGTTAGTTACGTACTAACACCTGTGGCTTACAACTCCAGGTCTCGGCCTGCATCTCTGCTGTTTTCATGCCTGTTACACAGTAAATGGTACAGTTTTAGGTCTTTGCATGCTGGATAGTTTTGATGAATTTTTGTCATCTGCTAATGAAATCTATCCACTGATTTAACAGATACACGAATGTGTAAACGGACGATGACGATGGCGACGACGTACAGACTCAAGACAATGACTAAACTCTAAGGTCACCATGTGAACATTTGGCTTGTGTGAGCTACAAGTACCGACACTTTCAATGTACTCGTCAAAATAATATGTTTGCAGAAATTCATATTTTATGCTGCGGAGTGCAGACACGAATCTAAGTGTGCCACTTTACTGACGCTACTTGTACGTATATGTGCCAATGTGTAGATAAACATTAATTTTCTGTTGATTTAGCGTTAACTTGTTAATCAGCATAGCAACAATATATTACAAAATTCTGCTCAGTTGTCAACGACAATTGACGTCAAGGTAGATCTGGTCACGACTACGGTATATATTTAATGATCGAGTAATTCTATCAGTAAATGGTAAACATGTGTACTGCTCTACATCTCTATGGAAACTGAAAGAGATTGTTATGCTTTCTTTATTCAACTGCATCCAAAGAATGCTCGTTGATTATGATGCGTGCTTAAAGACTAAGGGTAACTATTATTTTTCTTCTCTATTCTGTTAAAGGTGTGTACGTACAAAATATGAATTCTGGGCAATTTTTGCACATATTTAATGGTTTGAATGGCATTAACTAAAATTTCATAGGACCAGTTACGCAATTTTTTTCCGGCGATTATTTTCTTATCCATCAGTTTAAACACCTGTTGTGGGTAATCAAAAAAACCCGTCTCATTGAGACGGTTCTTTTGAGTTTCCAAAACATATGTTTTGGTAGAGAAATAAAGAAAATCAATTACACACTCTTATCTGGGTTCCTATCATCTTATTTTTTCTGTCAGGGATACACAGCACTGCTGTCATTTGAAATACAGAGAAATAACACTACTGGACATTTTTAATTGAACTGTGTTTTGGCCTTTATCAAAAATTACAGCCCGGCTTATCTGGACTGCTTTATCAGCACCAAAAGGATATTTCCTTCACATCACGACCATAGATTCATGATTTTATTGGATAAGAATGCAAAAGGGCATTAAATCTAGGGTAAGGTTATATTGTAAAAGTTGCTTTATTACTGGCTTTAAGTAAAGCTAGCCCTTTGTATACTGGAAACACCTAAACGGGTACTTTGGCAAACAGTGCAGACCTAGATAGAATGCAGCATGATGCTGCATATTATCAGGGCTTACTCTGCTTGCTATGTCCAGATCATAATCACGAAGTGAATGGGTTTTAAAAACGTTTTCGTTTTCACATCATTGACGGCTGGACTTTTAAAAGCTCTTTACGTGTATGAATTTTTTCCGGTATAAACAAAAAATGCTTTTTTAACCTTTGGTCACATTGTTGTATGAACAATTTATACATCTCACATAGATCATTTTGCGCACTCCACAGCATGCCTATCAGTCTGTTTAGAGACACTTCCTTGTTTGATACTGTTTGCAATATTGTGACACGCTGAGTGAACTTAAGAAAAAAAACAGTTGCATGAACATGAACTACAATTATCTAACTACAATATTTAGAAGTATTTTCGCCCAAATGTACAAATTTCTGGTAGAAAAATATATATTTACAATTTTTGCTTATGAACTTTTCAAGGTCAAAATAAAAATTGTAAAGAATACCAGATATACATAGTTGGGTCAAAATACTCCTAAATATTGTAGTCAGATAATTGTAGTTCATGTTCATGCAAATGGTTTTCTCTAAAGCTCACCCAGCGTGTCACAATATTGTAAACGGTATCAAACCAGGTAGTATCTCTAAAAAGACTGATAAGCATGCTGCTGATTGCTCAAAAGCGTATGTTGAGGCGTAAAGTTATCTATTTGAGATGTGTTATTGTTCATACAACGGGCCAAATGTATCAGTCTCCTTGATAAAGCAATTTTTGTTCATACAGGAAAAAGTTCATGCAAGTAAGAGCTTTTGAAAGATATATCCCCTTAACTCTTTACCTGCTAGTGTCGTGTGTCATCTGCTGCTAATCTTTGCAAACAGTTTGTACCCATATCAGCCCGGCATGTTGTTGGGTCTGATGTGGATCCAAACTGTTAGACACTCTGGTGATTTTCCTGAAAGAAATTTTTTGAAAAAAAAATGATTTTGAAAAAAATCAGCACACGACAAATATTCAGTGGGCAAAGAGTTAAACCTAATTAGCGACAGGGCGTTGAATTTCAAAAACTAAAATAATGATATATCACCATATATATTCTAGTGCACTTTGAAAACCCATGGGGAGAGTTATGGAACTGGTTTGTACATCATCGGAACAGACGCATACGTAACGCATGTTTTAATTTCCTTTCGATTCCAATTCATTTCCTTAAAAAACTATTAAGAGTGTGATTAGCTTTTTTTGCGATATTAAAGTTGTGACATTTTCGTCTCAGCTGATTCTAAATATATTATTTTTTCTTCTTTTTTTAAGTGCTACATACGGTCTCAGTCATTCAACGATATTTCAGTAATGTCGGCACGTTTCTTTGGTAAGTCTCTTGCGCAAGATTATATAGTGTAATACTCAAGGATTCAACACCGCGCCAATGATGGGATTCGAACCCAATGACTTATGTGGGTTTAGCTCTATTAAAATCCATTTTTCTGAAACGTTAAATAAACACAATAAACGAAGTTTATGCTTTGTTCAATAAAATATCTCTATAGCGATATTCTATTGAAAAAAAAACAACAACATAAACTTCATTTATAACCATTTGTTTTACTGCAATCACACTTATTATTGTGTTTGCATTGTTTCTGTGACGTCAGCGTCACGTTATCAAAAAAGATCCTCCATGTTCATCCGAGGTCTTATTCCACGGGAGTGGCCGAGGCAGTTCCGATTGGATACTTGTGTGCTTCACGTTGACTGCTTAGTCTCACCAGTTGGCTAAATGACACGTGCAAAATAATCCAAACATGATACTTCCTTGATCCTCTTTGTCACTTGATTTAATGAAGCCGTATATGATTTTGTGCGTCATTTTCACCAAATGCTTCACCCATGACACCTAAAGGGAAACACAGGTTGACGTGTCGATAAAACGATGTAAACAATGTTCAGGAAATATAAATTCTGAAAAAAAATAGAAATGCCATAGCAGCGACTGAAGACGTCATACTTCTAACTTATGACGCAAATATATACACTGTATTAATTCTGAATGACCACGAAAGTAGATTCAGACGCATTTTTTCTTCGTTTTTTTTGTCATTAATTCTGGGAGCTCAACAATGAACACTGAGTGCTGGTGCTCATATGCCTACATCAACTCGTCTTTGTGTATGTGGATAGTTTCTTTTGCATGATATTACAAAATGTGTAAATAAGTAAGTTTATTTCTTCCTTATTTTCAGATGAAAATTTGGCACCTGTCCCAGTACATGCAAAAGTAATGCTTTTGAGTTTAATTTTATGATTTAACCCTTGTATTCTGATGGTTTTTCGTATACAGATATATGAAATAAGGATGGGATTGTCCATTATCTATTTTAAGGGGTCTCAGGTTGGAATTTCCAAATTATGATATATTTCTGTCCCTGAAGATTGTATTGACCACAGCAAACAGTGTAGATCCAGTCTTTAATAGCTTTTGCCAAGGTACCCGTTTAAGGGTTCCCACAATACAAAGGATTAACTGTAAAAGTCAAAAGAAATTAACCATTTGATTAAATGTCATTAGTCACTCTTAATATTTATTGTGCTTTCAAAGATGCATAGTAATGAGGCTATTCTATTTTTCTTATAAACAGGTAAAGCATGATTTTTCATTGCTACGGGCATATGCAATAGTCTGTGGTTGGTTCAATATAACTGTAAACTGAGACTACCTGCACGCCCAAAATCAAGGTAAACTTGCCAGTGTTTGTTTACATCGATTCTCATCTATCTTTGAAAGTACAATATCAGAAAATCATTTGTATTTGAATTGTATACAGAAGTGAGGAGACTGCACAGATCTAACGTTTGCATGTAAAACGTTAAGGACTCAACTGTGGCAGAAGTTAATGATATAGTTGTGCAATCTGGTTTATTATTGAGACAAAATTTAAATTAAATCAATGAATAGGGTATAAGTTAGCATTAGCGTACAGCGAAGATTCAAATCACTCATCCGCGCAGACTGATCAGTCTTAGTTTTTCGCCTTAAGACAGTTGGACCCATAGCTACTCATTGAACTGATCTGAGTCTTCCATGGGCACGCATGCCAACATATGTACCCTTTTCTGGACACCAGGTCAATAATAAGGTAGCTTATATAATAACTATCGATTGTAAGTGAGCTCTAACACAATCCGGAAGCTTACAATGACTGAAATTGGTAATATAATATTCTCGTCAATACAATATTAAAGTTATACAACATTAATATATCGCTTCTCACAGAATACAGTCAAACCACTCAAAAATAGACAAAAAAAGATCTTAATGACAATTGGCAGCTTAATGAAGGTCGAAAGTATTGCAGAATGCTCCCCTTGGAGCATTCTGCAATATTTTTGACCTGCATTAAGCGATAGTTGGTCACGAAAACCGATTGTTGGTCTTTTAGAGTGGCCGTTTTAGACAGGTTTTACTGTACTGAGGAAATATATTTGTGAATTAGAAGAGGGCGAAGTAATTGAAGAGCTGGTGTCAGTAAGGGGTTCTGTCCTACAAGGTAAAGCTGGAAAACAGACCGTGTCTCGGCGTCTGTGATTTGCCAATACCGGTAATAATTAAAAATAACAATGGTATATCGAAGTAGATGCTTGATTTTTTTCTTCTTCTTGGGGAGGGGTGTGAGAAAGAAAATTCAGGTACAAATTTTGCAGAAATATATCCAGGATAATGTTAAATACTATCATATTTCGACCCTTACTGCGAGTTATTTATAAAAGACAAGAACATGTTAGTCTTGCAATTAGTTTGGTGACCATGTTGATAAGAATGAAGTAACCCATTCCCATCAATCTAGGTGGAAATCTTTATGTAAAAGTTAAATTTGTTTTAAAAATGTTCTTTTTTAATTAAAGTTTTAGACGAACATTTTAATCCAAACACAAAAGGAGCATTGTTTCTGTATATTTCATACCCATTCAATGTAGCAGAAATCATGAGGTTTCGTTATTAACAAAAACCTAAGATTCTACAGATTTCCAGAAAAACATCGTCATTTTGTAAGAAAATCAAAAATTACAAAATTTGACCCATGGACTTGAGCAGCGGTTGTTTTATCGCTAGCATTCACATGATTTTTGATCTCAGAATACTTTGGCTTTCCTCACAGACATAGCAAAAGAAATGGGGGTTCTGCTTCATTGACTAGGGAATTGTCTAGTGAAGTGTACCATGTGTGATAATGTTAACCCCCGCCTGATGGGCAAACAATACACTGTATGGTTTGTCCATCAGGCGGGGGTTAACATTATCACATATGGAAAAAAAACATTAGGTGTTCATTTAAATATTTTAGCAGTGTTTATAGAAAGGCACATGTAAATACGAAGCTACACGATGTGTTTATACGAGTGTACATTGTTAGCAAATCGTGATGCTGAAAAATAACAAAGTTCACATGTTAAAAAAAAAAAAGAAGAAAATTAATTAATCTAAAAATGATACTTTTTTATGTTGTTCAGAAGTGATAAAGCGTGTTTCTCCTTTCAAGCTAAATTAAGCGAGCTCTCTCTAATTTAAGTTTGTTCAAATAGTACAGCAATTGTCTCTCCCTCTGGCTGCATTAAGTTGGCCTTTGGTATGGGATGACATTTTCTGGTCGCATTCATCTGTTTAAAACCATGTAATTCTAGTGGACATTTCAATCCTTATGCACAAGTCATCTGTAAACACAGACCCCTGGGACCGAGGAATAGTGGGGATATTGATTTTGCACTCTGCAAATGACTGATATATGCCCTGCATTGCGGGGAGGGTTTTTCTTTTTTAAATGTCAAATCCCCTATAAAGGCCCCGTCCCAAGGGACCATGTATTATATAAAATCCATATTCCGAAAAAAAAAGTTGAAATGAAGTTTTCTTTACTTAGGGTAATCTAAGAAGTGGTCTAATATTAATCAAGTAGAATAAATAGCCTGCTCAACATGACCTTGATGCTGACTATGTCATTATATTCTAGAATAAAAAAAAAACACCACTGATTTTGCCCGGCATGTCCATGGCCTCAGCAGGGTGGGGGTTGCATATGACGTCTATTAGAAGAGTTCTTTTTTTTCATTTTTAAGGTAAATGGTTGAAGTTTCATTTCTCGAGACCGGGTTTGCTCTGTTTGCCTATGTTTCATAAAATACGTTATGGTTAGTATTGTCGACTTGCGTATGTTTATTTGACAGCTATGCCAGCAAATCAGAATTTAAAAAAACCTACCATGCTAATTGCACGGTTATAACGTGTTTGTACAGTAAAGCGCGATGAATTCCCTGACTGGAACAGCATTCTAAAGGGCGATGCATCTGGACGTATTCAACCGTTACAGGCTATACATACTGCGCGCCTGTCTGCACAAGATTTACGACAGCCTACATGTACTCAACCTGGAACAAATGAATGTAGGCAACAACCCGACCTTCATGGTGAACTCTTGCCTCAGGTCCCGAATGAAGCAGAGCCTGAGCCCAAGTCATCGAATCAGTTAATTACATGCGCACATGACAACATGAATGATACATGCAGTACAAACGAGGTCATAATGAGCGATGAACATTCGGACGCAGATACTGAGAGCACTGGTACAGCACAGGATGAGTATAGTCCGGCGATGGAGCGACTTTCGCAGCTATCACAGAACCGAGCAGACCGTGAAAGCGAGACTGAGTCTGACAGGCAACCGCCTTTAGAATCCGGCAACAACGCTTCCAACACAGTGTAGGGACTCGAGGGGGTAACCCAAACATACAAACAAAACACTTTATATCGTGCTAGTAAGACCGATCAGCACACAATTAAAAACCTCTCTGTTGGCACTCTTAATGTGTGTGGCGTTAAACGGCGCTCAGTATACCCAGACTTTTGTGAACTAGTTTCTAAGCATGATCTGTTTTTCGTGACTGAAACCAAGCTGGATCATACTGATGTCATCTCGGTTGATGGTTACATATTTGAAAGCAAACCCAGAAAAGCAAAGTACATTCGAAAATCCGGTGGAATAGGGGTATTTATAAAACAAAGTTTGCAGCATGCTTTTGAAATAGTTGAAACGGACTCTGATTATATATTTTGGCTGAAGCTTAGCAAACAATATTCAAAGCTCGACCAAGATATTATGTTTGGAGTAGCATATGTCCCACCGACCCAATCAAGATTTTCGAATGAAGACGAGCTCGCAAACTTCGAAACCGAGATAACGTCAGTATGTAGCAGTTATGATTTCGTTTATATATGCGGGGATATTAACGCACGGACGGCAGAAATGTGTGACTACACGTCTGTTGACGAATTTTTGGCAAGGCATTTTGACTTTGACAATGAAACAATGTTATTCTATAATCAAAAATCCACACTCGAAACTATGGGAATACAACTTCATCGCACTTCAATGGACAAACATACAAATAATAATGGTTACAGATTGGTAGAAATATGTAAAAACAATAATTTGACCATTTTAAATGGCAGATTTGGCCGAGACAAAGGTATAGGTCGCATGACATTCCGAAATACCTCAGTCATAGACTATGCAATTTCCTCCGTCAAAGGCTTGACCCTCTTAACCGACTTTGAGGTTATAGAAACTGATATTTTGCACTCTGATGGTCACTCCCTCATCACACTCAACGTGGATATACCATTCTGCTCCAATCAAACAAATTTGAAAGCAAATAAACCAAGCGTAGAGCTACCTGGAAACAGGCGGAAAGTAGAACCTTTGTTGAAAATATAAATCAAGCAGGCATCGAAGAAGTCACCCGTTTGCTTCACGTGTTTAAGGGTTCGCCGTCGCAACATTCTCTCGATGCTGCCGTTAACAAGTTATCTGAAGCATTTCTCTCGTCTGCAGATGCAAGTTTTCCCCAGAACCCCATTGCATATATCAGAACTTATAGTCGTAACAAACCATGGTTCGGACCACACTGCAAACATGCACGCAAAGTCTATAACCAAGCAAAGAAGAATTACAACAAATGTCGTACCATACACAATAAAATTGCATTACAACGTGCCTCAAAAATATACAAAAACACATTAAATAAGTACATAACCAAGTACAATAAAGCTAATGAAGCTAAACTACGAAAAATGCATGCCAATCGCCCAAAAGAGTACTGGAAGTTCTTAAACAGTCTTAAAAACAAAACCTCTAATAAACAACCCCACCTTAATGAATTCTACGAGCATTTCAAGCAAATAAACGAGATAAACCGCGATAGCGCTGAAGAAGCCGACACAGAAAATGTACCCAATGACCCCTCCGAGAATGAAACACTAAATTGTGAGATCACTGCACCGGAAATTTTAAAATGTATCCGAAACTTGAAAAATGCAAAATCTCCTGGATCTGACGACGTCTTGAACGAATACATAAAATGTACGAGCCATTTATTGATGCCGTTGTATACACTTTTATTTAACGTGATATTAGAAACCGGAATTATGCCATCAAAATGGGTTGAAGGCGTTGTCATCCCTATTTTTAAGAATAAAGGCGACCCTCTCTCAGTAGATAACTATCGCCCTATAACGTTGCTTAGCTGTGTTGGCAAATTATTTACCGCTGTACTTAACAACCGACTCAACGCTTACCTGGAAGAGTATAACTTACTAAACGAAAACCAAGCAGGATTTCGCTCTGGTTACTCAACGACGGATCATATTTTCTCACTTAATTGTATTATCGATTTACTCAGAGCACAAAAGAAAAAGATATTCTGTAGCTTTATTGATTTCTCGAAGGCTTTCGATTCTGTATGGCGGGTAGGGCTCTGGCGAAAAATTCTTGAATCTAATATAAACGGGAGGTTTTTCACAGTCATTAAAAATATGTACGCAAACATAAAGTCATGTATCTCCATTAACAATGAAAAATCTAACTTCTTTGGATGCCACCGTGGTGTCCGACAGGGAGAAAATTTATCCCCTGTTCTATTTGCCCTATACTTGAACGATCTAGAAGACTATTTGTTTCAAAAAAGAAACCTAGGCGTTACAATTGATATAAATAACGAAGAATGCGTGATGGTCCTTACGCTAATAATCCTGATGTACGCTGACGACACAATTATCCTAGCAGAAAATGCTGATTCGCTGCAGAAGTCATTAAATGACTTTGCTGACTATTGTAGACAATGGAAATTAGACATTAATGTAAACAAATCGAAAGTCTTAATCTTTGGATCCAGGGGAAACACGAATCATTCATTCTATATCGACACAGAACAATTAGAAATCGTAGATTCTTACAAATATTTGGGCACGTTCTTTGCCAAATCAGGCAGCTTTCTGACGGCCAGAAAGCATGTAGCCGAACAGGCGCGAAAAGCCCTATTTTTGCTATATTCCAGAATTAACAATCTGAATTTACCAGTTGATCTTCAATTAAAATTATTCGATCATACGGTACTCCCTATTATGACATACTCTTGCGAAGTTTTCGGTTTTGAAAATATCCAAATACTTGAAAGAATACGCAATGAGTTTTTACGCAAGATAACGAAAACGAAAAAAAGCACACCATTATTTATGCTCTACGCAGAGCTTGGGCGTTATCCTATAGAAATTATAATTAAATCTAGGATGATAAGCTTTTGGAATAGGATAATAACTGGAAAACAGTCAAAATACTCATACCAACTTTATCAAGCCGTCAGGTTTGCGATTCCACAAAAGTCTAAATGGCTTTGTAGCATTCGAAACATTCTCACGGAAACTGGCAGATTCGATCTATGGTTAAACCAGGACTATATACAATCCAGAAATGTAGGTAGACTAATAAAACAAGTCTTGATCGACCAAAATCTACAAAAATGGCATGCATGTTTACAGGAGTCGTCAAAGGGTCTAAATTACAAGTTATTCAAACAATCTATCGAACTTGAGCAATACTTTTTAATATTACCACGTAAATTCTATATACCGCTTGTTAAATTTCGAACAACAAATCACTTCTTCCCAGTCGAAACGGGAAGGTGGCAAGGCGTTGACTTGGCCGAAAGAAAATGTGAACTCTGCACTGCAAATGACATATGTGACGAATTTCATCTGCTTCTTGTCTGCTCTTATTTCTCAGAGCCCAGAAAAAAGTATATTAAGCAGTACTATTACACTAGAGCCAATGTTCTGAAATTTAGAGAAATTTTGTCCACAACTAATGAGAATCAGCTGACTAAGCTCTGTCAGTTCATTGGGATCCTCCTACGTCATTTCTCTAACGATAGAAGATAATTCCCCACCCCCAACTTTTGTCATATAAAAAGTATATCAACCTAATTGGCCTAAAAGATTACGTTCATTGCTTAGTCGTGCATGAACATGAACGACAGTGTTGCGATAGGTGTTGATTGCAAAGCTTGCAAAACAAGTTTCTAATTTATCAACAAAGCACGTGTTTTGGGTGTTTATGAGAACCGTCTAGACGAGACAGCTCTCCTCAAAACTCAATACATATATGTTTAAAGTACTAGATGATGTGATAAATTCTCAATATATGCAAAAGCGTTTGTTAATCTGGGCCTATGTTGACTGTTCATTTTGTAAAAATAAGTTTCTGTTTTATCATAAAAGCCATATGTTCTGATGGGTGTTCAAAAGAACAGTCTCAGACTGCTCTTTTGAACACTCAATGCACATGCCTAAGTAACTAGATACGTCCTCAATTTATCAGGCCTCCAGATAAGAGTGCGTATTTGAAAACTATTTTCTCCAATTTTCAATCAAACATATGTTTTGGGTACTCAAAAGAACCGTCTAAATGAGACGGTTCTTTCAGCATCCAAAACACATAATTACAGTTTTACGCTCATAAAATTTCCTTATCTGCGCCTATGTTTATGAGCTGCCTGTGTTGATTAAAGTACTTTTCTAATTTATCAGCAGAAACATATGCCCTGGTGCTCAAAAGAACTGTCTCGATGAGACGGCCCTTTCCAACACTAAACACATATGTGTAAGTTACTAGATGGAATAGCGTCTCAATTGATGCATTGGCGTCTGAGTTGATTGATCAGTTTGCAAAAATATTTTCCTAACTTATCAACAGAAACGTATGTTCTGGGTGCTCAAAAGAACCGTCTCAGCGAGACTGCTCTTTCTCAGCACTCAGCACATACTTCATACTTTTAAGCAATGAGATGGAATAACGTCTCAATTTATGCACCTGACCTGAGTTTGCGAAAACAACCTAATTTATCAACAAAAACATGTGTTTTTGGAGACTCAAAAGTACCGTCTCGACGATACTGCTCCTCCCTCCGACACTCAATACACATTTTTGAATAAAAGGCTGGGCCCGTGTTAAATAGCTAAATTTTCAAGATATGCAGCGACTTCTTCATAGAAACATTGGTTCTGGGTGTTCAATTGAACCATCTCGACGAGACTGTTCAGTTCAACACTCAATACACATGTTTAAACCTACCCGTTTGGTTAAGATCTCATTCATACATGCTGATGGCTTGTTTATCTAGACCAGTGACTATTCAGTATAAAACAGAATTTTCCTACTGAAACATAGGTTTTGGGTGCTCAAAAGAACCGTCTCATTGGAGACGGTTCTTTCAGCACCCAGCTAACATGTGACATAAAATGTTAAGATACTCACACAACAGATCGTAATCCAAAATAACAATAATAAACGAACAGCCTTGACACTACTGAACCCGGATATCAAATGACCCACATTGTAAATATTCTCATGTTTTACTCGTGCAGATGTGACATAATTATCCGAACTGTGCATCGAGATAAAGGTATACGGATATAAGACATAGGCACAACAATCAAGTTAGCCGATGTTTGCGTACGATCTTTCACCTGTTTGTCGGGCTTGCGCCTGGGTCCTGGTGCAGGCTGGGCGAGTGGGTGTGGGATCGCGTGCGGATGTCAAGATTGTTTCACCGGTGTTATCTCGAGCAGAATCACGCTGCGGGGCTGGCAGAGGTTCATTTTCAGACATGAATTTGAGCCACTGCTGTCCCCGGTCTTCTGGCAGAAAACAAATCTCACAACAAATTTCCTTGTAATACATGAACTTGAAACATTGCTGAGAGAATAACATTGAGAATATGGTGGTTGACCCCCCCACCCCCACCCCCCCCCACCCCTCTCAACGATTAACACTACGCTGACTAATGAATGAGAGCAACCCAACGTACCATATCTGTATAACAGCTTTGTATTTAGAAGAGAAAAAAATACCAAGTCCTTTGTAAATTACATTTTGCTGTTCACATTGTATCTCTATGTCATGTATGTGGCCTGAGATTAATAAAGATACTGTTCTGTTCTGTTCTGTTCAGCTGTCATTCGGGACAACACTTGTAATTTTGCAATAACTGAGAACAAATTGCTGAAGCCCATCCGCGGATCTAGAAAATTCCGTCAGAGGGGCCCTGACAACTTATTTTAGTCATCAACATATTTCAAAGAGTTACAGGGGGCTGTACGGACATCCCTTGAGATGCAATTGGACCCAAGGGGTCCGTGCCAGTATTTCTAAGGAAACCTATAGCCACTTGTGATTTTCCAGGGGAGGAGGTCCGGACCACATGTCCCTTCCTCTCTGGATCCGCCCATGAAGGCGCTGTTGATATTAAGTTTGTTTACTTCGCAAACCGTTTGCAAGTAATTGTTTTGTGCTTTGTATTTTAAGCGCAGCATTAAATGAATGGCGTTATGTGTAGAATATATATTTTTAAGCTTTAATGTGCTCAGCCGCATTAAGCAAATGAGCAGTTGGTGCGTCACTCGCATCAAACGAACTGACTATAATTACCTACTTATAGACATTTTTCAGTTACCGCGGACCTTAGGATTTGTACGGTGTAGCACACCTTAGACTTACGTTATTTACGAGGGGCGATCTCAACAGTGTATTTCAGAAACGTTCAACAACTTCATTAGTTGTAACTTGCCACTCGGTAAATTTCTTGTTAGGAAATCATATGAAGTGCTTTAATTAAGTCATCTTCAGCAAACTAATATTTTCTTTTAAAGTGCTGATGTATTGTAGTTGTGAAAATGTTGCATGCTTTTTATGTCTGCTGATTATATTAAAATGCACTCTGGACTAATTTTATGATGGAAGTTAACATAATGAATCCAGAACAGACTGCAACTCATGCAACGGTTGACTCTGTTAGGGAGAAAGATTTCAACCTCAACTTCTGCACTACAAAAAAGGAAATTTTATTCGACTGCAGAAATAAAGGAGAATCACTTTCATTTGCACACTCTTATCCGGATGCTTGATTGGACCTTTCGTGCAAGAGGACTCAGTTTGGAATTTTGGTCCGATTGAAGTCAAAATTTATATGGAGCATTCTGATGGCTTCCATGCGAGCTGGACATTTCTTGTACTTCAACAACAGCAGAATCTAGGGTGAAGATTAAGTACCAGTAAAGTGCATTTAAGGCCCCCAGTGACTTAGGCTGCTGTCTGTTCTAAGGCGGTGGTTCTGTTGTTGTTGACTTTGTTTATTGTTACTCCCATTGTGCAAGTCAGTAATTGTTCTATGTTATGTTGTACGTTATTTTATGTCAATTCTAGTTTTGCAATCATCTTAATTGGGAAGAGAAAGCTGGTTGCTTTGCTTAGTTTGTCTTTCTGGTGTCTCTTGATGGTTGTGTGGCTTTTACTTGCGGTGCCATGGGTTTGTCTGCTGTTTGTGATTGTGGTATTTCCTGATCATACTCACTATTTTTAGGTAGTGAATACCCTTTATACCTTCCTTCCATGAATCACAAGACTTGTGACCTTGAAACATGGTTTACACCATTGGATAGTAAGTGAGTTTGAGCTGGAAATGCCCCTGACCAGGTCCCATACTGTTTTAGAATTTGATCATGAAATAATTTAGCAATAACTAAGTCAGATTGCAATTATTATTTAACTATTCTAGTATGCAGGCAGATGTGCAATAGATATTGAAACATATGAAGCAAAATTTTAGTTTGTAGGCCTGGATCCAACCCTTTGTGTGGACTTGGCGGTGGGGCGTTGGCCAAATATCAACTTTTCACAATATGGTATATGCAGCAACATGGTAGCAAATAGTTTGCCAGAAGACACACCCTCTACCCTTGATAGAGCTCTACTCCTAGGAAACTTTTATTAATCAAATCTGAGTTCTGCTGGTACAAGAAAGGTTATTGTCAGTTTCTAGTGTAGGTATGAGTATGAAGTACTGTTAAACCGCTAAGTCAAGCTTGTCATGAAAAACTGTGGTTCCACCCGCAACCCACTTCACCAAATTAATACCATGAGGTAAAAAGCTATACTAATTGTCTTTTTGTATTTACTCCTTCTGAATTTCTAAGGGTGCTCAACTATGCGTGTATTGAATTAAACAGTTTTAGCATTTTTTGGATGGTAGAAAATAATGATTAATAATCATTATAATAGATTGGTGAACTCCTTCAGTATGTTGAAGATAAGGAGCTAGATATGATAGGATGCAGCTTAATCACATACGTGATTTAGTCTGTCTGCCAGTCTGCCTGTCCCTCCTGTAGTCGTTAATGATATTTGATGCATTTTGATTTTTTTAATGATCGCTACAATGAACACTCAATATCATATAAGTTTCACCCAAATCGACTCAATCCCAGTATGCGTCATGGTTTAGGTATAATGATGACCCCAATTGAATAGTGTAACACCAGTCAAGGCGATGAAACAAAAACTGTCAGTGTAGACGTCTCTTCATTATGGCGCCGTGTGTGACTGCGTTGGGGGAAGCTTTTTGCATACTCAGAGGCATTCTTATGAAAATACGCATGTGCGTACAACTTGACGATGCAAGTATAGGAATTTAGCTATTCAATCTGATTTTTGGAAGAAAAATCCAGCTTTTTGTGTTGATGCTGCGTGTCTTCACAGCTCATTTAGCCCTGTGAAATGCTCTAAAACCATCTTCTGCAAAAGGGCAAACCCCTGGCTTCATATAGGTTGACTATTCAGAATGGGAACTCTATAAAATGCCTAGGTACGTGCCTGATACTTATATCTCAAGCATCAGCTTTCTGCTGCAAGTGAGCTCTCTCCCAATAAGTATAATATACCAGTGGGTTTTAATCACGCACCGGATCCCCTGACATGGCAGGGGTATAGTCGGGCAAATGTACCATGTTTTAACTTTTTGCATTGTCCCCTTAGTGTGGGGAAAATGTGCTGCATTTGATAGACAATACAAACGCAAAGGCAAATATGGCAGTATAAAGTAAAAAAATGACAGACGGTGGAGAAAACTGCCATGGTTTTAACAAAAGTCAAAGTCCCCGCTGTTCTCCAGTTAGAAATGACTAGTGCATAAATTCAAGTCCTCTTAAGGCTCAAGGGGGAACCCAAATTGCCTAGTACTTCGGTACATGAATGATCAAAACAAGATACAGATGTTCATGCTTGAATTCCATGTCTGCTCCATATCTCCTTTGCATTTGAATGATTTTCAATTACTTTGTTCCAGCTAATTTGGCTTGCACAAGTTGCAAACGCCT
The DNA here is from genome assembly GCA_964019695.1 of Loripinus fragilis. Classification (NCBI taxonomy): domain Eukaryota; kingdom Metazoa; phylum Mollusca; class Bivalvia; order Lucinida; family Lucinidae; genus Loripinus; species Loripinus fragilis. The sequence goes on along the minus strand of OZ026514.1, from coordinate 8,471,703 downwards.
TATGCGTTTCCACTGACCATTAACCTGAGCTTGATGAAATATTGATGCCAAGAATTAATCATATTGGACGCAGAAACATCGAATTTACCTACTCGCAAGTTACAACAAGTGAATGTATACATGCATGGAACAAGAATTGACTTTAAAAAAAGATATTCGGCTGCATTTCAATTGTGAAATATATTTTTCGGTACATGTTTTTTACACTTGCAAACTGGTGAAATGCCACCATGCGGCATTTAATCAGGGTATGCACTGTTTATAAAGGTAAAAAAAGATCTCAGGGCAAAAAATATAATTTTTAGTAGCAGACGAAAAAGATAGATTCCAGTTACTGCTGACATCGCCCCTCTAATATAAACTCCAAAGTAAGTCTCCGTTGACGGACAAATCGTAATGTAATGTGCAACTGAAAAATGTCTTATAGTAGTCTATCTCCTCTGTTCAATTATATTTCTTACATTTATTTTTATGAATCTGCTTTGATCTATAAATATGCCACAGCAAATCTATATTATAACTTTGAGCCACGTAGGATAAATATTATTTACTCCACGTACGAGGTCAGTCTGCGCATTTGCGTCATGTGATTAGCATCCTTTGATATATAGTTAGAAATTCTTCGATCTAGTGTATATATAGCTGGGTGATGTAGTATGATTCATACCTGGCCTCATTTCAATTGCAAGAAAAGCAAGTATAATTTGGCTTCGTCGCGAGAAAACCTGTCTCGTTAATAATAATAATAATAATAATAATAATAATAATAATAATAATAATAATAATAATAATAATAATAATAATAAGAAGAAGAAGAAGAAGAAGAAGAAGAAGAATAATAATCTGCATTTCCTCCACATGCGAAGAGCATACAAATAAAGCACAATAAAAAAGTAAAGGTATAACATTTTAGACAGATTCAAACCGATTGCTGCGTTTCCCACCTAAATTAATAAAAACACAATGTTGCTTGTATTCCTAGTTTGAGTTGGTTAGTCCTTTTCTACAATACTTTGTGCAGCGAAAAACTAGTTGCACTTCGCCAATGAATTCGAGAATGAGCAGACAACATTAAAAAATAAACTGCTTAAGTTTGATGTGATAGTTTGTTACCGCAGGAACTGTACATAATATGAAACCTGTGCAAATTGCACAGGTTTAATATTTTGTGATACATTTCATGCGGCTGTACATCTTTATTGGTCATACTAGACTGGATTGTCATTCGTTAATTGGGCGTACGTGCTCCTCTTAAATGCGAATGCCATTATAAGCAAAAAAAGTAGAAAAAATAATTAGAAGAAAATAATAATAAAGATGGTAATTGGCATCTTTATAATAAAATCCACCACAGAACTATACTAATTAGAAGGACGAGGAATTGGTTTCTCTTTTCACTTCCTGAATCGGGTCTTGTGCTGTTCCAGATATAGCACAGATAATTAGCTGGGAGGAGATTTGCTTTAGAATACAAAACTATTGCTCAGCTACAGAGAGTAGTAGATTCGAGAAACTCGGAATGTAGCATGTGTGACTATCATACTATGTCAGCAGACACAAATAATAATGCTGACCAGACTAAGTGGGTGCACAGGCTGGACTACACTTATGTTTAAATGAGTCAGTTCATGAGATTTTGGTACTTATCTTATATGCATGCAGCGAAGGCTTAGATGAGTCTGCGCAAACAGGCAGTCTCGCATGAGTCTTTACCGCTAGACGTCGACGCGATAAGTACCAAAATCTCAAAACTGGCTGGTATCATTTACATGGTTCGCTTAACGTTTCTATGTTTCTATACTATCGCGCAGTTGAAAACCTGACACACTTTACCAATATGTTTAGGAATGATCCAACAGTATTTCTAAAGAAAATGATGTACTGAAATGCTTGTGATTTTCAAATTAGTTGTTACAACCACGGAAATTTACAAGATATGACACCTGTGCAAGTTTGCACAGGTGTCATATTTTGTACATTCTCACGTGGTTGTACACATTAAAAATACTCTTACAATGAATGTTCAACGGTATCTTTCATGGAAACGATTTATCACTCGTGTTGATTGTACATGAGGGCCTGGATGAGGGGGTCTGGTATTCACTATTCATTTAAAATTTAGCTCATTATTCATCTCATTAAAATAAATTAGACCAATTATTCATTAAAAGTAAGAAAGATGGCAAAGAAATCTGATTATTCACTATTCATTAATTATTTCTCCAATTCATTAAAAAAAATAGGATTATTCATTATTTTTTAGGCCCTCATTATTCACTATTTATTATTTTTTGGCTAATTATTCACTATTCATTATAAAAAGGGCCATTATTCACTAATCATTATACCCCATCCAGACCCTCGTACATGTATGTACATTGTAATTTGTTTGGTTTCAATGCATTCAATTTTCATTTTAGGGCCTGGTCGAGTGTCAGAAAGGAACACACGGCGCCAACGTAAGCTACCCTCCATGCCGCATACGAGACGGGTACAAGAGTTCTGGCCAACATTCCGAGGAGCTGTCGATTGGATGCAGAAACACCATGAAACGATAGAGACCGCACTGAACCTTCTAGAAATATATCCTAAGTTGATACAGCATAGATCATGTGACCGCTTGTGGGAGTTTATATCGAAAGTAGCGTATCTAGATAAACAAGAAGCTACCAACAATAATAACAAGGTCGAAAAGGTAAACGAATCAACCAGGAAAATGGTTAAAGACTCTAATATACCGTCGATATCTGTCACAGGAACAAAAGATGATAAATCAAGAGGTGAAGATATAAACTCTGTTTATGTTTGTGGGGACATGGACGATGAACAATGCCAAAGTTTGGTGCTTGGTCTTTTGGGAAGGTTTTCAATAAGAAGCTCCAATGAAGTGTCTGTTAAAGTACCAAAGGGCGATCTGAATACGATCATAAATGCAGACACTTTTGTGTTTGTAATGAATGCTAAAACTGTTACAGATATATACTACTTAAATAGACTTGAAACCGCATTAGCTTGGAAAATGGCAGTGACTTTTGTACGCGATCCAAGTTTTGTACTACCTGATACTTTGCCAAATGCAATTATAAATGTCCCAAGAACAAATTACATTGACGATATAAACAATGTAGCCCCGACGTTTTCGCGCGCATCTTCAGCTAAAGAGCGCCACATAAATAACGCCAGTAGACAGGAAACAAGACCTGTTTCCACAAGCTGTATTGATAACTATGAACAGTCCGTTGTAGATTTAAGATTATCTCGGCCTTCTTCATCTGTTTCTAAAACAGGACTAGTTTCATCTGCATCACTCAGTTTACCCACTTTACCTGACATATCAATACAAAAGCCATTATTTCTTAGATCAGACTCGCACAGTATACCCAATACTGCTGTCAAACCACAGGCTCACGCTGCTGCTGAACACATGCTTAGATTACGTGAAGCTGATTGTGCGTCCCAAAGCTTGCAACTGAATTTATCTGATATTCTTACAAAAGGCTATGCGGAGTCAATATTATATAGTCGCCTTCATCACAACGAATGTTTAGAGCGGCTTATAACTATGATAACCAACGGGGCTGATTTAAGTGAATCTACTACTTTCAATAAACCATCTAAGATTAACCATTCAAATAAAATTATAAATTCAACCAATGAGTTTGCTGGCGACGCAATTGGTGCTGCCGTTCATCATCTACAGGACTTGCCAAAAGAAGCCAAAGAGAATCTAAACGAAGAAAAACGGATGTCGTTAGAAAGTGAAAGACTATCAGACAATGGGTTGCCAGATGCTGTTGAAACCATCTATCTTGTTTATTCTGAGAATAAAACACAACCTGAACGTGTACACTGGCCAATTGAGGAACACTGTACAGTAACGGAATCACCTTCTATTGAGTCAATAGGTTTTCAAGATGTAGACTTGAGCAAAAATGTTAACCAAATAGATCTTGCTTCAAGTGATGACAGTATTGATTTAGCCTGTGGGTTTAATAAAGACGAATAAGAGTTGTTGCCATCCTCTTGAGGATGGCAAGTACCATTGACTAAGTTAAAAACCTATATATGGAAGCAATGGCTAAGTGGTGTAGCATGCTCTAGCCCTTTCTATGAAAGTTACCTGTATGTATTGTCTCATGCTGTTACAACATTAAAATGACACACCCAACTCATCGCCATCTCCGCTCACAGAGATGGCGATTAGGTGGGGTATGTCATTTTAAAATAGATTATCACTTTCCTTTGAGATAGTTTATAAATGGCCTCTGTACTTTCATTCAGTAGACCAACCCATTTTAGTTGAGTGCTGAAAGATAGCTTTTTTTGAAAAGCTTATCCTTGTTGAGCACTTACATCGACATAGACAAAAACGTTTGGGCTAACTCAAGAGAGTACGTATCGCAAAAGTGTAAAGCCAATCTTTTAGCGTTCACCTGGTGAGACTGCACAGAAACGCAAACTCGTCTGAGTCTTCATTGTTGGTGCATGAGGTTAGTAACAAAATAGAATGTACTGGGGCGTTTGTAATGTTGACCTTATTTTTCAATGCAACAGTCTGTTGTGGTGTTCACACCACAAAATATCTCACCAAGAAAAAAATGAATATGGTCGGAATATGTCACAATCACAGATCAGAGGCCAACCCATAGCACAGTAATGAAGAAACACATAACACTAACGGCCATGGGCGGATCTAGAGGGAAGGCAGGGGGTCCGGACCCCCTTCCCCTGAAAAATCACAAACATATAGGGTTTCTCAGCAATACTGGTCCAGATCCTCTGAAAAATCACAGAGCTACCAAGCCAGAATTCGATTTTGGGCCATTATCGGCACGCCAGCGAAACGCCATTTAAATGGCGTACACCATTTAAATGGCGTTTCGCTGGCGGGTCAATGATGGCCCGCTTATAGTGGTATTTATTTGGATCCTCTCTCCCCTAAAACGTTGTCAAAGTTGGATCCCCTCTGACAAAACTTTCTAGATCCGCCCATGAACGGCCACTCGACAGCAAAAACACAAAGTTAAGCAAACAGCTCTCTCTTCCTCAGCGAGTTTGAAAGGATATGAAGTACTGCATTACAAAACAAAGACCAAACAAAAATCAACCATCAGGAGCAATAAAAACAATGAGAAAGCCTTCACCCTATAACAGACAGCAGTAGTTCGCGTGGATATTTATGCAATGTATCGTCACGGGGAACATGCGCGGATCCAGAAAATTTGGTCAGAGGGGGTCCAACCCTCACAACGTTTTTTTGTGTGTTTTTTTATGATGATGAGAGATGAGGATCCAAATACCACTAAAAGCGGGTCATCATCGGCCCGCCAGCGAAACGCCATTTAAATGGCGTTTCACTGGCAGGCCTATGATAGCCCAACTATAAATGCTGGCTTAGTAGCTTTGTTATTTTTGAAAGGATCCGAGCTAGTATTGATAAGAAACCCTAAAGCTTTGTGATTTTTCAGGGGGTAGGGTGAGGAAAAACAAAAGGGCTCTTTACTCACGGACAACCAGAGCTAAAGAAAACTCCTAGTTGGGTTCAGCCAAAACAACAGGCACTGACCCATCGGTGAAAGTTTAAGGCCAGGTTCGTCATCGAGTCTGAGTAGGCCCTGGCACACAGTCGTGCAATTTAAGAGGAAGCCATAGCTATAACTGTGATTGGGCTTATAACCAGGCATGAAGACTGTCCCATAATATCCCTGCTATATATCCCATTTTAATAATGATTAATAATATGTTGAACTTATCAGGAAAAGAAGGGTTTCCCCATGACTTTTTTGAATTTACAAGCAAAATCGCCATAAATTAAGGACTGTGATATGTTTTGTTGCAGAAGAGTTTTCAAGCTAACATTGTAACAATCAACTCTGTGTGTCTTCGTTACACTATAGAAAACGCTTTATGAGGTGTTGGAATTGTTTCGATATTGATTGCCTTGTTTTAGAAACTTAGCAGACAAAAAATGAATTCTACTGTTGAAGTTACTTACATTTGAACATAGTCTTACAAAACAAATAAGCTGCAAAATACATACATCCTAAGAAGGAAAGTGAGGAACATGTACTCTTGCAAAACAAATAATCTGCTTGAATTCATAAGAAGGGGAGTGAGGAACATTTCCATCTTAACTATTTCAAAATTAAAATCAACTTGTCATACTGTCTTGTCTGTTCATTGCAGCCTTGTGGTCACCTGCTGGGAAAGGGCTAACCTTTTGGCTCTCTTGTGTGAAGTGTTTTCTTGTGTTTTTGTCACTTTCCCACGTGGTGTCCTGGGTCAAGTCAGGGGTCAGGTGTGGTACTTGATTGTATCGATTCCTGATCTTTACCTTCTTTCTTACTTTGTGAACCGTACATTTTAGATAAAACTATGTCATAAGATATAGGTATAGTCTAGCAATAGATAAGTGACACCCAATACATTGTATTTTCTTTATTAAATAAAATAAGTGAGTATATCCGGAAATACCACAAGCACACACTGCAGACTGACTGTATTATAAGAATTATTCAATTAACACGTATTCCACCAGTCTGCGCTTTTCGTCTGCTTAAGTAGCTTATATTGCAAACAATTTGAGTCCCAGTGGAACAGTCTGGTCAGGCTTTATAGTGTTTGCTTCCATGATAAAATCTAGTCCGAAGTAAACTTAAATAAATACAGCAGATGTAAAAAGCTGCTGACATATTGGCATGATGAGAGTTAAAACAGTTAAACTATTTGTGAGGATCTAACCAGTTAACATGTACTGCACTTGGAACATAATTTGAAAGTGATGTCAAAAAGCATACAAACACTAGGAGGTTAGACAGGTCATTCCGTTATTATTGATAAAAATATACTGAACGCCTGGTGAATGGTAAAGAATTATCCAACGACTATATCCAGCCGTTACATTTCGCTTTGTTAACCCTAGGGAATGTATGAAAAATGATGGTTCCAATCTCACACATTCTTTTTCTCTTTTCTTTTACAATCATGTATCTATGTTTATCCTCTTACTTAAGAAGATGATTTATCATCATTTTTGCTACATTATCATTGTTTACATCAGCGTATGTTTTTGTTTTGGTTTCATATTTTGACTCTACTATACAATATACTTATTCAGCAATACAGACAGAAGAGCCATGACAAATGATTTTAAGGCACTAGGGTTAAGTCGGGTGAATTCGGACATCCGGTAAACTAAGACACACATTTGCAAACAGTATAAATCCAGACGAGACGGCTCCTTATGAGCCGTCTCATCAGGATTTTCACTGTTTGCTTAGTTAATTTATTTTTATTGCAATATTTGAAATATGAAACAAACAAGGTCGCTGTCCGGATTTAGCTGTCTGTCCGAATATACCCGACTTTATACTATTGACTTAAATTTTGTCGACTCAAATAGTGTCAGAATAGTCAGAGCACTCCTTTGCCATGTCTGTGTCTTCATTACTGGTGGTCGCCTCTTATCTCTTCTTCAGCTGCTTGGCCAGCCTTCGAGTATGTCTTCTAAACATCCTCTACATGTTTCCAGCAGGAAGTCAAGTCATCTTCAGTCACTGCAGCATTGACATTTTAATCACAGCAAATCTTGAAAGTCATACAGCAAGTAGCGTAGTACCCTTTCAGCGTTGCCAAGATGAGCTCTATGGGGTTGAGGTCTGCGTTGTATGCAGTCAGTCATGGCCATTCCCTTAAACTATTATATAGAACAAAGCTTAGGTGAATTTCTGCTGCTTACACAGCTGGAGAAGCTTTGTCTTCAGCATTGTAGCGCTGAAAAGTATCTCTTCTCTTGTCAACAAGGCCTGTAATTCTGCCTTACTTGATGCTGGCGTTGGGTACTTGTTCACGTGGATGTTGTGGTATGGCGCATTATTAGTTATGAGGATGGTCTTTGGTGGCAAACTTGGGATTTGTTTCTCTTTGATCCACTTGAAAAAGCTGTGCCCATTCATCTCATCATTGTAGTCTCCAGTGCTTAAATTTGCCTTCCAGGCTTGTGCTTCAACAACAGCAATATCTAGGGCGAAGATTTGGTACCAGTAAAATGCATTTAAGCCACAAGTGGCTGCTTTGGCTGCTGTCCGTTCTAATGCGGTGGTTCTGTTTTTGCTGTTGATTTGTTGTTAATTGTTACTCCCATTGTGTGATTTTTTTAATTGTTCTGTTTTGGTGTGCATTACTTGTGTACATTCTTGTTTTGCAATTATCTCGATGGGGAAGAGAGAGCTGTTTTTTGTGTTTTTTTTTTGCTTTGTTTGTCTACCTGGTGTCTCATAATTGTTGTGTGGCTCTTCCTCACGATGCCATGGGTTTGTCTGCAGTTTGTGATTGTGGTATTTCCTGATCATACTCACTTTTTTTGTTCTGTCCCCTTGAGAAATCCCAGTTTTGAGTCAGCGCCTCTCCCATCTAGAAAATGGAACATTCAGACTAGCTTCTGAAGTCTGCCTTGATTTGTGGACTGTAAGCTAGGAATTAACAAATTTTTCATCCGTGTAAACTATCAGTCCACCATTATCAAAGTAACGCTTGACCTTTTGAAGTAACTGAATGCTAGCAGCGGCAATGTCAGTTCTCTCGATTAGTAGTATTCTGTTGGTTTCTGATTCGTTCGACATAAAACATAGCTTCTTCACAGTTGTTTGAGATGCTTATTCTTGGTAGCCCATTTTGTTTTGTTGGTTAACCTACAACGATAGTTTGAAAACACTCCTAAGGCAATCCGCTCAGAAAATAACGTCATATCCCTTTCAACCACCTTCATGTGATATAGACTTTGAAATATTACAAACTACTGAGTATGATCAGGAAATACAACACTCACACACTGCAGACCAGCCCACGGCACTGTGAGGGAGAGCCACAGAGAACTTACAGTAACAAGACACCAGGAAGACATTAAAGAAAACCAACCAGCTCTCCCTCCCCCCATCAAGATGATTGTAAAACTAGAAGAACACAAAGTACAAAATAACAAAACAAGGACCAAACACAGAACCCCCACTTAACTAAATGTTTCTGTATAATATGCATTACCCATCTTCGTGCATTCTTTGCTAAACTGAAACTAATCATAAATAGTAAATGAGTATGATCAGGAAATACCATTATCACAAAGCGCAGATAAACCCATGGCATCGCGAAGAAGAGCCACACAACCGTCACGAGACACCAGGAAGATAAACTAAGCAAAGCAACCAGCTCTCTCTTCCCACTCAAGGTGATTGCAAAACTAGAATGGACATAAAGTAACTTACAACAAAATATAGAACATTAACATACTCCCACAATGGGAGTAACAATAAACAAAAAGTCAACAACAACAGAACCACCGCCTTAGAACGGACAGCAGCCTAATCCACTGGGGGACCTAAATGCTTTTTTACTGGTACCAAACCTTCGCCCTAGATGCTGCTGTTGTCGAAGTACAAGAAATGTTCAGCTCGCATGGAAGCCTTCTAACTAATGCTATGTATCATCATGGAGAAACACTCTAATCAAATTAGCGCAGTATGATGAAACAAAGAAAAGTGCTCACAACTCACAGATAGTCACAGCTAAAGAAAACCTCAAGTTGAGCCACGGTGGGTCCAACTACAGATAAACATCAGGCACCAACCCACCGATTAAAGCTTTACGCCAGAGCCGTCATAGAGTCTGAGGCCTGACCCACCGTCGTGCAACTAAAGAAGAAACCATAGCTACAAACCGTGATCGGGCTTAAAATCAGGCATGCAAACTGTCGCATGACACACAAGTTATATCTAACCTTTATATAATGTTTGATACGCTTAATACCTTAATGTCTTAACTGTTGGCACACTCTTAGTTGTGATGGAATCTCTGGGACAGTGCGTCATATGACCCCCATATAAAACTCGTCGAGAACGACCCTTTCTATACACTGTTTCGACGTAGTAGGCGCCGCTGATGACCCCCTATGAAATCTGTTGAAGCTTGACAGTTATACACCACTATAGATAGCGCTCGTGGATTATACCGACAGAACATGGTATAGATACTTTTATCAAATATTTTGACAAGAGTCAACAATAATATCTTCAGGTTAAAATCAGGTGACGCTATTCCAGAGGGTCTCATATAACTGCTTGCCAACGTTATTTCATATTCATTTCCAAAAAGTCTACTGGCTTCAAAAAAAGTGTTTTGATATATTTAAGTAATCTGATAAGAACAGCCATAGTTGAAAGTCCAAAGGTCAACCTTGGCCTTTTGGAAATGGCTTATAGTCATTGCCCCATTATTAGGTAAAACATATTTAGTGAGTTTAATGGATTTGATTTCAACGGTTAAAAAAAACTTAAAATGCTTCCCATTTAAATGCATTATAGGAAGCAAGTTCAACCTTGACGTAATGTAGGTCAAGGTCAGCCTAGGATCATCATTTACATAAACTTGGTTGGCCCCGAATTCCCAATGCTATACATCAAGTCACAAAGTATGTAGCATTGTGGATGTAAATTCTACAGTATTGTTCTGACAGGTGATCCTAGGTTGACCTTGATGTTGTTGTTTTTTATACTTTACAGGATCTGAATGTATTTATACGTAAAAACCCTTGAAATGATGATGTTTCGATAACTGTTGACGCCAAATTCATTATACTTACTTGACATTTTAACACAATGAGACAATGGTAAAAGGTAAAAAAGTAAGTGAATATGATAAGGAAATACCACAATCACACACTTCAGACCAACCCACGGCACTGTGAGGAAGGGCCACAGAACATTTTCAGTAACAAAAAGACATCCAAAAGACAATAAAAGCAAAGCAACCAGCTCTTCCATCCTCGTCAAGATGATTGCAAAACTAGAAAGGACATAAAGTAATGCATACCAAAACAAAGACCAACATAGAACCCCCACAAACAATAGGAGGTACATAAAACAATAAATCAATAACAGCAGAAAAACTGCCTTATAACAGACAACAGCCTAAGCTACCCGGGGGGGGGGGGGGGCTTAAATGCATTTTACTGAAGCCGAATATTCACCCTAGATTCTGTTGTTGTTGTTAAAACACAAGAATTGCTAAGCCCACATGAAGGCTACCTAACAAATGCAATGCATCATCACAGAGAAACAATCTAATCAAATTAACTCACTATGGTGAAACAATGAAAATGGCTCATGACTCACAGATAGACAGAGCTAAAGAAAACCTCAAGTTGGGCTACGGTGGGCCCAGCCAAAGACAAGCATCAGGAAACAACCGCAATGAGTCTGAGGCCTGAACCACCGTCGTGCACTTAAAGAGGAAACCATAGTTATAAACCGGGATTGGGTTTACAACTAGGCATGCAGACTGTCGCATGATATCCATGCTGTATCCCACTCTTTTATAGCGTTTAATTATCTTTTTTAATTGATCACTAAACTAGGCTTACTAACATTCTTTTAGATTTATAAATTAGATCAACATAAAATACAGGTTTTGATATACCTTAATGCAGAAGAGTGTTTAAATAAATATTGTCTTTAAAAATCTACTCTGGTGTCTGTAATAAATATTAGAAAAAGCTTTACGAAAGGTCATGATTGACCTTTGACCATTCAGTCAGGTAAGCTCTGCTTTCATTGTAACTATAGTTTTCTCAGAAATCAGAGTGCAAATTGAAGTCGAATTTCATATGGTGCATGCTTTGGATGAGACAAGTTTAATATATCCATGGCACATGACCAAAATGTGTTCTATGTCAATAAAAGGTAAAACTATTAAAATCTTTTCTAGAATATGGGGTCAATCACCTTTGGTCTTGGTATGTAACATAATAGATATTGACCTTATAAAGTTTGTTAGAATAATGATCCTTTGGCGATATTGACATTGTAAACCTTAAGATCGACATGTTTGTGACTCAGTGTCAGGTAAGCGCTTCAGGAGATTATGGTCCCTATCTTTACCAAACGACAGTGGTAAAGTAGTCGCACATCACCAATTTTTCCAATAATAAGCTGACAACAGTTTACCTGATATAAGTTTTTAAATATATGAGATTGCTCTAATTTTCATGTTATACAATGGGGAAAGGTACAATTTACTAAATGATAAACTTGTGAAAAGCTTTACAGCCAAGTTTCATTTTTTTTGCACATTTCACTCAGATAAAAGTCATATTGATGACATACGTAAGTTTTATTATTTTATATATACTTTTGTTGCTTGTAGAAAGGTCCCTTTTAGTGGTGCTTTATATCAACTGCCAATGACGCACATTTGCTGTCAAGAACTGGTCAGAGATTAATCAGAGAAATGGTTTCTATGATTATATACTCATGCTAATACAAAAGAAGGCCACACCAATTCACCCACTCTATTGAAAAAAGTACAGACACGAATATGTTGTTGAATGTAAATTTACTTTTAGTCAGTTTATTGTATGACCACAACCTTTACTCTCTAAATGCGTTCTGTGAGCATATGACGCATGCTTAAAAGAAGCCTGTGGAGTGCGTTGCCATTGTTCAACCAGCGAGAGTCCAGGTTTGACAATATGGCAGCTGGAAAGGGATACAAGTCACGTATCGCTCTCAGGGGGGGGGGGGGGGGTACTCTGATATTTTCATACATACGTAGGCTCGGGTCATTTTTGGGGTTCTAAAATTTGAATTTCAATATTTTTTTTTTTTTTTTTTTGTTTGGGGGGGGGGGGGGTCAGAAAAATGAATATTTTTGTGGTATGAAGATTTTGTGGATATTTTTTTTAGGGTCATCACAAAATTGGACTATATTTAGATGTCATTTCTGTGCATTTTAGGGTCTTTTCTTAAGGTCAGGGTACAGAATGGGGATACTTTTTGGGTTGCTAAAATTTTAAATATTTATTGGGGTGCTTGAAACTCCTGATACTTTTTTGGGTGAACGGTAGATGCTGGGCCCGAGCCTACCTATGAAGAAAAAATGAAAGTACCCCCACCCCCTGGGGTATCGCCCAGTCTAGAATATCCCAGAGTTGTTCGATTTGGGTTAGATCAGGGGATCAGGACTATCTTGCAAAAACAGTTCTTTGTCATATTGCAGGTATGGGGTCCGCCATTGTCTTGCTGGAAGTGAAAATTGTTTCTCACCGTCTGAAGGATCGGCAGGACATGCGGCTGAAGGACTTCATCCACATTGTAAATGTGTCCTGAATTACAATCTAGTCGGTTCGGCGAAGTATGCAATGTAAACGGACAATTACATTACCGCATTATACAATGCTCAGGATGGCCTTCTTTTTCTTAGCATGAGAATAATTTACCCGAATACCGCGATATCCAGCTTCGCCCACAGACAGATACGAGTAAAGGAACATTAAAGTTAATCAAGAATCGCCATGCGTATACACTTCAGAGCTTAGATAAGCCCACGATTCCAGTACTCTTATTGTTGACTAAAGACGAATATCATGATCAGTAAACGCGACAGTGCACCCTGGTCGCGGCGTTCTCAATAACATGATGCTGATTTTTCTCATGACGGCAATCATATTAGTAATTATCCATTAATTATTTCCTCGGAAGCGGCAACTTTTGATGTCTGCTACATAATCTTAGCAAACATTTTGGACACAGATCAGACCCGACGACTTGTCGGGTCTGATCTGGGTTCAAACTGTTTGACACCCTGATGGTATTCATGAAAGTTTTCGAAAGAGTTAATTTTGAAGAAAAAAATCAGCAGGCGACAAAAATAACACGCAGAGTTACCACAGCATGCAAAGAGTTAATGTACCGATATACGACAGATCTTGTGATATCTTTCTTCAATTTTCTTTAAAAATAAGGCTTGCTATTGCATGCGAATCATCTGCTGGCACAATCTGATGTCTGCTGGCAGATGATTCGCCTGTATTTTCAAGCCATGTATGATTTCTTTAGGTAAAAACAACATTTTACAATGTTGTCTTCTGCAATTTTTGTTGAGTTTTAAGGGCTATACTCTAAGAAGGCATGGCATTTCTGCAAATAGAACAATGTAACTACATGCAGCGATGGAAGTCTTGGATCTAATTTCTACATGGCTTTGAAGTGGTATATAAATAGCTGTCTCAATGGTCACTGGTCGTGCCATGAACTATTCTAAGTGATGTCACGAGGTATTTCTCGTGATTCTACAGAATGACCAGGCAGAATGACTTCTTGCGCACTAGATTATAAAAGTCTATCATAAGTGTGAGAGTGTGATAGAAAAAAACATCTCAGAATGACCCTTTGGTACCAAGTAGTTTGTAGTGATGACAAACGGGTCATTCCCAGGGACGAATACACAAACAATGGATGACATTCAATTCAGCATTTTTATTTTGAAACTTGAAACTTGTTTATTTACTTAAACGCCTAATTCTACATATAAATATATATTCATATAAATATATTCACCGGAGTTTTATAAATAGCAAAATGATAAACGCTGACAATCATGTCACACCACTATTATAGTCACATCGAAGTCATCCTTCTTTACTTTCAAAACAACCAAAAGAAGTCTTCAAAAAAAAAACGTTTTCAAATGTCGTTTGAAAGTGTCCACTGACTCGCATCTTAAAGAGGACAGCTACCACTTCGATTGTGCATTGCTGTAGTTCTACTCTCTGAGTACACGTCATGAGCTAGTTAAATGCATAGGTGCTGCAGGTCGTATGATATGCATCCTTGTTGGTTGTAAAAAAACAAAATGTACAACGAATTTATTACATATTCTGCACCAGTAATGGTCCTGTTGCCTTTTCCGGTATTTCAGACGAGGCAAAAATATCGAGTGAAAGGACTGTTTGTCAAGCATAATAGGGTTGTTCGCCTATCATTTGTCTAAGGCACGAAGTTTCTTCTGATAATAGTGATTTTACCATGTTTTATACGACTTTACATTTGGGTTTTATGGTTTAGTTCAACATATTCTTCCGCCTCATAATGACTCTAAAATTAATCACTCGGATTTTTATCAAAATTCAGTTTGTCAACAAATGGATCGAATTCATAAACTTACCCAGTATAATTAAATATAAATCTGGTATTACTTCTATTCCTACTTATTTTGAATAAAAAGGAATCAAATATTATTTGTTTTAAGTACAATAAACCTATTCGTTTTTAACAAATTAGTGATATTGAAACTGCTATTCTGATTCTTGAGAACTTAAGGACTCCAACTATTGCTATCAACCTGCTTTTAGAATTTGGTCTAGTACATAGGACCTAAAATGTAAGTGAGTATGATCAGGAAATACCACAATCACACACTGCAGACCAACACACGGCATTGTGAGGAACAGCCACAGAACATTTATAGTAACATTACATCTGTAAGACAATAATAGCAAAGCAGCGAACTTACACTTCCTCTTCAAAATGATTGCAAAACTAGAACGGACACAAAGTAATGCATAACAAAACAAATACAAACACAGAACTCCCAGAAACAATGGGAAGTACATTAAACAATAAATCAACAACAACAGAACCACAGCCCCAGAACGGACAGCATCCTATGCCACCCGGGGGTGGGGGGGGGGGGGCTTAAATTCATTTAACTAGCACTTAATCTTCACACTTATTTCTGTTGTTGCTAAATCACAAAATTGTTTAGCTTGCATGGAGGCTTCCTTACTAATGCAATGTATAATCAAAGAGAAACAATCAAATCAAATTAACACATTATGATGATACAAAAAAGTGCGTACTCATGACTAACAGATAGTCAGAGCTAAAGAAAACATCAAGTTGAGCTACGGTGGGCCTAGCCAACGACAAGCATCAGATACCAACCAACAGATCAAAGCTTTACGCCAGGGCCGTCATTAAGCCTGAGGCCAGACCCACCGTCGTGCAATTTAAGAGGAAACCATAGCTATCAACCGTGATTGGGTTCACAAACAGGCGCAGACTGTCCCATGATATCCATGTTGTATCCCACCTTTTTATAACGTTTGATATGCCTTGTTGCAGAAGAGTATTTAAGCAATTATTAAAATCAACTCTTGAGTGTCGGCCTGGATCGGGGTGGTTATGGACAGTGCTTTCGATCGCCATTTGTCACCAGTGGGGTGAAAAATGGCAATTGGGGGCTCTGTTTCTGGCTATCTTTGGTCTTGGTTTGATGATAGTGTTAATGATTTTGATTGCCGCCTACCTGGTGTGGATAAGGAGTCCAAAACTAAAATTACCCCTTTTAAAGTACAAAAAGGACAACCTAACAGTTAAATCTAAATGAAGGATTAATTATGCTTCAGATGGTGGTACGTGAAGAAAGAGTTTCTTAACAACTTGTTGGTCATCCCCTTTCCACATATTTGTATGTTTATAGATGTTATAATTTTGATGTTAACACTTTTGATTAAGTTTTGGGACCTTCTTTTCTGGTCCCTGTTATTCATAGAAGAGTAGCTGTTTGATTTGAAACTACATTATCTGTTTACATAAAAAAAAAATTCTGATTCCTCAACTAAAGCGTATGTTGTGGGTGCTCAAAAGGACTGTCTCATTGAGATGGTTCTTTGAGCACTTAAAACATATGTTAACAGTGATGGGTAAGAATATGTTCACAATTTTACTCTGTTAAAAGTATCATTGAGACGGTTCTTTTGAGGCTAAAATTTGAGCACTTAAGGTAGTACCGGACTCACCGGCATATGTCCAAAAGTGTTTTCTCTTTTAATATATTATAATATAGACTTATACTTATAATCTAAGACAAAAAAAAACAATACCTCACCGTTCTTTTTAAAAAGTTATTTGATGTCAAAAACTGCAAAATCGCAGGTTTTTGAAATAAACAAACACAGATTTTGTTAACAAATTAACAAGAAACGCAATACAGTTTTTTTCAGAACAAATACTACTCACACCAGAGATATAAATAAAAACAAAAAATAGTGAAATAACATGTATTTACACAATTTATTAAGCAAAATCCTAATTAAGTCAAACGAATAAATGCCAAAAAAACATTAATATTTAAAATAAACATATCAGAGAATGTAACTGGAACAACAAAAAACATATTCTTACAAAGATATTTTCATGAAGAATCTAATGATTGAATAAAAAATATGTGTCACCGTGCTCGTTTTTTTGTTTTGGTGACTTTTCTGAAAAATCCTGAAAAAAATAAAGACTATAATAAGTGTTGTCTCCCCTTTCAACCAATTTTTTTGTTTATCTACGCCCTATTTATATCACTGGGCGGAGACATAGCTTTTATTGATTAAGCACTGACAAATGGGCGTAGAAAATGACAAAAAAGATTTTGACCTAGCATATGTTACCCAGCACATTACATTATGATTCTCATTAAAGCAAGGCTATAGCATGTCTTGATGCTTTGATGCTTTCTTACACGTAGGATTTATGTAGATAAAAGCTAAAAATTATAGCTTTATTCCTGATGCATAGATCTAAATGTCATTTAAAGAATAAACTTACAAATATGCAATAAGAGGATAAAACATTCTTTTCCTTGTATTAATGTTTGGCAAGCCTGAATGTGATGTGTTGCAACCAGAACCACACAGCGGTGAGGCCTGCAACACATTATCGCACAAGGGCTTGACAAACGTTAATATACAGAAAGGAATGTTATATTGTCATTGTAATATATTATAGGACTTTTTGGGTACTGTAAAGGTGGCAACTTTAATTTTCATATCTGGGCGTGGTTCGGTTATTTCAACTGCTCAAGAATGTAAATCAGGTTCTATCCATTGGTTAAGCGTTTAAAAGTTGCTTGAGCCGCGCAGGTCCGCGTGCATTTCATGAAAGTCCTGTCCATTAATGCACTGAACCCACATTTATTAACCCTTAAAGCGTATATAACAACACAATCGTATGTTTTTATCGTCTATTGAAATATTATGAACCCTCTTAAACAAACAGTGTAGATCTAGAGTAGACTGCTCGTCCGGTCCCGTACTTTCATGGAGATTGATCATGAAATGATTTCTACGATCATTCTCCTCCCTTCCGCTGATTCATTCAAGAAGGGTTGTTGTCAGTTACAAGCGAAAGTATGTGCACGAATTACTGGTTAACCGCTTGTTCAAGCTTGCCCAGGAAAAAGTGTGGTTAGGTGAACTGACCGTCCCGCAATGACCATAGCTGTTGACTTGGGACGTAAAGCAACAAAACAAACAACACCTAGAGCAGTCTGATCTGGGTCCACACTGTTTGCCTCTATACTAATGTTAAACAATAAACAAACACTTTCGAATGTAGTTATAACGCCTCATTTTCAGATTTTACCTATGTCTAAAGTAGACTAATAAGGCAGTCATGAGGTGCCGCCTTTACAGTATCCAAAAAGTTCTAGAATACTTTCCTTTCAAGCATAGGAATTCCAAAAAAAAATGTCCACTGTAACATCGTGAAGCATACAACAAAACCACACCTTATATACGCAATCGAAAACATCAATACTATAGACGATTATAGACCAAAAATAGTTAGAATCATAGTTTTTTTTTATTACCATCACTCATCGAACAGGCGACACTTTGCAATCAAAACACTGTTTCTAGCGAGTTTTGATCCGCGTTCGTCAATGGTTAAGAGTGTTTTCGATTGCTCACTATCCGGTGTGGAAACAAACTTTTTTTTCAACAGAAACATGACTGAAAAATGTAGATAACTCCAAGCTCTTGTTTCAGATTGTTTTGGTTACGTATTCATTGTATCAATACACATACCGGATAGGTGGCAATCGAAAACGTTGATACTATCGACGAACGTAGATCAAATACCGTCAGAAACGGACTTTTTGGATTGCAGTTTGTTTGCCTGACTGGCGACATGTGGAAAATTCTAGCGATTTGCGAATCACGTTCATCAATTGTTCAGAGCCTTCACGATTGTCGCCTAACCGATGTTATAAAGTAGCTTATCTTATGATAATTGAATTTTTTGGTCATTTCTCAATAAAGCATAAGCGACGTTATCTTAACTCGCAGAGGATATCCGTGAGCAGGTTGAAATGGCAATTAAGCCCTCTGCAGTCATGTTTTATCGGAAATAAAGCCCGCAGTCAGTGATTGGTCAACGATCAACCAAAATATGACACATTATTAAATAAAATGTACAATTGTCAGCGATTGAAACACCTCAAGTTTCTATAGTAAACACTTATTATAAGGTATATAACAATAAAAGGATGATACATTCATCTGTCTATTAACGTTTGCCAAGCCCAAATGAGATAATGTATAGTAGCCTTAACCATGAAGCTGTGAGGGCTGCACCAAGTGCGGATCCAGAGGGGGGGGGGGGCAGGGGGTCCGGACCCCCTCTGGAAAATCACAAATTAAATGGGTTTCTATAGGGAATAAGCAATTGGACACCCCCTGGAAAAAGTTGAACCCCCTTGAAAAAATTAGACCCCATCTGGAGCCTTGAAAAACGATAGATTTCTTTGAAATTGACCATTTGACTTCTGTAAAATAAGCGGAGGACTAAAAAAATCGTTGTCAGAGCTTTTTTGTCAGACTGAACTGGACCCTCCCCCCCCCCCCCCTGATGAAAATTCCTGGATCCGCGCATCTGTACCATGCTTGCCAACCGTTAATATACAGAAAAGAATGTTATATTGTCATATATCTTCCTTTCAGGCACATACAGTTCCAATTAATTTTATTAAAATGTATGCAGAAATGTCCATTTTATCATCATGAAACACGCAACGAAACAAAATAATTTTTTCAACAGAGACATGAAATAACTCCTAGCCCTTGTATCAGATTGTTTTGGCTACGTCTTCAGTATATCAAAAACACACTAGATAGGCGGCAATCGAAAACGCTAATGCTATCGACGAACGTAGTTAAATATTGTAAGTAACAGAATTTTGGATTGTTGTTTGTAGTCCGATAAGCAACAAATGGCAATCACAAACACTGTTTCTAGCAATTTGTTATCAGCATCCATCGATTGTTTAGACCGTTTTTTATTGCTGCCTATCCGGTGTGATAAGGTAATTGAAATAGTTACGTCATTTCTCCATAAAACATTAGTGACCATGTACCTCCATGGGATCTAAAACATGAGAATGTCACATACAAGGCATGTGCACGTCTACAATTCCCCCCTCCCCTTTTTTGGGGTGGGGGTGGGTCTTAGGTTAGTGGCAGCATGCAGAAATAGCAACCGAGACATGTATATAGTATGTATATTTATACGGTCCGCAACTTTTAACCATCAAAATACTGAATGACTTCATACTCTGGGTGATGTTTTTAAAAGCTAATACTTGCATTCCTTCTTTTTGTGAAAGCAAAATACTTACATAATTACGTTTCAAGCATCAAAGAGTTGTCAGGGGAGAATAATATCTACCGTCTTAGAAAATAAGTATTCTCTTTTAAAAACAAGATTCAGGAACGATAACTCTTACACTCTTACTTTTAAGTAAAAGTAAGGTTATCTTTTGACATGGGTCCCGCACTACCTTAAAACATATGTTAAAAGTAATGGGTTAGAAAACGTTCACATTTTACGCTATGAAAAAAGTGTTTATCTGTCCAGAGACAGCTGTCACTTTACAATGGTTACAGGTCAATACTGTAGAACCATGGTTATGAGATGTTAGTTTAAAATCATACTCTTAGAGAGTCTCTTCTCTTTTACTGGTCAATTATGGTGTTAGTTTCAAATAAACAGCCTCACTTCCCCCAATAACCCCAAGGATGCCAAAGACAACAATTGCTGAATAAGTAAAAACTAAAAAGGGCACTGTTGCTCATAAAGAGCTGTCTAGTTGGGATCAACAGTAGACACACGCTACATTTTTTTGCACCCTGGGGACTTTAAGGGTTCATGTATAATTAATGTATATTAGGAGTCATAAGAACAGTAAGACTTGCTAGATTTGTTAACTGATTTTATACTAGTCAAATATGGGATGTTATTACCCCGCATAAACTCTTCAGATCGAGGTGTCGAAGTTGACACTGTAGACCCTGATCAGACTGCTCCTCATGAAGCCGTCTGGTCTTGGTCTGCTGATTTGCTTTGCTATATTGGTCAAGTTGACATTGTAGACCCTGACCAGACTGCTCCTCATGAAGCCGTCTGGTCTTGGTCTACTGATTTGCTTTGCTATATAAATCTGCCCCATTTGTTTAATGTTCGTTATATCAATTATGTAAATACTTGAGATTAGTACTCTGCATGTTGGATTGTTCCTGGATTTTCGGTCGACATATGGTGGTGAGGAGTCCCGACCCTCATTTGACTGCCCAAGGAGAAAGCAGTCGGGTTTGGGTCTGTTATTCTACCACCGTATGTTTAATATGATAGAGCCTCTTGTAACCTAATTCTGCCTTTTTGAGGCATTGACATAGTCTTCAAATCTTCATACTAAATTTGTGAGGATACAACCAGACAAATGGAGAAGGTTGCAGTTAATAGTGGGTAAATCTATGCCCCCTTTGTTTACCATTTGTCTAAAAATCTAAGTGGCATTTCTCTATGACAGAACTTCTTAGCCGTCGGTGTAACTGTTTCAGAGGCATTTCTCTATGACAGAACCGCTTAGCCGTCGGTGTAACTGTTTCAGAGGTATTTCTCTATGACAGAACCTCTTAGCCGTCTGTGTAACTGTTTCAGAGGTATTTCTCCATGACAGAACCTCTAATAAAACTATAAAGTTAGGGTTGCCAGGTAAAGATGGGTATAAGTAACTTAAGGTTTATCCAGTTATAAGATTCAACATGCAGATGCTTGGGTAGAGGTTATCAACCAGATGAGCAGTTGGGATCCTCCATTGAGTGCTTCTTTCTGAAACAGGCAGTTCTGGATCTTCATTGACTCTTATACTGGTGGAACTCACAAGAGCATGAACAAAGGGAGATAATCACAGTAGGAGAACACTGAAGTTAATACTGTGGTTATTTCCCTTAGAAGGTAAAATATTGCTGTTGCTGAATAATACTCGTGCATATATTGTTGTTTATAGAATGAGTTCCAAATCATTAAATGTTTGTTGTTGGAATGTTAACAGTTTATTAAATCGAGTAAATGGAGTACGCACTAACAAATAAGAGGACCCTCTCTTCTTACAGAGCTTAAATTCTGAAATGATTATTTTGACAGAAACACATGCCTGTAAGAATGACATATTAACTATTGATGGATACTTTATCTCAAATTGTCTCTCAGAGCAGCCTAGTAGGCTAAGAGGAGGAGTAGCAGTTTTTATGAAAAGAAATATAAAAGCAGGAATTAAAATTATTGACAACTCCTAGGATGATATGATATGGATCAAACTTTGCAAGAATTTCTTCAAATTTAAAAAAGATTTATTTATTTGCGGAGTTAACATCTCACCAGCTTCTTCTGGCTATACTAAAAGAACAGGCGTTGATAAAATATTATTTCAAAAACTAGAATCTGACATTGTCAAATTTACTCCAGACAATTATGTCATGATTATGGGTGATATTAATGCTCATGTCAATTGCAATGACCTTGATTTCATTATTAATGAGGAATCTGATGTTATGGAGGACTCATTACCTGCTAATTATCTGATTGACAACAAACACTTGCTGCGGAACACATCTATCCATCAGTTAACAAATGAATATGGCAACAATCTGCTAGATATTTGTATTGGGTCACAACTAAGAATAATGAATGGTCGTACGATTGGGGATACTAGTGGTAAACCCACATATCATGGTTATAACGGATCATCCATAAATGACTACTGCATTTGTAGTGCGGACTTTATGGGCTGGATTAGGTATTTTAAAGTTCTTGACTTTGATGCTGCTTTCTCAGATCATTGTCCAATTTTAGTTGGTGTCCAGTCACTGTATTGCCATGATGAAACAAACACATCTCATAGAAAGTCACCCAAAAATATTAAATGGGATGATAATAAGAGAAAGAGTTTTCAAAATCACATTAATACAATAAATTAACACCAGTTTATGGATCATTTAGCTGAATTATCGAGTCAAGAGTCAAATATGTGTAACAATATAAATGAAATGGTGACTTATTTTTCTTTGACTTTACAGCAAGCTGCTCATTTTAATAAAGCCCATAATTCAGCGAGACTTTCACAAAAAGGCGTAAACGTAAGAAAAATAGTAAATGAGTATGATCAGGAAATACCACAATCACAAACTGCAGACAACCCCGTGGCACCGTGAGGAAGAGCCGCTCAACCATCACGAGACACCAGGAAGACAAATTAAGCAAAGCAATCAGCTCTCTCTTCCCCATCAAGATGATTGCAATACTAAAATGGACATAAAGTAACGTACAACAAAACATAGAACAATTACAGACTCCCACAATGGGAGTAACAATAAACAGAAAGTCAACAACAACAGAACCACCGCCTTAGAACGGACAGCAGCCTAAGCTACCGGGGGGCTTAAATGCATTTTACTGGTACCAAATCTTCGCCCTAGATTCTGCTGTTGTTGAAGTACAAAAATGTTTAGCTCGCATGGAGGCCATCTAACTAATGCAATGTATCATCATGGAAAAACACTCTAATCAAATTACTACACCATGATGAAACAAAGAAAAGGGCTCTTGACTCACAGATAGTCAGAGCTAAAGAAAACCTCAAGTTGAGCCACGGTGGGTCCAGCTACAGATAAGCATCAGGCACCAACCCACCGATTAAAGCTTTACGTCAGAGCCGTCATAGAGTCTGAGGCCCGACCCACCGTCTGGTATGACAGGGATTGTGATTTACTGTACAGTGAAATAAAGCACCTTAGTATATTATTAAGCAGTGAACCTTATAACATGAGTTTACGGAAAAAAAGTGTACTCTACCCGTAAACTATATAATAAACTTATAAGGAAAAAGCACAGACAATTTAAAAACAAAATGTTAAGCAGCTTGCTGGAAAGTGAAAAAAGAAATCCTAAAGAATATTGGAACTGTGTAAATGAATTGATGGAGAAGCAAAAAACAGACCCCTCAGCTGAAATCTCCTCTGAGAAGTGGGTAGAACATTTCAAATCCATAATGAACATTGAATACTCAGACAATTTTAATGGCTCTTCAAATGAAGAGTACTTTATTGAAGGTCTAGACAATACAATTCTTAACGGGGACATTTCTCCTGAGGAGGTCTTGAACAGTGTTAAGGGGTTGAAAAATGGAAAGTCGTGTGGAACTGATGGTATATCTAATGAAATGCTGCAGTTATCAGTCCCAGTTTTAGCTAATGCATATGCATATATATTTTCACATATACTTAGAAATGGTATATACCCGTCTATGTGGCGTGAAAATATGATAAAGCCCATTTATAAAGGAGGTGGTACTATGGATACCAATAATTATAGAGGTATAGCAATTTCTAGTTGCTTTAGTAAGCTATTTTGTAAAATAACTCTTTAACAGACTGGATAAATATTTAGAGGATAACAGCATTATTGGTTCAGAACAGATTGGTTTTCGAAAAAACTGTCGCACGACCGACCATATCTTAACCCTAAAAACACTTATTGACAAGGCTTTCAAATCGTTTATATACTTGTTTTGTAGACCTATATAAGGCATTTGATACAATCAATAGGCAGGCACTCTTTCATAAATTGAGTAAATACAATATCAAAGGCCCATTTTTGAATATTGTTAAAGACATGTACCAAAAATTAATATATTCCATAAAAACAGAAAATGTTTTAAGTAATTCTTTTGAAACTAAGATAGGGGTCAAACAGGGTTGTGTTTTGAGCACTACTTTTTTTCATTGTACCTAAATGATTTGTCAAAATGCTTTGATGACCAGTGTGACCCAGTGCCACTAGGCAACTGTGACTTACATATATCTTGCCTGATGTATGCAGATGACATTGTACTTTTATCTAAATCAGCCAAACTCTTCTTTGTAGATTAGAAGACTTTTGTAATAAATGGAATTTGAAAGTTAATATAAACAAAACAAAAATCATAATTTCAATAAAGCAGGCAGAGTCCTGAAGGGTTACAACTTCACCTATGGAAATATCTTGTTGGAACATGTAAATGAGTATAAGTACTTAGGTATATGTTTTAGGTAATCTGATATTTTCACGCAAGGTATCAAGTACCTTTGTAACAAAGCACTTAAAGCCATCTTCTGTATTAAGAAAGCTCTTATTTCAGACTGTATGAACACAGGTTTATATGTTACTTTATATAATCATTGTGTAAAGCCTATTCTCCTATATGGAAGTGAGGTATGGTTAATCGATTTTCTAATAAATAAACCTGGATTGACTCAGATGGAAAATAGATATGATCTTTTTATTCCTGAAAAAACTCAGCTAAAATTCCTTAAGAACGTGATGGGTGTCCATATATATTCGGTTAACGATGCTGTCAGAGCAGATTTTGGTATTTTACCTTTAGCAATTTCAGGTCTCCAAGCATCAGCAAACTTTTGGGTGCACCTTGTAAACATGAGTTCTTTAGCCTATCAAGCATATCAAGACAGCATGAATTGTCCTAAAGACTTTGCCCGAAAATTTAAGACATTTTTGCATAACATTAACTTCTCCCATCTCTGGAATAATCAGAACACTTTTTCTAAAAAGAGATTTTTGCATTCTGTAGTAAATAAACTGAAAAACTCTTACATTAATTTCTGGAAAGATAAAATCCATGATGATAGTAAAAATCAGCCTAATGGAAACAAGTTGAGAACTTACAGGATATTTAAAAAATGCTATGAAAGGGAAACCTATTTGTTTGTTAATGAGTTATTAAACAGTGAAATTTCTACGTTTGCCAAGCTTAGAATAAGCTCCCATGACCTCCATATTGAAAAGGGTAGGCATAGAAAGACCATACTTAGTGAAAGAAAATGCTTATTATGTGGCATGGCTGTTGAAGATGAGAAACATTTTGTTATGGAATGTGACCCACTTTCAACTCATAGAAATACTTTTTTTGATGATTTAGAAAAAATTGTACCCTCTTTTTCCAGTGAAAATGTAGATGAGAAATTCTCTTTTATAATGGAATGTAAAGATTATGACATTTCCTGTGTATGCATAACAAATATCTGTATAATGTTCAGAGCCAGAGAAGAATTGGTTAAATCCATAAGTGCCCCTTAAAAACATATGCCTATAATGCATGTTTTGATGGTTATTAATGCATGTTGTGATAGATATTGACACTTTTTGATGATGACACCATTTTATTTTGTGAAAGAAAGGTTCAGCGGAGCACTCAGGTACACTTATTTAAAGCGTGCCTGAGTGCTCTACATGAAACCTGGGACGGTCTCGATGTTGAAAATTGCCAAATTTAATAGTCTGTTCTATTAAACACACACATTAATTTTCATGTTTTTCATATTTCATGGTCCCATCGATGACAAGATTTGTACTTGTATTATGTCTGTGATTGTTCTTGCGTAACTGTATACATGTGACTGGTGACAGTCCTGTGACTGGACTTTATACCAATAAAATTGATTTGATTTGATTTGATTTGTAATAAAATTTAGAAAAAAAGCTTTATGGAGTTTATGGTTTGGACATCCATGTTTTAGTAACTTAGAAGTAAAAAATGTGTTTCTATTGTTGACGTCATCAACATGAGATCAAACTCTTGCAAAATGAATAAGCGAAATGTATACAGCATATGGAGGGGGTGAGGAACATCTCAATCAAGAAATGGAAAATCAACTTTTTCAAAGTTAAAGTCGTCCCGTTTATCATTTTGGTTGAACCTATGCCATTTGTAATGGACAAGTCTAAGTACAAAAATGCCTTCATTATCTGAAGGATTTGCCCTATTCAACTTAACTGAAGGTCAGTGGGATATATCTGACTTACCATTTGTGCAAAATAAGGATTATCAATATTAAGCAAGTCATCTAGATATCTTCAGTTAGATTACTAGTAAATGCTTTAACAACATCTGTTTGATTATTGTCAGAAAGAGACAACATGCGGTCTCTCTAATAACAAAATAAAAACAAATCTGCAATAAGAGGAGCACAACTAGTACCCATAGGAATACCTACAATACGTCTATAAAATTTTAAGCCAAGTCTTATAATTATATTGTCCAAAAGATAATGGAGAGTGTTACAAACTTTCTGACATCACCACAATTTAAATCGTTTAGGTTGTTCAGAAGTGAAAAATGCGCGTTTCTTATTACAAGCCAAATATAGTGAGCCCTCTCTGTTAAAATGTGTTCAATTAACTCAGTTAGTTTTTCTTTGATACAGTTATGAGGTAATTTAGGATAGATAGTAAAGGAATCATATGTAGACACACCAGATGCTAGAAAACCTTTAGATTTTCATTTGTCAAGAACCTCACCTGAGTTTTTAACAGACCAAGATAGATTTTTACCATTTCTCTCAAAAACAGTTTCACGATAACTACATATTTTTCTTTCGCAGATAGACTTCGCCAAATGCCGTGTAGAAATTGGTGGTGCCTTACTAGAATTTTGTTAGCGATGACACACGCGAAAGCATGTGGTATCTAATGCTTTAAATAGTTGGAAACTAAACATTATTGATAAAAGAGTTTCATTTTTTGTAATAATTTAGACCTACTTCTGACAAACATAAATCTACTTTTTAGACAGGTCCAGGAATTTCATAGGAAGTTTGTTTAAGCGCCTGCTGATAAGGTGGCTAACAATGTTGTGGTTATTCAAGGAATGTACAACATCATCACCCTAAATCAAGAACTAAGCAGCGCTAAACCTATGGGCACAATTTTCTTGAAGAGAGGTATGTCATTAATTCACATAGGTGTCATATGGCTGCTAAGTTTGCTGTGCTTGTTGAGGAGGACCATGACACGCTTCAAGCGTTAGACTAATTCTCTTGCGACTTACCCCAGCAACTTTACATATAATAAACAACCGGCATAGATTTACTTTTTATTCTAGAGATTAACAATCATGGTGAGCGGCTTTAAGTGAACTAACCTATTATATAAGATTTTCGATAAAACCTAATATTATAACACAACTTTACAAATTGTATACCATACCTAACGCTAGTTAAAACACGTTAACCTTAGTTTCATCAGTTATCATAGATAGTTGGCTATCTCGAATCTGACCAAGTCGAACTATGTTTCCTTCTGACAAAAGTATTAAAATTGTACGCCAAATTCTTTTGATTATCTGGACCTCTGAACTTTTTTACAATGTTTATGATTGCCCTTTAAGTGTCAATAATCATCTCATTGTCTTAATTAATTCGCGTATATCAGTCATTGATTTCAGAGTGTTTCTTTTCAAATCGTCGTCATCTACATGGCACCACATTATCAAGTAGTAAAACAGACGATAAGCCATCATTTTCTGTTCATATCCTGGTCTTTTTGGTCTCAAATTCCGGTAAGCACAGAGAAAGTCGTCAGGGAGTGGTGTTTCAATAGCAGATATGATCAAATCAAAATCTGGATCACCATAGAGGCAGGATGGGTCGAACAATACTGCAAAGAAAAAAGCACCCCAAAATCAATTTATTACTCTGTTGTATACCTATGTGGTCCTTCCTTTCAGACCAATACAAAAATTTCGCTTTTCCATTTTTGACTTTATGTTCTTGCACACCAGATAAGGATATCTGAAACTTTACCCTGGGGTAAAAAATCTTTTCTCCCACCTTTGCTCATGTACGATAGGCTGTCAGCTCATGTAGGAAATTACTTTCTCACATACAAATGCATACAAGATTGTGTGTTCCCTATGCCAGCTGCCTGTCGGAAAAATCTGTCCCACATCGCTACCCATTTTTGGCACATGGCTGTATTCTTTCAGAAACGAAAAATGTTGAGGCATTCAATGTTGAAATTTCAACGACTAAAGTAGGCAGGCACACTTGGTATAAACTAAACCTGTGCATTTTTACTTTGAACATTTATTCCATGCTTCGTATACGTTGAATGCAAAAGTGGTTGACCAGTTTTGACATGTTGCACGATGACTGACTGACTGCACTGGGTCCGGGAAAGGGGAGTTTTGCGGATTTTAAAAAAGAATCTGATTTTCCTCAACAAACTTACTGTTGCTGATAAGGCCCTCCAGTAAAATATTTTACTGAACGTTCCAAGGCGGTAGTTCTTTTGTGGATCTTTTATGTTTTTGTTCTGTCTTGTGTTTGCTATGTCTTTGCGTGCGTCTGTTTAATTGTGCTTTGTAGGCACCTGCTGGGAAAGGGCTGACCTCTAGGCTCTCGTTTGTGGTTTCTAACTGTGAGTTTGTCACTTTCCGATTGGTATCCTGGGTCAGGTGTGGTACTTGATTGTATCGATTCCTGATCTTTGCACCCTTACTTATTTTCTTGTAAATCCATTTTGATGCATTTGTTCATTGTTTAAAGTGCTGTTCAATCGCTGTTTTAAGACGACTTTGTACAGCGCTCATTATTAACTGTAAAAATCTTGTTGACTCAATGACGTCATCAACAAATATTATACAGTATGTCACTAAATGGTATGTGAGAAAAATAATCGATCATTACTGTTGAGTGGTTCCAGAAAAAATACCAACACTCAGGTCCACCTTTAAGGGGGAAACTCGGCAAGCCTCATTTCCCACTGGAATGGTGGGCCCTCGGGTTGGGATATTACTGTACCCACTGAACACCAGTGATGGATTCTATTTATCTTACATGACCACATGACAGCTTTCTTAGATGGGCAGAGCAAAATATTCATTTTCTTCGAGAAAGGGAATAGAAAGAACCAACATATTGCGCTTAAGTAACTCAAAGACTCTTAGCAAGGCTAAGCGTCATTTATTGACGTCACTGAAAGGTGATGATGTCACCAAACGTGCGTTATGTGCCAATATCGGCAATGTACGGCTAACAATACAGGGAGCATAGCAGGATTTTTTGCAATTAGCAACTTAACCAATGCTCCAATCGTGTTTTCCAGTCAATATCAGGTGCAAACTACACGCATTTTCATACCCGAAAAACACACCCTGAACTCAGAATTTATGTAAATCCAATGAGTAAAGAGTTGAATTTTTTACGTTTTATTGACTTTTTTATGTTGCAACAAAAAAGCTTATTCTAAAAGAACAGTGGTGAGCAAGAAAAACAATCCATTTACGTGTGAAGGTAGGATAGAAAAATCCGTCCCTCGGGATTATCGTTTGTCAATACTTGGCAAGCATCTTTAAATGTAAACTCTACATATTGCTTTGAAGATATTTATGAAACAACAAAGTTGTAAAGCGGAAAACTGGATTATTTCAACGCAAGTCGCTGCGCAAAAATGAAAATATCTCTATTATGTAGAGAGCTTCTGAGTAAAATATAGATGCTGGAAATAGACGACTTGCTTGGATGAAAATTGGTGCACTATGCAAAATTTATTATCATATTCGAGATAATGTTTAGTTAATCCTTAGTAGACAAATGTCATTTCCCATTAATTTTGATGCAGTTAATGCCGGGTGGTCCATTGCATATAATGAGGGGCACAGGTTATAATTTCCAAATGATAGTGAACTTCTTTCTCTGAAGATCTTTTTTGTATAGCAAAAAATACAGACACAGATGAAATACCCATTCACCTGGGTCGTCACTGTTTGTAAACGTATCCCGTCTTCATAAAGGTTAGAGGGTTCCGCTTCAATCGACATGTAATATTAATGCAACACGAAAACCTGATTTTGTAGCCCGCAAACAAAGGCGCAGACTAGCCTGAACTTGTTATTGCCTCTGAAGAATGTATGATAGCTTAGCTTGTTATATGCAAAGTTCTAAACTAATAAAGGAGCTCTAGCGATAAGTGTATATTTTCCCTAGTTGACACGATTACAAAACCTAAATTTTCAAATTGCCCTAATGTTTTTAAAATTGGTCTGTTTCGGTACTAAAATATGCATAAAAAGCATCAAAATAGGTTTCAAAGCGATTCATTATTTACAAAGCCGTGAAAACTTGTGCCTTCTACTCCCACCCCTCATTTTAAAAGTAAGTAATGGTGCAAAGATCAGGAATCGATACAATCAAGTACCACACCTGACCCAGGATACCAATGGGAAAGTGACAAACTCACAGAAGACACCACAAACGAGAGCCAAGAGGTCAGCCCTTTCCCAGCAGTTGACCACAAAGCACATATAAACAGACGCGCACAAAACATAGCAAACACAAGACAGAACAAAAACATAAAAGATCCACAAAAGAAGTACCGCCTTGGAACGGTCAGTAAAATATTTTACTGGAGGGCTTAAACCGGTTTAACGGCGCCAACCTTACCCTTAATTCAGATGTGGATCAAGACACATAGATATTTGGTTTGCATGAAAGACCCCTAGCTTATCAATGCATCATCTCCTAAAACATATAAATCAAGATATAACAAGGAGATAAAGCAAGGATAAGGACTCAACAGTAAATTAAACTGAATACCGGAGCAAAAGAAATCCAACAGGCAAACCCCGGTGGGCCCGACAAACAGCCAAAGCATCAGGCCCCTACCATCTCATCAATAGATAAGTCTTTAAGTCGGAATCATCATAGAGTCTGAAGTCCGACCCACCGGCGTGCAATTAAAGAGGAAAGCAAAGTTGCCAACCGTGATTGGGTTGACTACCAAGCATGCAGTCTGTTGCAATACATTAATGTTATAGCCAATCTTTTTATAATGGGAAATTATTTTAATGAACTGCGCTGAAAAATTATTAGAGCCAACAATCTTCTTCAACTTATACACCAAGTCACCATAGAAATCAGGTTCCGAAAGTCCTTGGCGCAAGAGAGATTTAAGTCCAACTTGGAATTTAGAAATCAAATCATAGTATCGTCTATAAAATTTTGAAAATGTTTTGCGAAGTTTATGATACCGATAGCCTTGTTTAAGAAGTTTCTGAGTTAACAATTTATTGCGAGTGTTGAAGTCAGCAACATAGCTAGATGCTCTAGCAAAACGAATGAGTTGAGAGATATAGACTCCATAGGATGTAGAACGAGGAACATCACCATCTAAAAATGGGAAATTGACAATTTCAAAATCAAAGTCGTCACGTTTGTCATAAATTTTGGTAGAAACAATATCATTAGAAATTGACAAATGCAAGTCTAAAAATGCGGCTTCGGTATCAGAGGCATTGGCTTTATTAAGTTGGAGCTCTGAAGGGTATATTTGACTAACCATAATGTCAAAATAAACATTATTAATATTTAAAATATCGTCCAAATATCTGGAAGTAGTGTTAAACGCATCAATAACATCAGCCTGCTTATCATCAGAAAGAGACATCATAAAGTCCCTTTCATAACAAAACAGGAATAAATCTGCAACCAGGGGAGCACAATTAGTGCCCATAGGAATCCCAACAACTTGTCTATAGAGCTTGGTGCCAAATCGAATAAAAATGTTGTCCAACAAAAAGGTCAGCGCATCGCATACATTTTGACACGACCATGCATGATATTTTTTAGGTTTTTCTGAAGTAAAAAATGCATTTCTGTCACTACATGCAAAGTAAGGAGAGCCTTCTCTCTGGAAGGTACTTTCAATAAGATCAATAAGTTTATCTTTAATTAAATTATGAGGTAAAGTAGTGTAAAGAGTAGAAAAATCATAAGTAGACAAACTGGTCGCATTGAAATCTCTAGCTTTAAGTTTATCTAAAATTTCACCTGAATTTTTTATCGACCAAAATAGGTTTTTACCAGATCTCTCATATACCTTTTCACAATATTTGATAACATATTTTTAACAGCTGTAAGACACGAAATTAACAATTTAGAAAGTTCTATTGTTGTACAAGAACTAGAATTTGCAATAAATCTTGCTTTATAGGGTTTTTTATGGAGTTTAGGTAACCAGTACAACGTAGGAACTTTGTCTTGATTTTCTTTAGCTTTGACACCAAAATGTTGGGCTGTATGACAACCATGCCCATCAACAATCACTCTTCACGTAAAGAAGGCTGCAGTTTATAGGCATTAGTGTCAACAAGCTCACGCTTAAGAGTATTAATATAATACAATCGTCAAACAACTACAACATTGTTAGCAGCTTTATCTGCTGGAACCAAAACATAGTTCATATGAAAATCCTGGATACCTCGTTTAAGATGACTAAAAGAAGATTTAGGTTTAGGGGGCAAAAGATGTGTATTACGAGAGTAAAATGAAATACGAGTATCAATAATTTTAAAAATGTTAATCTTCCATTCCTTCAAAGCATCAGGTTCAACATTTTCCCGTTTGCACCAACGATTACTGAAGTCATTTAAAGAAGCAGCGATCTCTCTACGACATTTAGAGAAATCAATATTAGAGGGAAATCTATATTTAGGACCTTTAGAAATGATATTGCGAACTCTAGCGTCAGGAATGACATTTAGATTACCTGTAATAACATGCCCTGCAGAGGGATATAAATAATTTGAATTTTTACAATCTCAGAAGGCAGGAGTATTGGAATCTATATCTAAATCATTTACAATTTTATTAAAGTTAAATATCGTAGACCTTATTGGTTTGTTATATTTATAACAAATGATAGGAGTTTCAGAATTATTAAAGTAATTTGGAATAGATGAAATCACTGAATTATCCTTGAAGATACTATGTAAATCAATAAACTCAATACCTTTGTTAATGAATGGAATTTTGATAAAATGTCGTTTATGGTTGACCTCAGAATCGATATCAGGACTAAGGAAATGTTGAACACAACACCTTGTAAGGAGTGCTGCTTTATATAATTTGTTTGCTCTATCATAAAGTTAATTAGACTCTAACTCTAAATTGAGTAAAACTGAGATAGGCAAGGAACTTAAAAATGAAAATAAGCCATGTCGACCATGATTAGTTAAAGCCAAAGAAAGATCCTTTAGAGAAGTATTTAAGCGTTTTTCAGTACAAATTTTGCGCTTAATGTTGCCATTTTTACGTTTACCATGAGATCTACTTTTACGTTTTTTACATTCCAAAACAGAAGAAAACATCAAAATCTGGCATTTTAGAAATGTTGCCTTCATGGTATATATTATCATTAAAGCCTAAAGGAAAAGGTGATTGCAAAAATTTAATCCATTTTAGTTCAGTTTCATGTCTCTTAATATTTTTTAATCTAGTTGATGAATTTGGATCATATATAATTTTTTCAACCGGCTGAATTACAATTTTACTAGGTGGATGACCATTATTTTTGAAATGGCGATAAAGAAATGTGTCAAATTTTTTAGGCTTTTTCATTTTACGAAAGTGCTCACGAAACCTAGTCTTGAGGGATCGGCCAGTTTGTCCAACATATTGCATTCCACAGTTAGTTTCAGTTCAAGTTATAACATAAATATGATCCGATGAAGTTCAGTCCAAATCATTATTATTAATTATGGAAAATTTTCTACCATTTACAGATGATGTAATGGTAGTTTTAGTACATAAATGTGTGCAACAGACACACCTCTTGGCATTGCACTTAGAAACATTAGGATACATTCCGCGTCTTTTGAATGCATTAAATGGTTTAGTATACTTCCTGATAATAGGTGACCCAAGAGGAGATAAGACTGGGTGCCGTTTAGACGAGAGTTTTTGTAAATCCTTTGCAGGTTTTCAAAAAGTAAAAGTGCGAAAATATTACGGATATAAGTGCCTTTCATTTCCAAAACTTTGTAGTATTCCTTCTGCGCATGCGTACGAAATATACTTAAAATTGTGACGTTTGTCATTGAAAAGATGAAACTGGCGCCTTTCAGTTTGTTTTTAGATGCTTTCCCCCCCTAGACCCAAGATGCCCTTTGGACAATTTAATGTCGCTTTACAAATATATAACATATGTAAAGGGCGGCGTGGGTCTAGGGGAGGAAAGGGGTTGTATAAGCGAAAGAAGACATCGAATATCTGACAAAAATAGACCACTTTGCAAGATGGTCGTTTTTATTGTACATCAACTGTATAAATAGTTTTACCGTACATAGCGTGATAGGACGATTGTTTACCCATGTATTAAGAAAACCTCGTTTTAAATATACAAATTCGGGGGCAATAGTGCATCGACGGTTCGTCTATATATATTTGTTGAATGTGCCTAGTTTCTCCAGTCGTTATTTCAACAAAATAAAACGAACGTCGCGATTAGGAAGATTGCTCGCCTTATCGCTAGAAATTCTTTACAACTAGTAACTTTAAAACCTGGGGTGAAGATTTAGCCAGTAAAATTTTAACCCCCCAGTGGCTTCAGCGACTGTCCGTTCTAAGGCGAAATTCTGTCGTTGTTTATTCATTGTTTGTTGTTGCTCCCATTGTTTGTGGGGTTTTAATCAGGTCCTTGTTTTGTTTTGCAATACTTTGTGTCGTTTCTAGTTCCGCAATCTCCTCGCCGGGAAAGAGACAGCTGGTTGCTTTTATTTT
This sequence comes from Loripinus fragilis, assembly GCA_964019695.1. Taxonomy (NCBI): domain Eukaryota; kingdom Metazoa; phylum Mollusca; class Bivalvia; order Lucinida; family Lucinidae; genus Loripinus; species Loripinus fragilis. Next base: position 8,436,371 of record OZ026514.1, on the reverse strand, counting down.
GCTGTGTTCTGAATGTCATGTCGCTGTTCTCGTTCTTTGACTCTTCCCCTGGTACTATGGGTCGGTCTGTAGTATGTGAATGTAGTATTTCCTGGTCATACTCACTTTTCAATACGCCAGTTAGTCTCTGTGTCTGAGCAGGCTGGATTGTGTCCTACATAATCACAAACCCCAAAGACAGATTTTCTCAGGTCGAGACCTACAGCCCTATGCTTCAGTGTCAAGTCGGGAGTATCCAGTAAATACAGAAAGCGGCACTGATGCCTTTACATATCAGCTTGTCTGTTTAATTTTGCTTTAAATTGAATAATAATAATAATAATAATAATAATAATAATAATAATAATAAAGTACAGAAAAAAAATCAGCGAATATCATAATGAAAGAGAGCCTTGTCCACCGGACTTTCAGTGGCTGCAAGATCTGCTTACAGAATTGAACCACTGCCGGACGCTACGTTATTTACATTACCTGTTTTTTCGCCAACTTGTCCGAAGTTAGCAGGGCAAAAATCGCCATGCAACAGCTCGGGTTGAACAATTTCTTCTCTAAAAAGCTTATGAATATCTCTTTGAAGATCTGACCAGGCAGCGATGATGTCTCTGTCACCATACTAACGGCAGAAATAGATAGAGTAATCAATACAAAGAGTATTCATAACATGGACCAGCTCAAGGAAAATTTGGAACAACTACTGTCGTGCCAGCCAAGAGTGACAGTGACGTAATATTTTGTTTACAATTGTTAAGTATAACATTTGCTTCTACACCCCACTTTAGCTAACGTGAATCGATATATCACTTGTGTATTAATCCTATCCACAGGATAGGATTAATACACAAGTGATCTATCGATGATAAGTCCCTGATAACGTTGTAAACAAAACAGGGCGTCACTGTCACTCTTGGGTGGCAGGACAGTGCATGTGTGTTAATTCACACTGTATCCATGCTTCAACGGCTACCTTGTGTGGCGGCTATAGACCTGCCTTCATCTATTTTCCATCTACTTATCTAATACTATATGTCTACGAGCAGCAAAGTCGATAAATATATACCAATGAGCTTAACCACTTTTTTCATAATAAAAAAACAAGCAGATAAAACATCATATATCCGCAAGTAAGATTTCCCACACAGCAATAGCAGTTTGAGGTTTCCATTTTTAAATCCCAAACGTTGGAATGAATATTAAGCGATGAGTCTTAATGCATGTTAGTTGGCCATCCAGAGCCTGAAAAAAAATTCTGTTGGCATTTTTGAGTACATTTTGGCATCCATTCTCAAAGTGTATCTTGATGTGTTTTAAGAAGGATAGGGGTGGATGCTAAGTCTGGAAATGCCCCAAAGTCCCAGAATTAGGTCAAAGGTCAACTGAGTGCTAATTCTTGTATATACGTCAGATTTTAGCGTTTTTTATCAATTAGCTATCCAAAATTATGATTCAAAGTAATGCAAAATCTCTTTTGGATAATACAGCCATGCTATATAAACAAACAATATCATCAAGGCATGATGTGTGTTTGGATCAAAGGTTATTTAAGTGCAAAATCGGTGAAAATTCTAGCAATATTTTATTTATAAAGGGGCAAAATTCAAATTTTTAGTTCCCTTCTATCCTAATGGAAGATTTTTTTTATTGCTATCCTGCTACGTGTGTGTCTATCATGTTTGGAAAGCAATGATTTACCAAGTTTCCTGCGGTCAAATATTCATTATAGGCATGTAAAGTATGTTACTGTATAAAATCAATTAAAATGTAATACCACTAAGAATAACCATTTCGTTGTAAAGAAATATTTTTTTGCTGAATGCTTTGTAGGAATACGTCATTTTATGCAATTATCTATCCTTTTATACATAAGATGTGTTTAAGTTGTTACTTACGTTACATTTAACCATCTGAAATTGAGTCATTTCTCAATGGTATATAATTATTGTTCCTAGCTACAGCTTTCATGAAGGACTAGGCCATTATCTCATGCTTATGGGACTAAAATGTATTTCTTTTCTCATTTAACACATTTGTTGTGTTCGTTTTGTTCCCATCTATGAGTAATTGTAAAACACTTTTTACAAAACCACTACCTGCTAATTGCATATACTAAGCATAGCTTCGTAAAAACACAAAGACCAAGCCTCCTTTCATAAAACATCAGGCGTGCTGAAACTATGATAGAATATGGTAAATACCATATACTGGAAGGAATATATCCTCACATTGGTCTTCACATCGGCCTGTTAGCAGATGGTAACATACATAACATAAAGGTAATATACAGGTATAGTTGTAATAATGACTATCCAGTGAAAACATTGTTAACTTTTTGTGGCGTATATCATGGAAATAGCCCTGACATTAAGGGTAATCCTCCATATAATTTTAAACATTTAATTGTAGGGGTGCCCTTTCATTTGCACATATTAATGAAATGATGTGGATTCAAAAGCTGTATTTCTTTGAAATCAGGATGCTTGTGTAAACGCATTCATCCATATATAAAAGCAGTATAGATATGATACTAAAGGCAACCTCTGATTTTAAGATACCATAAAATATATATCTATGTCTTTCACAGCGCAACTTTCTATACATTGTAATTGTTTCTGTGTCGATGAATTCAATTTTAAGTATCATCATTAAACATATTTTGCTTATTATTTTTTGCAATGATGATAGAGATCAAATGCTATGAGCTTATTGGCATGTGTTTCTTTATGTTATTCTTTTTAACTGTAAAATGCCAATGTAAGTTATTACCAATTAAATTCCCCCAAAACAGATGTCTGGTGACTTCTTGCGAACACAGGCATTCACCATATTAGAGCACCTGATGATTTGATTGTGTTCATAGTTTTCCATCAGTTTGGGGTCATTTCTTAGTATTTAGAGTAAATGTGTCCTGAAATTGTTATCTAATATGTACATTTACTAGCATAATCCATTGGTTTAACATCTCCGATATGCTTGATGTATATAAGATCCGAAGGTAGTTAACTCACCTGTTCTAGTGTAGAATCTATCTGTTAACCATGACAATTTGCTAAGACAGGGATTGATTGCATATAGGGTAGGTGACTTACATTAATGTATACATCTACTGCTCGTAGATACAAGTGCTAATATATCAGATTGGATAGCACTTGTAACTGGTAACATACTCAAAAAGTGTAGTTTAATATGGCATTATTCTTGAAATAAAAACTGAACTACTTTCCTTTCACTATATACAAGACAGTCTTCAAACAGTGTAAGTCTTCACAAATATCTACAAGGATATAGGTCCAAAAGTGAGCAAGTTTATGCTTAAAATGATTCCTGAAAGCTGTTGTCAGCAATGTTGTTCACATTTTAGATGGTTTTGCATATATATTTAAGACTATCACAATAAGCCTAATTTAGTAAACCTTTTAAAACTAACAAACAGACCATAACTCACGTTTCATAGTACATATATAAAACATGTACTATGGTTACAAATAGCTCAACAAAATCAAATAGTGCATAAATAAAACTAAAAACAAACTACCTTGTGAATAAGAAAAGCAAAAAAACCAGCTGCGTGTGACACTACTTTTTCAACATTCAGTTTAATCTGTGAGTTTCAGAGATGCAAACCGTACTAGTGAATTTTGGGAGTCTTGTTTTTGTATTATGCTTAAGAATAAAGCAGTTAACTGATCTTTAAAATAAAGTATCACTAACGTTCGAATGATTTGTTGTTTATTTTACCATGAAATATGTTCAGATGTTTTACAAGACTGCTACATGTACATGGCTCAGGTAATCTTACCTCAACCGACCTTAGTCTAAGATAATTAACAAGCAGAATAGTTTCTATCAGAATTGCTGCAGAATATAATAAGATAATCATCATTACAATATGATATGCAATCTAGTTCAACAAAACATAGAAGATTTTAATGGGGACAGATGATAAATTAATTTTATAATATAATTGTCAACAGAGAGAAGTGAAAATTAAAATATTCAGCATACAAGGAAAATCTTTAATACTAGATCTATGTAACATCCTATATTTGGACATAAACCATGCTGGTTCTGTACTACGATGTTATATTTGCAATCTTCAAAAACCTATACCTGCTATAGAAGACACTCAGCACTATCCCTGCCTTAATTCCTGCCTTGCCACTGGATGTATGAAATATTGCTATGCTATTTTAAGTAAATTATTGATATTAAGTCAATATTTAAATCATGATTTAGATTGCATGTTTATCGTTATGTACCATTGGTAGAAATCTGAAAACTGCAATATTAATGTAAAAGAACCAAGCAAATTACATAGGGTAATTGAGTAAGACCAGGAAATGCCACATTCACATATTGCAGACCAACCAATAGCATTCCTTTAAATTAAGTCTTATATAGAATAAAATGTGTGTAGTATATGTAAGCGAATTGTGGAGAGCAGACCCAAATTTTATATAAGCCTAACAACCATTTACTACCTTTATCCATTTATTTAAGGCACCATTTGTTACCTACGTTACCTCATTAATATGTGTGCAGCAATTTAAGATCCATTATTGTTAATAAAGTTATATTTTGATTTCATTATGAAAGATATTTTGCCAATTCCAATGCAATGTAAATAATAGAAAAATGAATCTGTAAGCAGCTATGCGTTACATGCTGGAGCCAGTACAAATTACATACTAATTAGCATATTTAAATATTTACTTGATTTCACTTCATTGCAAATTAAAAGTTATAAAAAACTTCAAATATATGAAAATGGACATTTTCAAATAGAATATAGATCAATATCATGTATATTTCAGGTCAGGGATCATGGTTTATTCTAATACCTGTAATTTGTAAAGTCATTATCTGCAATTTAGTATAAAATGTAACATACGTATCGCTGACGAGCAGAAATACATATCACAGATGGATGCAATTGAATTTTATGTCTAGTTTTAACATTTAATGCTTAAACTGTTTCACTAATACTACTAAAATAAATCAACATTAGCCTTGTACTGTGTGTACTGTTATTTTCAATGCCAGTAGGGTAACGTTGATTACAGGTGATTTATAGAAAAAATGACCACAGAAAAGTTAATAAATTATAGATTTCTAAGGCCCAAAAACATGTTCCAAACTGAAAATAGTTTTACTTTCTGAGAGGAGCAGCAAACTTTCAAAGTAGCCCATATATCTCAGTTTAGCCCAATTAAGGGAGAATTTCCGTCAGAATTGCACAAAACTTACGATGTTTGTCTTTGTAAAATCCATAAAAGGATGCTTCCAAAGGGGTTCCTTTAATGATAAGCATGTTAATTTAAGCCTTCTGAAAGACTTCTACCCTTTTTAGAGTTTAAAAAACATATTGTTGTTGGCCCAAAGAAAAAAAGAAACACAGTTTGTAAAAATGCTCCATTTATTTCACGTGATGACCTTTGACCCCATTTTAAAGTCGACATATGAACATTTAGTTATAAAAAACATTTTCTCAATGTTTTTCAGTCTTATAACTATAAGCATACAAAATTTGGCTTGAAATGAAATATGTTTACATATAAAAAGATAAAGTTGTTTTATAGTAGTACATATTTTCTCATTTTTGCACTCAATGACCTTTGACCTAATTTCTGGCCTTCATATGCAAATTCAGACTTGGCATCCACCCCTATGGCTTTGCACACATGCTAAATATTATGTTAAAAGTGGTCTAACAAATGTACTCGAAAATGCCAACAAAACCAAAAATACGCATCTTTTTTCGATTCGGATTGCCAACTATGTATGATAGCGCCTCTGAACTCATATTCAAAGTAGATATTTGATGAATGGGGCTGAATCGTGTGGTATATATGGACCTCGGACCATTTCAATGTACACAGTTGATAGGTGGGTTGAGACTGGGAAACTTTCTGTAGAAGATGATATCTGTTCTGTTAGACCTGCGCCCTCTGTTATCAAGACAAATATCGCTTCTGTTTGAGCTGTGGTCGAACAGGATGCATGATTGTTTGTAAAAGGAATAGCCAGTCAGAAGGCAGTGTGCAAAATAGTATTTGCACCTGTGCTAGGTGGGTACCCTCATTTGCCCCGTGAGGAAAGCCCTTAAATGTGGCCAGGAACTCTTAATAGAATACAAAGGCTGTGATAGTTGGGTTATATTTAACTTATCAATATATGTTTGGGCCACAAAAAGGACTGATGATAAGCAGTTGCAGTGAAAAAATTAAAGTGCCCCTGTATTTTCTTTTGAGTACCCGCAACATATGTTTTGGTTGAGTAATATGAAAATAATTTTTTAGCAAGGCACTTTATCAATAGGCCTGTAGTTCCCTTTAACTTTTTAAATTGAGCTCATTTAGCCTACCATTCCCAGGTTTTGTAATGTTTCATGAGTATTAAGACATAATCAAGGTATGTAACTATACTTTAACTCTTTGCATGCTGGGTAATTTTTCATACTTTTGTTAACGCCTGCTGACTTTTTTCTCTCTTTTTTTCAAAAAACACTACCAGAAGTTGGCATTATTTCTGTGAAACAGAAAGACAGTTTTGCAGTTACAAAAAAGTAAGAAAGACGACAAAGATCAGGAAACAATATAATCAAGTACCACACCTGACCAAGGATACCACATGGGAAAGTAACACAAAAATAAACATCATCAACAAGAGGCAAGAGGTCAGCCCTTTCCCAGCAGTTGACCGCAAGGCAGCAATGAACAGACGCGAAAGCATGAGAAACACAAGACACCAAAACACAAATGATCTACAAAAGAAGTACTGCCTTGGAACGGTCAGTAAAAGTATTTTACTGGAGGGCTTAAACCTGTTTCACGGCGCCAACCTAACCCTTAGTTCAGATGTGGATCAAATCACATAGATGTTCTTTTGCATGAAAGACCCCTAGCTTATCAATGCATCATCTCCAAAAACAAATAAATCAAGATATAAAAAGGAGATAAAGCAAAGATAAGGACTCAACTGTATATAAAACTGAATACCGGAGCAAACGAAATCCAACAGGTAAACTCTGATGGGCCTGACAACAGCCAAAGCATCAGGCCCCTACCATCTCATCAATAGAAAAGTTTTTAAGTCGGAACCGTCATAGAGTCTAAGTCCCCCCCCCAGCATGCAATTAAAGAGGAAAGTGAAGTTGCCAACCGTGATTGGTTTGACCACCAAGCATGCAGACTGTTGCAATACATTAATGTTATAGCCAATCTTTAAAATGGGAAATTATTTTAATGAACTGCGCTGAAAAATTATTAGAACCAACAATCTTCTTCATCTTTACACCAAGTCACCATAGAATTTAGGTTCCGAAAGTCCTTGGCGCAAGAGAGATTTAAGTCCAACTTGAAATTTAGATATCAAATCATAGATGCACTAAAATAACTTTATCATAATCTTCTGGAAGTTTGTGTTATTTATTGATAAAGATACTTGTTCCTTACCTTCTTTGGATTCAATAGCTCAGAGTCAATACATGTTTCCGTTCTCTGCTTCAGTTTGATTTCATTAATAAGGGCTACTGTGTTAAGGATTGGCATAAATAAATCATTAAAACAGCGCAAAGCCTTATTAGTGTAGGCCGCTGTGTAATTCCGTATGCACTTTTTGGTAAAAGTGTCAAACATATATTTTCTTGTAGCAAAATGTATCCTTATTAAGAAAAAAGATGTTTACAATTCTTCCTTGGCGTTTTAACGTCACAGTGACGTCACAAAGTGACGTACCAATTTTTAGCTTATTTCAGCCTTGAAAGTGGAGTGTTATGAATTCCAGCAGGCATAAACATGAACTGTTTGATCAGTCGTAGTAATTTTACTGGCGACATGTTGATTTCGGAGCATAGACCCTGACTCTGTATTTCAAAGAGGTTACATTAACTTCAAAATGATGTCTGTACATGGAAAAGTGACGTCAGTACCAAAATGAAAATTCTGTGATAGTGAAAGCTTAAATAGCTAGACCCTCCTCTCCACACAGCAGGAAAAATATTGTTAACTATAATTTTCTGAAACTACATTATATAGATGCAAAATGACATACATTAGCTCTCTGACCTATATTCAGACAGGCATGTTAACTACGTTACCCTATTATAGTTTAAATCATATTTTGCAAATTGCAAGTTATGCCTAATCATTATTTATCCACATGCTTTTTGCCTTGAAACATGTTTCATGGAAAAGAACATCCGGTATGCATTTAAACAATACACCACTATGATGTTAGTTATATATGTTACTTTAAATGTAAAACTATTTAATGCATTACTGTCACTAGACATTGGACTACCAAAATACCTCCTAGGAGTGTTCTGTACACTATAATTTTCTAAAACCACATTCTGCAAGCCACAAAATAATGTATGTTAACCGTTTAGCGGTTGGGGCGATACCACGCAATAGCAATAGCAAAATTTTCTACGTTACTGTAAACTAATTGGAAATCATATCTAATTACTCCTTATTCTTATATGCCAATATAACCTTTAAATTGTAAGCAAATAGCTAGCAATATGATATTATCTAAGTAGAAGGATATGTTATTACTTTGATATACGTTACTTTCTTTTAAATACATTCTAAATTGCAAAGGAACACTGTTTAAATTTACATAGCTAGTGGGCTATTTATTGCATTTAACTGCCATTAATTGTCATTAAAGGAAACTAACAACAACGCATGGATGTATTAAAGAATTGAATTTGAACCTTATTCACATACAACGAAATGTTGAAGTCTGTGCGTTTTATCAAATATGTAAACAACATTTTATTTTCTTAAATGCTTATTAAATGATATCTTTCATGTCACTGACACTGATATATTTGCCTCTTTTATACGTGAAATGATATATAAAAGACGCATATTATGTCATCAAACATATCAGAAGAAAGGTTTTATGCTCCTCAGGAAAATTATTGCTGTTGTTTCATTCACTACATTAACATGTTAACTTATTGTGTAGGTTATAAACATTGCTTTATGTTTGATGCTGAATAAAATATATTGTATTATATTGTATCGTATTTTAGATAACAAAATATTATTAAGCCTGGACTAGCTTAGTAAGATGTATCACATATTGTTTAAGCCAGCTATTAATTACAACTACTATGCTGATACCATTCAGAAATAAAACTTTTCAGAATTTGTAATTGTAGGTCAATTCAAGCATATGTCAAAATCGAGAATTGAGAGTTTAAAACAGTCCTTTATCCTTGTCTTTTGAAAAATTAAACTGAAATGATTTAAAACCTTAAAGATTTTCGCCCAAAGGTACGACACACGCCAAACCTATCCCTATGGTTATAACTGCTTTATATCAGAACGATGTCCAGTTTGTTGATAAAAGCATACCATTTAAGATGGTAAAATGCATAACAAGAGAATTTTAAGGACATGTCTTAACATTTGTTCTGTCTTGTTCTAAACCATTATGAAGCATTCAAACAGGACAACATTTGTTCTAATGGTTCATTAGTCATACATTTGAAAGAGATATGTTTATCACTTAGAAAAGCCCCCAGGCATTGTTAGTATTACTTGTATATTGTAGACATTGCTAAAATTTTAGTCAGCTGACTCACAATAACTTATTGCTTTTAATAAATTATTTGTTTTGCATTATAATATCAATTAGACTCATTGGTCTTACAGAGGAATTTTGTTGCAGATAATATCAAATTGATATTTAGCATGTCAAGTGTGAACATTATCGTTGGTATAAAATTGCAGCATAATAATTCTTTGCATAGTTCAAATCAAACAAAATAGATTTACTAGTATCGAAAGAACAGATCAAAGGAATAAGCCCATTTGATTTTGGTACTTGTCGCAGTGTTGAGCAATGAAGGCTCAGGTGAGCCTGTGCATATGTGTAGGTAGACTTGCCATAGCCTTCGCGATCGCTGCTCCTTTACACAAAGTAGAATGTAGGTTAAGGACCAAATTTTAGAACGCTAGCCCCTCTGAATCATCATGAGCGATTAAAAAATGTATTTGCTAGTCCAAATATTTATTTATGAATAACAGTGAAAAAGTAAAAATATTTTTCATCTAAAAGCACCATGATTTATACTTGCATTACTGTCAAATGACATATCTGAAATATAGCATTCAACATTTCGTAAACTATACCATACACACATATTAGACAATTGACAATAGTACACTGCTAAATCAACCTCTCAGATTTGTAATGATATCCCGTATATTTAAATGAATTGATTTCTTTAAGTGATACTTGAATAAAACTATACATGCATAAGTTCATGTACATTTTTAAACTTTGTATGTGCGACTATCATTGGTGACAATGTTGATACTGAGAATGTACCACCTTAATGTTGAACAGTTAGCATTGTGCATGATATCCTGGCAAGTTAACAACTCATTCTAATCTTAAGTACACATATACATGTTAAATATTGTTATTAACGATTACATCTATCATGTTTGCGAGGTTCCTGTAATATATTGCCAACGTTCTGTTTGGTGAAAATTAACATCAGGTATATAAACATTTATTGCTCAAACTAACTCAGATCTAATCTCTTGACTGCATTTTTTAATATTTCACATTTCTATCCAGCATTCTAAAAAACATTGTAAAATCTACTTTACAAAAAATTGAATGCCGTCTGTTAAAATATGGCCAGATACAATTTTAGCTGAAAAGTCTTGATATAAATTTGGTATTTTAGTTTCAGCTGACCTTTATATATATATAACCATATCAAATGTGGTCTTAAAGTAAAACTCACCACTATAACTAACTTTCTCTATTTCCAGGGAAATGTTTTTCATCAATAAAGCAGTTCTTTAGATATTATCGGTTGAGCACGTGATCCAAGGTACTTACTTAATGTGATGGACAGTTTTGTTGATTACACAACAAAAGCTATGCTGTATATAAACTAAAATAAATTTCAAAGCTGCTGTAATGCATTACCATATGCATACACAGCTAACAGTCAGGATACAAATTGATTTCGAGACAATCACTTTAAACGATAACTAATTACAGACCCTTTAAATACCTGAAGAGAAGTAGCTCAATTAAACTTAGAAATCTTCAGAAAATATTACAAAACTTTAAACTTAACATAATTTATTATATACAAAGTAATGAAATACATAAAAATATTGATTACATATAATGCATATTTTAAAAAAGCTGTATTTCACAGCCGTGAAAATATCAAAAGTTGTATTTTCACTGCAGTGAAAATATAAGTTGTATTTCACGGGTGAAATTGGATGTCCTCTGTTTTCTCCATTGACTTCCTTGAGCCCACTTCAGAATTTCAAACGCCTGTAACTTTCTTATTAGTGGACAAAAACACAAAGTGTGGGTATTCATTTTCTTAGTTAGTTCGCAAGGAACATTTTGGTAATTAAATTGTCAGGATTTGCAGAAATTTTCACTTTTTCTGCTCCTGCGTTTATGGTTTCAGTTTCGGCCGTCATTGTATGTGATGCAACGTCATTATTAATATGACGTAATGTGCGAACATGTATGACGTCATTTACTGCAAAAAATCTGTTACGCTTAAAATGGTATATAATAAAAAGAAAATTCAAACTTTTGGAATGAATATGCCAGTTATTTCATCTCGTGAAGCGAGAAAATGCATATTTCATTCGTGGCTTCGCCACTCATGAAATATGCATTTTTCGCTTCACTCGATGAAATAAATGGCATATTCATTCCAAAAATTTGAATATCCTCTATATATTAGCTTTTCTGGCGCAATTATATATCTGCTTTGTTAACATTTTGGATAAACATATGGCAATATAATATATCTTGTACAGTAATATTATGTTATTTTAACAAATTGACAGTAAATTGAAATGTATCCTTCTAAGTGCTGTTACTTGAGTGCTATTATTTCCTTTGTTTATGAATTTCAAAATCCATAATTATGGGCAAATCATTTCTTTGTAGATGTAAAAACTTCAAATATATACTATTTTGCAAATGTCAATGTGCATGGATAATTAGTAGGAACTTAATAAATCCTGATAAATCCTTTTTTCAGACAGACTGGTATCTTGATATCTATTTAACAAGCACAGCCAATTTTGAGATGAAATGAAATATCCTATGACGTATAACATACGGAATAAATCAATGTATATGCAGACTTGAAAGTTGTAATATACGTTACATGATGTTGTACAACCAAAACAAACTAATATTTTACACCAGAAATGAATTAGCCTGCAAAAATGCACACGGGAGCCCAAATTTCGACACAGGGGCCTACACTATATCAACATTTTCAGCATAAAAAACAAGACTCCCAGTTTGCATTTTTCCTTGTACTATAGGTTAGAAAATGATTACTGAGCCCAACATGAATAGTACCAGACTTTATTTTTTTTAATGTAAGTGAGTATGATCAGAAAATACCACAATAACAAACTGCAAAAATAACAATTTCTTGGTCAGACTTTATATTTGACAAAAAATTTCCTCAAAATGTTGAAGAAAGTTCTGTTGTTTTGATGGTCTCAACATAGTCCCAATGGGAATTGGTTTATTTTTAGAAGAACAAATTTTTGGGGCAGAGGTGTGCCTCTAAGTCATATTGGCACTGGACTGGATAGCAATAGAGTCGATGTAGCTTTCTCAATGCATTTTAAGTGTGTGTGTGTGTGTGTGTGTGTGTGTGTGTGTGTGTGTGTGTGTGTGGCGATTGCAGCGACATCTCAGACTGGTTTCTTATGAATGCTGTCTAAAGAAAGCATATAAATAAATTAGTCCAGTATTCTGACCACCATATTTGATGTACAACATGCAAAGAATAACTGAAAACGAGGCAGGGCCAAAAAAGTGGCCTCGACATGTGATTTTGCCAATATGAATTTAGTTAAATAGGAAACTTTACTGGATGCTTACAGCAATATTATTATATAACTTTTATCAGATAGTGTAACGTGTATGTAATAAACTAGACTGTAAATTGCATATTTAGTAACGTACTAACTATGTAATGACTGTCATAACAACGTCACATATATAAGGCATAATATTTAGGGGAGAAGTTGATTTAAAAAATTTCACTTGGGGAGGCATATTGTCGGATATACGGTCGGAAATATAATTTTTAAGGCAACACAGGAGCAGAGCTGTAAAACGTGATTTCCGACCGTATATCCGACGATATACCTCCCCAAATGAAAATTCTGAATACGTTTATCCTAATTCTAATGCACTACTGCAGTTTCGTCTCATATTGGAGCGTTGCAAACCGCTTTTTTGCCGTATGTCACCCAACGAAATGTGACGTAATTAATGACGTCAAACTATTTCCTACAGTATATCGTAGGATATATTGTCGCAAACTTTTGACATTATCCAATCAGAAATCGCGTTACAAAAGCAAGTGCATTAGAATGGTGTTCAAACGCCAAAAATGCGATTTCAAAGTAATTCTGAATGATGAATATAATCAAACATTCATGTTCCTGAACTGATTGAACGTGTTGCTAAAAAAGAGCACTCATGTAAGATTCTCTATCGCCATACCTTCGTTTCCGCTAGAGAAAATAATCCACCCAAGATATCTCGAACAAAGTATTCCTGTAACAAACCATAAACAAGAAAAATAACATTACCCAATGAATGACATAAACCAACAAAATAACCTGTACACTCAGCAAAGTCTCAGATCAGCATGAACACAAGACAGGCCAGATCTGAGTACTCGCCTTGTGCTTCATATGTTGAAGTGCCTTAGGCCTATGGTTACGCCAAATAAAAGTACCTACCAAATAGAAGTGTTGACATACCTTTAAAGCGTGCCCTGTGTCATAATGCTACCACCGAAACAGATATTGTGGTATTGCTCTCTAAAGTACGTCTACAAACAGATATTGTGGTATTGCTCTCTAAAGTACGTCTACTAAAGAAGCCAACATACTTCAACACCAACATTGTATTTGACATTGTAAATGCACTAGACATTCTATTTATCTTCAACTTAAATACTTCAATAATTAGTTAGCATATATGGCTTAATCCCACCCCACCCCCCCCCCCCCCCCCCGGTGGCTTAGGCTGCTGTCCATTCTAAGGCGGTTGTTCTGTTGCTGTTGATCTGTTGTTTGGTGTGCTTCAAATTGGTTGTGGAAGTTCTGTGTTTGTCTTTGTTTTGTTGTGCATTACTTTGTGTCCTTTCTAGTTTTGCAATCACCTTGAAGAGGAAGATAGAGCTTATTGTCTTATGGCTGTCTTGTTACTGTAGATGTTCAGTGACTCTTCCTCGTGGTGCCGTGGGTTGGTCTTCTGTGTTTGATTGTGGTATTTCCTGATTATTCTCACTTCCTTTTTTATCTACAAGAATTATAAATACTTATTAGTGCAAACAAGTTGAATGCGAGTCATGCCATTATCGTTGCTTCAGCTAAAACAATATTATTTCTTTTTAAGTTAAAATTGTCCTCTTGTACGTGTACAAGAAAAATATTCTTATTCTTATAATACATATGACGGTATGATTTTACAGGCTTCCTGTAACTATTTGACTACATGGTCCGCTGTGGAGAGAGATTGAATGCATTCATACTGTGGTCGATTTTCAACCCAGGTTTATTCAGTTTGCAATTAAACGTACTAACAAAACATTAAAGGGACTAAATTAAAAGAATTTAATCCTGGTAAAATTCTATAACATCGTATTAAAGGGATATATGTATATATATATGAGGGTCTGGATGGGGTATAATGATTAGTGAATAACGACCCTTTTTATAATGAATAGTGAATAATGAGCCAAAAATAATGAATAGTGAATATTGAGGGCCTAAAATATAATGAATAATCCTATTTTTTAATGAATTGAAAAAAAAATACATGAATAGTAAATAATCAGATTTCGTTGCCACCTTTTTTACTGTTAATGAATAATTGGTCTTATTTTAATGATTAACCAAAAATTTTAATGAGATGAATAATGGGCTAAATTTTTAATCAATAGTGAATAGACCCCCCCCCCCCCCACCAATCCAGACCCTCATATATATAATCGTGATCAGATGAGGAACAAGTGAGAAAATGGATCTTGAAGGGCACTACCCTCAAAACACCATTTCACATTGCATTGTTTCGAATGAAACTCAGAACACATTGCACTTTTTTCAGGGTCAAATTTCTGCAATGCCAACGATAAGAGCCGATTTATTCTTGGCAATACCTTAAACTGGAATGTGTTTATTTACTTTATCAGTTTTTATGGAATGTGTTTATTAACTTTATCAGTTTTTTTAAACGTTTTATCTATTGTTTGGGTTCCCAGCTGACCAAGGTTTGAAAAAAGTTGATTTTATTACTTTTTTTTAAAGTTAGTTCAAATTTCGTATGATTCTGAGTAAACTAAATATCAAAACACTTCTTTTATAATTTCATTTTAAACAACCATGTATCCGCCGTTTATTTTCGTAAAATATAAATGGATTTATTGGCGTCAATGTGTTGACGTTAGTGATGACGTCACTACTACCAAGGCTATAAGACGTGTCGATGATAAGATGTTTTAGTGTTTTGATACTTCTATGTCAACATGTAACTCATAACAAAACAATTTGCGAAGGAAAACTTGATTGATTATTGTAACTGACGTCAATACGACGTCAAAACGAGCATTTATTCAAAAAGTAACAGTGTTACTACCTTCAACGACCAAAAAAGGGGATTTTACTTGAATAAAACAATTGTTTTTGGTGTTTTCTGTCACAACGATCACCATGGATAATTCCTAGCGCAAAACGAAATAAAAAATATAGACGTTCAGGTTGCATAGGGCATTTTGTCAACATTGCCTTTGACGTTGCAGAATGATTTGCATGAGCGATTTTGATATTTCTTCTATGTCATCATACAGATAAAATGTCAATAAGTAAATGATCATAGAGAATGTTTGATTCCAGCATTTTTGTCAAAAATGTGGGCCCTGAAAAGATGGTGCGTATTTAAAGTGGCTCACTGTGCGAATGGCATGTAGCTCGCTCAGTTCTTATCGTTATCGCAAAAATATAGTCCCAAGTCCCTCCTGTGCCTGTGGGTGGTTTGAAAGTGCTTCCCACTTTTTCTTCGTATGTCCTAATCATACTGTAACACGTGAAAGATACTTAGAGGCCCTTCTTAGAAATCATTCAACCCATTAATTACTTTTTTGCAAGGATACACCAACGAATGAAGAAAAAGAAGCTCTATTCCTTAAAGTGCAGGACTACATGTTAAAGTCTTAAAGCTTTTCTCGTTGAGCTGATACTTGTTGACCAACAACATTGCTATCCACTTCTTTCTATACAACATGATAAGACGCACTCTATTATCTAAACAATCCAACAAATCAATATTGCTAAAAATAGTACACATGATAGGTTCGCGGTCGATAGCTCTCCCTCTCTCTCTTTTTTTTTCTCTATTATGAAATAGGCATGTTTTACTTTCTTAAGCGCGAGTTTCTTTGAAGCGTATAAGCTATTCACAGATATTGTGCAAATTATACCTGCAACAGGAATTGACTATCATATAAGCTTTTCATATAAGCTTATAGCTTACTGTCAGATCCTGTAACCATTGACAATGTATATATATTGTATGAATGTAAAATATTTCAATAAAATAATGTTTAAACCAAAATCAGGATACAAAAATTTTCAAACTCATTTTTTTCTCAAAACTTGAGCAATGGTAGATAGAACACTTTATCACTGAAGCGACGAAATGATCATGCACGTATAAACCCACAACTTATAAAGGAGCCAGGGTTTTTTAAAACATTGGGCGATCACCTAGAATTTTGCTCTCAAGAGATTTCTGGTAAGTACTGAGTACATCCACAAATTTAATTTACAACGTATATGCAATTGTTGCATAAGACCAAAAGTTTAATTTTTACAGGAAAACCTTGTCTATCAGGTACATTTAGAGGGCTCAAAACTAAGGCTCATAAAGACAACGCCTGGCTTAAACTATAATTAATTTTCACACCTGAAATGCTGCCTTGTTGGTATAATGACGTCAAACATCAACTGTACCCAAAAGCACTGGAGAAGCACAGCGAGACGATGTAAAAACTACGAACAAGTGAGGACTAATTCGGCGGGGAGTTAGAATCTAGGACAAGAACATTAAAGCATTTCACTGCCAAAAAACAATATTCTTTAAATCTAGTCTGCTGATGTCGTCGTCTGCACATCTTTCACCTACACAACATGTGAATTTCAATCAGCATATATCCAGTAAACATCTGAGAGCGAACCACTATCGGCCCCAGCGAAACGGCATTTGAATGGCGTTTCGCTGGCTGGCCGATGGCGGCCCGACATAGCATGCTGGCTCCGTAAACAGCATTGACCATATTAAGGCTAGATATAGGAAGTAGTCTGACCTGGGTCCATATTTTCGACATTTTGGTTTCCGCATTATAGCAGAAGACACCGCCATTGTCATCGACCGGAAGCATTTTATCAAATACTGACCTGTCTGATTTGAGCACTATGGGAACATGTGACATATTTGTTTACCGAAAGCGTCACAGAGTCATGTGATTCGCTCGATTGGCTGATTCAATATTGTTTATCAAGCGCGTCATCACGTGTTCAATGAAAATGCCATGCGGAGAATGTTTTCAAAAATGTTTTAGTGCATACGATATGATCAGTCTATGCCTGAATACCGTAATACCTATCATTGTTATGATTTGGCTACACAAAATGACTAGATATTCCCATTGAAGGATTATCTATAGGCATTTAACGCTTGTTACTTTTTAACGTAGGTGTTTTGAGTAATGCGCACCGCGTAACAGCACAAACCCGACTTTTCAGTCGTGATGTCCCATAGCAGACAGGTCGATCCTTTAGTATCGCGCCAGCGCAGAAAATGAAGACACCGCTTCATGGAACTTTATTCGGGGATTAACTTCAAAAATACAGTAGTATACGCCCAAAGTACTACTTACTACCCATGTATCCCTCCACACAGCACATGGAGTGAAATTTCCAAGATATGTTGGTGTATGAAACCCAAATTTCTCTACTGGACTCTCTTGTGTTGCTCTGTTTATGTTCGACTGTTGGTCACTGGTTCTCTGTAACAAACTTGAGTTAAATGTGTGTAGTGACGCCACTTGTCTGCCCAGTTCTGACCAGTTGTCCAGAGGTTGTAAGTCTTCAATAAACTCCAGTATGTGTAGAGCACCACCACCAGTGTGATCCTTACATACCTATGGATATATACAGAAACTGCACTGTAAAAAATCAGTATAAACGTTTGTCAAATGTGGTGGTAGCTGTGAACTGCCACTTAATGGTCTAACAGGTCTCCAGACAAGGGTGCGTAACGGAAAATTATTTTTCTTATTTCTCAACCAAGACATATGTTGTGGGTGCTCAAAAGGACCGTCTCAGTGAGACGGTTCTTTTAAGCACCCTAAACACATCATTAAACTGATGTAAGATGAAATAATACCTGTGACCACCTGTTGTTTAAATGCAAATGATTCCATAAAAGAACAGAAATTAAGATGCCCTTTAGTTTTACCTCTAGCCACACCTGGGGTATTGACCCAAGTGTCTGAAGCTGTCGACTGGAATAGCACTTTTAGAAGGCATCCTAGATTTTGACCTCTAACCCCACCTTGGGTCATGAACCCTAAGGTCTGATGTCAAAGACAGAAAATACCTGTTGTTCAAATACAAATGATTCTAAAAAAAGAAAACAAAATTAGATGTCCCAGATTTTGACCTCTAGCCCCAACCTGGAACGTGTACCCACGTACTGAAGCTGTTAAGCGGAAGCCTGCCATGAATGCTACCAAATGCCCATATATGAATGATTTCTTGTAAATGGTGTGTAAAATTTGTGCATAGCACTTTAAAGGTTTCCTATATTTTGACCGCTTGACCCACCCTTGGCCATGAACCCTAATACCTGAAGTCACACAGAGATAGTCAGTCGTAACAAGTACCTGTTGTTCAAAACCTACGTGATGATTCTGTAAAAGGAAAGATTAACTAGAGGACCTGAAGGTCCTGAGGCGCTCACTTGATCTTCTTAATAAAGTAAAAATAGGTCAAGGTCATCTACAGCTTATAATGGAACAAATTTTGTTTACCATATATGGGGGTTGCAGCCATTTAGGACAAGTGACATGAACAATCTAATGAATAATGCATCAAACAGCCCAGTGATTTCTGAGAAAAATATGTTCAGATAGGTGTGTGCAGTCCAAATGAGGGGCCTTGGATAAAAGGTCACAGGGCGGCTTGACATTTGGTACTTAATATAAAATCATTGTTTTAATAGGTTTAACTATTATGAATTCGGCTTAAACAGTTATAGAAAAATGAATATTTAAAGATTTTCTCCATATAAATGCACTAGGATCTAATTTGACCTTGCCACAAAGTAGATCAAAGTCAACCTAGATTCATCATTTGTGCAAACCTGGTAGGGCCCACATCCCCAATGCTACATACCAAGTCCCAAAGCCAATGGCCTTTTGGTTCCAGAGAAGAAGATATTTAAAACGTTTTTACCATATATGGGCATGGTTGCCATTTTAGTCATGTGACCATAACAATTTGTATAAGTTTTGGTTAACCAATTTTAAGGAGTTGTCATACGAAATTTGGTTTCAATTGGCCAAGTGGTTTCTGAGAAAACTATGTTTTAATATGTTGATGGGACTCCAATATGAGCGGCCATGGCTGAAAGGTCAAAGGTCAACTTTGAACTTTGAAACTTATTCATAGACACTAGATTGAACATATCAAGTGAGAATAATGACTTTGGCTTCCACAATATTCAAAAAATCACTTTTCAAAAAAAAAACTCCCATTTAAATGCATCAGGAAGCAAATTTGACCTTTACATTAAGTAGGTCAAGGTCAACCTAGGATCATCATTTAAACAAACTTGGTAGGCCCTACATCCCCAATGCTACATACCAAGTCTCAAGGTCACTGGCCTTTTTGTTCTGGAGAAGAAGATTTTTAAAAGGTTTTTACCATATATGGGCGTGGCGGCCATTTTTATCATGTGACCAAAATATTTTGTATAAATTTTGGCTAACTTATCATAAGAAGTCTTCACATGACATTTGAGTTCAATTGGGCCAATGGTTTGTGAGAAAACTATGCTTTAATATATTGATGGGACCACAATGCGAGTGACCTTGTTTGAAAAGACAAAGGTCAACCTTGACCTTTGAAACTTATTCATAGCCATTGTCTCATTAGTTTTAACATATCAAGAAGATTTTTAAAGGGTTTTTACCATATATGGGCATGTCGGCCATCTTGGTCATGTGACCAGGACCATTTGATTCAACTTTCGTTCCCGCGTCCTAAGGAGTCTCCATATAAAATTTGAGTTCAATTGACCCAGTGGTTTCAGAGGAGAAGATGTTTGAAAATGTTGACGGACGGACGGCGGATGGATGGACGGACGCCGGAGTCACTGGTATACTATTAGCTCACCCATGAGCCTTCGGCTCAGGTGCGCTAATAAAATCTTAAAATGTCCTAGATTTTGACCTCTAGTCCCACTCTGGGGCATCAACCCAAGAGTCTGAAGCCATCGAGTCTAAGCCAACTATGAATGGTACCAAATGTCTAGGTATAAAAGCTTTCTAATAAAGTGCTGGTTATATATCTGAATAAATCAGGAAAACAAGATAGCGCTTTTTAAAGGTGTCCTAGATTTTGACTTCCAGCCCAACCTAGGGTCAGGGACCCTGGATTCTGGAGTCATAATGTGAATGTCAATCCTCCAGGGTACATGTGGTCCAAATATGAATGACTTTTGATATGTGGTTACATAAATATACACCACTTGGGAAACTTTAACCAAAGCTTTATCATACATAGCAATGCCCTAGATTTTTATCTCCAGCCTCACCCAGAGGCAAGGTATCTGTGGAATCATTATATGAATGCCAACCCTCTAGGGTAACAATTGTTCAAATATGAATGATTTCTGATGTGTGGTTACTGAGATTTACACCACCTGAGAAACTTTTACCAAAATTGTGTAGTACCTCTTAAAGGTGTCCTAGATTTTGACCTTCAGTCCCACCCAGGGCAAAGAAAACTGGGGTCTGAAGTCCTGATGCAAATACCAACCATCCATGGTAACTTTGGTCCAAATATGAACGTTTTCTGATCACTGGTTAATGAGATATACAACACTAGAGATACTTTAACCAAAATTTGACGTAACGGAAGTATGAACGAACGAGCGAAGGAACGAATGAACGGATGGACAAACGGACGAACAGACAAAAACTATATACCCCTGGGCATAAATGCCGGGGTATAACAAATTAAGAGTTGATGTCAATATGGAGATCTGTACATATCGATAAGGCTGATCACTAATGTTGACTAAAATGAACAAGTATGATCAGGAAGCTAGTGGCTAGTGTTACATTCAAAGATCACTGACCCATCTATGGTACCAGGAGGAAGAGACATAAGAACACAGACAAAGACATACTCATGAAAGAACCAAGACAATAAAGGTAAGGCAACTAGTTGTCTCTCTTGTTCAGGGAGAAAATTACAAAACTAGAAAAGACACATTTTTTTCACAAAACCAGGGCCAGACAGCTTCCCCACCCCCCCACCCCCCCCCCACCCCACACACACACACACACACACAATGTGGAGCGATAACAAGCAATGCATTAACAGTAATATGATTATCGCCTTAGAGCGGACAACAGCAGCATATTGACTGTATTTTACTGGTCAATAATTCGCCCTTGATACCGCTGCGGCATGGAGATGTGCTAACGTATTCAATATATCAGGGGAACAATAACATCTAATTAACTAATTGTGATGAAACAAAGAAAGGGTCAACCGTGGGCCGCGTTTCATGCCAAAACAGTGATTTTTTTCTACCCAAAATATATAACATTGCCTAATCGCTTCTATTTGTTTCGAGGAAAGATTTGCCCTCCTGTACACTATTGCAGTGGAACTCCAGTTGTATCTAACTAATACTTTCAAGAATAAGCTGACCACATGTAAAAAATTAAACTGTTTAAAATGAATGTATAAGTTCTCATTTGCTATTACAATCGCAGCCTCGTATAACCCTGGCGCAACCCATTCCGTTACACTGCATTCATCTCGTTAAACCAAACGTAACCCATACTGATAGACTGCATCTCTTTAACCCAGGTGTAACCCATTCCGTTACACTGCTTTTATCAATGATTGCAGTGTAATCGAATGGGTTACGCCTTGGTCAACGATTGATGGATGCAGTGTTATGGAATGGGTTACGCCTGGGCTGACGATAGATAAATGCAGTGTAATCGAATGGTATACGTCTTGGTCAACGATTGATGAATGCAATGTAACGGAATGGGTTACGCCTGGGTTTATGATTGATGAATGCAGGGTAACGAATGGGTTACGCCTGTGTTAACGAGGGAATGCAGTTTAGCAGAATGGGTTATACCTGGGTTAACGATTTATGAATGCAGTGTAACGGATGGGTTACGCCTGGGTTACGCCTGGGTTAACGATTTATGAATGCAGTGTAACGGATGGGTTACGCCTGGGTTAGCGAGGGAATGCAGTGAAACGGAATGGAATACGCCTGGATTAACGAGGGAATGCAGTGTTACGGAATGGGTTATGCCTGGGTTAACGAGGGAATGCAGTGTTATGGAATGGGTTATGCCTGGGTTAACGAGGGAATACAGTGTTACGGAATGGGTTACGCCTGGGTTAACGAGGGAATGCAATGTTACTGAATGGGTTAAGCCTGGGTTAACGAGGGAATGCAGTGTTACGGAATAGGTTACGCCTGGGTTAACGAGGGAATGCAGTGTTACGGAATGGGTTACGCCTGGGTTAACGAGGGAACGAGGATGTCACAATCACAGGAAATGTATAATGCATGTCAACTTTTGTAAAATTGCACAGACTTGTTCTTGAACAATTCCTGTGTCTGTTTACTTGCAATGGGGTGTCCTTGTATGAAATAGTATATATGCGAAGTGTGGTACAAGCACCAAGGTAGGCAATGAAAACAAAAATTACTAAAGTACAGGCATCTATAGGGTGTTATAAACAACTAAACAGAAATCCGCGTCATTCGCAGATTGCGCAAATAACAATAATCTCGAATACCCGGAAATTAATAATAGAAGTCACAATTTTTCACAGCTTCCTTTATCAGTTTATTGAAATCCTTGAATTATGCAAAATACTTTCTAATGAAAAATCTTAAATATGGATAAACATAAGCCCTAAAACAATTCTTAACACAATTGTGCATTCGTATGCTGTACGTTTGGTGCAACGTAATGTGTTTTTGCGGTCAGCTTTTATTTATAAACGAAATATTTTCATATTTTGTTCATGACCTAGTGCAAGATGTTGAAACTGTAAGTAGTCGACTAGAATATGAGTGATATCTGAAAAACTGTGAACTGCAGGTGTTCATGTATCGCTCATATTTCAGAGAGAATAATCACATAATTTTAGTTGTTTGTAAAGGTCTAGATCGCATAGGTTTCGATAAACAACAAATTTCAGCGTAAAATTGTACATATTTTCTTACCCATCAGTTTTAACATATGTTTGGGGTGCTCAAAAGAACCGTCTAATTCAGACGGTTCTTTTGAGTATCTACCGCATATATTTTGGTCGAGAAATAAGAAAATTAAATTTTCGTTACGCACTCTTAACTAAACAAATACCGCTTAAATACAATACGTTGCACCCTATGTACACACTGGAACACCTCTTGACTGGAACTGATATAATCCACGTGTACATGCTAAATCATCAAACACGGAGCTGAAACACGTCATAGTTTGCGTTACAAAAGCATCATAGTGTCCAACTCATACCGGGGAAACGCCAGTAACATGTCAAAACAACATTCGCTGTGGGTGTCCAATACATATGACGAAAGTAACAAGTATATAGCAGGAGCGTCAAGTTTATTTGACACAGATACTATCCTGCCAGCCAAAAGTGACAGTGACGTCATGTTTTGTTTACAAAGCTATCAGGGACTTATTATCGATAAATCACTTGTGTATTAATCCTATCCTCAGGATAGGATTAATACACAAGTTATCTATCGATTCGCATCAGCTCAAGTGGAGCGCACAAGTCAATGTTCTACCTAGCAATTGTAAACAAAGTATTATGTCACTGTCACTCTTGGTTGGCACGACAGTAGAGCAAATGGTAACGAGGACATATGGTATTTTATTTTACAAGTGGGTGTCCAAAACATATGACGAAAGTTACAAGTACATGTAGCAGGAGCGTCTAGTTGAATCAGGGTCGCGAGTTCGATCCCGGTCCGGTCCCATACTTTCGTGGAGATTGATCATGAAATAATTTCTACGGTCATTCTCCTCCCTTCCGCTGATTTATTCAAGAAGGGTTGTTGTCAGCTACAAGCGAAAGTATGTGCACGAATAACCGTTTAACTGCTTGTTCAAGCCTGCCCAGGAAAAAGTGTGGTTAGGTGAACTGACCGTCCCGCAATGACCATAGCTGTTGACTTGGGACGTAAAGCAACAAAACAAACAAAATAGTTGAATCAAATGGCAACGAGGATGTTTAGCAATGATTATTTTAGTCCTGCATAACAAGCAAAATCACCAGACCGTGACATATACGTCTTGGGTCAAAGTTGGCATCACCACGGTTTCATTATCTGAAAAATGGGGTTAAAATTACTGAAACACGAACGTCACAGAAACCAAAAGTTTTTTTTCTGAGCTCACACTTTTGGGTCATAATCGTGCAAATCTCCAATATATTTATATGTATACATCAAAACTCCTCGAGATGATTAAATTCCATAAACAAACCAAAAACAGACCGGCATTTTAGCTATATGTCAATTCGAAGGAATTATGCTTACAAATCCTCATCTGACAGAAGGTCCGGTCAGCTCTAATTCTTTTTCTTAGGTATTTTTGGGTCATGTCCGATTGGTATTATTGCCTCTTATTTGAACATTTATACGCTTTGTGTAGAGCTCATATCGTTCTATAACGAAATGACAATAGAACCTAGCATTCGTACTCTTGTATTATTGAATTTATTAAACTCGTTGCGAAAAAGCGACAAAATGCTCGGCAAGCCTCACATTTTATCTCTTTTCCCCAACTCGTTTAATGAATTCTATAAAACATAAGCACTCATGTAAGATCCTCTATATTTATATGGCTTGAAATAAGGTGATGAACTTATGACCCATCTGATTCCCAATAACAATGCCCATAGCGGTATCCTTCTAGTTTGATAAACTATACCAGATAATTCCATTTCAAAGTGATATCATAAGGTTTCCAACGTAATATATCACTTCCATAGAAAAACAAATGGGGTTTTGAAACTGAAACCAATCCAATAAACGGTTAATGTTCTTCGCGATAACCTGAATAATATCATTTATAACAGAGTTAGAAAACTGGCTGTTTTCCGGACAAAATGACATTTTTCTGTTATTAAAGCATAGTTGTCACCGGCACCTCCATGACCACTACATGAAACTAAATTCCAAAAGGCGCAATATTTTAAAACAAGAAGATTTTTCAAGTGCGGATCCAGAGGGGGGACAGGAGGTCCGGACACCCCCCCCCCCCCCTGGAAAATCACAAGTTATATGGGTTTCTATAGGGAATAAGCAATTGGACCCCCCTGGATAAAGTTGGACCCCCCTTGGAAAATGTTGGACCCCCTCTGGAACCTTGAAAATGATAGATTTCTTTGAAATTGACCATTTGACTTCCGTAAAATCAGCTGAGGGCTAAAAAAAAAAAAAAAAAAAAAAAAAAAAAAAAAAAAAAAAACGTTGTCAGAGCTTTTTTGTCAGACTGACCTGGACCCCCTGACGAAAATTCCTGGATCCGCGCATGTTTTTATGCTTTACTTTTATGAACCTATATAAAACGTATCACTCCACCAGGGGGGGGGGGGGTAATCCCAAATGATAGTTTGAACTCCTGGCGTAAACTGTACTTTCAGTGTATAGTCTCCTCATGCTGAAGGGCCAAAGATGCTCGAAGAGGGGTTTTCTCACGTAACGGCTTAAATAAAGGTTGCAACCGCGCAATTGTACATTTCCCATGCGTGTAACAGTAAAATAGAATTAACCCATGTACTATTTTCGAAATATGTTGTCAGCTCATTATTGAAAGTACTTGTAAATCACATGTAGATCCCTGTATAGAGGGCAAATCATTAATGAAATGGTTGACACTTTGTTTTATTGAAGAAAAAACACAATTTTGGCAGGAACCGCGACCCGCATTTTGAACAGTTTTAGCACTGTTTTTTCCCCTTTTTTCAATTTAACCGAGAATTACAGGTTCCATACTGGTACTGTCAGCATTTTCAATTACCACTGAAAATTTCGTTGAAATTGAAGAAAAAGTCAAAGGTTGTCGAGTGCCAAATGGGTAGGCTCAGTGCATTGAGCCCTATGGAAATCTTTATACTGATGCTCATCAAAGTTTGTGTAGTATTTTGTTTCGATCTGAAAAAGATGATGATATTGAAAAACACTTTGAGCCAAATAAATAATGGAGAAAGCATGGTCACCTTGTTCATAGTTAACCTAGTCTTTGAACATTGGTTTCTTTGGTGGGGTAAACAATTAAATCATTGAAAAGAACAAACCGAATAAATGCATTTGCCAATCTCGTCAATCCTTCATAAATGTCATCAAAATATCACCAGAAGTCGCTTTCTGTGACGTAGGTGGTGGCCTTTGTACAAACGACGTATAATATTAACATCGTATATCTTTCATCAGTTCACGTATAAAGCAAATCATCAGTTTCAAAAAATAAAACAGCGAGGACTGAACTCGCAAAATAAAGAACACGCGAAAACAAAGCAAAGGTAATAAATTGAAAAGATCGAGTTTCTTCTTCAGTCGCACCATTTGAAGTTCCATCTGCTGGAACAGCAACATAATTTGACCAGCAATCGAGATATTTAGCTGTTGACTTACTCGTATCTCGTTGTCGAGCAATCAAGGCTCAGGCCAGAGCCTTTGCTGCTCACATACAGGAAGTATGGATGTTGATGACGGCTAAGTCCAAAATTTTGACATCTAGCTTTGTTAATGCTTTGTAATATTTAGAGAATGCTTTATACAAGTATTTTTATAAAGTGATGAGGGGCGGAGCCCCCCGAGTAACTTTATAAAAATACGAGTATATGTTATATTTAGAGAATGCTTTGTACAAGTATTTTTTATAAAACTGACGAGGGGCGGAGCCCCGAGTCAGTTTATAAAAAATACGAGTAAAAGCATTTTCTAAATGTTTTGTATCATTGTCCAACCAGAATTGAGTATTTAAATTTCCTATCATCTCATGGATCCACCATATGCATTGATATTAATCAAGTCTGGCAGGCCAACCTCCTGTCCTGTTGTTAAGTTAGCCCTTACAATGCATTTGAAAATGTCGTCTGCTGCATTTACTTGCTAACATTACTGACTATACTGTCTAATGTGGTTGTAAATGCAAACAGTACAGCCCCATGTCAGACTTCTCCTATCAGTCTTATCTGCATCTACACTGTTTGACAAAGTAGGACTTTTGGCTTTAAAACCATTTTAGTAAACAGCAATAGCAGACTAGATTGGCTGCTAAAGGTTTTATTGTCTGACCCACAAACAAAAAAACTTTCCCTAGTTTATTTAATTCTTAAAGCGCTTGTCATTTTATCGTCTGCTGAAATGTTTTAAAAGCCTCTGGGTCAAACAGTGAAGACACAGAACAAACTGCTGCAGATCTGGATCAACACTGTTTGCCTCTAAATTGCATTAGTAGATGTAAGCAAATATAAAGCATCAGAAAACTTGAGCTTATGGCATTTAAGATGCATTTTGATAGCGTTTAAAGGGTTCACGTTGTTCACTTGAAAACCTCTGATAACAGGAAGAATCTTGGTCACAGATGGAATCTGACACCCTGCGGTAACTAAAAGCATATTCTGTTAGAGCACGACCTAGATATAGACTCAATACAACTGAATGGAAATTTAAGCTCCGCCTATTTCACTAAGAAAACTCCATTAATCAAACCTGTTCTTTATTTAAATAAAGCCTCAAAAGATCAAAGAAAAAAAAACTAGACCATCATACAACCATTAATATTAACCAAGCC
Source organism: Loripinus fragilis (assembly GCA_964019695.1). Taxonomy (NCBI): domain Eukaryota; kingdom Metazoa; phylum Mollusca; class Bivalvia; order Lucinida; family Lucinidae; genus Loripinus; species Loripinus fragilis. Next base: position 8,408,173 of record OZ026514.1, on the reverse strand, counting down.
TGATAGATCTAATTGTTTCAGCTGCTGATTAGTTAACCCTTAAAATGCCTCCAAAATATAAATTTGAAAATGTCGTCTGCTGCATTTGCTTGCTAACATTACTGACTAATTTTGGTGTATACGCAAACAGTGTAGACGCAGATCAGATTTCTCCTATCAGTCTTATCTGCATTTACACTGTTTGACAAAGTTGGACTTTTGGCTTTTAAAACATTTTATCCAACAACTAGTGCAGACTATATTTATTGATATAAATTAACACTCAGAGTGTTTTATTGTCTGACCCAGAAACACAGATACTTTAGAATCCCAAATCCTGGCATGCCATAATTAGGTGACATTTCAAATCAGGATGTTGTTTGGAAAATGGCATCTGTTTATGTTGTCTGCTGCATATATTACTAATGTAAGTAAAGACAAACAGTAGGGACTCAATCAGACTGCTCCTGATATGGGTCCACACTTATCTGCATCTATACTGTTTGACAAAGTGGGACTTTTGGCTTTTAAGACATGACCAAATGGCATTTTAGATACATTTTGATAGCATTTAACCCATTTATGCCCAATGTATGTTCCTATCCATATCAATTGGCCGAGTTCATTTCCGATTTTAGGGTTGTTGCCCTGCTAACACAAAAACGTTTTGAAAATGTTTTAAAAACGTTATAGATAACGTCACATAACGTTTTTATGGGACGTCTGAATGACGTTAAAATGGCAAGTTTTTTGTACGGCCTAATAACGTTTTATAAAGACGTTATGGAAACGTTATATAATGTTCTTATAACGTTATCGTTTTGTCTTTTGAAAACATTATTGGAACGTTTTCCAAGACATTCTGGGGATGTTTTATATTTAAATACGCAGGTAGAACCTGCAGAGTCTGCTTATTAAGCAAACATTTAAAACAAAATATATCCAACATGTTAGCAGTACATTAACAACTTTAAAGCAAGTCCAATTTCGTTATGTAAAGGAAAACACACCTCAAAATTATCAAGACTGTGTCAGTCTTTGTTCTCAAAACCACGTGTTTAAATTGGTGGGAAAGAGCAACTGATGGATTCGGATACAAAACATATGATAAAGATGGATACAGTGGAGTGTGTGTACAAAACGCATTTATCACAATAGCAAATTAATTTAGAATACGAATAATGAATAAGGTTTTGTTACTTAAAAACACATTTGAAAAAGTGCGAAACTCAGATATGGTTAGTCAAGAACGTCTTTTGGACGTCAATATGACGTGTTTTTTTTTGTTTTCTTGATAAAACACTATTAATGGCCCCTTCCGTGCAATTAAACTTGTTTCTAAATGATTTTAGGCTTTGTTTTATATATCAGAACATTGTTCTAATCATTGTTTAATCTGATGCAGGCTACAACATCATTTTGAGAAAGTACACATTACTGACGTGATAATAATGTTATTAAAACGTTGCACTCGAACCTTCGAGAAACATTTAAATAAACAGTTTAAAAGGTCTTTCAAACGTCGCTTAAAAGCTTTTTTTTATCAGATACTTCGATTTTTAAATTACTACAATCGTTGTTTGCGTATTTGAGCACGATTTAAAAGAACATGCGATTTTGTCTAAGTGGTATAAGAAAAATAATAATCAGAGTTTCGTCTTCTAAAAGTTATCAAAACGTTAGGTCCGACCTATAGTCAGGGGCGATCGGGACTCCCGTGCGAATTTGATGCCGATTTATGGTGACCTATACCAAATCAAACTTTGGGGGATAACTAATGAAAATCACCTGGTCACCCATCTGGGTTTCACGTCTGGACGTCATTATGACGTCATCAAAATAGCTTATATTGTATCAGTGCAATTTAAACGGTATGCCCATTGTAGTATATGGGGATCAGGACTTTCTTGCATTTTGTGTGCCAATTTCAGTCGAAATGCACCAAATTTAATCTTAGGGGGTAAATAATTAAAATTAACATGTCGCCCATATTGTTTTCGCATCAGAACAAAAAGATGACGTCATTGAAATGACGCCTAATATGTAAATACCACATATATATGCATTTTGTCCATTTCCAACGCTTAGAAATATTCCTTTAATGAACTGGTTGCCTTATCATGACTGAATGCAAACCCTTTTAAATCGTAACATACAAAATATATTCAGATAGGGTGAAGTCAGTTCGAGGGTGGGACGTAAATGCCGTCACGATTTACGAATAAAAAGACAATGGAGTGAATGAAAAACAAACAGTGTTTTTTATTATAAACGGAGTAAATATAATCTCTTATGCTTATATACATGTACTACGACCTCTGACCAATGACCTTTTGGTCTTTCTATTTCAAACGATTGGTGCAGAATACGTAAAATGAGCCAGTCCGGCTGGAACATATGTGCATGTCAAACCTTTTAAAATAAATGTAAATAAATGCCTGAAACTCTTTTTTCTAGAGCAACATATCAATACTGTAAATAGAGTCACGCTTCAAAGCTTTTGGTTTATCTGTAGCTGCTTATCCTACACCCAAATAAAAGATAGTAGTAATAATCATTTGCATACACTATCAACCAAACTCATTATAGTCCGATTTTGACCACTGAAGGATCAACAGTTAGAAGAGTCTACTTAATAGTTCATGATATGGAAATAAGGATAAACCCCTCTACAAGTTACCCATTGTACTTCGATAGCACGGGCAATGGAAAACTGTTTCAATCTGATTTATTTTTCGCATGCTACTAGGTAGAATCGTCTTCAAAGATCAAAATCGGACAATAAGGCATTCTTGTTGATACGGCTTTAGAAATATCTGAATCCACACGAAAATAGTCGTTCAAAAGGCATAAGCATATTGATCACTGGCAATAGTTTACATGAGTCCTCTTCTGCTCCACAGCAACACAAATCAGTACAATATAAATGGTTTGCTTTGTACTTACACCGAGATGTTTCGCATACAGACATGCTGCAACCACATTTTATCAGCTGCAGAGGGGTTTCGGGGCAGGAGGCAACATGAGCGGATCCAGGAATTTTTGTCAGTTTTATTTAGTCCTCAGCTTATTTTACAGTTTAAAGAGGGGTTCCAATGATTTTATTGCTGAGAAAACTATACTTACACTTTACAAAGGATCCAGAGGCGGTCCATTATTTTCAAGGGGTGGGGGGTGTCCAACTTTTTCCGGGGGGGGGGGGGGGGGGGGGGGGGGGGTCCAAATGCTAATTTTTATAGAAACCCATATACGTACTTGTCATTTTCCAGGGGGGAGTGTCATAACGGGACAATGTTTATCACAGTCCGGCCTCTAACCATAATTGACAGGCATTGATTTGTCAGGATTAATGACAGGTGAGGTTTTCCAAATAATTCACTGATACTGCGCACGTTTGACACCTTCGAGAAACACAGCTCTTGGAAGTGGTATTTCTTGCAATTCAGCTTTTTTTTCTCCAAAACAATCACCACCTCAACGTATGAGTCGAACAATATCGGTGATTGGCTAATGCAAAGTAAGAAAGACGGCAAAGATCAGGAATCGATACATTCAAGCAGGATATCAATGGGAAAGTAACAAACTCTAAGTTAGACATCACAAACGAGAGCCAAGAGGTCAGGACAATTTACAAATATATTACTCTAGTGCATCCGGCACAGTGCTTTCTAAGGGCACTGAGCCGATGTGAAAGAATGCTTCGTGGATAGAGTCTCCAGCATAGCTAAATGCCTGCCAATATGATTTCTTGCTCTTTCCTGACATTGAACTAGTTAATACCAGCTCCTGAAAGTGCATGGAATTCGATCAGAGCCCTGGTTGTGGCATCATGGCACATTGACATCTTTAATAAGTGTCCTGATCTTAGAAACTTGATAATATATGCGCAAGACTTTTTAAGAAAATGTAATATATCAACACTCTGCAATTGTTTTATATGTGTTTTATTTAAGCAGCGAAAACAAACTTTGCTCCTCTGCAAAACTGGGGGTAGGGTTGTGCATTAGCTCATATAAGACAAAATATTTAAGATAGAAAAGCAAACTTTGGTTTTGTATTCGTCAATTGCGTATATGTTGTTAAACCTAATTTAAACGGTTTGAAACCAACTCAGATCAGTCGTTAAACTTAATGACGATAGCCAAAATTACCACTTTTAAATTATAATTAAGATCATGTAACGCACATAATACAACATGTAGCCGTATTAATGTTAAACAGCTGTCATATGTAGTAAAGACATCCAGTAATTTGCAGACTATTAGAATGTTCATTGATTAGCTAGTTGTAATGTCTTCTTTCTGTACCTCAAACTTTCAATTTTCTTATTCTCAAATTGACAAAATAACATATGTAGCAAGCTGATACAGGCTAACACCCATGCTAACAGTGTGCAAACATCTCCTATTCGACGCACCTTGAATCGGTACATACGATAGAATATGTCTAAAAGTGTTTGGGATGGAGCAGGTCATTACTCAGCTTGCAGTCAAGATCTTGTTTGATGATTATTCTGGTTTTTATGATATGAGGTTGACAATTATTTTACCAGAGAAGCAGAAATAATAATAGATATTGTACATGTATATGACTTGGATAAGGATTAGTTTAGAATATTTACATTAGAAAGGGACATTTACTTAATTGTACTGTTTAAATGTGAAAAGATTATTTCCTATGTTCCTCTAGGATGTATCTTTATTTTAGAATTATTCATATTAAGAAATATTGAAAACAAATATTCATAACATCTGCAACAAAGGTACGGGGGCTTAAAAATCATCAATACCTAAGATTTAGGCACCAGAGGCTAGAGACTTTAGCTAGGAAAACATGCAAATTATATTCATTTTTTCCTGAAATATCATTTCTAACATCAAGGCAATGTCCTTGTTCATTTATTATGTCATGTTACATATGTTACAGCCTTTAACAAGTGATTCAATCTTGTTGTTTAACCTGCAAAGTCTATAATTCTTTATAATATGAGCAAGACAATCCCAAAAATGCAAAATATCCAAAGACAGCAAATGTTTTCATATATTTTTACTTAAATGATGCCTACCAAATTCGGCTCCTTAAAATTGGGTGTAGCCTTTGTATTGTTTTTATAATTGCTCGCATAAGACACTTTATTTAAAGTATAAAAACAATCTTTGGATTTTCTCTAACCCAAATGAGTTTGTTAGTATGAAATAATCAAAACATTTTCGAAAATGCACATATCAGCTAAAAAGGAAATGATATTGGTCACAATTTTCATGTTTAAAGGGTAATCTAATTAAAGTAACGCACATAACACCACGGGAAGCTGTAATTTTGCTCCAAAAGAATTTATATGTAGCTAAAGTAGTCAATATACAATTCATATGAGTAATTTAAATAATTAGCCTTCTTTCTGTAGCTCAAACTTTTAATTTTCTTTTTTTTCTCTAAATTTAATATGGTAACATATGTAACAGGCTGTCAGAGACTAACGCCCTGGCGAACATAGTGCAAACATCTATTAAAAGACCTAGCTTGAAATCCTCTTTCAGATAGGATATGTTTGCGAAAATCCCGAGTGGGGGCAATAACATTCTCAGCCATCAGTCTAAAGGTGTCCCTATAAGCTGGGTATTTATGATTTATAGGAAATCTACGGTATTTTGCATTCAAAATATAGTTATCGAGAAATAATTCATTGTCAAAGTCAGGTAAAGCATTGATGTAACCATCATATGACTAAAATAATTGATATTATGTTAAAAAAGCGTTCGTGTTGAATAAATATACCAACACAAACCATAGCTTTTATTAACGAGCGGTTTCTCATTATGGTCGCCATATTTATGACGTCATAACTAGCCTCAGACGCGGATTTGAGATGGGTGACCACCTTTAAATCAAAGGTAAGACTCCATTGAAGGTTTTGATATAGGTCACCATAAATCGGCACACAATTCGCACGGGACCTATTTTTTGTCCCTTAGGGCCCTGACTACTAACCATTTTGGGACCTTTTGCAAACGTTACATTAACGTTATGTGTTAGCTGGGTGGGTGGTGTTTTTCATTTTATTTCAAATTTGAAAAGAAAACTTCTGCAAAGAAACAGTGGAGAACCTGATCAGACGACGCATCTTGTGGCGTCTGACCTGGTTTTGCGTTATTTGCCATGTTCCATAAAAATGATGATAGGATTATATGTGCTAAAGGGTTAACCTTCTCTGATGAAACAGGAAGAATTTTGGTCACAGATGATATCTGATACCCATGTGCTAACAAAAATCTCATTCTGCTAGAGCACGGCCTAGTTTTCTAGTTTTAGACTCAATACAACTGAATGGAAATTTAAGCTCCGCCTATTTCACTAAGATAACTGGGTTAATCATATGTTGTTCTTTATTTAGATAATGCCCCAAAAGATCAAAGAAAAAAAACTAGACTGTGATACAATTGCGCAAAAGTACACATTGAGATGGGGAAGCTTGTTAAATAAGTATGTTGCCTTCTTTATTGTGCTGGGGGTCTGGGGAGCCTAGAAACTCAAAAAGCTGCACGGTAAATGCTGCAATCTCTGGCGATCTCGACAGCTATGAATTCGGTATTTCGTTACAATAGAAAAACAGTAGGTAGTAGGGGTTTTCTCTACTGCCTACTGTTTTTCTTATGCACCAAAACAGGAAGATCAAAACGATGAAAGTAGGACAGCTTGTAGGCCTTAATTTAATATAAAGCATAATCCTCGACAGGACCCGACCAGGGCTTCGGATTTTTTCAAGATTGGTGGGCCAAAGTGACCCATGGAGCAAAAAATGGTGGGTCATTTTCTGAAATGATGGGCCAAAGCATATCAAACTACAGTAAACACATATGACATTTGGGTAGTATACTTTACCTACACACTGACACAGACACTTGTATGCATATATGTATATTGCCTGCTGATTATACAGTAAAACCTGTCTTAAGCGGCCACTCAAAAAAAGAAGACCAATTATTGCTTTTAATGGAGGTCAAAAGTATTGTAGAATGCTCCAAGGGGAGCATTCTGCAATCCTTTTGACCTTCATAAAGCTACCATTTGTTATTAAGATTGCTGTAAGATGATTATCTTTTTATTTAAATGAGATTTTTCACAGCTAAATAGGATGGGTCAACTGGGCCCACTGCCTTGGAAAGTGATGGGCCATATTTTGAAATTATGGGACAATGACCCGGGCCCACCATAAATCTGAAGGCCTGCCCGACTGAACCCATTTAGACTTACCAGTTAAGCCACAATAACCCTGAAACTAACCATGCCTACGTAACGAGCCATATTCAATATGTATAATTTGTAATAGTTGAGGACTGACTCTGAAACTACATAATACAAGTGCACTGACACTAACCGTATACGTCTCAGGAACTCGGAAAAGTTCTAGGCTTCTCAGCAACTTTATACTTTCACTCTCTGTTTCAAACATTTCTTTTGTCTGAAAAAGAAAATATAAAGCTGCCATCTACCATTGCTCGTGCTATGAAACAATCATTTCAACATGCCATACCTCCCGTTCTGTTTTGTACTCATCCTACACCACTTTGTATTTTGTAAAACAGTGCATCTTGTTATGGTTGCTTTTCTTAGGTTTTGTATAGCTTGAAAATATCAGCCTGATTAGTTTCCACGATTTTCCACCACAATCTCTGAGCACTTCATTTTCCTAAAGTACCCAGACCAGGCTCATACTTATACTGAGAATATCATTATAATCTCCATTCAATTATGTATATTATGTTCTGATGACCAAATGGTCAGTTCACTTGATTAGAGATCTCCACATACCAAGGTCGATTCTTGTCAAACCTTATATTTTAATCATGGTCATATTGACCTGATCTCCAAAAAGTAAAGAAGAAAACAAAGACCAGGAATTGATACAATCAAGTACCACATCTGATCTGAGACATCATATAGGAAAGTGACAAAAACACAAGGAAACATCACACACAATAGAGCCTTTCCAAGCTTACAAGGAAAAGACAAGACAGTATAATAAAGACAAACGTGAAATATAAATAACAAAAAGGATCCACAAAAGAACCACCGCCTTGGAACGATCAGTAAAAATCACTGGAGGGATTAAACATGCTTAACGGTACCAACCTCACCCTTCATTCTGATGTAGATCAACATACATATGTGTTTGGTTCGCATGAAAGATACCTAAGTTATCGATGTATCATCTCCTAGTACATACAAATCAAGATATAAAAAGGAGATAAAACAAAGATAAGGACGCAACAGTACACACAACTGAATACTGGAGCAAAAGAAATCCAACAGTTAAACCCTGGTGGGCCTGACCAAAGACACGACATCAGGCCCCAACCCTCTCATCTACAGATAAGTCTTTAAGTTGGAACCGTCTGAGGTCTAGTGTGCAATTAAAGAGGAAGCAAAGTTGTCAACTGTGATTGGGTTGACCACCAAGCATGCAGTCCGTTGCAATAATTGATGTTTTAACTAATCCTTTTATAATGAGAAATTATTTTAATAAACTGTGCTGATAAATTATTAGTACCAACAATTTTATTTAATTTAGACTGACTAAGACGCCAAATGTCATCAATTTTCTTTAATTTATACACTAATACAACATAAAACTCCGGCTCCGAAAGTCTCTGGGGCAAGAGAGATTAAGGTCTGACATGGAATTTAGATATCAAATCATAGTATTAGAAAAAGTTTTGCAAGCTTTAGGTTTATCCAATATTTCACCAGAAATTGTAATAGACCAGAATTGATTCTTACCAGACTTTTCATTTACTTTTTCACAGTACTTAATTACAACTCCTTTTTATATCTCGATTTGTATTTAATAGGAGATGATACATCGATAAGTTAGGGATCTTTTATGCGAACCAAACATCCATTTGTCTTGATCCACATCTGGAATAAATGTAAGGTCGGTACCATAAAACTAGTTTAAGCCCTCCAGTAAAATATTTTTACTGACCATTCCAAGGCGGTGCTTCTTTTGTGGATCATTTTTTATTATTTATGTTTGGTGTTTGTCATGCTTTCTTGTCTGTTCATTATAGCCTTGTGGTCACTTGCTGGGAAAGGAGTAACCTCTTGGCTTTCTTGTATGTCAAGTTTTCTTGTGTTTTGTCACTTTCCCATGTGGTGCCCTGGGTCATGTGTGGTACTTGATTGTATAGATTCTCGATCTTCGCCTTCTTACTTACTTTAATAGTGGCAAGACAAGACCTTAACAACTTAGAAAGTTCTGTTGTCGTACAAGAACTAGAATAGGCAATAAATCTAACTTTAAATGTTTTTAATGAGTTTAGGTAACCAGTATAAAGTAGGATTCGTTATGTTTGACGCCAAATGTAAGGTCTGTATGACAACCACACCCATCAACAACAACCTTCTAATTAAAAAGGCCTGTAATTTATAGGCATTAGTGTCAATAGGTTCACGTTTAAAGTATCAACATAATACAATCATCAAACAACCACAATATTGTTTGCAGCTTTATCTGTCGGAACCAAAAGATACTTCGCATGGAAATCCTGTATACCATTATAGATGAGGAAAAGAAGATCTAGGTTTCTGGGGTAAAAGATTTGTAGGTTTCGGGGGTAAAAGTTTTATATTACGAGAGTAATATTAATTAAGAGTATCAATAATTTAAAAAATGTTAAGCTTCTATTCCTTCAAGGCATCAGGTTCAACATTTCTCGTTTGCACCAACGATTACTGAAGTCATTTAATGAAGCAGCAATCTCCCTAAGACATTTAGGGCAGCCAATATTAGAAGGGATTCTATTTTTGGACCTTTAGAAATTATATTGTGAACGCTAGAATCAGGGATGACATACAGATTACCAGTAATAACATGTCCTGCAGGGGGTATGAATAAATCGAATTTTGATACTCTCAGGAGTCGGGAGTATTGGAATCTGTATCCATAATGGTTAATTTTTTTAAAGTTGTATATAGTAGATCTAATAGGTTTGTTATGTTTATAACAAATGATAGGAGTTTCAGTATTAATAAAGTAATTAGGAACAGGGGAAATCACCGCTTTATCTTTAAAGATACTATGCAAACCAATAATTTTCATACCTTTGTTAATGAATGGAAATTTGATCAAATGGCGTGTATGGTTGACCTTAGAATCGATATAAGGACAAAGAAAATGTTGAACATAACACCTAGTCAAAAAAAACTGCGTTATGGTTTGTTAGCCCTGATAAAATTTATTAGCCTCTTCCTCTAAATTAATGAAACAGAAATAGGCAAAAAACTTAAAAATGAAAGTAAAACATAGCGTCCATGATTGATTAAAACAACTGAAAGATCCTTTAGAGAAGTATTAATACGTTTTTTTTCTGCACATAAACTGCATTTGATGGTCTTTATTTCGTTTACCATGAGATCTAGCTTTACGTTTCTTACATTCCAAAAGAGAGAAAAAAATCTTGCATTACAGAAATATTACCTTCATGGTATGAGCCAGTGCATGAGATTTCCAACAATTTGACATTTTGACAAGTGTAGACTCGGACGAGCCTCTGCAGCCTCATTTTAAGCTTAGAAACTCCAAATAGTGTTCAGTCAGTAGCTAAACAATCATAGAATACTCAAGCGACTTGCAAAAGCTCTGATCAGACTGCACGAATGTGCAGGCTGATCTGAGGCTTTGCTGGTCGCACATATCACATTGTTGGAAATCTCATGCACTGGCTCGTATGTATTATCATTAAATCCTAAAGGAAAAGGAGATTGCAATAAATGTATCTATTTTAGTTCAGTTTCGTGTCTTTTGAAATTTTTTTTTTTAATTTAGATGAAGAATTTGGATCGTATATATTTTTCCATAGGTTAAATTTAACTTTATTAGGTGAATGACATGTATGGCTAAAAAGAAAAATGTCAATTTTATTTGGCTTTTTTTCATTTTACAAATTTACATTTTTTCATTTGTATTTAGTCGCTAAATATCTCATTTATTTCTTTGGTTTCTGATACATTAGTCTATTTGTGGAGTGAATTACTTACGCAAGATTTGGAGTTCCACTTCACAAAATAGTTCTTGGTTGTTGTCTGGTAGAGCGCAGCCTGATTGACTATGCCTCCAGTAACAGTCTTGCAGAATGTTAGACCAGTGGCATCAAGGTCCGCATGTTCTAGTCCTTTTCTAACACTGTTTATTACAGCTTCGCTGTCCATTGTGGTCTTGTTGATCAGCTTTGGTTTTACTGTACATAACGAAAAGTAATGGTTGTTCTCGTAGAACATTTAGAAAATGCTTCATGAAATTTATTATATTGACAACATTTAATAGGTTGCTTAACAGTCAAACATTTATTTCTTATTGCGAAAATATACTCTCACAAATTTAAAGCGATTCATTTGTGAAATACACTGACCAAAAATGAAAACTTTACATAGCATTCAAAAGTATATATTTTGATGATAAATTAAGTTTCGGGATTAATTTTTTCGATCATCGAATCTTCAATGCCTTATCGATGTCCCTGAAAGAAATATTGAATGAAAATTATAAATTGCATGATTTTATGAATAATTACGTTCAGAGGGGTCAAAATGAAAATTTCTAAAAACAATTAAAACAGTCACACAGATTTTGAAAAGAAGAAATTACTGACTGCGTGCTTTAAGTGATGTTAAAAAGATCATCATGCAGTAACCAGTGTGACCTCACTTTTTACGAAAGCTTAGCAGAATATGTCGTCTCATTGAATTTACGCAACGTTGTATGAGCAGGTTAGGGATATGTATGTAATGCTAACAGATGTGCATATTGGAGTCATTTAACGCATCAATTTGATGATTGGACCTGACCCTCCGACCCAATTCATCCTATACGTGTTCTATGGGGTTCATGACCCGGGATGAAGCAGGCCAAGGCAAGAGTTTGACGTTATTTTACCATGAAATTATGTGGTTATTTGCGACGAGCAATAATGGTTGCCGTTTAAAATGATTACGTCGGTGAATAAACGTGTTAACGCGATAAGGACGTCACGTCGCTACACATGCGCGACCAGGTCTTGCACGAACTCTGACATACCCAGTTTTGTTGTACCGGTGCATAAGATAATGAATAGTCTGTCTAGAGCAGCCAAAATGATGCGCGATACCATTTACCGTAGACCCCGCCATGATCACGCCACTAACTTGGTTTCTTTGATCTTTTGAAAGATGTGCCGTCACTTAATGGAAGTGTTTTGTAAAATAAATTATTTTTTATTACCAGTACTCAGCTGCAAATGTTTTCTTGTCGGTTTTAAAGTTGTTATTGAACCACCTGTTCCTCAGCACGTGCAACGTAAGGAACACGTTTTTCAGGCGTTGACACTTGGATAGACTTGGGATTTGAATAAAAATTGCATAATCGTTATCTGCGACGAAGTCTAGATAAGCATGCGTAAATCTTACAACGACATGTATACATGTACTAACAAAGCAGTTATTCAAAGAAATAAAGCGTAAAGTTTTCATTTTGGGTCAGTGTATATACACCATAAGAGTGCTAAGTAAATACAACGGTTGGCTTGAAAACTCTTCTGCAACAAGGTATATCAGAGTCTATATTTTATGGTACTTTAGTTTATGAATTCAAAATAGTCGTTTGGAAGCTTTCTTTTCCTCATCAATTCAAAAAGCTAATTAAGCGTTATATAAGTAATATAACAGGGAGATAATGTGACAGTCTGCATGGCTGGGTATAAACCAAGTCATGGGTTATAGCCATGGTTCACCCTTAAATTGCACGGACGACCACTTTGGCTGGGCCTATTGTGGCTCAACCAGGGGTTTTCTTTAGCTCTGCTTGTCTGTGAGTAATGAGCTCTTTTCTTTGTTTCATCACAGTGTGTAAATTTGATTTGATTGTTTCTCTGTGGTGATACATAGCATTAGTAAGGAAGCTTCCATCTGCGCTAATTAAACAACGTTTGTGTTTTAATAACAGTAGACTTTAGCCAGTAAACTATTTAGCCCACCGGTGGCTGCAGATGCTGTCGGCTTTAAGGTGATGATTCTGTTGTTGTTAGTACATTGTTTGTTGGTTGAGGGTTGTGTGGTTTTTTCTTCCTGGCTTTGTAATATACGCTCCTAGGCATGTAGTTCTTTGTGTCATTTCTGGTATAATTGCAATCATTTCGCCTGGGAGAGAGAGAGAGAGAGAGAGAGATCCGGTTGCTTTACTTTGATTGTGTCTTAGTTTCTATGTGTTTGGCTAGATTTGCTCTGTGTTCTGATATCAACAGGAGAATCTAGGGCGAAGACGGCATCAGCATGCAAAATATATCTAAGCCCCCCCCCCCCCCCTGACACCCACACACGAGCGCACGCGCACACACTCCGGTGGCTTCGGCCGCTGGTATTTCAATAGCTGTTTCAGTCATCATTGTTTGTTATTGCTTGCATTGTGTGTGAGAGTTTTGTGCGTGCGAATGCTGAGTCAAATATTCGATATTTCATTCCAAATTTTCGGCAAGTCTTTCATAATCTAGAATCCTTGTCATATCGCTATATCGACTTCAAAAATCAATTGTTTTGTCTCAAACCATTCAATTTTAATAACGCACTGGCTTTCCATACTTATTCTAAGTACTCACCGAATCAATGCAGGGGACGCAACTCCTTCACAATCTGAAAGCATTCTGATTGTTTACATTTATTACACAATCGTTCTCCATTCAGCATTAAGACAAATGATCAATATAGAATCCATAATTCTTTAGTTGCCATATTTTTCTTGCGAATACTCAATCAACAACATGTCCTTATCAGACACGAAAACAGAACATTAATGAGGAGCCGTACATGCATTAAATTGATTAGTTAGCAACTCTTTAACCCCTAGTTCAGTCCAGCACCCTCTTTATGGGTCATTGACAAACAGTACAGAACCAGATCAGACACCACAAGACGCGGCGCGTGATCAGGTTCTTCACTGTTTGCTTACAAAATAAACTGTTAAAATATGAATGAAATTGAATTCTACTACCCAACACCCTTATATTCGAAATATGTTCGTCCAATTGAAGAGGGTGGGCAATTCCATCAGGCATAAATAGGTTAAATGCTGCTAGTTGGCTCTGTTCTTGTATATTTCTCTCTGTAACTAACGTAGGCTATGCTCTGTGACTGTAACATTTCCTTCAGTCTTCTTACCTCGATAATACACTCATGCGGTGACTCAAAATGGTGCCGCATAGAACCTTCCAATCGCATTAGTTTGTAGTTTTTGTGTCGTCTCTTCAGGGAACTAGTATATAACAAACACAACAGAGTTGCATTTACGAGAGCTTAGCAAAGTGTGCTCATATTTTCAAAATAACAGAATCTTGAGTGAATAGTTGACCAGCCTATTCAAACTTTGGCTGTTGTCCGTTCTGAGGCTACGTTTCTATTGTCGGGCGTTCTTTTATTTTGTGTGTGTGTGTGTGTGTGTGTGTGTGTGTGCGAGCGCGTGCGCGCGCACTCGCTCCTAATTTTGTGGTGCGATGATTTGTATCCTTTCTATTTGGCAATCATTTTAAGTTGTTTGTTTAAAGGGGGCGATAACATTGAAACCAAGTGAATCTGAAATGCGAGTATTTATTAAACCATGCAATCTGCCACAAAGTGGATCAAAATTGAATGAAAAATATGAGTTACAGACGTTTGTATTGTAGAGATTTGAAAGGTATTTACGGCGGCCATTTACGCTGTGTGACGTCACACAATCCTAACTATGCGTTAAAAGAATAACTAATTTCCTGTTTTTCAATTTAACTTTCTTTGCGTTTTATTGATCTTTCTTTTGTAAAAAGTTGATTTTGAACAACAAATATGTACAGTTTTGCTATGAAAATTGGGATTTTATTGGTCTTTCAAAGTATACAGGAAGTTAATTAGATATTCAAAATGGCAGCCTCCATGTGCGCATTAGATGTCAGAATTTAGACTTTTAGATAGTTATAACTTTCTTATTTTGTATCCGATTTTGGTTGGGTTTGTGACTGATTGCATGGTTTTGATAAGTGCTTACATTCCAGATCACTTGCTATCAATGTTTCAGTCTCCTTTAACTCGGTCCTTGCGTCTCTACCTCATTATACCCTTGGCTTGCTATGATCATATTCCTAGGTTTAAAAAGTTTTATGCTCAACTCACAAGACCGTGAAATTCAAAATCTTCAAAAATATCAAAACAAATAAATGAGGCAATGTTTTGCTCAGATTCGTAGAACTTTGTCATTTGTTCAGGTGTTAAATTTTACGATCAAAACTTATGACTGGAACAAATTCCATGCTCGTATGAGTTGAGCATGACAAAAGTGTATAACCTCTGTACATGTAATAGTGGCATATCCACATTTAGCTCCTATGCTAGCTGGAGTTAGGGATTAAATTGTGGACAGAAATTCGTTCACAAAATCATTTATCATAACAATTATTACATCTGAAACAATATAATCTATGAAAATTACAATGAACGAATCGCAAAAAATCCATTAAACTCACATATATAAATAGTCAATGTATAACCCAAATCTCTCAGAGAAAAACTAGCATTGCATATTCGTATTTTATGATTAGCCTTAGAGTGTTTTCTTTCTTATACTTGGGCCAGAACATGCTAATGTTATACTTATCGCATCAACGAACAGCTAAGGCTCAGACGAGCCTACGCTATTCGTATACGCAATGTATGGAAATAGGTTATGTTTCGGCCGCAGACTGGGCATTTAGCCCCACTAGATAAAGATTGGTGTTACGCATGCGCGATGAGCACACCAAAATCTCATGAACATGATCATCTTCACCAAACATGTTACACATAAACTATCGGGTCTCATCTCTTGCATTTTGTTCGCATCTATACTCTTTGAACACTGAACGCCACTAAATGACTACTTTGGTAAACAGTGAAGACTCGCACAACGCAGCATTTCATCAGGGTCTGCACTGTTTGATAAGATAAAAACTATCAGCAGGGACTGAAGTGCGTCATAATTTGGAAAGTTCGACCTGTGACTCCTTAAAATATATTATGGGCAGTCAAATCTTTATTGTTTATATCTGTATGGGGAAATCATTAGTAGACCGTCACATTCAGGGTTTAAACAGGATTATCTTATAAGGTCAATGAAAGGGACACATAATGACATTATCCACCATTTGCCGAACACTTCTCTAAAGTTGGCTAATTTACTTGGCTTTGTATATGTCTTTATTCCTCGGGTACATTCAAAACTAGTTTGACCCCTCAGAACTACAAACATTTGCCAGTATAGAAATCCGAAAGCAAACATCGTTGCAAAAAGACTAGCGTTCATAAGAATCATTAAGAACACAAACTTTAGACTGGGTCCTTTCCCTCTTGCCAAGGAAAATATTGTATCAAAGAAAATTGACAAGAAGGTCTGGGGCCCATGAAACGTGACACCAAATAAAAGGCTCATGTATTGTACTATCAATAGCATACCGTAGAAAGTCCCTATACCCATGAATAGAAGGAAGAATATGAAATATTTCTGATTATTATAACCAACACACACGCCCATGAAGAAGCAATGGTGGTCTCGTTTGTAGATACATTTTTCACACAGGACACAATGATGAGATCTTTCTGGAACAACTTTATCGCAGATACCACAAAGTTTTGTGTTCGTCATCTCAGTTGACACCTTTGGAATTTTATCGACAAATTTTGGTGTTTTACCATTAGTTGTAGCACGTGATTTTTGTCTTCTCCAAGGTATCACGTTAACTCTTTGTTCACTTCTGTTACTTCCTTTTGATTTCTCTTTGTTCTCCCTGTCAGTTTTGATTTTCTTCACCGCTCCAGCGTCGGTACATACACAAGTAATAAAACTACCAACGACTGAAATGAATATGTACGCTATGGCAACCCTGTGTACGAATACAGTCCATGGGTCCTCGCTGTAACAATTGGGCACTATATAAACAAATGAGAGTTTCGTCACTGTAATCGTCATACCCAGCATATAGAAGAAACAGAAGAGGTTCAAGAAAGCCAATATCCGGGTGTATCCCGGAACATTTGGCCGCACTATTAATGAAAATACGAGCATCATAGTTAAAAGTTTTGGATAGATCCTTTTCTTCAAATCACTTTTGGAGATATAGATGGTTTCCTTGTAAGACTAACATAACAATTTCCGACATCCATAGGGTCATCAGTGGCTGCAACCATATCGCTGTTTTTCAAGTCTGCAAAGCACAATAAAGAGATAGAAGATCTTACTTGAGTGCTCGTGTTTTATTGAATTTATAAAACGAGCTGGGGGAAAGAGTTGCATGCGAGTCTTGCATTTTATCTCCTGTTCGCAACGAGTTTTGTAGATTAAATAATACAAGAGCACGAATGTTACATGACATTAAAAGGGAGCGCAGTGGCTCAGTGGTAGAGTGGTTGACTCGAGACCGAAGGGCCTTGAGCAAGACACATTTATCCTAGCTTAGTACTGGTTCAACCCAGGAAGACCCGTCCCTATATAACTGATAGATTGTTGATGAGACGTAAAGAATCAAATCAAACAAATCATAACATGACATTAAAAATGATAAAATCGTTTTTTTTTTGTTGTTGTTGTTTTTTGCGGGAAAAAAGTCAAAGATTTCGCAATCTGTAATGAACGTACGGAACTTTGCTGAATCTGTAAACCACTAGTGGTTTTGACCGTGCATGGCGTCACTCCCAGACGCGACGCCATGACTGTGATAAAATTATTTACACTATTCATGACAATTGTCTCTACTTTAATAGTCTATATTGCAAACAATATTCGTCCAGATCAGACTGCTCCCAGGGTTTATAGTGTTTGTTTCTACGGTAAAACGGTTTCCGGAGTGCAATTTGAATATATGCAACAGGCGTAAATGCAGACGACATTTTTAAGACAAAAAGATAATTTCAGCATCTGACTTTCTCACTCTTTTACTTATGCATATATACTTAACAGCAAAAGAAACGCATATTTTGATTATTGTGTGTTTTGTATATAATGGACTTTAAATATAATCTAATGATATGAAAGGTACCAATGATGCGTGGAACATGTGTATAGACTATTGCATCGTAAACGGGTTGCGTCAAAACTGTTGTTTTAAATGGTTATGTTAGACAATACCTCACTTGATACCATACATAATGTACCAGACGTCCTTGCATCTCAGAGTTATCTGACTTTTTTTCAAGATCAAAGTGAAAATGTAAAAATCTTAAGATTTCTTGATCTGCAGTTAATCTTCAACAGCAATGATTTTAAAAGTTTTATACCGTTTTCTAATTTGCAATATTTTTCTGTGGCAATATGAAGTAAATTCGAATTCAAAACATGGCTCTTTCAATGCGCAGCACTTTTTTGGCGGGATTTTTTTTACTTAATAACGAGGACTAAAGTGGCCTAGAACTAGCGTATGAGTTCTGTCAAACATATTAATGTTATAAAGGGTAAATTTTATTATGGTTTCAAATGTAAACTGCGTTTCTTTTGCTATCAAGTATATATGCTCAAAAATAAAAATAAGAAATAAGTAATTTGGAAGCAAGCAAGTATTGAGGAGAGCGGTGGCTCAGTGTTAGACTTGGGATCGAAGGGTAGCTAGTTCGAGACTCACCGAAGGCACTGAGTTGTGTCCTTGAGCAAGACAGTTTATCCTATGCTTGGTACTTGTTCAACACAGGAAGACAGGCAAACGTTCCGACATGAATGAAAAGTTGATGACAGGGGCATCAAGACAAACAACAAAAAAATCGCTTGCTCTAAGAGTATCCCCATGTAGTATCCAAATGAAAGTACGGACTCCTATCTAGCGACTTATACATATACATGCACAACAATTAAAAAAAGTTAACCCTTAAAGTATTGTACTTTGAATGCTGTAACCAAACCAACCCCTAAAGCGACAATCAAAAGAAAAGCATCTGCTGTTGTCGTCTGCTGAAGTATTTAAGAAGCCTCGTGGCCAAACAGTGTTGACCCAGGTAAGACTGCTCCACTGGGTCCACAATGTTTACCTTCTATATTTACATTTGTCAACATTGTTTAAAAATATATACAGCAGACGACATGTTCAGTTACATCGTAAGAGTTAAGTTATGAGTACTGAAAATTTCAGCTACATTCATATTACATATGAGTCGCATTATGAGATTTCCAACAATGTGCGACCAGCAAAGGCTCAGATTAGCCTGCGCATACGCGCAGTCTTATCAGAGCATTTGCAAGTCGCTTGAATATTCTATGACTGTTAAGCTACTGACCGAAATTTGTAGTTTCTAAGCTTAAAAAGAGGCTGCACATGCTCGTATGAGTCTACACTTGTCAAAATGCCACATTTTTGGAAATCACATGTCGCGGCTCATTCTATTATGACAATTAATTCAATATTACTCACCATTATGCAGCCATCGTCCTGTCTTCTTTTTCCATTACATACAATACGTTTGGTGTAACGTTTTAGTTTCAAAGAGACCATAAACACACACGAGATACTCCGTGTGAAATCCGTACGAGCTTATCGCAATGGCGGTCAAAGAAGAATCGGGCGAGCATTTTCACCTGCGCTGCCTCGCTAGATTAGTGGCTGTTCATAAAGATACGAAGAGGGGGGAGGGGGTAGATGAAGGTTCAGACCGTATACAAGACATCTAGGAAGATTTAAAAACTGTGCTTGCGACAAGTTCCCTTTTCATATGGGCTGGCCCAAACCCAACATAAGATCAATGGAATAGCAAGTACCTGCCTAAACTCGACTATTCTAAATCTATATTGGTTAATCCATATACTTTAGTAAATCTCAATCTTTTGATCAATACAAACGGTATGCGTTTGTCATGTTGACCGGGACAGGTAAGAAAACCAATTGGCCAGCCGAATACAGCTATAATGAAAACCCTTCTATGTTCCCTTTTACTAATGAAACCAGGCTCAGGGTTCTGTGCACAATTATTCGTTCAATCCTATAGTCGTGAGAACCTCTGAATTTGTTGCATGTGAACAACAAATGCGCAGAATACCTGCACGTCCTTCGTAAATCACTCTCTGGAAATTGTAATGGGGTCTCCGAAGCTGAACAGAATGTCGCGTCGATGTCCAGTCACAGTATACCTTCTCGCAAATCCTGAAGTCAGGTTCTATATATACGCAGATGTAATTATACAAAATTCCCGACCTGTTACTTAGGATGGATATGCTGACCAGTACATGCAGCTTCAACAATTCTCAGTACGTCGCGACTGCCAGTATAGTCCCCAGAGTTTTGTAAAAGTACCAGGTCCTTTGTTCATGCTCAACTAAAACTCGGACCCAGTATAAATTTATACTGGGTCCGAGACTTAAATGAACATGAAATTTCAAATGCTCATAAAAACTAAAAGGCTGAAGAAAAAAAAGACTGAAGGACGTTTTTTTGCTTTCATACTCTCGGATGTTGTATTTATGCTATCATGCTAACAAATGTTAAAATGCCAACAATTGTTTTATTTTTAACATTTATCATTAGCAAGGTAAATTTTTTGCTCAGAAAAACAAAACAAAAAACCTCGGGGCCAGCTCTACACATGCCAGTGTAACACAGATGATGTTTCACAGATGAATCTTCTTGCCATAAAGCAATATCCATTGGATAGGCCTATCCCCGCACAGTAACAGTGAAAAAAGACTTAAATTCGGCAAAAGTATCAGATGTCAACAGCAAAAGCTCCGTTTCAAATTGAATTTACCATGCATTCACTATCTGACAACACAATATCCTTATGAAGAAAAAAACGGGTAATAAAACTAGCTTATTTCATGCTGTCAATTTTCTCAGTAGGCGGCTGGCCTATCAAATATCTTCATGCAAATGTTCAATGTCCCCATACTCATTTGGATAGCTGAGTTGGATAGTGAGTGCCCAGCCCCGGCGGGGTGCATTTAGCTATCTGTATCTCGTAGATATCCACCGATGTTTTGTCGATGCACCACCTCTTATGATGTGTAAAAGGGCGTAATTAATATGGTTAAAAAGTTTTTATACATTTAAAAGGTTCATTATATACACAGCTAAAATCCTGATGTCTTGGTAAAAGAATGACAGTTAAATTTCCAACTTCTACGACAGTTGCCCCGCTGTCCTCCCTTCTTGTTTATTCAACAAGCTGATTCTGGTATAGTGCAATTCTGCTAACAGTTCTCTGCTATACAGTTCAATTGTGAATCAATTTTCTCCCAACATATCTTCATGTACCACCATAGAACAGTCCAAAACCAATTTAGTAAAAACTATGCTGCCTATACATTGACTTGGAATAATGTTATAAAATATCATATTGAATCTTTCTGTACTGCTTCCTCACATGTTCCAGTGAATCGCATCTGGCTATGAAGTGCTCTCTATCCTCTGGCTCTTTCAGATGGGTCTACCGCATATTGATTAAAGCATGATCTGTTGGCCTGTAGTATGTACGAGCCAGTCTACATCTACATCTACATCATTACACTAAGCTGTCAGACTTGACACTTCTTTAGTGGTGCGCAAGAGAGAAAATAAAAGAGAAAAAAAATAGTTAAAGACAGAAGCATTAGATAAGACGACGTAAGAATGCAAACCTAAGTAAAAGAGAGAAGTAAAAAAGAAAAGTTGTTCCCAGCCATTTCTCGCCCATCAGTGAGACCAATCCACCTTCCCTGGGGGTACCTGGGCACAAGACCCGACGACACAGCTCACCACTCCTCATTTGGTTGTACATTCATGGCTGGGAGATAGATCCCCGTTAGAAGGTTAGGTCAGACAGCTCCCTCCTGAAGCCAAGGATACCAAGGAGGGCTGGTGGTAGTCTGTTCCAGAGTGGGATTGTCCTCGGGGAAAAGCTGTACTTGAAACAATCTGTAGATGTAGAGTACTGCTTATACTTGTACTTGTGTGCCGATCTAGTCCTGGAATTAGTCTGTGTCGCGTAGTCTGTGGGTGGTATATCAATCAGTCCATGCACAATTTTGTAGAGAACAATCAGCTGCAGTTTGCTTCTTCTTGTTTCATGCGACTTCCCAACCGAGATAGTCAAGCATGTCCGTGATGCTGCTGGTGTTTCTGTATCTGTTTGAGACAAATCGTGCAGATCTTCTCTGGACCATTTCAACCTGGTGTTGTCAGGGAGCACCTTAAAGGGGTGTTTAGACGGCATGATTTAGTCGTCCTGACTTAGTCGTACATTACAAATCAGCTCGTGTAAACACTGCTATTACAGAGTCATATATGATTTTAGAGTCAGGACGACATGTCATGGGGGATAGAACTGGTTCTATTTGCCATTACAAAATCATGGCGAATTAGCCAATCAGCTTTGAGGTCACTGGGGTTAATTGCTTTTGGAGCAAGATATAAGAGATAACCCTAAATATGACAGTATTGTCCTGAAAATGGTGTCTACTTATTAACCTGCTGCATATATTCAAGTTCACTTCAGGGGAAGTAAACACTATAAGCTCTGACCAGGCTGCTTCTAGGGAAAGTCTGATCTGGGTCGAAATTGTTCGCCATAAAGGAGGCTTGTATAGGGGTTTTAGGGATACAGGATATTTGTAATTTTACTTACAGGGATATAGGATACTATCCATTTCACTTCCAGGGATATGGGATACTGTGTTCAATATTTTAGTTACTTTCAGGGATATTGAAAATTTAGTAAAATTAATTATGGGGATAATTGCCAATTTTTAAGGGATACTTGCCTGTTTACTTCAAGGGATATGGGATATTTGGTACCCCCCCCCCCCCCCCCCTATACAAGCCTCATAAAGACTACCTAAGAACATAAGCAGATGAAATAGCAGATGACAAAAGTCGTGACTTGCGGGAATGAGTTTTAACACATGTTCTTAGCTATAGCAATGCAGCGGTGTAGAGCATGATGAGATAGCTCAAGGTGCCCAGCCAGTTTTCTTCACTGTTGAAAGAAATCATACATGACATTGTAATGCCGTCTAAACAGAAAAATCATAGCCTACATGACAAAATCATGTACAAAAATCATGCCGTCTAAACAGGCCTTTCAGTTCAGCCCTTCTGTTATCTCCTACATTATGCCTAATGTCCTAGCCAGGTGCTTTATGCGCATTTAGTCTGTCTAACAATTTGCCGACCCCTTTCAAATCGCCTGTTTTGGGGAAGGGGAGGGAGGGGTAGGGTCATTTCCCATGTCGTTTATTCGTGTACCTTATGCTTCCTTGTACCCTATTTCGATCCTTTCTTTTTCTTCTTTTTTCTTTTCTTCAGTATTTTCCTCCTGTTGTTTCAGAAGCACCACCCGTTAAGGTGTAAAAGTTGGATAAAAGTTCATAAAACTCAGAATATGTACAGCACCTGGTCTAAAACTCTTCTAAAACTTCAATAAAACTATATACATTTTGGGTGGAGGTTAGCAGCCATTATTCCCGTTGACTCAGAAGTTTCAGTCTTTTGAGATGTACTTTGTAGAAAAAAGTTCTTGACACCTTTTCAATGTTGTTAAGTGACTCAGACAGTCCTGGTACCAGAGGCGTAACACAATCGGGACAAATCAACACTTTCAGGATAGTATCCCAATTCTCAAAAGTATTGCACCATACACTGCCGCCTGACTGTTCCACCACTATCTGCTTCAAACATTCAACACTGGATATGCGGATATCGTGGAAGGCTGGACACCGAGTAACCATATGATAAAGATCCTCTTCTTCAAGACAGCATAGCTGACACGTTGAATCAATAGTCTTCCCGCTGAATAGATGTCTATTTGATTGAAGAATGTACACCCCCGTAAGAATTCTAGCCTTGATTACACCCTTTCTGGCCTCTGCTTCTGAATCCAAACTGCTCCACACGAGATGAGTGTATCCTATCCGCAATGAACTTGGATAAAGATATTTTAAGGTTTTCTTAGATTTTATATCACTAATGTATACTCTTGTCCAGTATGCCTCAATAGCTTTTTTATAGGTATGTTTCCACTTCAGCTTACTGATACTGGATGTGAGAATTTGACTTATTGTTGGAAGATGATATCTGTCCAGTACTTGCGACACAATGTAGAAAAAACTGTGAGTATTGTCGAAACTGCACGCTAACTGTCTTTGTACTACATCTTGGAGGCACCGATTCTCACTAGTGAGCACAGCATACAACAATCCTAACAGCCTCTTATGCAACTCTGCCTCTATTGGAAGTGCACCAAGCAACATGAAATCTGAAGCGGTGGCTGTACGTTTGGGAAGAGACTGTATCTGTCGAAGAGTATTCAGGTGATATCTGTCTAGCTCCTTAATTTGGGTTTTATTAAGACTTGTAATCTCTAATCCATATAATAACCTAGGTATAACATATGTTCTGTATATAACATAAGAGGTTTTGGGGTTCAATCCGTTGGTTCCATGCAACCCAGTATTAATAAGTGAATAAGATGTCCGTCTAGCCAAGGAAATTCTATCTTTAATGTTCATTTCTGATTCTTTTTTGCCTGCACGAGTTAGTCCCAGATGTACTGTCTTATCAGATAATGTTAACACATTTTCACCCAAAGTCCATTTCAGATCTTCATTACTTGCATTTGATAAGGAGACAACTTCCGTTTTAACTGGATGTATCTGATATCTATTTTGGCCAGAATAACCATCTGCCTCACAAAGCATTAATTGAAGTTCATCTTTAAACTTTGTTAGATATGCCAAATCATCTGCAACAGTAGGACCACCCACATATACTTTTCCAAGACGGAATCCAAGCCTTTTACTTCTTAACAAGTTCAAAAGAGGGTCAATATAAGTTTTATAAAAGTTTGTTGAGAGAATGCCACCCTGTTTGACTCCCTGCTTCACTGGAAAACTGTCACCACACTCACCCCGCCACTTAACCTTTGATGAGATTCCGGTGTAGAGATTCTTGATGATAATCCATATGTCCCTAGAAATGCTAGTTTCCAGGAGCTTGTCCAGGAGAATCGTATGGTGAACAACATCAAAAGCTTTCTGACTATCGAGTGTTGCAAGAAACAATGGATGTCGATTCTGGATTGCTTCTGCTTTAGCCTCGCTGACGAGTAAACCAGCCATGACAGGTGAGAGTCCACTGGTGAATCCAAACTGCTGGTCTGACTGGTTGAGATTCAGTTTACCGAGAATAGAGTACTCGAAAAGCTTCCCAAAAGTAGAAGACACAGTGATGCCTCTATAATTCCCCATAACTTTAGGATCCTTTCCTTTTTTCAATACTGGGGTTATAATACCTGTTTTGAATGAGTCGGGTATGTCTTTAGAAATCAAAATCTGATTAAAAAGCCTAGTTAGCACAGGAACTATAATGGGTTTTGCTGCTTTAAAATGCTCAGAGGACAGACCGCATTCATCCGCTGATTTTCCATTGTTCAGTTTGTCAATTGCAGTGCCAACATCAGCCTCAGAAATAAGTAAATCAGCGTCAAAGTGCTTGTTCTGGGAAAATTCAGCCTCAGCATTGGCACATCGTACATTGCAGAGTTCCAGAAACACATTGTCATAGTTCATATCCTTTGGTGTTGCCAGGTCTTCGTAATACTGCGAAAAACAGCTTCTCTGCTGGGCTGGGTCAAAATGCCTTTCATCTTGAACTTGTATACACGTGGCACCAGGTTCCTTACTAGATCTGCTTTGTCTAATTAGCTGGTAAAACTTCTTGGACGTCGGGTTTTCCATTAAGGAGTCATACAATGACCTACGACGCGACACTTCTTGCATACGTTGCTGTTGACGCAGATACTTTTTAGCCAGCTTGTTCTCGGCATGCAGCTCTCCGGTACTGGGTTTGCCCGCGAGCTTCCATCTATTATAGGTTTCCTTTACAATTTCAAGACTTTTGAGAATGTGATTTGATACACGCCGTTTAGGACCCTTAAAGGATAAAGTTTTTGAAGGTACAGATTTCTGGGCAGCAATCTGCAAACATGTAGTTATGCTGTTTACTGTGCTATTGACATTTGTTGAATCAGCTTCATTCAAATTTCTTTGTAGATGTTCAATAAACATATCAGAGTTGATCTTGTTCCAGGAAAATATTGTCTTAGGAATCAATTTAGTTTTAATCACAGTAGAGCCATTGTTCTTCACCATACAATCAGGCAGTTTCATCTGAGCTTGCACAGGAACATGCGAGGATACATTACATGCGTCTTTCTGTAGGACTGAGTACTTATAAAATAAGTCTGGGTCACTGGTTAGAATATAGTCAATCTGTGATGTTACTACTCCGTTAAAATGGAAGAATGTTGGCTCAACACAATCAAAAGACCCAGTAGATAAACTGTGCTCTTTCACAAAGTCTTTTAGGATTACATCATGCTTATTATTTCTGGTAGGTAAAAGTGTACCGTTAAGGTCTCCACAAAGTAGTATTTTATGCGTAGATTCAAATCTTCTAATAATATCATGTAACACATCCAGGCACTCCCTATAATAATACTCAGAGTCACTTTTATTAGTTGGCAGATAAACGTTTATTAAGCAAATTTTAAAGCCGACTTCCAGTTGAATAGCCACAATACGCTCATTTCCCACGTCTAAACAAGTGACCTTGTCGGATAGTTTATTTGACCATAATATCACTGTAGTCATACCACTACGGCACTTTGGGTCTCGTCACTTATTCTGGTGTTTAGGTAACTTTCTCATCATGCTCAATTTCTTCATTGTTTAGGTGCATGAGCACCTAAACACAATATATAAGGTGAGAATTGAGCTGTACCATGGAGGAGCATGTGACCAAATGTAACCAATCATGGGACCTCTGTCTAAGATTAAACTGATGTCATTTGTAAAAATAGAATAGTCATTTTCAGGTTTCCCAGTCCATCTTGAAATTCTGATTGCATCATGTTCTTCAAAGATTGACCTAGGCCGACCTGGTATGACATTTAGCCACTTTTCTGCTGAAGAGAATAATAAGACAGTTGGTCAGTCAGAAATCCAAAGTAAAAAGGGAGCTTATTAAAGCACAGTTAACATGAAATTATACAAGTTACACGATGCATGTATTTTGAAGAGGCAAATAGTCAAGTAGATTCTTTATGTGGTGCCTTACCCAGAGATGATTTGCGAATGCATAAATGCATAAAGTCTGACATCTCTAAGGACATGTACCAGATGAAATGTATGGACCCTTTGCATGCTAGTCCTACTATTAACCTTTCAGACCCTAATCAGACTAGCAAAATGTTGGTTGTCATCCAAATCCAATCTTTTCGACATACTTATGGTATTGGATGGTACTTTAAGTCTAGACTGGCATCACTTCTGAAAACAAATTGATACACCAGAAAAAATAATAGTATTTTTTATTTTTAGTTGGAGGTATTAGACTTGCCCCAGTCATGACAGAAAAATCCAAATTTTCCATTCAAGCACTCTTACTAAATGATTGCAACCTTTTGAGTGTGCTAACAGATACAATTATAATGACTAATTTGTTCAGTGGAATGGAACAGTTTGTATAATTTTGGTAACAGGCATTTTGAGGATCCTTATATATTTCTCAGAAGTTATTTTAAAACAAAAGATAATCCTCTTTTAGCTAACCTAGGTTAGGACTTCCTTTATGCGTCTGTTCATCATCAGTGTCATCAATATATACTGACTGACAAAAGAAAAGCTATAGGTAAAATTCAAAGCCATATGTCACATCAATGTTTATACATAGGTAATAAATGTAAATTTGGATTTTTTTTACTTTTAGATGCATGTTAATGTTGTACCTCAAAATGTACCACAGAGGAACAGATAAGCCGCTTTTTGGGGGTATTTAAGCAATTAAATTTGTGAAAAAAGCAATTGTTTTCACATGAAGGGGTAACAAAAAGGAATTAAACTTTGGAAAAAGCAATGGTTTTATAAATGAAGGTGTAGCGAAAAGCAATTAAATTTTGGAAAAGAAAAAGAAAAAAAACTGATCTAAATATGAATATATCCCATGTTAGCACACTTAGTGCGGTAGCCAGTTCAAGCCTTTCTTTTGTTGTGATGTTACTAAGTCTCCTTTGAAGTTTGATACATTAAGCAAGTCATTTGTCAGTTACTAGCTAAAGTATTTGCACAAAGTACTTAAAGTCACTCAATCTGTATGTTTCTTCCATTACGAAAACTAAGATTATTATTTAAATTAGTAACTAAGATTATTAGGTACTTTAATTATAACTTATAAATAAGCAATTTCAAAAATCTATGTGGGGTAAAAAAAATATTTTAAGCAATTGTTTTTGGAAAAAATCGTGTGGGGTAAATACCCAATTGAACTGAAAGCTTATCTGGACCTCTGTACCGTCCGAGAAAATTCAATGGGTAAAATCAAAACATGGAAAATTGATGTGTGGTTTATTGAAAACAAAAACATCAATATTTTTAGGGAGCACACAAAATGTTGGTACTTTATTGTTTGGTAAAACCCTATAAAACCTACCCAGCGGCTTAAAGCTGCATACTTTGTAACTTTTGATAAATTTCGAAATTTTTTATTTTCTTTTTAAATCATTTGTAAAAGTAGAATTAAGTTATGCTTTCACAATAAATCCGTTCACTATAGCTGAAAACTGCACGGAAAAGTGAATTATCTTATAAAACAGGTGTGTTTTTCTCTTGTTGGTAATTATTTGCGTCCCTCCAATACATGTAATTATAGACAGGTAATTTTAACATAAATGCTGTTGTTTTGATACTGATAATTTGTTAAGATGTACGAAATTGGTAAAATGTTTACCTGAATTTTAGTTATTTTACTGTGTTCGTGAAAAATAGAAACATTAGTTCTAAAATTAAAAGATCAAAAGTTACAGAATATGCAGCTTTAAAGGTCTAGATTTTGGTCAGACATTTTCTACATGTAGTAGCGAAGGTTCATTCGCAAGAGCTCATGCTCGATAATACAATCTGTACAAATAATCTTTTCAAACACCTATTCTTGCATGGGCATTCGTTACGCGAAGCTGTTTGAAGCCGCAAAATCCATGTTCAAATCATGAGATTCACGTGCTGTTTGAATATGGCTTTTACTTGAAAAAGCCTAAACTGGGCACTGATTTGTATGGGTGACGTTACACGGGAAAGCGTTGTGGCCGTGAATGACCATTTCGCCGATGCTTTCGTTCGCGAAAACGTTGCGCGCGTATATTGACGTTCTGGCAACGTAATGACGTTCGAAAGTTTGACGCTGACGCCATTTTGTTTAGAAAAATCAAGCGAAAGAGAAGGGATATTTAATGTCTAAGCGATGTTTTCAGCTCGGTTTACGCTGAAATCAGGTAAAATATGCAAGAATAACGATCACTCATGTTTGTTTCATTGCATTAACACTTGCCGGGTCCCTCGGACGATGTTTGAACACTCAGCCTAACGGCCTCGTGTTCAAACAGCTTCCTCGGGACCCGGCAAATGTTAATGCATGAAAAAACATGTGTGATCCCTATATTCTGCCTCAGACCCAGTATAATTGGGTCCGAGATTCTGCTGACTCTAAGATTTGTTAAACAAGACCTATTATAATAATAATAAAAGTAAAGGAATTCTGTCATAAAAACAACCTATTTGCCAAACCTAAACTATTGGTGGCTTTTTAAAAGCAGCCAACTTGTTTAATCACAGATCAACGACCGAAAATGCTTGGGTTCCGATTAATTTTTGTTCATCAAAGTCACATTGTATCTTTTAGCTTTAAAATTAAATGAAAACTTTCACGTTTGTTGTCTAGGCATGAAATAACTAATTACGGTTTCGTCATCGTGGACAATTTATCAATGACGAAACCGTATAATTTTGACGAAACCGTAATTGACAATTTTTTAATATAACTGTTCAAAAACACATTTAAAATCTGATTTTATCTCCGATTTGGCAAAACAACACAGAGGTTGTTTACTAGAGGATACAATCTCGAAGCAAACATACTCGAAAGTTCTCATTTTTGTCAGCCTTTATTTGAAGGTAATTTTACTATAACACCGGAGTGGGTGACGAGACCCAAATTGCCGTAGTGGTTTGACTACAGTGAATATGGCGACACCAGATTGACCACGAGGAATATTGACATTTGTAATAGGATCATTTGAATCATGACATCTAGCAAATGACTTAAAACCAGAAAAATTATTTTGTAACCATTGCTTTTGAAAATCCCACAACCAATGTTCTTGAAGGCACAGAAAGTCGTTTTGGGCGCATAGTTGTTCTAAAAATAGTTTATTTGCTATCACTCCCTCAATATTAACTGTTGTAATTTTCAGAGACGTGTGGAGGTGGTTTCCCAAGTCAGGTCCGCTTCCAGATTCTCCAGGTCCGGTGGAGCTTTTTTCATGCCGGGAATCCGGATCCATGTATGTTCATTGCGGTAAAATCAAGGGTGCGAGCGTTAGCTGCGAGCGTTAGGAGCGATAACTCGTGACGGTGCGAGCGTTAGGATCACGATGTTTTGACTCTTTTGAGTCGATTCCCATGTAAAATATAGATCTGAATGCTGAAATTAAATTGTTAAACAATATATCTATAGCACTTACCCTGATATTAATAAGTTATATCCTTCATGTGAAAGCCTGGGTAGGGCTACAGTAGATCTAGATCTACACTATTCTTGCTTTACGTTGCATTATCAGGCCGTTCTAACTACACATCAAAGCGCCAACTATTCCCACTGAAGTAGTTTTTAAAATTTCTCATAAAATCTCTCCTAAAACAACATTTTTATATCCATATTACACATGTTACATCCCCAGTCATATCACGCCATGTCAGTTTTTTAAAATGGCCACTTTCAAACTATTTACGTCATATAATGACGTCATTGATTACATCGCTATCTGAATTTAATTGGGGCCGTATTTGGCAAATACTGTTCACAATATAAGATAAAGTTCACGTCCTCAACTTTAATACCATAAATTCTTAAAATACATGAATAAATGAATGGAGCGCAATTTCAAACTTTACTGAGGGCAATCCGACTGAATTTTACTCGGCATACCTACCTATCATATGCACAAAGTTAAGCTGCCCCCACGAGCCCCAACCCCCCCCCCCCCCCCTCCAAAACAAAAAAAAAAGAAAAAAAAAAGAAAAAAATAAACATAGTATTTTAAGAAAATACGGGGCTGAGTTGCGCTAAAATAAGAGAAATTAATGTATTGAGAAAATCTCATGTTTTTAATGAAATATCACATTATGACCCCGTGGTTATGACCCCTGATGGGTCCCATAGCAGGGATTGTGACACTACCTACCCATGTTCACATTTTACTAAGGATACCTACCTATCACATGTGCCTAGTAATTTTAAGAAGATAAGGGATTGAGTCGTCCTAAAAAATATAAAAGAATATAGATCTGTTAAGAAAATCTTATGTTTTTACAAATTAATGACATTTGGCCCCTAATGCGCCCCATATCAGGGAATGTGACGCTACCTACCCCTGTTTAAATATTACTTAGGACACTAACCTATCGTATGAGCTCAGTCAATTTAAGAAAATAAGGGGTTGGGTTGCCCTAAAAAATAAAAGAAATTAATTTATTAAGAAAAACTCCTTTTTTCCATGAAATATGACGTTTTAGGCCCCTAATGCCCCCATACTAGGGAATGTGACGCTACCTTTCCCTGTTTATATTTTACTTATGGTACCAACCTATCATATGAGCTTAGTGAATTTAAGAAAATAAGGGGCTGAGTTGCCCCACAAAAAACAAAATGAATTAATATATTATGAAATTCTCTTATTTTTCCATCAACTATGACTATTTGGCCCCTAATGCGCCCCCTTCTAGGGAATGTGACGCTACCTACCAATGTTTACATTTTACTTAGGATGCTAACCTATCTTATAGGAACAGTCAATTTAAGAAAATAAGGGGTTGAGTTGCCCCAAAAAATAAAAAGGAATTAATTTATTAAGAAATTCTCTTATTTTTCCATGAACTATGACGTTTTGGCCCCTAATGCGCCCCATACTAGGGAATGTGACGCTACCTACTCATGTTTACATTTTACTTAGGATACTAACCTATCATATAGGCACAGTCAATATAGGAAAATAAGGGGGTGAATTGCTCCAAAAGACAAGGGAAATAAATATATTTAGAAAATCAACTGTTTCTTTCAGAATGTATGACATTGTGGCCCTTAATGCGCCCCATATCAGGGAATGTGACGTTACCTACCCCTGTTCACATTTTACTTAGGATATTATCCTATCATATAGGCATAGTCAATTTAAGAAAATAAGAAGTTGAGTTGCCCCAAAAAATCAAAAGGAATTAATATATTAAGAAATTCTCTTATTTTACATGAACTATGACCTATGACGTTTTTGTCCCTAATGCGCCCCCTACTAGGGTATGTGACGCTACCTACCCCTGTTCATATTTTACTTGTGATACTAAACTATCATATAGGCATAGTCAATTTAAGAAAATAAAGGGTTGAGTTGCCCCAAAAAATAAAACAAATAAATATAATAAGAAAATCTACTGTTTTTTTAATGAAATATGACATTATGGCCCCTAATACGCCCCCTATCAGGGAATGTGACGCTACCTACCCCTGTTCGCATTTTACTTCAAATACTTACCTGTCATATAGGCATAGTTAGTTTAAGAAAATAAGGGGTTGAGTTGCACAAAAAGACCAAAGAAATTAATATATTAAGAAAATCTACTGTTTCTTTCAGAATTTATGACATTGTGGCCCCTAATGCGCCCCATATCAGGGAATGTGACGCTACCAACCCCTGTTCGCATTTTACTTGGGAAACTAACCTATCATACAGGCATAGTCAATTTAAGAAAATAAGGGGTTGAGTCTGCCTAAAAAACAAAAAAAATTAATATATTACGAAAATCTACTGTTTTTTTATGAAATATG
Source organism: Loripinus fragilis (assembly GCA_964019695.1). Classification (NCBI taxonomy): domain Eukaryota; kingdom Metazoa; phylum Mollusca; class Bivalvia; order Lucinida; family Lucinidae; genus Loripinus; species Loripinus fragilis. The sequence continues at coordinate 8,375,288 of OZ026514.1, read as the reverse complement.
ACATTATGGCCCCTAATACGCCCCCTATCAGGGAATGTGACGCTACTTACCCTTGTTCACATTTTACTTTGGATACTTACCTATCATATAGGCATAGTCAATTTAAGAAAATAAGGGGATGAGTTTGCCCAAAAGACAAAAGAAATTAATACATTACGAAAATCTACTGTTTTTTTTATGAAACATGACATTATGGCCCCTAATACGCCCCCTATCAGGGAATGTGACGCTACCTACCCCTGTTTACATTTTACTTAGGATACTAACCTATCATATAGACATAGTCAATTTAAGAAAATAAGGGGTTGAGTTGCCCAAAAAGAAAAAAGAAATCAATATATTAAGAAAATCAACTGTTTCTTTCAGAATTAATGACATTGTGGCCCCTAATGCGCCCCATATCAGGGAATGTGACGCTACCAACCCCTGTTCGCATTTTACTTGGGAAACTAACCTATCATATAGACATAGTCAATTTAAGAAAATAAGGGGTTGAGTTGGCCAAAAAAAAACAAAAGAAATTAAAATATTACGAAAATCTACAGTTTTTTTTTTATGAAATATGACATTATGGCCCCTAATACGCCCCCTATCAGGGAATGTGACGCTACCTACCCCTGTTTACATTTTACTTAGGATACTAACCTATCATATAGGCATAGTCAATTTAAGAAAATAAGGGGTTGAGTTTCACAAAAAGAAAAAAAATTAATATATTAAGAAAATCTACTGTTTCTTTCAGAATTTATGACATTGTGGCCCCTAATGCGCCCCATATCAGGGAATGTGACGCTACCTACCCCTGTTCGCATTTTACTTGGGAAGCTATCCTATCATATAGGCATAGTCAATTTAAGAAAATAAGGGGTTGAGTCTGCCCAAAAAACAAAAGAAATTAATATATTACGAAAATCTACTGTTTTTTTTTATGAAATATGACATTATGGCCCCTAATTCGCCCCATATCAGAGAATCTGACGCTACCTACCCCTGTTCGCATTTTACTTTGGATACTAACCTATCATATAGGCATAGTCAATTTAAGAAAATAAGGGGTTGGGTTTGCCCAAAAGACAAAAGAAATTAATACATTACGAAAATCTACTGTTTTTTTATGAAATATGACATTATGGCCCCTAATACGCTCCCTATCAGGGAATGTGACGCTACCTACCCCTGTTTACATTTTACTTAGGATACTAACCTATCATATAGACATAGTCAATTTAAGAAAATAAGGGGTTGAGTTGCCCACAAAGAAAAAAGAAATCAATATATTAAGAAAATCAACTGTTTCTTTCAGAATTAATGACATTGTGGCCCCTAATGCGCCCCATATCAGGGAATGTGACGCTACCAACCCCTGTTCGCATTTTACTTGGGAAACTAACCTATCATATAGACATAGTCAATTTAAGAAAATAAGGGGTTGAGTTGGCCAAAAAAAAACAAAAGAAATTAAAATATTACGAAAATCTACTGTTTTTTTTTTATGAAATATGACATTATGGCCCCTAATACGCCCCCTATCAGGGAATGTGACGCTACCTACCCCTGTTTACATTTTACTTAGGATACTAACCTATCATATAGGCATAGTCAATTTAAGAAAATAAGGGGTTGAGTTTCACAAAAAGAAAAAAGAAATTAATATATTAAGAAAATCTACTGTTTCTTTCAGAATTTATGACATTGTGGCCCCTAATGCGCCCCATATCAGGGAATGTGACGCTACCTACCCCTGTTCGCATTTTACTTGGGAAGCTATCCTATCATATAGGCATAGTCAATTTAAGAAAATAAGGGGTTGAGTCTGCCAAAAAAACAAAAGAAATTAATATATTACGAAAATCTACTGGGTTTTTTTTATGAAATATGACATTATGGCCCCTAATACGCCCCATATCAGGGAATGTGACGCTACCTACCCCTGTTCGCATTTTACTTTGGATACTAACCTATCATATAGGCATAGTCAATTTAAGAAAATAAGGGGTTGAGTTTGCCCAAAAAACAAAAGAAATTAATACATTACGAAAATCTACTGTTTTTTTATGAAATATGACATTATGGCCCCTAATACGCCCCCTATCAGGGAATGTGACGCTACCTACCCCTGTTTACATTTTACTTAGGATACTAACCTATCATATAGACATAGTCAATTTAAGAAAATAAGGGGTTGAGTTGCCCAAAAAGAAAAAAGAAATCAATATATTAAGAAAATCAACTGTTTCTTTCAGAATTTATGACATTGTGGCCCCTAATGCGCCCCATATCAGGGAATGTGACGCTACCAACCCCTGTTCGCATTTTACTTGGGAAACTAACCTATCATATAGACATAGTCAATTTAAGAAAATAAGGGGTTGGGTTGGCCCAAAAAACAAAAGAAATTAATATATATCGAAAATCTACTGTTTTTTTTATGAAATATGAAATTATGGCCCCTAATACGCCCCCCATCAGGGAATGTGACGCTACCTACCCCTGTTCGCATTTTACTTGGGATACTTACCTATCATATAGGCATAGTGAATTTAAAAAAATAAAGGGCTGAGATGCCCCAAATGACAAAAGAAATTATTATATTAAGAAAATCTACTGTTTCTTTCAGAATTTATGACATTGTGGCCCCTAATGCGCCCCATATCAGGGAATGTGACGCTACCTACCCCTGTTCGCATTTTACTTGGGATACTAACCTATCATATAGGCATAGTCAATTTATAAAAATAAGGGGTTGAGTTGCCCAAAAAGAAAAAAGAAATTAATATATTAAGAAAATCTACTGTTTCTTTCAGAATTTATGACATTGTGGCCCCTAATGCGCCCCATATCAGGGAATGTGACGCTACCAACCCCTGTTCGCATTTTACTTGGGAAACTAACCTATCATATAGACATAGTCAATTTAAGAAAATAAGGGGTTGAGTTGGCCAAAAAAACAAAAGAAATTAATATATTACGAAAATCTACTGTTTTTTTATGAAATATGACATTATGGCCCCTAATACGCCCCCTATCAGGGAATGTGACGCTACCTACCCCTGTTTACATTTTACTTAGGATACTAACCTATCATATAGGCATAGTCAATTTAAGAAAATAAGGGGTTGAGTTTCACAAAAAGAAAAAAGAAATTAATATATTAAGAAAATCTACTGTTTCTTTCAGAATTTATGACATTGTGGCCCCTAATGCGCCCCATATCAGGGAATGTGACGCTACCTACCCCTGTTCGCATTTTACTTGGGAAGCTATCCTATCATATAGGCATAGTCAATTTAAGAAAATAAGGGGTTGAGTCTGCCAAAAAAACAAAAGAAATTAATATATTACGAAAATCTACTGGGTTTTTTTATGAAATATGACATTATGGCCCCTAATACGCCCCATATCAGGGAATGTGACGCTACCTACCCCTGTTCGCATTTTACTTTGGATACTAACCTATCATATAGGCATAGTCAATTTAAGAAAATAAGGGGTTGAGTTTGCCCAAAAAACAAAAGAAATTAATACATTACGAAAATCTACTGTTTTTTTATGAAATATGACATTATGGCCCCTAATACGCCCCCTATCAGGGAATGTGACGCTACCTACCCCTGTTTACATTTTACTTAGGATACTAACCTATCATATAGACATAGTCAATTTAAGAAAATAAGGGGTTGAGTTGCCCAAAAAGAAAAAAGAAATCAATATATTAAGAAAATCAACTGTTTCTTTCAGAATTTATGACATTGTGGCCCCTAATGCGCCCCATATCAGGGAATGTGACGCTACCAACCCCTGTTCGCATTTTACTTGGGAAACTAACCTATCATATAGACATAGTCAATTTAAGAAAATAAGGGGTTGGGTTGGCCCAAAAAACAAAAGAAATTAATATATATCGAAAATCTACTGTTTTTTTTATGAAATATGAAATTATGGCCCCTAATACGCCCCCCATCAGGGAATGTGACGCTACCTACCCCTGTTCGCATTTTACTTGGGATACTTACCTATCATATAGGCATAGTGAATTTAAAAAAATAAAGGGCTGAGATGCCCCAAATGACAAAAGAAATTATTATATTAAGAAAATCTACTGTTTCTTTCAGAATTTATGACATTGTGGCCCCTAATGCGCCCCATATCAGGGAATGTGACGCTACCTACCCCTGTTCGCATTTTACTTGGGATACTAACCTATCATATAGGCATAGTCAATTTATAAAAATAAGGGGTTGAGTTGCCCAAAAAGAAAAAAGAAATTAATATATTAAGAAAATCTACTGTTTCTTTCAGAATTTATGACATTGTGGCCCCTAATGCGCCCCATATCAGGGAATGTGACGCTACCAACCCCTGTTCGCATTTTACTTGGGAAACTAACCTATCATATAGGCATAGTCAATTTAAGAAAATAAGGGGTTGAGTTTGCCCAAAAAACAAAAGAAATTAATATATTACGAAAATCTACTGTTTTTTTTTTATGAAATATGACATTATGGCCCCTAATACGCCCCCTATCAGGGAATGTGACGCTACCTACCCCTGTTCGCATTTTACTTGGGATATTAACCTATCATATAGGCATAGTGAATTAAAAAATATAAGGGGTTGAGTTGCCCCAAATAACAAAAGAAATTAATATAGTAAGAAAATCTACTGTTTCTTTCAGAATTTATGACATTGTGGCCCCTAATGCGCCCCATATCAGGGAATGTGACGCTACCTACCCATGTTTATATCTTACTTAGGGTACCAGCCTATCATATGAGCTTAGTCAATTTAAGAAAATAAGGGGTTGAGTTGCCCCAAAAAGACAAAAGAAATTAATATATTAAGAAAATCTCTCGTTTTTTTATGAAATATGACGTTTTGGCCCCTAATGAGCCTTATATCAGGGAATGTGACGCTACCTACCCCTGTTTATATTTTACTTATGGTACCAACCTATCATGTGAGCTTAGACAATTTAAGAAAATAAGGGGTTGAGTTGCCCCAAAAATAAAAGAAATGAATATATTAAGAAATTCTCACGTTTTTTTAATGAAATATGACGTTTTGGCCCCTAATGCGCCCCATATCAAGGAATGTGACGCTACCTATTCCTGTTTATATTTTACTTAGGGTACCAGTCTATCATATGAGCTTAGTCAATTTAAGAAAATAAGGGGTTGAGATGCCCCAAAAAATAAAAGAAATTAATATATTAAGAAAATCTCTCGTTTTTTATGAAATATGACGTTTTGGCCCCTAATGTGCCCCATACTAGGGAATGTGACGCTACCTACCCTTTTTTACATTTAACTGAGTGTACCAACCTATCGTAAAGGCATAGTCAATTTAAGAAAATAAAGGGTTGAGCTGCCCAAAAGAAAACAAAATAAATTAACATATTAAGAAAATCTGTTTCTTTCAGAATTTATGACATTGTGGCCCCTAATGCGCCCCATATCAAGGAATGTGACACTACCTACCCCTGTTTATATCTTACTTAGGGTACCAGCCTATCATATGAGCTTAGTCAATTTAAGAAAATAAGGGGTTGAGTTGCCCCAAAAAGACAAAAGAAATTAATATATTAAGAAAATCTCTCGTTTTTTATGAAATATGACGTTTTGGCCCCTAATGAGCCTTATATCAGGGAATGTGACGCTACCTCCCCCTGTTTATATTTTACTTATTGTACCAACCTATCATATGAGCTTAGACAATTTAAGAAAATAAGGGGTTGAGTTGCCCCAAAAATAAAAGAAATTAATATATTAAGAAATTCTCACGTTTTTTTAATGAAATATGACGTTTTGGCCCCTAATGCGCCCCATATCAAGGAATGTGACGCTACCTATTCCTGTTTATATTTTACTTAGGGTACCAGTCTATCATATGAGCTTAGTCAATTTAAGAAAATAAGGGGTTGAGATGCCCCAAAAAATAAAAGAAATTATATATTAAGAAAATCTCTCGTTTTTTATGAAATATGACGTTTTGGCCCCTAATGAGCCCTATATCGGGGAATGTGACGCTACCTACCCCTGTCTATATTTTACTTATGGTACCAATCTGTCATATGGGCTTAGTCAATTTAAGAAAATAAGGGGTTGAGTTGCCCCAAAAAATAAAAGAAAATAATATATTAAGAAATTCTCACGTTTTTTTAATGAAATATGACGTTTTGGCCCCTAATGCGCCCCATATCAAGGAATGTGACGCTACCTATCCCTGTTTATATTTTACTTAGGGTACTAGCCTATTATATGAGCTTAGTCAATTTAAGAATATAAGGGGTAGAGTTGCCCCAAAAAGACAAAAGAAATTAATATATTAAGAAAATCTCTCGTTTTTTATGAAATATGACGTTTTGGCCCCTAATGAGCCCTATATCAGGGAATGTGACGCTACCTATCCCTGTTTATATTTTACTTATGGTACCAACCTATCATATGAGCTTAGACAATTTAAGAAAATAAGGGGTTGAGTTGCCCCAAAAAATTAAAGAAATTAATATATTAAGAAATTCTTACGTTTTTTAATGAAATATGACGTTTTGGCCCCTAATGCGCCCCATATCAAGGAATGTGACGCTACATATCCCGGTTTATATTTTACTTAGGGTACCAGCCTATCATATGAGCTTAGTCAATTTAAGAAAATAAGGGGTTGAGATGCCCCAAAAAATAAAAGAAATTAATATATTAAGAAAATCTCTCGTTTTTTTTATGAAATATGACGTTTTGGCCCCTAATGAGCCCTATATCAGGGAATGTGACACTACCTACCCCTGTTTATATTTTACTTATGGTACCAGCCTGTCATATGAGCTTAGTCAATGTAAGAAAATAAGGGGTTGAGTTGCCCCAAAAAATAAAAGAAATTAATATATTAAGAAATTCTCACGCTTTTTTAATGAAATATGACGTTTTGACCCCTAATGCGCCCCATATCAAGGAATGTGACGCTACCTATCCCTGTTTATATTTTACTTGGGATATTAACCTATCATATGAGCTTAGTCAATTTAAGAAAATAAGGGTTAGAGATGTCCCAAAAAATAAAAGAAATTAATATATTAAGAAAATCTCTCGTTTTTTATGAAATATGACGTTTTGGCCCCTAATGAGCCCTATATCAGGGAATGTGACGCTACCTACTCCTGTTTATATTTTCCTTATGGTACCAACCTGTCATATGAGCTTAGTCAATTTAAGAAAATAAGGGGTTGAGTTGCCCCAAAAAATAAAGAAATTAATATTTTAAGAAATTCTCACGTTTTTTAATGAAATATGACGTTTTGGCCCCTCATGGGCCCCATATCAGGGAATGTGACGCTACCTACCCCTGTTCACATTTTACTTAGGGTACCAAGCTATCATATGAGCTTAGTCAATTTAAGAAAATAAGGGGTTGAGTTGCCCCAAAAAATAAAGAAATTAATATATTAAGAAAATCTCTCGTTTTTAATGAAATATGACGTTTTGGCCCCTAATGCGCCCCATACTAGGGAATGTGACGCTACCTACCCTTTTTACATTTTACTGAGTGTACCAACCTATCATAAAGGCATAGTCAATTTAAGAAAATAAAGGGTTGAGCTGCCCAAAAGAAAACAAAATAAATTAACATATTAAGAAAATCTGTTTCTTTCAGAATTTATGACATTGTGGCCCCTAATGCGCCCCATATCAAGGAATGTGACACTACCTACCCTGGTTCACATTTTACTTAGGGTACCAACATATCATATGTGCATAGTTAATTTAAGAAAATAAGGGGTTGAGTTGCCCCAAAAAATAAAGAAAAATAATATATTAAGAAAATCTCCTTTTATTTTCATAATTAATGACATTGTGGCCCCTAATGCACCCCTTACTGAGGAATGTGACGCTATCTACCCCTGTTCGCATTTTACTTAGAGTACCCCTATATTATATGGGCATATTATATGGGTTGAGTTGCCCAAAAATAAAAGAAATTAATATATTAAGAAAATCTCGTTTTGACGTTTGGGCCCCTTATAGGCCCCATATAAGGGAATGTGAAGCTACCTACCCATGTTTAAATTTTACTTAGGATACCTATTTATCATGTGCGCGTAGTTATTTTGAGAAAATAAGGGGTTGAGTTGGTGTAGGAAATAAAAGATTTAAATATATTAAGAAAATCTCATATTTTGTTTTATGAATTTATGACATTTTGGCCCCTTATGGGTCCCATATCAGGGAATGTGACGCTACCTACTCCTGTTAAAATCTTACTTAGGATACCTACCTATCATATGCGCACAGTAATTGTAAGAAAATAAGGGGTTGAGTTGCCCTAAAATGAATGGAATAAATATATAAAGACAACCTCACGTTTTTTATGAACTATTACATTATGCTCCCTTATGAGCCCCATATCAGGGAATGTGACGCTACGTTCCCCTACTCATATTTTACTTAGGATACCTACCTATCATATGCACATAGTAATTTTAAGAAATCAAGAGGTTGAGTTGGTCTAAAAAATAAAAGAAATAAATATATTAAGTAAATCTCATGTTTTTTTAGAAATGTGACATTTTGGCCACTTATGGGCCCGATATCAGGGAATGTGACGCTTTGTACTCCTTTCAATAGTTCACTTAGGATACATACCTGTCATATACGCATAGTAATTTTAAGGAAATAAGAGGCTCAGTTACCATAAAAAAATAATAGAAAAAAATGTTATACTTAATTTTGGCTATGTTCTTTAAAGAATTATCTCATTTTTGCCCCGAAGGGGCCCATATCAGGGAATGTGACGCTACGCATCCCTATTCATATTTCAGGGAGCGCAGTGGCTCAGTGGTAGAGTGCTTGACTCGAGATCGAAGGGCCGCGGGTTCGAGCCTCACCGGCATCACTGCGTTGTGGTCCTTGAGCAAGACACATTTATCCTAGCTTAGTACTGGTTCAACCCAGGAAGAACCGTCCCGCATAACTGAAAGATTGTTGAGTGGACGTAAAGAATCAAATCAAACAAAATTCATATTTCATTTAGAATACATACCTATCACATACGCAGAGTAATTTTAAGAAAAAAAGAGGTTGAGTTACCCTTAACAATAATAGAAATAAATGTCATCAGAAATTTTGGCGATTTTTTTTAAAGAATTACCACATTTTAGCCCATTAGTGGCCCATATTAGGGAATGTGACGCTATCTACCCCTATTAATATTTCATTTAGAATGCATACCTATCATAAATAAGACGCATAGTTATTTTAAGAAAATAAGGGGCTGAGTTACCCTAAAATATTAAACAGATGGACTTAACAAGAAAAAATATGCAAGTATCCACAGAAAATGTTATGATATTTTAATGATAATGTCATTTTGGCCCCTTAGGGGCCTTATATCAGGGAATGCGACAATATCTACCCCAACTTATAATTCACTAAGGGTATAAAGCTATCATATTAGAATGGTTGTTTGAAGAAAAAAAGAGGCTGAGTTGAGATGAAAAATAGTACAAATAAGTGAATACCCAAAATTTGATGATTTTTTTTTAGATTTATGTCTTTTTGGCCCCTTTGGCTCCTTATATCAAGGATTGTGACACTATATACTCCCACTCATATTTCACTATTGGTAAAAAGCTATCATATTAAAATAGTGTTTTTAAGAAAATAAGAGGTTGGATTGACAAGAAAAGATATACAAGTAAGTATCTACAGAAAATATTTTGATTTTTTAAGAGCTAAGCCTTTATGGCCCCTTTGGGACCCTATGTCAAGGAATGTGACACTATATACGCCCACTCATAGTTCACCATAGGCATAAAGCTATCACATTAGCATAGTTATTTTAAGAAAATAAGAGGTTAACTTGACAAGAAAAGATATAAAAGTAAGTATCTACATAAAATATTATGAATTTTTGATATATATCCATTTTTGACCCCAAGGGTCCCTATATCAGGGAATGTGACAATATCTACCCTTGCTCATATTTCACTAAGGGTATCAAGCTATCACATTAGCGTAAGTATTTTAAGAAAATAAGAGGTTGAGTTGACAAGAAAATATATACAAGTAAGTGTCTACAGAAAATATGAGGATTTTTTTAAGAGTTCAGCCTTTATGGCCCCTTTGGGACCCTATATCAAGGAATGTGACACTATATACTCCCACTCATATTTCACTAGTGGTATAAAGCTATCGCATTAGCATAGTTATTTTAAGAAAATAAGAGGTTGAGTTGACAAGAAAATATATACAAGTAAGAATGTGTAGAAATTATTATGAATTTTAATATATATCCATTTTTGACCCCTAAGGGTCCCTATATCAGGGAATGTGACAATATCTACCCCTGCTCATATTTCATTAAGGGTATCAAGCTATCACGTTAGCATAGTTATTTTAAGAAAATAAGAGGTTTAGTTGACAAGAAAATATATACAAGTAAGAATGTACAGAAATTATTATGAATTTTAATATATATCCATTTTTGACCCCTAAGGGTCCCTATATCAGGGAATGTGACAATATCTACCCCTGCTCATATTTCATTAAGGGTATCAAGCTATCACATTAGCATAAGTATTTTAAGAAAATAAGAGGTTGAGTTGACAAGAAAATATATACAAGTTAATATCTACAGAAAATATGAGGATTTTTTAAGAGTTAAACCTTTATGGCCCCTTTGGAACCCTATATCAAGGAATGTGACACTATATACTCCCACTCATATTTCACTAGTGGTATAAAGCTATCACATTAGCATAGTTATTTTAAGAAAATAAGAGGTTGAGTTGACAAGAAAATATATACAAGTAAGAATGTGCAGAAATTATTATGAATTTTAATATATATCCATTTTTGACCCCTAACGGTCCCTATATCAGGGAATGTGACAATATCTACCCCTGCTCATATTTCATTAAGGGTACCAAGCTATCACATTAGCATAAGTATTTTAAGATAATAAGAGGTTGAGTTGACAAGAAAATATATACAAGTAAGTGTCTACAGAATTAGTATGAATTTTAATATATATCCATTTTTTGGCCCCTAAGGGTCCCTATATCAGGGAATGTGACAATATCTGCCCTTGCTCATATTTCACTAAGGGTATCAAGCTATCACATTAGCGTAAGTATTTTAAGAAAATAAGAGGTTGAGTTGACAAGAAAAGATATACAAGTTGATATCTACGGAAAATATGAGGATTTTTTTAAGAGTTAAGCCTTTATGGCCCCTTTGGGACCCTATATCAAGGAATGTGACCCTATATACTCCCACTCATATTTCACAAGTGGTATAAAGCTATCACATTAGCATAGTTATTTTTAGAAAATAAGAGGTTGAGTTGACAAGAAAATATATACAAGTAAGAATGTACAGAAATTATTATGAATTTTAATATATATCCATTTTTGACCCCTAAGGGTCCCTATATCAGGGAATGTGACAATATCTACCCCCGCTCATATTTCATTAAGGGTATCAAGCTATCACGTTAGCATAGTTATTTTAAGAAAATAAGAGGTTGAGTTGACAAGAAACTATATACAAGTAAGAATGTACAGAAATTATTATGAATTTTAATATATATCCATTTTTGACCCCTAAGGGTCCCTATATCAGGGAATGTGACAATATCTACCCCTGCTCATATTTCATTAAGGGTATCAAGCTATCACATTAGCATAAGTATTTTAAGAAAATAAGAGGTTGAGTTGACAAGAAAAGATATACAAGTTAATATCTACAGAAAATATGAGGATTTTTTAAGAGTTAAGCCTTTATGGCCCCTTTGGGACCCTATATCAAGGAATGTGACACTATATACTCCCACTCATATTTTACTAGTGGTATAAAGCTATCACATTAGCATAGTTATTTTAAGAAAATAAGAGGTTGAGTTGACAAGAAAATATATACAAGTAAGAATGTACAGAAATTATTATGAATTTTAATATATATCCATTTTTGACCCCTAAGGGTCCCTATATCAGGGAATGTGACAATATCTACCCCTGCTCATATTTCATTAAGGGTATCAAGCTATCACATTAGCATAGTTATTTTAAGAAAATAAGAGGTTGAGTTGACAAGAAAATATATACAAGTAAGAACGTGCAGAAATTATTATGAATTTTAATATATATCCATTTTTGACCCCTAAGGGTCCCTATATCAGGGAATGTGACAATATCTACCCCTGCTCATATTTCATTAAGGGTATCAAGCTATCACATTAGCATAAGTATTTTAAGAAAATAAGAGGTTGAGTTGACAAGAAAAGATATACAAGTTAATATCTACAGAAAATATGAGGATTTTTTAAGAGTTAAGCCTTTATGGCCCCTTTGGGACCCTATATCAAGGAATGTGACACTATATACTCCCACTCATATTTTACTAGTGGTATAAAGCTATCACATTAGCATAGTTATTTTAAGAAAATAAGAGGTTGAGTTGACAAGAAAATATATACAAGTAAGAATGTACAGAAATTATTATGAATTTTAATATATATCCATTTTTGACCCCTAAGGGTCCCTATATCAGGGAATGTGACAATATCTACCCCTGCTCATATTTCATTAAGGGTATCAAGCTATCACATTAGCATAGTTATTTTAAGAAAATAAGAGGTTGAGTTGACAAGAAACTATATACAAGTAAGAATGTGCAGAAATTATTATGAATTTTAATATATATCCATTTTTGACCCCTAAGGGTCCCTATATCAGGGAATGTGACAATATCTACCCCTGCTCATATTTCATTAAGGGTATCAAGCTATCACATTAGCATAAGTATTTTAAGAAAATAAGAGGTTGAGTTGACAAGAAAAGATATACAAGTTAATATCTACAGAAAATATGAGGATTTTTTAAGAGTTAAGCCTTTATGGCCCCTTTGGGACCCTATATCAAGGAATGTGACACTATATACTCCCACTCATATTTTACTAGTGGTATAAAGCTATCACATTAGCATAGTTATTTTAAGAAAATAAGAGGTTGAGTTGACAAGAAAATATATACAAGTAAGAATGTGCAGAAATTATTATGAATTTTAATATATATCCATTTTTGACCCCTAAGGGTCCCTATATCAGGGAATGTGACAATATCTACCCCTGCTCATATTTCATTAAGGGTATCAAGCTATCACATTAGCATAAGTATTTTAAGAAAATAAGAGGTTGAGTTGACAAGAAAATATATACAAGTTAATATCTACAGAAAATATGAGGATTTTTTAAGAGTTAAGCCTTTATGGCCCCTTTGGGACCCTATATCAAGGAATGTGACACTATATACGCCCACTCATATTTCACTAGTGGTATAAAGCTATCACATTAGCATAGTTATTTTAAGAAAATAAGAGGTTAAATTGACAAGAAAAGATATACAAGTAAGTATCTACATAAAATATTATGAAGTTCTAATATATATCAATTTTTGGCCCCTAAGGGTCCCTATATCATGGAATGTGTCAATATCTACCCCTGCTCATATTTCATTAAGGGTATCAAGCTATCAACTAAGCATATGTATTTTAAGAAAATAAGAAGTTGAGTTGACAAGAAAATATATACAAGTTAATATCTACAGAAAATATGAGGATTTTTTAAAGAGTTTAGCCTTTTTGGCCCCTTTGGGACCCTATGTCAAGGAATGTGACACTATATACCCCAACTCATATTTCACTAGCGCTATCAAGCTATCATATAAGAATAGCTATTTTAAGAAAATAAGAGGTTGAATTGACAAGAAAAAAATATGCAAGTAAGTATCTACACAAAATATTAGGAATTTTTGAAAGTTATCCATTTTTCGCCCCTAAGGGGCCATTTAACACGGAATTAAACATTATCTACCCCTGCTCATATTTCACTAAGGGTATCAAGCCATCACATAAGCATAGTTATTTTAATAAAATAAGAGGTTGAATTGACAAGATATACAAGTAAGTATCTGCAGAAAATATTATGATATTTAAAGAATTATGTCATTTTCGCCCCTTAGGGGCCTTATATCAGGGAATGTGACATTATCTGCTCCTACTCATATTTCTCTTAGGGTATAAAGCTATCACATTAGCATATTTATCTTAAGAAAATAAGAGGCTGAGTTCAGAAGAAAAATAATGCATAAAAGTATATTCCCAAATTTTCATGATTTTTTTCAGAAATATGTCTTTTTTGGCCCCTTTGGGATCCTATATCAAGGAATGTGACATTATATACGCCCACTCATATTTCACTAGTGATATTAACTATCACATTAGCATAGTTATTTTAAGAAAATAAGAGGCTGAGTTGGCAAGAAAAGATATAGACCTAGGTCTACAAGGAAGTGTCTACAGAAAATATTACGAATTTTAATAGTTATATATTTTGGTCCATTAGGGTCCCTATATCAGGGAATGTGACACTATCTTCCCCTACTCACATTTCACTAAGGGTAGGCATATTGTCCCAGGTATCCGAGGATATGTGTGTGAGACATGCGGGGATCCAGAACATTTTGTCAGAGGGGCGGTCCAACTACGACTGTTTTTATTTCTTTTATTTTTAGTTTGAAGGGGGGGGGGGGGGAGAATCAAAATACCACTATAAGCAGGCAGTCATCGGCCCGCCAGCGAAACGCCGTTTAAATGGCGTTTCGCTGGCGTGTCGATGATGGCCCAACATTGAATGGTTTGGTAGCTTTGTGATTTTAAATCCGGACCGGGACCAGTATTGCTTTTTGTTTGTTCTTGTTGCTTTACGTCCCAAGTCAACAGCCATGGTCATTGCGGGACGGTCAGTTCACCTAACCACACTTTTTCCTGGGCAAGCTTAAGCAGTTAACCAGTACTTTGTGCACATACTTTCGCTTGTAACTGACAACCCTTCTTGAATGATTCAGCGGAAGGGAGGAGAATGACCGCAGAAATTATTTCATGATCAATCTCCACGAAAGTATGGGACCGGGCCGGGATCGAACTAGCAACCCCTGGATCTGCAGACAGACTCGCATCTGTTGCCAGACACGTTACCGACTGCGCTACGCGGCCCGGTCACCAGTATTGCTAAGAAACCCTATATTTTTTGTGATTTTCCAGGGGGCCCGGACCCTCCCCCCCCCACTATGGATCCGCGCATGTGAGATCTCGAAGCAATATTATTTTCGTTCGAGGTGAAATCAAGATAGTTTACTGACCTTAAACGCAAAAACTTGACAATCATTCACCAGGCATGCCAGGAGTGGGTGGGGGCAGTACTTAATAATGTTTTGGCATTAAGTTGGCATAACTTTCCATTTTTCTATTGCTTAAACAGGTGGGACGTAAAAAAAACACGACAAATAAACTGCCGTGCATGTCCAGGAAAGAAAAAGAGCGTAAAGAAAACGAAATAATGATAATTAGTTCTAAGCGAATTTGTGTACGTTTGTTATTGATCGCTATGTCACGCTGAGTTATCTTTTCTTAACGCTCGCGTGCTTGATTTCAGTGTTCATTGCGGGTAAATTAGTTAGTCTGCCAATTGGACGCTTGAACTTGGTTATTAAAGTGTTGGTCAATGAAATGAAAGCCTTTGTAAGAGCGAATGAATGATTGACTATGAAAATGCATGAGGAAGTGGAGAAGAGAAGTTGCTGAGAAAACATGTCTGGAACACACGATAATAGTGACATCCCCCATGAACTTAAAGGAAAACTTACTGCATTCGACAGCGCTTTGACAACAGTGGAAAAACGGCTCCAACCACTTCTTGACACACCTCAAGTTGAACTGAATCCAACGGTCAGTCCACATATTCGGACAGAACTCATTACCGACCTAGACCTAAGATTCTAGGATTAAGAATGGATTTTTGTTGTTTGAAACACTCCTTAGGCCTAAAATAAGGATACAAAACACTGGACTCAAAAGCTTGTGTATTATTGGGTTTTTCAAGTGTAAAACCTTTTGAAACAGTTCCTTTCCTCCCGATAGTTTGTCTAAAATATTGAAAATCCATTTCAATTATGAATAGCAGCAACATATGCGGATCCAGAGGGGGGAAAGGGGATCCGGACCCCCCTAGAAAATCACAAGTTATAGGGGTTTCTATAGAAATTAGCATTTGGACCCCCCCCCCCCCCTTAGAGAATGTCCGACCCCCCTCTTGATCCTTGGGGAAAGTATAGTTCTTTGCAATAAACCATTGGACCCCTTCTGTAAAATAAGCTGAGGACTAAAGAAAAAAACAAAAAACGTTGTCCGGGCTGTTTTCTGGCTGTCAGGCCTGGACCCCCCTAACAAAAACTCCTGGATCCGTGTGTGAGCAACAACAAAAAAGAATTTAATAAAAACTTCCAAAACGCATATGTAGTTGTTTATACAATGAAATGGGGGAAAAGCATGCAGGGAACTGTGAGACCAATATTGGCTGTGTCGGTCACATGGTATTTCTGCTAAGTCGGCAGCCTGGTTCCCATCTCCAAATTATAGGATTGGCCTACAAAGGAAATCCCAAACAGTTATTTAAGGGGCCACCCAGCGCCGTAAGTTGGAGGTACTACATTTACATGAAGGTGGGTGAATTTATCAGTCTCTTTGCCTACTAGAGGCGACTTGTTGTCTGCTGATAACCTTTGCAAACAGTTTGGACCCAGACCAGGACAGACAGAATCCAAACCGTTTGACACTCTGGTAGTATTACTGAACAAATTTTTTATAAAAAGTCAGCAGACGACAACAGAAGCATGAAAATTACGCAGTATCCAAAGAGTTAATATACATGTTTATATTTTTCAGCTTTCCACCTTGGATAAGGCTAAACTTGATCTGGTAGCAGCTTACTCAATCAACTCATTATTTTGGAGTAAGTTTACTTTGTTTATCTTAGCTTTAACATTTAAGTCGTCTTCTTTATAATATTTGTTTAAAACAAACCGTGCAGACCTAGATCAGACTGCTTCTGAAGAAGCGGTCTTATCAGAGTCTTCCATGTTTGTTATTCAGACTATTATTTTGTGAATCAGAAAAAGAAGAGTGTTCAAAATTTTAGAACATTTACGGTAGTGTCCACAGCTTGTATGGATCGGCCCATGAGATGAAATAATTCTTACCGTATAAACATTAAGTCACTCTAAGCCTGCATGCTCAACTATTTAATGAGGCTTAATTTGGTATGGTTACTATGTGTAATGCTAGCAGCAAAGGTCAGGTACCAGAATGCACTGATTTACTGAAAATTTGTCAATGATTGTGTGCTATATGTGCATAACAAAACCACAAAATGTAGTTAAAAGAGCCATGAGCTCAAAGACTGAAACAGCCTGGGCATGGACCCAGTTAGAACAGAAGCCACTATGAGCTATAGATGTTAAATTTCTTAATGCTGTTAGTGAATGCTCTTGATCAGACTGGGCAAATGCCCATGCTAATCTGATTCTTTGCTGGGCACAGTGACACGGGTCATTTTGATGGTTTCATCATGAACTGGCTCTATTATTTATTAATGATAATAAATTGTATTTTTCTTTTTCAATGCAATTTAACTGTATTCAGCCTAAATAGATGCTCGCACACCGAGTGCTTTTTGGGTTTACAGTTACACCTTATGAGCTTTGATTACACAGTCTGTCATGTGGTGCACTTAATAATAAATACAGAATTATTGTGTGAATCAAAACAGTGTAGATCCTGATCAGCTGGCTTTATTAGAAGCCAGCTGATCTGGATCTTTACTGATTTTAAAAACGATCATTTCTGAGAAAGATATACACACAGTGCTCTTATTAGGTCGAATGAAGTATTCATTTCATAGGTCAAATCTGGGGCCCCTTTCCAATTAAAAAACAAGCAAAAATTTCCCAAAATGGTTAATTACATTCCCAATCCCTTGGCTTTACATTTTGGTGTAAATTTCATGAAAATTGGACCATAAATAGCAAAGTTACAGATGTTTACATTCACATAATGATGCAAATCTTCATGAAAAATTATTAAAGTCAAAGCAACAGGTAACAAGTTTACACTGATTATGATAACTTGCTATTGTATTAAATCAATTTAAAATGGAGGTCCAGTTCTTTTTTCCCACTGAATCCAGTTTTCCCAAATTTTATGGTTTGATCCCTATTTTCCCAAATTCAACAGGCCCATCTTCAGAAAGACAGGAAAATCCTAGAGTATGACAAGTGCAGATTTGTTAAAAATGGATTTTTTGTGTATATTTATAGTAATGGTTTTATTTTCACCTCTAGTGTATCTGAATGTCTGTGGAGTGAATCCTAAGGACCATGGAATCAAACAAGAGCTGGTAAGTTCATGCTAAAACTCCCAAAACCTCATAAAACGTATCGGGTCAGCGCATGTAATTTTGGTACATTTTTGGTACATTTCATTAGCACAGTCTTGCCAGAATATTGAAATTAGACTTTTTATCTAGACTCTAGACGTGATCACAAACATGAGGTAGTTTGAATTTGAAAATCCATGCAAAATTAAGTAACAAAGTTTTAAAGATTTCACTAGCCATTATCCATGTTTTCTCAATTTCGTTTTGGTTGTATTCACACCAGGTTAACAGGGTCAATACAGAGCCCATTTCAATACGATAACACGTTGAGGTGCCCATATGAATTAGTAATGGGGGCCTCACGAAGAGTCTTGGCGATGTTGCGATATGTGTTAGTGGCCATGTGAAAAATATGTTTTTCTGCACCAGGATTGATCGGCATGTATAAGAGCAAATATTTCAAGTCAATATTTGTTTTTTAAGATGGTTAACGGCAAAATATTTACAAAGTTAGACCATCTACTTCCAATGTCTCGTCACTTATTTTTGTAGAATTAAGGATAAATTGGGCCCAATTTCAAAGCAAAACTGTGAATGACAATATTTCATCTCGTACACAACAGATAGAAATCGAATTATGGTGCGCCGAATGATAAAATACTGTTTATTTTAACTCTTTTCTGAAGTGAGGCGTATAGGTTACAGCCAGACTGCATTATGGTGCCTTTACGCCATTCTAATTGAGTGTATTTGATGATTTACGACAATTAGCTATGGTTCTGCTACGATTTTTGCTTGAATTAATTGGTAATATCTGCAGCCAAAAGTGCTTATGTACCTTTATGCCATAGCATGGCATCATGGCAAAAATTGCTGATCAAACATGAGAGCTGAATGTCTACAGGTATGCTTAGGTTTACAAAATACACTGTGGCAAATGTTCTACTTGCCTGCCAAAAGGTCTAGATAAACAGGCAAGACCCAGATCAGACAGCTTCTGAAGAATACAACGTATGGCCTGAGCCCTCATCTGCGTCCCTTCTTTATGTGTGTCACAGTGAGCAGCGAATGCTTAATTGAAAATGCGCATTTGTACAGGCCGGTCTGAGCTTTTGTCATTCACATGTGATAAGTAAAGAAATATACTAGGCCAAAAAAGAAACGCCGCTTATAAAACATACATTGTATATAGGGGTCTTTCACCCATCTCTTGCAAACGATTTGTCATTTTTTGAGCGCTAATTTTTGGATTATGAGTTCCTGGGGTTGTCCTAGTGATCATTGTTACCAACTGAAATTGATTCAGCGGTTTAAACGTACGATTTTTATCGATCTTGGCGTCACGTCATTAGACGATGACGTCATAAATGCACGCGGTCCGACATTGTTCTAAATATTCAGAAACGATTCCTAAGACGTTCAATCGTCCTTGCATGACATTGAAATTGTTTGGCTGTCACCGATGGCGTCAGGTTAGCTTGTAACCTTCTTATCCCCTTTTCGCGTTCAACATGTTCCGTTATGGCATCGTTGTAATCAATGTGTAATCTTTAAAGTTTTAAAATGTTTTCACGCAAATTGGATATTAGACTAGTGATTTCAGTAGTTATTACATGTGTAAATCTAAATAAAATGAATGTGCATGTGAAAAACTTGAAAATAAAAAGACAGCCAGTATAATGGTTTGAGTTGACTGAGCTCAATAAAACAATGGGGATAATGTGTGGCAGGAATAATAGCGAAACATAGATAGTAGATGAAAATTTGTAACTCTCATTTAATGCGCAATATTTTTAATCTTTATATGCAGCATTTCTTTTTTGGCCTTGTATATGAATAATCTGATATCTTGCAGATGTTAGAAATGAAAGTGCCACAGCAAGCACGAAACCACGCATTGCATGCAATAGGCACTTATCTTTTCTTTGAGATATAATGAAATACCCAGCTAAACAACCTCAGCCAATACATTTTCACAGGACAAAATTGGACATATGCTTGCAACAGTAGCCTTTTAACTCTTGGCACGCTAGTTTGTCGTCTAGTGGGCGCCTTGTTTTTGCACATTTTTTTTTGCAATTAGCTATGATATCTTTTGTGCACTTTTTGCAATTTCAATTGCACTCTTTTCGCACCCCAATCAGGAGCAATAAGTGATTAGTGGCTGTGAACGACGTGTACTAGTTCAGCGCCTGTGCAATGAAGTCAGTGAGGTCTTCATTGATGGTACTTTTAAATTTGGAGCAAAATATTTCTTAAAATGTACAATATACATGGATTATGCAATGGACATTATGCACCTTTTTTTGGTTCGTATTATTGCCTGGAAAATCAATTTACCATTGCATGTGGAGTGCTACAGTATGTAGTAGCTATACCATGGGTTGTCCGCCTGTATGTAGAGATAATCCACAAGCTTTAGCGAGTGGATTATCTTAAGTACAGGTGGACAAACATGGTATAACTATTTTATACCAACTACATTAGTGTAGACCTTGCACATCACGAGATACTTCATGCTAAAGATGGTAAAGGTAATGTAAAAGATCTTTTTGTGAAATACGTATTTAACCCTTGAATCTATATGTACCACCATTCATATATTTGCTCACAGTGCTTAAGAATGGTCAATGCACCTTAAAAACGAGTTAAACCTAGCTTTATACCACCTTTACTAACTTTAGTTTGAAATATATCATGATGTGCAAGGTCTACACTGATGTAGGTGATATAAAATAGTTATACCATGTTTGTCAGACTGGAGGAGCCGGGAATCTGGGTAAAAGACAAGGGGTTTATCAATTACACCTCATGGCTCCTGCGCACTTGAGCCTAAGGATAGCCTTGTATCCTTACTCATCCTTACTTAGAGTGTCCTAGTAGAATGTGGTGCTGAGGACCATCATGTTGATGGATGGATCAAGGAGGGCAATATAATGTTGTTGTTTTTTTATATAAAAGCAAATAGTGTGCACCCAGATCAAGTTGCTCCTAAAGGAGTGGTCTGATCTGAGTGTACGTGGTTTGACCAAAATGTTTCTCAACCATTTTAGTAGATGACATAACAGACATATTTTGTTGTGAATGTCACTTTGAGGGCTAAATACCTTCCAGCTCGACTCCTCTTCTAGGTAGGATATTTCCCTAATAGTGTCTCCGTCTTTCTTGCTCCAATATAAGAAAATAACCCATACAGTATATCGCACTGTATCTAAAACTAGGTATACAAGAAACCAATACTCCTTTTAGACGAATCGTGATACAACCGAGACAAATACTGTCAAACATAGAGGTGCTTTTCACATTGAAATGTTGATAAAGCAACACAAAATCTTTGTATGTTGTTAGGACACCATAGCAAGAATTGTATTGAAACGGTCTAATATAATACCTTGTTAACCGGGTGTGGTATTATTTAATCAATAAACCAGGGCGGTACCAAGCTTAATAAAGGCATCACATGTATTTGATATGATGGCAATTTATCAGACGATCTGTTTCAAGCTCTTTCGGGATACATGCACAATGTTCCGGTATGTATACCCAGAAAAAAACCTTTGATGTCTTTATTTTAATTTTGATTATTTTTTGATGTTTTTCTAGACTTACCCTATATACAGAAGTGTGGGAATTTCTTGTTCAAATCTTTTGCTAATTCTTATCTATACCCTTTTGAAAACAGCGTAGCCAGCTGATCAGCCTCACACTTTTTCATCCACATAGAACATTATTGATAATTAGGAGATAACTGTATTCAAAAATTTCATTTGGGGCAGTATATTGTCCGATATATGGTCAGAAATTTGGTTTTCATGACTAATGAGCAGAGCTGTAAAACACGACTTCCCACCATATAGGAGAAGATATATACCTCCCATAATTAAAGTTATCCCCATTCTAATAGGCACTTCTGCGATTGTTTAACATAAAAAATCTTTTGTTTCGTTTCAAATTGGAGCATTGCAAGCCATATAAAGCTGCATGTCATCCAACAAAGTGTGAAGTTATTTCCAGTAAAAGGTGTTAAACTATTTCCAACAGTGCATAGGGCCAGTTAAGCAAAGGATGTCAGGGTGAAAGTGTGATTATTTATCTATCAGTTTAAACATGTTTTTTTGGGGGGAGAGCAGTGGCTCAGTGGTAGAGTGCTTGACTTGAGACGGAAGGGTCGCGGGTTCGAGCCTAACCGGCGTCACTGCGGTCGTTGAGCAAGACACATTTATCCTAGCTTAGTACTGGTTCAACCCAGGAAGACCCGTCCCTGTTTAACTGAAAGATTGTTGATGGGACGTAAAGAATCAAATCAAACAAACAAAAATGAGTTTTGGGTGCTCAAAAGAACCATCTCATTGAGACAGTTCTTTTGAGTACCCACAACATATGTTTTGGTTGAGAAATAAGAAAATAATTTTCCGTTACACACTCTTATCTGGAGGCCTGACAGTGTATCCCACGATATACTGCCGCAGATTTATAACGTTATCCAATGCTTTTGAAAGTGCATTAGCATAATGAATTTGCATCTCAGGATTCAACGGAAACCAGTTCATAATGTGAACGACCCATAAAGTACTCAAAGTGCACATTTTTAGGGAAAATATATCGTGTTCACAGGACTTTAGTTAAGAGTGTGTAACGAAAATTTAATTTTCTTATTCCTCTACCAAAACATATGTTGTGGGTACTCAAAAGAACCGTCTCAATGAGACGGTACTTTTGAGCACCCAAAACTTATGTTAAAATTGTTGGGTAAGAAAATATTTACAATTTTACGCTGAAAATGTTTGTTTATCTAAACCTGTGATATTTAATTTCAGGATCGTATTCGGAGTTACATGAACAGAGTGAAGGAAATTCAAGACAAAGAGAAAGCACCATCTCTGAATGTTGAGGCATCCAAGAGATTTGTAAAGAGTGCATTGTGGAAGGCTGCTCAAGCCAAACAGCCAGTAGAATCAGAAGGTATACACAGGTTTAGATAAACAAAAATTTTCAGCGAAAAATTGTAAATAATTTCTTTCCCATCAATTTTAACATGTGTTTTGGGTGCTCAAAAGAACCGTCTCATTGAGACGGTTCTTTTGAGTACCCACAACATATGTTTTGGTTGAGAAATAAGAAAATTATATTTTCATTACGCCCTCTTAACTAAAGTCCTGGGTATAGTATTTCCTAACTTAGCTTATCTTATTCAGCATGTCTGTCTACACCCTCAGGTCCAAATACCTTGTATCTTCGTTAGTTTTAGCTCACCTGAGCCATTTGTTCAAGGTGAGGTTTTCTGATCCTCAGGTGTCCATCTTCATCCATCGGTCAACACCTTGCTTTAAACATCTATAAAACCACTGTAAGAATAGAATTTCACCAGACTTCACAAGAATGATTCTTGGTAGGTGTCCTTTCAAAGTTGTTCAAATATTTCTTTTCCATAAAGAATTCTGGTTGCCATGGTAAGAAACGTGGTAGCGGCAGGCTTTCAAGTGGGCCCTACTTTTCCTATTTTTCCTACTTTTCCCTACTTTTTTGTTCTGCTCCTACTTTTCCCTACTTTTTCATGAAAATGCCCTACTATCCCTACTTTTTCACTCTAAAATGTAATTTACGCGTAAAAATCCAGAAATTTTTCAGATATCTAGAAATTTTTCCTCGCTCTCTTAGCTCGCTCGGAATTTTATAAATCGACTACTATGTACATTTAGGGAGCGTGCCGCTTAACACCTCAACATTTAATTTTTCACCTAAAAGTTCCTCTGTTTGGCTAGTACTATTGTCACAAGTATTATCCTGCTCATTTAATCTGAAATTACTTATTTCAAACAACTCATTGTAATGAATTTTATATTTGGAAAAGCCCTACTATCCCTACTTTTTTACACCAATAATCCCTACTTTTTCACTACTTTTTCCAAATTTTTTGCCCTACTTTTTCCCTACTTTTCTGTTGATGGGCGCTTGAAAACCTGCAAGGGACAGGGCCAGTTTTTACTATGTATACAGTGAAACCTGTCTTAGTCAGCCACTCAAAAATAGACAAAACAAAGGTCTAAAAACATGTGGTATCTTAATACAGGTCAGAAGTACTGCAGAATGCTCCAGGGGAGCATTCTGCAATCCTTTGATCTGCATTAAGCAATTATTTGTCATATTTTTTGGTCGTTTTTTTTGAGTGTCTGCTTAAGACAGGTTTTACTGTATGTAAAATCTTGTCGTTTTATCAGGGTTGCCACGGTCAGGGAAAAAGTTCTGGAAAATGAAAAATGTTCCAGGTCAGGGAAAAGTCAGGGAATTTCATTTTCAGTCAGGGAAATTTAGAAAAAATAAAAAAAAAAGTCATGGAAAAGTCAGGGAATTTCAAAATTTTCAAAAAAATTGCTAGTTAACTGGCATCTGGTTTTCCATAAATTGCAAGCAATATTAGAGAAGGAATGTTTCCTAACATAAATTGCAAGCAATTTATGTTCAGAAACATTCCTTTTCTAATATTTATGGTTTGAGATTTTTCTTTAAAGATTAAATCAGAACCCGTAAATATTTGTTCAAAATTTTCTAATTGTCGATGGATGAAAATGGCTAAAACGGTCTGGAAAACCGTCGAAAGTCAGGGAAAAGTCAGTGAAAAGTTAGGGAACTACGAAAACGATATTTAGTGGCAACCCTGTTTATGTAAAATCTTGCCAAAAACTGCTCAGCCAATTTGAAAATAATTTGGGAACATTATCTACTAAAATTGTTCAAATTATTTTTATCAGTTGAAAAACATCAAGCGTTTCTGGTCTTTTTGTGTATATATAAGAAAAAAAATCAAAATTTCACTCAAAAAGTTTGCTACTCTGATTCTATAGTAAAAAAAGATATTTTCTATTACAGATAGTGGCACCTCAAAGAAAGAAAAGAAGCAAGGTGGGAAAAGAAAACATGATGATCATGGCAAAGGAAAGCATAAAAGATATTGTAAATGATCCCTGGGGACATCTAGTGACAGTTCAAACTGAAATAGTATATTTACTATGCCATAAGAATAAGGGTTTGCCCTTTCGAAATTACCCAAAAGACATAAATCAGTCTCATGTAATTTGACTATAAGCTGGGATCTTCTCTTTTGAAACAATCAATTAAATTCTAGAGCCATCCCAGGCCTCAAGGTATAGAGTAATTAAAAATAGTTTTCTTTTTCCCAGCTAAAACATGTGTTGTGGGTACTCAAAAGAACCGTCCCAATGAGACGATTCTTTTGAGCATCCAAAACACACCTTTAAATTGATGTTTAAGAAAATAATCATAACTTTATGCTCAACAGTTTTGTTTATCTGGACCTATGCAACTTGTAAGTTGGATCTAGATTTTTTTGTAATTTATTTTGAAAGGGAAGAATTCCTGTCATTTGGTGAATATATATGGTACATGTGCCAAAGAGCTCCCATTGATATTCAACTACACGATAGCTCTTAAAACAATGGAGGCCAAATCAGCCTTTGTACAGCAATATAACCCTTAAAGTGCTGAATTTCTAAAATGGAATCTTCCAAATGATGAGCTGGAGTAGTTGATTGATCTATCTTAGTAATCAGTATTAGTTCTTTGAAGAAATGCAAACAATTGGAGCAGGCTGATTTATGACTATTTTGTTTGCACATGTTTTTCCCTGTAATTCAATTCTAGAAGCCGCTGTGGTGTAATGGATAAATTAGTCACCTTATAATTTGATCTCTGGCTTCTCCAGTCTGTTGGATGAGACTTTAAGATGTGGCTGCATCCATATGACCTTTGCTGTCGGTAGGATGTTAAACAAACAATTCAGTTCTAGCACTTAAAAAGATTATCTCTTTGCAAAGGTTTGTTCTTTGTATTTCAAACTAGTCAAAACCAGTCTAGGACACCTTGAAGCCCACAGTTCCTGGGCAGGCTTCGACTAAGTACTGAATAAGCTAGCTCATGAGATTTTGTCTCTTATTACATATATGCATAGTCGCTTCATTTATTTAAACAAGTATGCTTCTAGACTAGAGGCCTAAGTTTTTGTTTAAGACTTCATATAATTCCGTGCTTAAATTATTTAAGCCAATAATAAAGGCTCTAGTAAGACTGCAGTAATGAGCAGGCTTGTCCAAGCCTTATCTGCTGACCTATGCAAAAAGAACCAAAATCTCATGTGCTAGCTCAAAGGTATCAATACTTGTACCAATGACATACAACTGTCCTTTTGAATCTATGTTAACCCATTCATAGCATTCCAATAATAGAATGTAAGCAAATAGTGCACACTCAGATGAGATGAAGCATCTCTCCTTGAGCTACACTGTTTACTGTCAAAAAAACATACTCCATGGTTAAAAGGTTTCAAGATTATATCTGAATTCAGGATTTTGAGGCTGACTTACCAAAGAAGTCAGCCTGAAAATGCTGAATTAGGTAGATTGATATAGTTTCTGCGTTGTTTTCAGGTTATCTAAAGCCAACTTGAAATCATTTATTTTTATAGCCAAGTCTGTCATGAATTTCTGAAGTTTAGGATTATGGAAAACATTGGCCTTTACCCATGATATTCAGCAATGGAGTTTGGTGTTTTTGATCACTCAAGTTCAAAATAGTCAAATACCACATTTACTCTTAATATACAGACAGCTAAGCCTTGTCAAACATTGTCATTTTAAGCACAGTGATGGTTGAATAGACTTGCTCAACTTTTACGCATTATAATGTGTGAAGAACAACTATCAAGTATCAGGTTAGCAAAAAAAGGTAATTTATGAAATCAAATGTGGTGATAAAGCTGTCATGTATGTACACACAATGTGCCATATATTTTTCTACTGATTGGCAGATTGGCATGTTTGAAAGAACATAAATTTCGAAATTATTTTCCTTATTTATCATTACTTGGCTGTGTAGCGCAGTTGGGAAGTTTGTGTCTGGCTGCAGATACATGTATGACTGCAGATTCAGAGGTCACAAGTTCAATCCTGGCCCAGTACCATTCTTTCGTGGAGATTGATCATGAAATAAACTACTTAGTCAAGCTTGACAAGAAAAAGTGGGGTTAGGTGAACTGACCGTCCCGACATGACCATAGCTGTTGACTGGAACATAAAGAATCAAACCAAACCTAATCCTTATTTATCAGTAACATATGCTGTTTGTGCTTATTGGAATTGCCTTAATGAAAGCTGCTGTATTAACAAAGCCTCCAAATAAGAGGGCTTGTTCTTATTTCACATTCAAAACATGTGGGTGCTCAAAAGAAACATCTCAGTGAGACAGTTCTTTTGAGCACACAAAACATGTTTAAATTTATGGATAAGAAAATTCAAGAGGCAATTCCAAAGTGTACCTACAACATTTGTCTTTTCATAAAATGAGTTTTTCACCATGTACTTTTTTTGAAAATTCTCGACTTTTATTTTTACTGTTTTGTTTGATTTGATTCTTTACGTCCCATCAACAATCTTTCAGTTATATAGGGACAGGTCTTCCTGGGTTGAACCAGTACTAAGCTAGGATAAATATGTCTTGCTCAAGGACCACAACGCAGTGACGAGGCTCGAACCTGTGGCCCCTCGGTCTTGAGTCAAGCACTCTACCACTGAGCCACTGTGCTCCCTATTTTTTCAGTAAGCATAAAATAAGCATGTAGAAATGAACAAGTTTTCATGTAGTCTAGCAAACACCTGATGATAATAATACATAATTTTATGTTATTGACAGCTTATTTCAAAACATTTCTTTCTAACAAAATGCTACATTGGTGCTTGCCTGGTTGTATGTAAAGGTGTTAGAATATTTAGGGTAAATGGAGTTGTCTGTTGTTTCAAGAAAGAAATGTGTGTTGCTGGAAAGTAAATAAAGTGGCTAAACCATTTTTTCTTTTTCATATTTATTGGTGTAAGTTCCAGTACTTCATTACTGACATTTCAACATACATTACAATAAAGTCTAAACATAGATAAATGACCCATACAATACATTTGAACAAGTACAAAACTGATCAACTTATGCAAGTGCAAACAGTGGCTATTTGCCCATTATCATGAGGATGTTGTGGGTGCTCAAAAGAAACATCTCAATGAGATGTTTCTTTTGAGCATCTAAAACCTGTTTAATCAGATGGATGTGAAAATAATCACAATTTTACGCTCAATTTTTTTTTATCTGATCCAATGAGTAAGCATGTTGATCTGGGCCTAACTTGTCTGTGTGTCTTATATGGGCCCTTTTTCTATTTTAAGACTCAGTTGTTTTCAATGCAGAGACAGAAATCAGTTGTTAGAATTTGCATATTGTTTACTGTCATTGCCCTGGGCCTGGTCACCGGTGAAACTAATGCTACCAGGAACCAACACAACAGTAAACAAAGCTTTTTATAATTCTATATTTCTCTCATAATGAGTTATGCGGAGCATAGTTATGGGGAGCATAAGTATTAATATACACGCAAAAATAAACAACACACATAACAAAATAAATTTAAGGCACACATATTTACATCACATTAAACATATTACAATACAAAAATTATTGTGACAATAAAAATGCAACAAAAATTAGCCCTTGATAAAAATTTCTCTGAGTAATTAGAAATTAAAGTACTGCCGCATTAATAAGAAACGCGAAAAATCGACTTTAAGTGCATCTGTTCAAGTTATTTTCTCTTCAACTTTTTGATATGCGTGCAGAAAAAGGTGCAGTATTTTTTGACAAAATTTTCCACCTGGTATTTTTGCTGTATTTTTCTGTAATTAGATGGAATTTTGGCATATTTTTGGTTATTTTCAACGGGGGAGTAATACTGTTGGCAGAATGGACATAAACTGACCCAGTTTATTAATAATATGTAACGGTTGACTTAATCATTCGATGTCGTTTCAGGTCAATAATCGCCGTATATGTTATATACTGAACAAGAGTGAAAACGCTACACCTGAATTGTTTGCCATAAAATTTATATGCAAAATGAGGCACGCCAGTAAGGCAAATAAAAGTGTATCTGAAAGTTCAAAGATTGATTTACGCATAATAGTAAAAGCTTTACGAATGTTGTCACGAGGTAACTCATGTAAGCCATTTAAATGTGACAGGGGTCCAATTTTTCAGATTACAAAGGGGTGCGTGCATTAAGGGGCTAATTCGGCCCTCTAGATCAAAAAACTGAAAGCTGCTTTTCATCAATTTCATCCTTTTGGTTTATTAGAAGAATGGTTCAAGTGTAAAATTCAGGCATTTATTTAAATTTAATGGTTGCTACGTAGCAAGAATGGCCACCAAAATAGACCTAAAATAGAGAAACCATTTTGGGCTAAATTCAAGGCTTTTTCAGACCGATTTTTTAAGAAGTAGATATCAGCACAAGCGAATACCAAAAAAAAAACTTTTAATATATTGTGTACCATAACAATTCTCACCCTCTGTTAAAATATCTTTTGGTATTTTCTTGTGCTCTCTGGTAATTTCTCTTTCAAATGTCTTAAATTTGCTCTAAAATGGTCACTTTCCTATTTTCAGCCTAATTTGGCAGCCATTTTTGTTACCATAGCAACGGTAAAAATAGAAAAAATCCCAGACTTTTATATTTTGGCAATTGTTCTAATAAACTTATAAGAAAAAACTTGTGAAGAGCAATTTTCAATTTTTGGCCTCATGGGGGGGGGGGGGGGGGGGGGGGGGGGGGGGCAAAATAGCCTCTTTAATGCACGTACCCCTTTGAACGACAATCTCACAGTTTAGGCCTCAGAAATCCACTGCCAACCAGATCGGACTGAAAGAAATGGTAGTCTAGACATGTGACAACAAGAAATGTGAATGCCTTATCAAAAATGTGTTTTAATCAATAAAAGCTACCTTGGAAAGCTGAGTTTTTCATCAAATTGGCCAGCTTGAAATTTTATCACTGGAATCTCCATAGGAAAATCTCTTAGTCTGATATTATTACTGGTCAAGTAATGGTAGGAACAATGTGCTGAAAGGTTTACCTTATTTGGAAAATAAATTCATCGAAAATCATGATAAATCGAAGATCACCAAACATATAATATTCCCTATTTGTATTCGTCAAAGGGAGACAATTTACATTTTTTTACAAAATTGATACCAGGCCGCGTAGCGCAGTCGGTAACATGTCTGGCAACAGATACAAGTCTGACTGCAGATCCAGGGGTCAGGAGTTTGATCCCTTTCGTGTAGATTGATCATGAAATAAATTCTACGGTCATTCTCCTCCCTCATGCTGATTCATACAAGAAGGTTTATTGTCAGCTTCAAGCAAAAGTATGTGCATGAAGTACTGGTTAACTGCTTGTTCAAGTTTGCCCAGGAAAAAGTGTGGATAGGTGAACTGACCGTCCCGCCATGACCATAGCTGTTGACTTGGGACGTAAAGCAACAAAAACAACAAATTTGGTAAATTCAAAACTGATTTCTGCTCTTGTTTCAAGTAATAAGTCAGTTTTCTCCGTTTTTAATGCAACAAAAGTATGACAAATTCTGCACATGCGCAATTGTATAATTCAGAACACAAAAGGGAACATAACTCAGACATCAAAAGAAACAAATTGGTTGAGTTTCTACGAATCGTTTGCTGGATGTCTGAAAAACATTATTTAGCTTAAGTGAATACTTTTTGTCCAATACTTTATCACAAAATATAGAATATTGTACACTTTCACTTTTGTTCAGTATAGCATAAATAGTACTGTACATATAAAGTACTGCTGCATAAATTAGAATCGCGAATAATTTACTTAAGATGTTCGTTTTCAATTGAGCATTCAATAATAGTGAATAATTTCAGGCAGAATTTTGGTAAAAGATAATAACTGGTATTACCGCTAATGTTTGCTCTAATAATTCTGATGGTAGAATTTGGGCATTTTATTCCACTTATTTGAAACTTGAGTGTTACCATTGAAAGAATGTATGTAAACTGCTCAAATAAACTAATTTATAGAAAATGAATAGTTGACTATAAAAATAGCACATGTAGTTGATGATGTTTAGGCCATTTACCACTGTAAAAGTTGTTTTATAAAATTGTCCATAATAGCCACATCACACTGTTTTAGTAGAAAATGTCCTTACACATATAGCAAACAGTATTTACCCGGATCAAACTTACTGTATTGGATCAGTTGGCTCTGGGTCTACGCTGATGGAATGGATACTATCAACTGAATTGCAGTGCTTGTAAAAATAAAACTGACTTGTACAAAGCAATCACGCTTTTAAAATGTGTGATGCTTTTGACACTTGCCTGTATAAATTTAAGTGCAGATATATAGGCCGTCACATGGCTGTTACACCGTCTAAATTCTCCCCGCTTTTCAGAAAGCCTAAAAATTAGGGGTCAGAGCATTGGTAGTAGATTCTTCAAACAATTTTCTTCTGACACTGCACGATATTCTAAATCCAGATTTAAGCTTTATTTTTGAAAATATGCAAGTAATAAAAAAATATTCCAGATTTTCACGTTTCTTATTATTGCGGTAGGACTATAGTCCTTGGAGTTTTAAATATACAACATTAGCCCTTTGTATAAACGGTTACTTTGGCAAACAGTGAGGACTCAGATAAAATGGAGCATAATGTGGCATTTTACTAGGGTGTGGACTGGTTGCTAAGATTAAAGCAATAGACAGATATTAAAAATAATTTAGAAAAGTCTACCTGTGAGCCATAAAAGTACACAATGGACAGTCCCATACATATTGTATCAATATATATGGGAAAATCTATCAGAATACACAGAGTTAATAGCGTGAAATCTACAAAATATGAAACATGAAATAGGACAGGCTTCAAAATTTAGTGAACAACAATTTCATTTATCATATGACGTCGCATCTGGGAGTGATATAATGCCATACTTTAAAATTGATAAATGGTTTACAGATTTTTGGGAAACATGAAATGACCCTTTTAAGGTCATGCATATGGCAAAACCCTAACATATTCACGCCAAAAATATGCCTTCAAAATAATTTTAATGTCATATGATAAATAGAATCTGACATTCGTGCTCCTCTTTTATTGAATTTATTTAACTCGCTGCGAAAAAGAGATAAAATGCGAGACTTTCCTCACCTCGTTTAATAAATTCAATAAAATATGAGCACTCATGTAAGATCCTCTATGTATTACATGACGTTTATGTTTTAGACATATTGTCAGCTCATTCTAGAAAGTACTGATAAAAGGCATCTTGTTTTCCAAAGTTCTTTGGTACAGGTAATATTTGAGGGTAATGGTAGTTTAAATACAATTCAAAAATGTAGAATACAATCTAAGTAAACATTGGACGGTTGGCGTGTTGATATGTTCGTGTAATGTGGACGGTTTGTAAGCATAAAGACATGAATCATGTTTAAATAGGGCCTCTTCGTGAGAAAACCTGTCTTTGAGTATGCGATCGGGTTGGGCTGAACCACCCTATTCAGCTACGGAGACTACAGAAGCTTCAAATTTAATATGTAGTAACTATAGGTATTATTCTTTCCAGAGAATGAACAACGAAAGTTCTGATCAGTCTGCACATAAGTTCAGGCTGGTCTGTGTCTTTGTTGTTCACATGAATGAAATCAGGTTTTCTCACGATGAGGCCTGATACATTTACATTTCATTCATTCAAAGTTTAGGACTGCACTGCAAATTTTGTGGCATTTTCAATGATTTTTTAGAACAAATAGCTAACTGCTTATATGGGTCTCCGTGTGAAGGGATTTGTTTTGTTTGATTTGATTGTTTACACCCCATCAACAATCTTTCAGTTATATAGGGACAGGTCTTCATGGGATGAACCACTACTAAGCTAGGATAAATGTGTCTTGCTCAAGGACCACAACACAGTGACGCTGGTGAGGCTCGAACCCGCAGCCCTTCGGTCTCGAGTCGAGCACTCTACCACTGAGCCACTGCGCTCCCTTAGGGATTCGTGACCGTATAAGGTTTTAACCAACCTAATAAGTTACAGAGACCAGCTATAATCTTGAATTTTTTCATATAGCATGTGTAGTTGTTATACACTCCAAATAGTGAATAACAAAGTCATTGATCAGACTGCATATGCACACGCTGGTCTAAGCCTTTGTTGTTCGCAAGCAACAGAATCAGGTTTCCTCGCAAGGAGGCCCATATAACATGGGTGAAAGTTTTCAAGTTTAATCCTGAATTCAGGATTTTGAGGCTGACTTTCCATAGAAAGTCAGCCTCAAAATACTGTTTTAAGATTATAAAAGCTTCTATGAATAGTTTTAGATCATCTAAACACAATTAATCATTTTTACTTTTAATAATCCATTTTTGTAGCCATCATGCAAGTTTTGAAATTTGAATTTCAAAAGTTCAGGATTTTGAAAATTTTGAACTTTCACCCATGATCCAATCTGTTGATATTTTATTTACAAATTCACATGGAAACAAATACAGATAAGACAGAGTGAAGTACAACAGACATACTGGTACAGTTATACAAATACATCCAGTAGGAAACTATAACATTCTACTTCAAAACTAAAAACTAACTTATTATGCTATGCCATGCAACAAGGGTCCTTAAACATACCATTTGTAAGCAGCAAGCAGACTGTATAACAGTATATCTGACAAATGTATTTTATATCTATATAATCCTCTTTATGTACTTTTTCAACACTTTTCCTTCATTGTCTCTATAATTGTACTATGTTGCACACCAACAGCAAAGCTGCAACTATGTTCTGCCAATGAAAAGAAGCTCAACAAAAATCATCTGGACCCAAGGTTATAAAACTTTTTCCATGCTCAACTCAGCTGAGCATGAAATTGATCCTGCTCATTTATGTTAAAATGCCAACAATTGTTGACATTTTAACATTATTAGCATGAGAAATACAACATCTGAGAGACTTTAAATAAAGCAAGAAACTTCTTAATTTGTCTGTATTTTAGTTTTTTATGAGCAGTTGAAATTTCGTGCTCAGTTGAGTTGAGCACCAAAAAAGTTTTTTAACCTCGGGCCCTGGGTTTTCTAAAACTAAATCAGATATTTTGTATTGTCGAATCAGATTAGGCATTATGTGGGCTTGAACATGAAATGTTGTTACTTATTGGATTGGCCATTAGCCAAGGCCCAGACAAGTCTAAATAGTCATGCTAGAATCTTCACTGCTTGTATATACAAAATATGGATGTAGATGAAGACATGTAGTCTTACTAGATATCTGCATATGACCATTTATCCCTTTTCATTCTGATGGATTATCCCATACATATTGATACAATAAGTATGGAATTGTCCATTTGATATTTTAAGGAATTGCCATTCAAATTTCTATAAAATGATGAATTTCTGTCCCTGAAGATAGTGCACAGTGCAGACCCTGATGAAATGCAGTCTTAAGCTGCATTTTATCTGGGTCTTCACTGTTTTCCAAAGTACAGTAAAACCTGTTTGAAACGGCCACTCTAAAAAAGACCAAAAATTGGCTTTCAATACCAATTATCGCTTAATGCAGACCAAAAGTAGCATTCTACAACACTTTTGAACTTCATTAAACTACCATTTGTCAGTTAAGATCTTTGTTTTGTCTATTTTTTGGGTGGCCTTTTTACACAGGTTTTACTGTACCTGTGTACTGATATCCAAAACGTTAAGGGTTTTATGCATATGCAATAAGTATCAATTCTCATGTACTGGCCCATGATGGTTTAGACCAAAGAAAGACATTTTTTTTGTAGTTGTTGCTTTACGCCCCAAGTCAACAGCTATGGTCATGGCAGGACGGTCAGTTCACCTAACCACACTTTTTCCTGGGCAAGCTTGAACAAGCAGTTAACCAATACTTCGTGCACATACTTTTGCATGTAACTGACAACAACCCTTCTTGAATGATTCAGCGGAAGGGAGGAGAATGACGGTAGAAATTATTTCATGATCAATCTCCATGAAAGTAAGGGACCGGGCCGGTATTAAACTCAGGACCCCTGGATCTGCAGTCAGACTCGCATCTGTTGCCAGACATGTTACCGACTGCACTACGCAGCCCGCATGAAAAGCATCTACTCTAGCATTCATGGATATCAGCACATGCACATTTAAAGTGTATTTAAAGTAAGGATTACTCTTGTTCGCTGTGCTTGGCTTCATTTGCAGATGCTAGTATGGTCCCTTTTTGCATGAGACAGCTTATTTGATTTCAATCTCAAACAATTGCACAATACAATAAAATATGAATATCACATATAATAGGAGAACCTCTTCGATACTCTCCTATGCTAATATAAGCCCTGCCAAAAGATAACCTGTCCATAGGTTTAGATAAACAAAATTTTTGAGCAAAAAATTTTAAATATTTTCTAATCCATCAGTTTGAACATATGTTTTAGGTGCTCAAAAGAACCTTCTCATTGAGAGGGTTCGTTTGAGTACCCACAACATATGATTTGGTTGAGTAATAAGAAAAATATTTTTGGTACGCATTCTTAACTAAAGGCCTGCTGTCTTTTGTTTGCGACCCAGTCAGTTTGTGTTGATGCTTTACAACCCAGCATCAATTTTTCAGTCATTTAGGGACATTTTCCCTCGGTTTAAAGAGGACACAGTATCTTGCTCAAGGACTCAATGCAGCAACTACAGTGAATCTCAAACCAGTGGCCCCTGGATTTCAAGTCTAACACTACCACAGAGCAGCTGCATTCCTTTGAGACCCAGTAAGACTCGAAAAAGCCTAACGAAGCAAACCATATCTTTCTGGTTTAAAGCCCGGTAAGACTCTAACAAGCCTATTAAGTATTTAGATTCTTGAAAATTTGGATTTACAAATAAAGCATTTATACTTGCTAGTCATCAATAAACAGATACAGTTCTGACTGCATGAATATGCTGTCTGACCTGCATCTTTTTCCCCCCCGTAAACAGGTTATCTCATGATATAGATCATATAGATCCAGTAAAATAAATGTCATTCACTTTGAACATCTCTACAGGATATTGATTTAAAATATATTCAACACATAAAATATAGTTCTGAAACTGCTATAAAATATGTTATCCAAAACTATAGATACAATATTGCATACTTATAGCAGGTGCTTGTGAAATATGGTTAAGAAATCTACTTAAATTGCTATACGAAACCACCTTTCTAAATAGGCCAAATGCATACTCAGATAGCAATATTATTATTTTTTAAATTTGGATAAACCTGCCATAAAGGCCTTTATGGCAGATTTATTCAAATTTAAAAAAATATATAATATTTTTATCTTGAATATAAATGTATATTGTGGTCTATTGGTAGTATCTTGATGAGATGATTTAGACAAATCTTGATCTTGATTTCGACAAATACCGGGTTTTCATGGCCACACTAGGAAAATACTACAGACAAACTTCAATGGCTCAAACACCTTTGGGACCATGCCAATTTGTTCGAGATAGGGGTAGTTCGAGGCAATGAGAGTTAATTATAGCACCAGATTAAGAGACATAATGGGCATAAAATTTTGGTCTTCTATTAAATAAAGTTATGTTGGGAGTAATCAATAGAATTACCTTAATGAGGCAATTTTTATGATAACACAAAAAATACCTTTTGAAAATGAAATAAGATAAACCTGCCTAAAGAATGTATATCTGGAGCTATGGAAATACTTTTCTTGGAACTCAAAAAAGAGTTTGAATTAACCATTATATTATAAACAAGTCATCAGTGTTCCAGCCATTGAAGTTTTACTCTATTAAGGATACAGTAACTACATAATACATTAATATATTTATATTGCAATTCAAAAAGACTTATAGTCCCAGATAAGAAGAGTATTCAGACAGATTTTATTCTTCATGCTATTAATGCATGAAAACCCATGTTTGATCCCTACATTGTAAGCAATAACAAATCAATTTCTTGCACACTGGATAAGGATATCAGATTTTACCCTGGGATATAAAATCTTATCTTACCCATGCTATCTTACCCAGGACGTCAAGTAACGCCATCATGTAAAATTGCAACTTAGCATATTCAGGGACTTCTGGAAGCTTATTCTCAAATAAATAAATAAAAGAAAAAGTGGTGAGCAAGAAAAAAGAATCCATTATTCGTGTGAGGGTAGGATAGAAAAGTCCGTCCCTCAGGATCACTGTTTGTCATCACTCGGCAAGCCTCATGATGCCAAACAGCGATCCTCTGGACAGATATTTCTATCCTACCCTCACACTCCTGATAGATTCTTATAATCCATGCATGTGGTTTCATATATTGCATTTCTGGTAATGAAAGCCCATATCAAGGGCTTAGAATATATTATCATCATATAGACCCCTGGCAGGAAACCTGTCTTCAGGGTTTCTAACAGGTAAGCTGTTTATCAATGAGCTCAGCTACAGAGACTAGCTAGCTAGAGTTTTGAAAATTAGGAAGGAGAAAGTTAAGCTATAAGACTACCTAAAGAAAACAATGAAGCTGATCAGAAGGCATGGCTGAACATGCTGGTCTGTGTCTCTCATGTTTGCATACAACAAAAACAGGCCTGAGGTTATAAAACTTTTTCTATGCTCAACTCAGCTGAGCACAAAATTTATCATGCTCATAAATGTTAAAACGCCAACAATTGTTGGCATTTTTTCATTTGCATGATAAATACAACATCTGAGAGACTTAAAGAAAAAACTTCTTCATTTGTCAGCAGTTTAGTTTTTCTGAGCAGATGAAATTTCGTGCCTAGTTGAGCATGAAAAAAGTTTTATAACCTTGGGGCCACGTTTACTCGCTACATGGCTTAACATTACAGTGCAGTTCCTTTATAATGCTAAGTTTAGGATTCACTGGATTAGGCTGTGTTATAAATGAATTGTGTTATAAAGGCACAATTTTACCATACATAAACTTGCTAAGTTAAAAGGAAATGTGAAAAAAATCTGAGTCACACTGCAATGGTTTTCTGAGCCTCCAGACTAGAGGGTGTGATTATAAATTTTATTTTCTTATTTTTGAATGATATAGAATACAGGCATGAGAAAGTTCAGGATTAATCAGGATTTCCTGATTGAGCACTGGCATATGATTTATATAATTCCAGTTGTTTTTGCTGAAATTTATTTTTGAATGAAGTTAAACTCAATTTTAGATATAAATTAAGCATAAACTGACTGGTTTCTATTGATATTTTGTGACTTTAAACCTTTAATAAGTGATTTAAAAATTGCTTTCCTCCATTTTTGAGTCAACCAACATATTTTCCTGATTGAGAATGGCTGACTGTTCTCATCCCTGAGAATACTAGGTGAATGTCTTTTGATATCAAGTTTACCAGGCAAGGCTTTGAGATTGCTTGTTGACATCGCCAGGCTTGCCGACCGATTCAACATGGGTTCTCAAAGCTGAGCCTGGTAAACTTGATATCAAAAGACGCAAACCTGGTATTCCATTTATCAGTTTACACCCTGATTCACTTTTCAAACTAGTGATTATGATGTAATTATCAATTCTCATGTTGATTCAATGTCATCGACAATGTCATTCAAAAAGTGCAATATCATGATGACCTGATAAAGGCACATACCGTGAGATAAAAAACATTTATCAGACCAACATGTAACAATGCAATAATATGAGGGGTAACTGATAAAAACATATATTGTGGATACTCAAAAGAACCATTTCAAATAACCCAAAAATATATGTTTAGACCAAGGGATAAAAAAAAGGATAAAAAGATGACAACTAAAAAGCTCAATGCTTACAGTCAAATCTTAGAAATATTGTATGTATGTATGTATGTATGTATGTATGTATGTATGTATGTATGTATGTATGTATGTATGTATGCATGCATGCATGCATGCATGCATGCATGCATGCATGCATGTATGTATGTATGTATGTATGTATGTATGTATGTATGTATGTATGTATGTATCAGAATGTATTAAATTTACTGTGAATAAAATATCGTTTAAAACAAAAAAAAGTATTCACAATTTATTTCAACATTATTGCTTACCAGGACCATTCTAGCCAGGCCTACCAAACCACATGTATGAGTATCATTTCAGACACTGGTTAATTGTGCATGATATTTGTTAACTAGAATAAATTAAATGCCAAGAGGTGCATGTATGTATGTATGTATGTATGTATGTATGTATGTATGTACGTACGTATGTATGTATGTATGTATGTATGTATGTATGTATGTATGTATGTATGTATGTATGTATGTATGTATGTATGTATGTATCAGAATGTATTAAATTTACTGTGAATAAAATATCGTTTAAAACAAAAAAAAGTATTCACAATTTATTTCAACATTATTGCTTACCAGGACCATTCTAGCCAGGCCTACCAAACCACATGTATGAGTATCATTTCAGACACTGGTTAATTGTGCATGATATTTGTTAACTAGAATAAATTAAATGCCAAGAGGTGCTTTGCACATACACAAATGGCAACTCCAGAACACACTGCCACGAGTTATTTATGGACATTGCATTCCTTGCTCAATTGAGCCTAAAAGGGCCCAAACTCCAGATAGCAACTTGATTCAATAATCTAAATAATAATCTAAATAAGTTGGTCCCATCAGATGCGATGTTTGTATAGAAATAGCCTCTCCTGCTCCATGATCTCAAGAGGGTTTCTAGAGACGAGGCTGATGTACTGGGTTAGCCGTGATACAGTCTGTCTTCGGTTTTATTATCAAAGCAATCAGAACTGCCTCGACTAATTTCTTGGAATCAGACCTCGGATGTACATTGAGAATCTACTTTGATAATGTGACATTGGCCTTACATAACCTGACGTTGACATCACAGAAACCATGCTAAAGCAATTACAAGTGTGATTGCAGCAAAACAAAAGATTTAAACAAAGTTTATGTTTTTTCAATAAGATAAACCTATAGCGATGTTTTAATGGAAAATACATAAACTTCATTTATTCTGCTGATTAAACTTCGGATAAGTTGAAAAATTTATTTTAATAGGGCTGAACCCACTGAAGTAATTTTCCTAAAGCCAGTTCCGGCTAACAAAATGGAGCTTTTCATACATAGTACTACGCGTAATGCGCCTTACATACACCCGAGGCTTGATTCGATTCTCGAATTGTGTCGGAATTTCCCAGTGATTATCAAAGGTGTCTCTTATGTCAAGTTTTGCCTTGAGACTTCAGACTGAACTGGCATTGTAAAATAATCTATATTTTAGCCCGTATCCAGCATAAAGTACAAGTTGGCTTATGCGCTCATTGTAGACTCAGATCAGCCTGAAAATCTGCGCAGTCTGATCAGTCTTCGGTGGGTGCTCTATGGGAAGCAAAGGGTCCATCATTTCTTCAGGCAGAAAAATAAGGTACTGATCAGACTGTGGGGATGAGCAGACTAATTTGAATCTTTGCTGTACAGTAAAACCTGTCTTAAGCAGCCAGTCAAAAAGAAGACCAAAAATTGGCTTTCAAGAACAATAATCGCTTAATGAAGGTCAAAAGTATTGCAGAATGCTCAAAGAGAGCATTCCGCAATACTTTTGATCTTCATTAAGCTACTATTTGTCTTTTAAGGCATGTGTTTTGTCTATTTTTGAGTGGCCGCCTAAGACAGGTTTTACTGTACACACATGCTAACTTGTACCTTTTGCTGGGTTCAGTCCACTTATTTTGGGGCGATAAGTTCTGCCTTCAATTTATTAGCAATAGCCCTTCTCATGTCCAGCTTCTTCTGTTCCTCTGGAGAAACTTTCTTATCATCCCCACCTGTCTCTCCCTGCATGGCCTGTCTAGCGACCCGCGCTGACATCGGCCTCTGTGGATTGCTCTTCTCAGCTGTTAACAGTTGCTTCTCACGCTCTTTACGTTTCATTTCTACGAGCTTATCTCTTTGCTGTCGTAAATATTCTTGTCTTTTCTTCAGCTCATCGGCACTCATTCCAGCCATAGCAGCCTACGAAAGAAAAAGAATACTTGAATATGACCAGGACCCTATTCCAGTCAACCTATGGTCCGTCAGACAGCTTAAAATACAGTCGAATCTCATAAATTAAGTCCTAGGGATTTCAAAGTATTGAAATTTTCGAATTATAGGGAGATAAACATAAAAATATATAACCCCCAAAAGATGATAATCATCAGTGCATCTTATCAAACATATGTTTTTGGTGTGTAAAAGAAACGTCTCCCCGGAGACTTTTCTTTTACACACCAAAAAACACGTTTTTATTGACAGTGATTAAAATAGTTCATAAATAGGCTCTATTCTCAGAATCCAGCATGTCCCATATTTATTTCGAACAACCAAAGTATTTTTTTTAAAAATCGGAGTACGTATTTTCAAGGTTTTACTTAAGAAATAGATCAGCTCCAGCAGTGAATTGTTGAGTAATAATTCACTGTTTGGAGGTCAGTTGTAAAGAAGATCAAATCACGAGCGCGCAGCGCGAGTGATTTATCTTCTTACAACTGACCGACAAACAGTGAATTATTACTCAACAATTCACGCACTGGAGCTGATCTATTTCGATTCTAACACACAATAAACGACGAAAACACATTCGAAGTCTTCAGCTTCTTCTTACTTTCCGCCATTGCACTGAAGAACTCCCGCCAATACTCAGACTACGTCGCATACGTTTACATGTAATTGTAACGTCTTTCAAGCGTAAAAACGACGTAACACCGTCTAACGCCATGGATGACGTCATTTTCCAGTGACGTCAGCTATCACACACTTTTGCAGTGAATTATTGTCCGATATATCACAGTTCGTTACCGTTGGCTCTATAGGCGAGGTGTGTTAGAATGTAATACTAATCACATGGACGACCAGCATTGTCGGCTCAGGAGAGCCTCATGGTTTTTCCCTGACTTAGAATATTGAGTCCCAGACAACCAAAACCCTGTGAGAAATCTGTGCAAACCTTGGGCCCCCAAAATACACATAGCCAAAGTAAAATTATAGCTAAATAGAAATGAGAAAATCTGGAATCCACCTTTTAAGCTTAATGCGGCAGTTTGTGTGATGATATATGGAAATATATTGATTTTCAATGAAAAATTGTGTGCAAAAGAAAAACATTGTATTTGTTTTTTTTTGCAAATTCAAAAATGATTTCTAAAAGAAATTTTACCTACATAATCATATTTGATCACACTGATTTGATGTGTGAGCCTAAGAAAGTTATAGCAATTAAAAAAAATAAAACCTGAGTTCTAACAAGCCAATTCATAAACCAATAAAATCCTAGTTTCATTGTAAACTCTGCAGAAAGTTTTCAAAATCAACTATTTTCAACCGAAGAATCCATAAATTGAAAAGTTGGCAATTAGTAATTCTGTTTAATTGGGGCTGAGCGATGTCACACAGCCTAATACTGGCTGCCTCCCATCACTTTCCACTCTCTACGAATATCCTTATT
This sequence comes from Loripinus fragilis, assembly GCA_964019695.1. Taxonomy (NCBI): domain Eukaryota; kingdom Metazoa; phylum Mollusca; class Bivalvia; order Lucinida; family Lucinidae; genus Loripinus; species Loripinus fragilis. The sequence continues at coordinate 8,332,648 of OZ026514.1, read as the reverse complement.
TTCTTTTGATTTTGATCCTGTTTGTGGCAGATTGCATGTGAAGGCTCCAACCAGCCTGTTCAGCTACAGAGACTAGCTGGAATATTGAGATTTACATTTAGCAGGTTTAGCTAATATACTTTCCAGGAAGTGAATGATAAAGGAGAAGATCAGACTGCTCAGATGTGCAGTTTGTTCTGCTTAGCGCCTTTACTGATTGAATACAGCAAATCAAGCCTCAAGATTTCTCAGCTCAACTGAGCATGAAATTTATCATGCTCAAAAATGCTAAAGTGCCAACAATTGTTGACATTTTAACATTTATAAGCATGATAAATACACCACTTGTGTTTTAAAAGCTCTAGAAAATCTTCATTTTTCAGTATTTTAGTTTTTATGAGCCATTGAAATTTCATGCTCAGTTGAGTTGAGCATGAAAAAGATTTATAACCTTGGGGCCAGGTTTTCTCAGCATGCGGCCCAACTCTTAGCGGACTGCACTACAATTTTTACATTTATCCTAGTAACTCATGGGCGGATCCAGAGGGGGGGACACGGGGTCCGGAACCCCCCCCCCCTGAAAAATCACAAAAATATAGGGTTTCTTAGCAATACTGGTCCAGTACCTCTGAAAAACCAAGCCAGCATTCAATGTTGGTCCATCATCAGCCCGCCAGCTAAACACCATTTAAATGGCATTTTGCTGGCCGGGCGATGTTGGCCCACTTTTAGTGGTATTTTGATCCTCTCTCCCTCATTATCTGAAGAAAAAAATGTCAGAGTTGGACCCCCTCTGGCAAAACTTTCTGAATCTGCGCATGAAACTATACTTACAGCAGCTTTCTGTACAGCACTAGATGGTGCCCCGCCACCTGTAGTCTCTGTCTGGGCAGACTTTAACCAGTTGGCTGCCGCCTGGCTACTGCTGATATCTGGTAGTTTGGATTTCGGTTGTAATCCTGCTCCCACTGAGGTAAGGCTAGGGTCCGGCGTAATAACTACAGACTGAAGAATCATAATTACATAATTATACATTTTATTATGAAAGCCAATGTATTTTGCGTAGTTAAAGACACTTTTCTCAATCTGTCCTCAAATAAAATGTGGGCTACCAGGACTGCTATTTAACAAAATGCTTGCCAGGAAAGACACTGATCAGACTGCTTCTTTTTGCACTATTGTTTAGGCTTTTTGGGCAGGCAACTAGTGTTCAAATTTTTTTAACGTCTCCCATACATAATAGTGTTTTTAAAAAAAAAAAAGTAAGAATACCATATTCAGCTTGATAAGTGTACTCTGCACTTAAAATGTACTTGCGGTTTTATCACAACAGGTCTGCCTTAAAAGTTCATTCTATTTAGCCAAAAATTAAAGGCACTGTGTCCCTTAAAATGACCTTTGTTTCATTGGACTTAAATAATCAAATCGATATTTGATATTGTTAATATCAATTCATTCATTAGAATATTACAAGTACCAAAAAACAGAGAGGTGTTAAAACTGAAAAGAAATGACATTTAGTCCTATTTTGTTAAAACCTATCAGGTTCAATACAAAATAGGACAAAATGTCTCATCTTTTGCCATCTATTTCTAATCAATGATCATATAAATGATAACAAATGTTTACTATTTTATTTTTGTTGAATGAAATATGCTCATTTTCTAACTGGAAATGTGCATTTAATAAGTTATTATAACAGATTTAGTTTAACCCATTTAAGCTGAATGGAATTTCCCACTCCAGTCAATTGGACCAGTCCATTTTCATTTAAAGGGTTGTTGAGTGGCATTTTTCATTTTTAATCAATTTTTTATAGAACATTCTATAAGCAAACAGTGGAGACTGATCAGTCTGGGTCTGCACTGTTTGCCTATGTCCCACAAAAAGGACGCTAGGCTTATATGGGCTAATAGACACTTTTCTTTTGTGACAAGCCTTGCTGTATGAGCTAGCTTTTACAGTGATGGGCATTAGTGGTCTGGCTTTTCTATGAAGTTCAGCAATGGAGTTCACAGTTAGTACTTGGAATGGAGACTCATTGCTCAACTTGGTAGAGACGTCTATCCCGCTCGGTTACACAAGTAAACCAGTGGCCTTTTATTTCCAAGTTTAAAGCTATTTTCAAACAGCATGTAAACATGATTTGAACACGGATTTGGTCTCATTTGATATTTCCTTCAAACAGTTATTCAAATAGATATTTATACAAGAATACAAAATAACTTCAATTTTGTGACTATTTAATGCTAGTAATCTATGTCCATCTCTCAAGAGCTGCTTAAGACTAAGTTTGAATGTTTTTACATGTTATCTAGCCTACATAATATATGAATCCAAAATATGTATCAAGGTCAGATAAAAATGGCTGACAGATCAGAAAATCAGTTAATTCCAGTCCAAAGGATGGCATACAGCTTTGAACAGAGGTTCACCTTGGTTTTGATCTCCCAGTCATCCTTTGGATTGAAACTTTTTATACAATGATAAACATGATGGATTCTTTTTTCCTGATTGCCAAATAAGATTTTGCAATTCAATAACACTTGTAGGCTATGGATTTTAGTCTGATTCCAATAAGAAATTTCATGAAGGTCTCAGTGCAGCTCAGTTATTGGTAGAACAACTAAAAAGTTTCTATTTTTTTCCTCACATTTTTTACTAGAAATCGTGCTTGTTGTTTATTGCCCTGACCCATATGTTTGGCCATAAAAGTGGCCCTTTTTAAAAAAAATAAAGGCATCAACTCATGTAAATATTTTTTGAATTCCTTGTAAAGTTAATTAGGTAATCCATTCATCATTTATTATAGGGATCACACATGTTTTTTCATGCATTAACATTTGCCGGGTCCCGAGGAAGCTGTTTGAACTTGAGGCCGTTAGGCCGAGTGTTCAAACATCGTCTGAGGGACCCAGAAAGTGTTAATGCAATGGAACAAACATGTGTGATCGTTATTCTTGCATATTTTACCTGATTTCAACCTAAACGGCACTGAAAACGTCGCTTAAACATTAAAATATCCATTTTCTTACACAGGATTTCTCTAATTTAGACTAAACAAAATGGCGTCAGCTTCATACTTTCGAAGGTCATAACGTCGCCACAACATCATAGAAGCATGCAACGTTTTCGCGAACAAAAGCATCAGCGAAATGATCAGTCAAGGCTGCAACTCTTTCCCATGTCACGTCATGCAAACAAATCAGGGCCCAGATAGGCTTTGTCAAGTATAAGTCATGTTCAAACAGCACGAGAATCTCATGATTTGAACATGGGTTTTAGCAACTTCAAACAGCTTCGCGTAACAAATTCCTATGCAAAAATATCCCTTTACCGACTAGTGTTGTCTGCTCATAACCTTCGCAAACAGTTTGGACCCAGATCAGGCCCAACAAAATGTAGGGCCTGATCTGGATCCAAACTGACACTCTTTTGGTACTCCTGAAAGAATTTTTCGAAAAAGTTGATTTTGGGAAAAAATCAGCAGACAACAAAAAAGCATGAAAAATTTCCCAAGGGGCAAATAATTAAAAGTTAGGCAGTAGCTCTTATTGATTATAGAACAACCAGCCAACAACGTATGTCTGATGGCTGGAAGGATGGAGAGGCAAGCCAAAAGCAATATAGCCCCCTTTTCAAAGTTCGGGGGCATAAAAACATTTTCTACAGGATTGCAACATGAAATAATTTCTATGGCCGTTATCCTCCTTCCGCTGATTCAAGAAGGGTTGTTGCCTGTTACAAGTGAAAGTATGTGCACAATGTACTGGTTAACTGCTTAGTCAAGCTTGTCCAGGAAAAAGTGTGGTTATGTGAACTGACCATCTCAACATGACCATAGCTGTTGACAGGGGTGTAAAACCTCAAACAAACAAATATTGCTTGCAACCATATGTCTGATTCTGTTAAGTTTTACTGAAAACATAATATTCAGAGTAGATTAGATTAATTGGATGGAGTGTAAATAAACGGTGGTTGTTCAGTCAATCATTGGATGCTACTCATTCTTAATCCCTCCCCGAGGCTGAGAGAAAGGTAGCCTATAGGAGATAAAAAAAAATTAGTATAAAGAAAAATCCTAGCCATAACAAACCTCTCCCAAGTTTATAAAACGTTTATAATGCTCAACTCACATTAGCATGTCATTTTTTTTTTTTTTTTGATTCTTTACGTCCCAGTCAACAGTTTTTCCGTCATGTTGGAACAGGCCTTACTGGGTTTAACCAGTATTAAGCAGAGGATAAAGTGTCTTGCTCAAAGACACAATGCAGTGGCTCCGGTGAGGCTCAAACCCTCAATCCCTCAATCTCCAGTCAAGAACTCTACCACTGAGCCACAGCGCTCTTCTGCATGGCATTTGTTCCAATCATTCATATGCCATAAATATGTCACAGTTGTTGACATTTCAAAACTTATGACCAGAGCAAATGACATTATCTGGTTTCTTAGCCAGAAAATTGCCTCGGTTTTTGTAAATTCGTTATTTATAATCATGCATCTAGATAAATGTGCGTAATAAAAAATAATCTTATTTTTCAACCAAAACATATGTTGTGGCAGGCCTCGAAATTTCTGAAAATAGGCACTTGCCCTGCATCACAAAATTTATTGGCATACATGGGGAAAATTTAATTTTCAGTAGAAATATCAAAATATTCACTTGCACTGCAGCCTGAGACACTCGTAAATACGAGCGGACGAGTACTATTTTCGAGCCCTGTGTGGGTACTCAAAGGAACAATCTCAATGAGATGGTTCTTTTGAGCACCCACAATATATGTTTAAATTGATGGTTAAGAACATATTAACAATTTTACGCCCATAATTTTTGTTTAACCTGACCTATGTATAAAGATGACACATTTCATGTGAGCTGTGCATGAAAGATATTCATAGCCTTTGGCCCTGGCCCCTTTTTCATGCTCAGCTGAGCACAAAATTTATCTTGCTCATAAATGTTAAAATGCCAACAATTGTTGGAATTTAAACATTTATTAGAACGTTAAATACAACATCTGAGAGACTAAAAGCAAAAAACTTCTTTATTTTTCGGTATTTTAGTTTTTATGAGCAGTTGAACTTTCGTGCTCAGTTGAACTGAGCATAAAAAAACTATTAAAACCTCTGGGCCTGGCCGTACTTACCACATCGTTTTCTTTGAGCATTGGTTTTTGTTTATGAACAAGTTTAGTTTTCTGTGGTGGTATTGCTTTAGGTACAAGTGGTGGCATATCTTTAATAGACATGATTGAGTCGTGAGTGACAAGATTAGACACTGCCTAGAAATATACAAAATTAACAAAACAATACTTACTCATCAACAGTTTGACAACATGCATGCATTTCCTAGAACAGGGTTCTATGCATTGTGATTATATTAGCAGGTAGACATAGATCCAGAAAAGCAAATCTTTGGAGTGTAATATTGTAGCTATTTTCTTACCAATCAGCTTAAACATGTGTTTTGGTGCTCAAAAGAACCGTCTCATTGAGACGATTCTTTTGAGTACCCACAACATATGTTTTGGTTGAAAAATAAGAAAAATAATTTTTAAATATACACTCTTATCTGGAGCCTGGTTAAGGCATATTACATGGGATCTAATGGAAATAAGCTGTTCAGTAGCTTAGGTAGCTTAGGTAGATTATCCATGCTAAATAAGAAACCATTTAGCTTTTTAACTTTTTAGCTTTTTCCTAAGTCACATTTAATAAAGGCCAAAAGACAGTTCTATGCACATTTCGCAGTGTATAATTTCATATTTTTGCCATTATTACAGGCCGAGGGGAAAACAACAAATATTCTGATCCAGGTTTCCAGATAAGAAAGCGTAATCGAAAGTTAATTTTCTAACTTCTTGACTAAACAGGTGTGAGTTCTCAACGAGACGATTCTTTTGAGCACCCATAACACATGTTTAAACTGATGGATAAAAAAATACAGTACAGTCCCTTTATAACAAATCTCATTTTAACAATGATTTGGATATATTAGTCATGTTGTGGCCCCCAACATTTTTAACCATCAAATTTTGCAAAGGAGTTATAGGAAAATGACCATGAAAATGGTCATTTTCCTATAATCCTATAATTCCTTTGTAAAATTGTCCCTTTATAACATGGTTCAAATATAATACGGTCCATTCATATGGATCCCAAACATACAGAACTGCACTGTAATCCCAAAGTTTACACCAAAACCTTGCTTATCTAGACTTATAGTGATAAGCCCCTTTTAAGCCAGATGATTTGGATCTATTCTGTTTTAAAATAATGAAGAAGAAAAAAAGGTCAAGAAGAACTCAGAAAACCTCAGCCAGGTAGAACTAAAGCAAGAACCCTGTTATAGGAGGTGAACAGAACAGCTACAGATAAGCTCTTTCATTATCATTGATCATTGATTTTAGTGTTTTAATTGAGACTGTTTGCATTTTGTCTTAACAAATCACTTAAGCTACACTTAACTGTATTGGTGATATTTGCAAATCACTACAGTAAACCCTGTCTTAAGCAGCCACTCAAAAATAGACAAAACAAAAATCTTAATGACAAATGGTAGCTTAATGAAGGTCGAAAGTATTGCAGAATGCAATACTTTTGACCTGCATTAAGCAATAATCAGTCTTGAAAACCATTATTTGTCTTCTTTTTGAGTGGCCACGTAAGACAGGTTTTACTGTATATACATAGCTGCAGGTTTTGTTGGTGACATTCCTAAACAATAATTGTGTGGCTGCTGCTAACATTAGATGAAACCAGATAATGTGACTGTCTTTATTCAAGCCTAGCTGTAGCCTTAAGGTGGGAATCATAACAAAGGTAAAGCTGGAGTAAATTGAATGTTAGATAATGGAGCTGGAAATTGTACACAGATTTTCAGTTACTGTGAAGGTAGGTTGTGTTTTTCTTACATACTGTCGGCTCTTTGCATTTATAATCCCTATCATACATGCATTTGTACAAAAAGTTTGCGACTGCCATAAAAGTGTTCTTGTAATCCATATAGCAACAGAATACATTTAAGAAATAATTTTCATGTTTTGAAAATTCTAGAAGTACTGTAAAGAAAGCCATGTGCTCAGTTCATAGTAAGTGACGTCCACAAAGTGTCACATTAACTTTTAACACAGCCTTCATGAAATTCTGAAAAATGAAATTCATCTTGTGTTTATTTTTTTATTATAAATATCTAATGTAGAAATAAATTATTTATACTTCAGGATACAAAATGATTTTGTATTTAATGTTTAATCATATATTAATAGTTTTGTTGGAGTGTAAAACAGAACAGCTGAACTGCCAACCTGAGCACCAACAGCCAATGAAGCAAATGTTCATCATCAATCACAGCTACTTAATAAAGTGGCTGTTTGAAGCATGTGCAAATGAGCTTAGTTATCTCATGAGTCTTGAACAGTTGTGAAATCTAAAGATTCATTAAAGGATTGCTTTTAATTTTACATGTGGATTTCTACAACTTAACTTTTCACGTTTACTTAGGATATTACATGTATGTCAATAATTTTTCGGGTACATGAAAACACTGCAAAACTAGTTGCCAACTGCATTTGTGATTAAAGTCTATATATGTTTCCAGCTACATTTTTCACAATCAATTCACTCCGATAGTGAAATGTGGTCATAACAAGGGGTAAGGGTTTGCACAAAGGTAAAACTATAGGGAGCTAAACTTATCACCATGCAAGGGATTGCATAAAGGGATAAAACACAGGGGAGTTTCACTTACCACCTTATTATCTTTGACTATTGGTTTTTCTTGGGGCATAACCTTAGGTTGTTGGGCTGGAATGACTTTTGGTTGTAAAGCCGGGACATTCTTTAGAGAGGAGTTTGAATCTTGTATTACAAGATTTGCCATTGCCTATAAAACAAACATAAGTCCATGGTACTTGATAAGATGATTTTCAAACAAAATATGTTGATACATTATGTTTGGGAAATCCCTACATGGGTTTCCCCAAAAAGATAATCATGCCATCAATAATCAAACTAAATACAGTAAAACATTGAAAATTCAAAATTTGATTTTTCGAAATACTTGCTAATTCGAAATAGATTTGGGATCCAACTGGATTGAGAGAATAGCACCTATTCATGATTTATTTTAATAACAGTCTATAATAACATATGTTTTGGGTGCGTAAAAAGGAACGTCTCATTAAGACGTTTCTTTTACTCACCCAAAACATAGGTTTGATAGAGAAAAATTGATAATAATCATTTTTGGGGATAATATATGTTTATGTCTATCTCCTAATTTGAACTACTGATGATTCGAAATAAAACCTCTAGTCCTGATGACTTCAAATTTAAGAGATTTGATTGTATGTGTACTTGCACTATTTTACTATTTTACTATTTAAATGCATCAAGCACATACTAGTAGTTAATGATAAAAAATCATAGTTTAAAGAAAGCTCCAAAAATGTTTTTAGAAATGTCAACTTTTACAGGCAGAAAGATAATATAAATCAGGCTACATGAGTTTTTGGTACTTATCGAAATTTTGAAATCAATGAAGACTGTGGAGAGCCTGCCCATATTTGCAGGCCTGCCAAAAGCTCCACTGTTTGCATACACAAAGTATGGGTGAAGATGAAGACTCAGTTAATTAAATTTAATCTCAAGCCTCATTGGGTAGTTCAGCATAAGTGTTTAAAGGATGCTTTTGTACATGCAATAAACACCAAAATACCATGAGCTTGCCCAAATATACTTACAGTACTTCAACATAGCTTTTGATAAAACACTTTGGTGCACAATGACCGATAAATGACTGATGGTTGAATGGATAAAAAAAACTTGACTGCCTCCTAAGTAAGTCACCCATGCTAAGATAACAGTTTCAACAAAAATTGGAATATATAAAAAAAAACACAAAAAAACTCACCGAAAACATGCTAAAAAGTCACTATACCACATTAAAACTGCACCTGACAACTGCACATGACAATCTTTTTCTGAATAATATTTTGTATCACTGCAGTAAAGTTTGTAAGTGGTTTAAGGAATTTAACAAATCAAATGTGCTTAAATACAAAAGAAACATGCATACTACTGTACTATGAATAAATTGCCTTATTTCAACTGGGAGGAACATGCAAATTTAACTTTAGAATTCATTCTGAAAATTCACAATAACTAGCTAGAACATCATAAATTGTGGATTTTAGTGCATATCCGAAATTGTCTTAAAAAACTTGAATATACAGGAGGAGATTCTTCCACTCAAAACTTCTGAATAAATTGGACTCGCATCTGGACCGGCAACACCCCTTGAAGCTACTTCTGACCCATGCAATCATGCATTATGAATGTTAGGTGTGAGTTGCCAATGACATATTCTTGAAATTATTGAGCCTCATGCTCAAACAGCTTCCTCGAGAACTGGCAAATGTTCAATGTATGAAAAAACATGCGTGATCCCTATAGTCTGAGAGCCAGCAATACTTTTAATCAAGTGGTTGAGGCCAAAAAGTTTGAAGGTGTGTTCTTATGTAGAAAAGTATGCTGAATTCAAAAATCAAACTCTTAAAAAAATTGGCTGGTACACAAAAGTGCTATGGGCGACGGAATACCCCCCGGGTAGGCAATTTCTCAAATTAGCACTGAAATGGGGTACCCTATACCACAGAATCTAATTTGACATACCTTGCACCCACATGACAACTTTTCATTGGTGACAAATTGTTTCCTGGCCCCCCTGAATGAGAAAAAATGTTCCTAAACATAAACTCATTTGGGCTATGTAAAAATGCATGGTTACCATGGCAACCCTGTTGTATAATTCTTACAGCTAGGGCTGTACATACAATTTCAATCAAATCTTAGCTGATACTTATAATAGACTACTAATCTTCGTACCCAATTAAAGGTTAGACATATGCCTTTCATCACATGACCTGAGATGCTAATGAACTAATTTGCATATTCATGAATATTCATGAAAACCTTCAAAATAAGGGGAAAATCATAAAAAAAACACAATAGTTAACTGATTTCAGCCCCAAACCATCATCAAACCACCATTGTTGCATGTTTTAATATCATCAGTGATACAATTCGACAAATACTGTCATCTTATGGTCTTATATGGAAATTATCTAATTTGCATATTCATGAAAATTAATGAAAACTTTAAAAATGAGGACAAAGCCATTGCATAAACTAGAACCCCAAGGGGTAATTAGACCTACATTGTTGTTTGTTGTTTTGTTGCTTTACGTCCCAAGTCAACAGCTATGGTCATTGCGGGACTGTCAGTTCACCTAACCACACTTTTTCCTGGGCAAGCTTGAACAAGCAGTTAACCAGTACCTTGTGCACATACTTTCGCTTGTAACTGACAACAACCCTTCTTGAATGATTCAGCGGAAGGGAGGAGAATGACCGTAGAAATTATTTCATGATCAATCTCCACGAAAGTATGGGACCGGGCCGGGATCGAACTCGCAACCCCTGGATCTGCAGTCAGCTCGCATCTGTTGCCAGACACGTTACCGACTGCGCTACGCGGCCCGGTAGACCTACATTGAATTCCTGGGACCATAGCTTATTGATTTCAAATGGTTCAATGAGGCAACTTAAAGTAAAAACTCTGTATTCTTCAATAATACACCCATTTGGTTATTTGAAATGGCATGGTTTCCATGGCAACCCATTATGTGATTTTAAAGACTGGGAGTGTAGCTTCGAAAATATTCATATCTCAGCAGCATCTCATCCTAGAACACTAAATCTAGTATCAAGTTATTTTGCAGACAAAGCACGTTTACAGGATTGTCAGATATGCAAATTATCTCATTTGAATATTCAAGAATGTTAATGAAAACATTAGAAATAAATGAAAAATCGCAGAAAAAACAAGGGGTAGTACTTACAAAATTAATCATATCTCACTTGATAATTGCCCTAGAGTACCAAACTTGATATCAAAGTAATGCTAAGACATAGTACTAATACCTTATGGGTAGTTACAAAAGAAATCTAATTTGAATATTCATAACATCTAATGAAAACATTAGAAATATATAAAAAAACGCTGAAAAACCAAGGAGTAATACTTACAAAATATCCTACTTAATTATTGCTCTTTAGTACCAAACTTGATATCAAATTAATGCTAAGATTAAGTACTCTTACCTTATGGGAGGTTACAAAAGAAATCTAATTTGATTATTCCTTAATTTTAATGAAAACATTAGAAATAAATGAAAAAATCGCGTAAAATCAAGGGGTAACACACACAAAATTACTCATATCTCACTTGATAATTGCCCTAGAGTTCAAAATTTAATATCAAAGTAATGCTAAGACATAGTACTCTCACCTTATGGGTTGTTACTAAAGAAATCTAATTTGAATATTCATATATTATAATGAAAACTTTAGAAAAGAATGAAAAATTATGGCAAACTGAAAGGCACGTACATACAAAATTGCTAATTTCTTTTCTGTTGATTGCTTTAGAGTAGCACAATTGGTCTCATATAAAAACTATTACCTTGGCTTTTATTTTATACCAAGTTTAGAAGCCTAAGACTAATACCAACTGAGATATGAGCACTTTTGTAAGTATGCCCCCATGATTTTTCTTTGATTTTTTCATTCTTTTCAAATGTTTTCATTAAAATTCATGGATATACAAATTAGATTCTTTCCATATCTGCCCATAAGGTAAAGGCGCTATGTCATAGCATAAACTTAGATATGAATAACTTTGTAAGTATATGGGCTTGATTTTTCCGCAATTTTTCACTAATTCATAATGATTTTGTAAAGATTAATTAGTATTCATATAAATTTGTTTTCATATGTGTCCATAAGATATGAGTGCTATGTCTTAGCATTACTTTGGTCATGTTGTGTACTCTAGGGCATTTATTAAGTGAGATATGAGCAAAATTGTAAGTATGCCATTCTTAATTTTCCCACAATTTTTCATTCTTATCTAATGTTTTCATTCAAAATTAATGATTATACAAATTAGATTCTTTTCCTATCTGCCTGTAAGGTACATTAACTATGTTTTAGCATTACTGTGATATCATGTTTGGTACTCTAGGGCAATGATCAAGTGAAATACTAGTAATTTTGTAAGTATTGCCCCTTGATTTTTCTGCACTTTTTTTTTATTCATTTCTTATGTTTTCATGAACATTTATGAATATTCAAAATTAATAATTTGCATATCCAAACATCACATAAAAGTGCTAGATCTGCAGATTAATTTGATACCAGATTTACTGTTCTAGGATGTGTTGCTGTTGAGATATGAATATTTTTTGTATGTACACTCCCAGTATTTTAAAATCGCATAATGGGTTGCCATGGAAACAATGCAATTTCATATTAACAAATCAATTTATTATTGAGGAACATAATGTTTTGCCTTTAAGTGACCTCATTGAACCATTTGACACAAATAAGAAATGCTCCTAGGGGTTCAATGTAGATCTAGGTCTAATTACCCCTTGGGGTTCTAGTTTATGCAATTGTTTTGCCTTCATTTATTAAGTTTTTATTAATATTCATGAATATGCAAATGTGATAATTTTCATATAGGACCATAAGATGATAGTATTTGTCAAATTGTATCACTGATGATATAAAAACATGCATTAATGGTGGTTTGATGATGATTTGGGGCTGAAATCAGTTATTTATGTTGTTTTTACGATTTTCCCCTTATTTTGAAGGTTTTCATGAATATTCATGAATATGCAAATTAGGTAACTTGCATCTCAGGTCATGTGATAAAAGGCATATGTCTAACCTTTAATTTGGTACCAAGATTAGAAGTATATGATAAGTATCAGCTAAGATATGATTGAATTTGTATGTACACCTCTACCCGTAATAATTGCATTAAGGGTTGCCATGGTAACCATGCAATTTCGCATTGCCCAAATGTGTTTATTTTTCAGAAACATTGTTTTCTCATTCATGTGGTCCTTAGAAACAATTTGGCACCAATGCAAAATTTTCCTTAGGGTGCAAGATATGTCAAATTGGATTATGTGGTAAAGGGTACCCCATTTCTGTGCTAATTTAAGAAATTGCCTACCCCCAGGGTATTCCGTTACGCATAGCATTTTTGTGTACCAGCCGATTTTTTTAAGAGTTTGATTTTTGAATTCAGCATACTTTTCTACATAAGAACACACCTTCAAACCTTTTGGCCTCAGTCACTTGATTAAAAGTATTGCTGGCTCTCTGACTACTATAATTTACTAAGTTTGTCATAGCTCTAGAAAAGACACTTTTATCCAAACTTAACTGATAATAAGGTCTCAATGAGTAGCCCTGAATCGCTCACCTGAGTTCTTGTCACAAGGAGAGGGTGTTAACAACAAAATATAAATCCCATTTCTCAAACACCTTAGTCCATCTTGGGTAGCACTCAAACCATAATCAAAGACTACCAATTCACTAAGTACAATCAAGATATTATTATCTGCACAATATCTGCACACTTTCAATGTCCGACCTTTTTACCCAGCCCAAAATGTCAGTGGTGTGCATAATGTCAAACTTGCATAATGTTCTACAAGTCCTTCCCTTTAATTTGATATGCAACATGACCTACTTCAGAAAAAAATGTTTTGACCTTTTGACCCCATCTGGGGGCAGTGGGTGTATAAAAGGGCAGAATATTTGCTTGCATTGTGTTCTCTGCTCCATTTTGGCCCCAGGGGCATAATTTGAACAAACTTGGTAGTGGTCAAGGCTTTAGTCTTTTAGGTTTCAGACAAGAAGATTTTATCATGTTTTCCCTATATAAGCCTATGTAAAACATGTGACCCCGGGGTCCCAGGAGCATAATTTGAACAAACTTGGTAGAGGTCTACTAGATGATGCTTCATAAAAAATATCAAGGTTCTATCAAGACAAAAAGATTTTTAAAGTTTTTATCTTGAAAATCTATTTTTTAGCCCATGTGACCTAGATATGCAACGGACCTGAACCATTTGAACAATTATAAAAGAGGGCCATATAAGAATCATTCCTGCCAATTTTGGTCAAAATTTCATTCAGTAGTTTAGGAGGAGATGTCATTTAAGTGAAATATTAACGGACAGATGACAACAGACAAAGACCTATCACAAAAGCTCACCTTGTCACTATGTGACAGGTGAGCTAAAAATAAGTAGAATTTTAGATTTTCCTTTCATCTAGGGCTACCTTATTTACCCTGAATACACAGACTGTTACAGACAGCATCATACAGATTAAATCCAGATCAGTCTGTTCCTGATAGAGCAGTAGAATTGGGGTTTCATACCTCTATATAAGAGTGTGTAATCAAAAAATAATTTTCTTATTTTCAAACCAAAACATATGTTGTGGGTACTCAAAAGAACCGTCTCAATGAGACGGTTCTTTTAAGCACCCAAAACATATTTTAAAACTGATGGGTAAGAAATTATCCTCAATTTTAAGCTTAAAAAATAGTCTATCTGCACCTAATGGTCTATTACCCTGTTTGCCATTCAGTGACTACATTTAACTCATGTCTGAAGCAGTCCAATAAAGTGAACCTGATATGTATTTTAAGAATTTAAGCCAATCTTAGACTAAACCAACAATACGACTTCTGTTCGCAGCAAAAACAGGGTTGATGCCCAGGCTGAAATGTCTTTGCTGGGAACAGAGGTAATTTTGTTACTGCACTGACTCATTTTAGGTGTCAGAATATTTAGGTTAAATATGGTATTATAGCACCCTAAAAATAGATTATCAGTTTTAAACTATCCCCTATTACTATACTATAAATACAAAAGAAGCTCCCTATGTTTTGTACTAGCATGCTGCTTACGTGATTTAGCTTTAGTGCCTGAAAAATAACCAGAAATATGTTAATCTTTAAAACTCCTATCATGAATGCTGCAGTTAATACACTTGTAGCTTCTTTAAAGACAGGATTTTCATGCCGGGGTCTGGTTCCATGTAGACTGACAATTTACTTGTACAGGTAAAGGTTTGAAAATTATTCAGCCAATCAGGGGACAGGAAATGGCTTATATGACAACTTAATTGGTTATCTGGAATTGTTATCTGTATGCTATAGATATCTCAGGGTAGGGAGTTTTGATGTACCACATGCAAAATCGGGAGGAAACTTGGTATTTTTTTGCACAGGTAAATAGGGTTTTCCTAAGTATCCATTGATTTGCGCACCGCTTTCTAGACAGACGTTTGCAAAGATTAAATAATAAGATTTCTCGCACACCAGATCGAGATTTCCTTTATTTTTGCCAAAAATAGAAAATTCTATTCTCATATATCCCATACCAACCTGTGGGGAAGGTAAAAACCGAACAGCCCGCATGCCGGCCGCAAGTTAATCTGTGATGTCAAATTTCATGTTAAAATGATTTCAGCATGTCACATGCATGTTGCATCTCAACATATTTGCCTTTTTCATGTTTTTCCAATATAAAATGAGGTATTTAGTGGTGAGCAAGAAAAAAATCCATCATGAATGTGAGGGTGGGATAGAAAAGTCTGTCCCTCGCGATCATCGTTTGTGATCACTCGGCAAGCCTCGCGATGCCAATTGGTGATCCTCAGGACAGAATTTTCTATCCCACCCTCACACCCATGGATGGATTCTTTTTGTTTGTTTGATTTGATTCTTTACTTCCCAGTCAACAATTTTTCAGTTATACCAGGAAGGGTCTTCCTGGGCAGAACCAGTACTAGCAAGGATAAATGTGTCTTGCTCAAGGACACAACACAGTGACGACTTGAACCTGCTGCCCCTCGGTCTTGAGTCAAGCACTCTACCACTGAGTCACTGTGGATTCTTATTGTCTGCAAATGCTAGTTATTACCTTATTCAACCTAATAAGCAAACTGCAAATAACTTTTTCAAACTTTCATACCCTCTTTGGAAAACAGTGTTGGTCCAGATCTGCTGGCCTCATTAGAAGCAAGCTGACCAGGATCCACACCATTTTTAATCCACATAATGAATCTATATTATCAATAAAATTGCACCACTGCAATGTATCATTGCTGAGATGCTGAAAGCTGGTGGTGAGGTGGGCATATATATGCATCTAGAGTTGTTGACAGAGCTAACTGAGATGGTCTTCTGCAATGGTATGATTCCTAGGGACTGACAAGAGAGTGTCATCTTGAACCTTTAAAAGGGTAAAGGTGATGCTCTGAAGCAGGGAAACTATCGCTACCTGAAACTCACAGATCAGGTTATGAAGTTGCTCGAGCATGTGCTGGACTCCTTCATTCGCAAGATGGTAGACATTGACTTCATTCATAAGGACTGGCTGACGTCTCAGCCGCTATATTGTTTCATCTGCGAGGTGAAAAACTCAGAGCACCTTGGGTTTTAACCGCAGGATTTAAGATTCATATTTGAAAACTTTGACTGACAATATATCAAAACCTAGCAGAGAAAACCCACAAACAACGGGAATATGTTGTAGGAAGCAACTTAATTCTTAGATTCTTTTATGTGGTTTGTGTGAGAAAATTATTTATTTGGTAATAGCTGAAAATTGGCATCTTTCAATGATAAAGACCGAAGCTAGTACCTCGAAATAGCAGTGCTAGGTGGTGCATTAGATAACTGTTTGTGGTTTCTTTTGCCAGAAGAGTTCTTTGCTGACCTTATGAATGCAGCTTGGCTTTGTACTGGGTTGAGGCACCACTGATGCTTCAAGTACACCGCTGCAAACAAGCCACTTTACTTTGCCTTTGTTGACCTGGAGGCTGCTTTCGATCATGTACTGGTGGGCCTAAGGAGTTTGAGAGTCGAGGAGTGGGCTATACATGTCATCCGGGAATGTACATGGATGTTGGAAGCCGGGGTCGTGTCCACCCCCAGTACAGAGGGGAGTTTGGGACAGGGAAGATTTTGGGGTTGGATTCAGTGTGCATCAGCGATCTTATCTCAGCCCCTTGCTTTTCATACTTGTGCTGGTGGCCCTGTGGCACCAGTTCCGTACTGGTGTGCTCTGGGAGCTTCTGTATGCCGTTTCCTTGCAGTAATGACAGACTCATTGGAAGAATGCATTGCTAGGTTAAAGGCATGGAAAGAGGGTATGAAACACAGGGGACATAGAGTCAACATGAAGAAGACAAAGATCATGGCCTCGGGACCTGTGCTAGACCTTCTTTGTGACTCTGATGTGTTCGCGTGTGCCGTCTGTCAGAGTGGTGTTGGTGTGAACTCTATTCAGTGCTCGAAGTGTAGGCTCTTGGTGCACAAGAAGTGCAGTGGTGTCAGAGGAAGACAGAGGAAGATTTGTTGAGGATCCAGACTGGATAGTCAATATGACCTAGAGGCACACCTTGGCCATATAATAACCTGTATCTCATGAACTGGCCATATATACCTACCACATTGAGTTTTTCTTGACCAAACTGTTTTTCTCTTTCCAGCTGTTCTATTTCAGCTTGAGACATAACAAGTGTGGTTTCTAATTGTTTTTTATCTTTCTGCTCAGTCCGAGATTTTCTTTTCTGTTCTTCCTCATACTCTCGTTGTGATTGACTGAAATGTTAAAAGCAGTGGTTCAGAACAGGCATTTTTTACTAACAAGACAAATTTCCAGGTAAAATTATGGCCGATCAAGTGTAATGTCCTATCAACTAAGAATAGATGTTCATGTACATGTATATTTCAGTCTCTGGAGAATATGTTTAAGTTTATCCTCACTGAATATGGAAAGAATCTAAGGTGGACAAATATTTAAGGTAAAAGTGATTTAGCCCTTTGTATACTGGAAAACCCAGGACTTTAGTTAAGAGTGCATAACGAAAATTTATTTTTCTTATTTCTCAACTAAAATATGTGTTGTGGGTACTCAAAAGAACTGTCTCAATGAGATGGTTCTTTTGAGCACCCAAAACATATGTTAAAACTGATGGGTAGGAAATATTTACATCTTAACGCTGAAAGTTTTTGTTTATCTAAATGTGTGAAAACCATAAACAGATAATTTGGCAAACACTGTATACCCTGATCAAATGCTGCACTAGCTGCATGCCCAAATAGACCTGGACAAACATGGCAGACCCAGATCAGACTGCTTCTGAAGAAGCAGTCTGGTCAGAGTCTTCCCTGTTTGCTGCTTTTCAATGTTTACCAAAGTACATGTTTTTGGGTTTCCAGCAAACAAGTACTTTGGCAAACATTTTAGACTGATAAAAAGCTGCACTAGTTGCACACCAAACAGGGCAGACCCAGATCAGACTGCTTCTGAAGAAGCAGTCTGATCAGAGTCTTCCCTGTTTGCTGTATTTCTCTGTTTACCAAAGTACTTGTTTGTTTTTTGGTTTCCATTATTTAATTGGTAAACATACGCTAAAATCTTTTTCATGATTTCTTCATCGTCATCTAGAGGAGCACCAGACGCAGCCTGTTGTTGTGACTTGCTTTCTCCCTCTTGTAAACTATCCGGCAAGGAGCCTGTCGTCTGTATGATGAGCATGAGGGCTTGTTGTTGTAGTTCGATATTCTTCTGAACCATCATAGGAACAAATATTGTAAAGTCATCCATTGCTAACACTTGCTCAAACAAACCCTGTCATGCAGAAAAAATACATAGAAATACAGGTAATTAAGATATATTCTATCCATAACTGAAATGCTGGGTAATTTTTCATGCTTTTGTTGTCATCTGCTGACTTATTTCTAAATTAACCTTTTCAAACAAATTATTTCAGGAACCAGATCAGGACCAACGTTCATGCAGCAGCAGAGTGCAGTGTCTAAGAGCATTAGACTGGGGATCGAAGGGTTGCTAGTTCGAGCCTCACTGCCAGCAAGAGTCACTGTGTTGTATCCTTGAGTGAGACACTTTACCTGCTGCTTAGAACTAGTTAAACCCAGGCAGAACCATCCCGACATGACTGAAACTTTTTTGAATTGGAAGTAAAGAATCAAATCAAAAAGGACTGGCATTCTGTCAGTCCTGATCTGGGTGCAGACTGTTTGCATGGGTAATCAGCAGAGGTAAAAAGTCAATGGAAGATGCAGGCAAGATTTATCAATCCAGGCCCCCCAGATCAGACGGAGTAGCTGAAAGCTATTTTCTTATTTCTCAACCAAAACATATAGGCACGTTGCTGAAATTCAAATATTCGAAAAAACTTACCTCATTGTCATAAAGGATGAAACAGGTCCTAAATTCAAGATAAATGACTCTACTTTATTTCTGATTGGGTCGTACGCTCAACAATTGGTAGCATCATATTAAAAAATGGGGAGATAACTCAATGTTTGCAAAAACCAGACACGTAAAGTACGGTTTTTAAACTAATATTGTATTGACAAAAAGACGTTCTTTTTCGCAAATTATTTTATTTTCTAGAAGTAAGTTTACTGTCATTTATATTTGTATGAATTTTATTGATTTTTATAAATTTGAACATAGAATTTTGGGGGGATAACTCTTACTACCCTATAAAATTTAATATTTTCCTCTATATCATTCCTTATAATACCGTTATATTTAATCAGAACCAGCAAAACTTCATAATTTCTAAAACAAGTCTCTTTTCGCTCTTCAAAAACATGATTTGCCGCATCCTGATATGCCTGACGGCTCAGAAATTTGCTACTAAAGTTGCCACCCCTGTGTGGAAAAAACAGCGTTTCAGTGCATTTTTCCAATAAACTTGATACGAGCATAGGAGATTCGCTGATTTACTTTGTGAGAAAATTTTCATTATCGTCCTAAATGATGAAACATGCCTCAGTTAAAGATAAATATATCTGTACTATCAACCTGTGAAGATAGTACGTTAATATCGAGTATCGTTATCTATAAAATGGGGAGGTAACTCTGGTACTAGAAACAATGTAAAACCAGCATAGATGAGCGTCGTTAAGTACTTCCTTGAAATATTGCTTCTCTGCTTTTTTTAAATTTTACTCACACAAATGTCTATCTGTTTGAAATATATAGTCTCTCTTTCTTGAATAGATAAAATAGAATTTCAGAAACAGCAATATGACGCTCTTATTAGATATTAATATTATCTAATTTACATATTCAAGAATATTAATGAAAAAATAAGAAATAAGAAAAATTGTAGAATACATTAAGGGGTGTCACCTACAATATTACCTATATGTCGCTGTTAATCATTCTAGACTAAGAATCGTGGTACCAAACTAAAGTTGATACATTGGCAAAATGACCAACTGAATAGATATACGAATTATCTAATTTGCATACTCATGAACATTAATGAAAACATACGAAATAAGAGAAAATTGGTTGAATACCTACAAAATTACCACTACACCAACTTCTAACTATCTTATCCTTAAAGATTTGGTACCCAATAGAAGTCGAGACTTTGCCATTTGACTAAAAGCATTAAATATACGAATTATCTAATTTAAATATTCATGAATATTAAAATAAACGTAAGAAATAAGAAAAAATTGCTAGAAAACTTAAGGGGGTATACCTACAAATTGTCCTATACGTCTACTGCTTACTAGCCTAGACTACAAAACTTGGTACCAAATAAAAGTTGAGACATTACCATTGACCAAAATAATTAAATATGCAAATTATCTAATTTAAATATTCAAGAGTATTAATGTAAACATAAGACATAAGACAAAATTTGTAGAAAAATAAAGGTGGTATACTTTCAAAATTACCAGGACGCTAGCTGCTAACTATCCTATCTTGCAAAACCTGGTACCAAATAAAGGTGAGACATAACCATTTGATCAAAATGATGAAATATACGAATTATCTAATTTAAATGTTCATGAATATTAATGAAAGCATCAGAGATAAGAGAAAATTGGTAGAAAAGTTAAGGTTGTATACCTTCAAAATTACTTATATATCTACTGCTAAATATTGTAGACTACAAAACTTGGTACCAAATTAAAGTTGAGGCATTGTATTTTGACCAAAATGAATAAATATACGAATTATCTAATTTGAATATTCATGAATATTAATGTAAAAATTAGAAATAAGAGAAAATTAGTAGAAAAATGAAGGTGGTATACCTACCAAATGCCCTATTGGTCTGCTGTTTATTAGACTAGACTATAAAATTTTGCACCAAATAAAAGTTGAGACTTTGCCATTTAACCAAAATTATTAAATATGCGAATTAACTAATTTATATATTCATGAATATTAATGTAAACATAAGAAATGAAAAAAGTCAATAAGCAATGCTTATTAGATACCCCCCGCACAGTAAGAGTCAGTGAAAAAACTTGGCAAGTTATAGTTCGAACAAGAATACCTTAGTTTTGATAAGAAGATTTCAGTAGAATCTGTGCAAACAAAAATTATAAACTCCTTCATGCATATGTTCAATGTGTCTACATTCAAAAGCTGTAGTAGGAGTTGATCGGCCCATAAAGGCACTATCCATGCATATACAAAAGCCATATAAGGGAATAATTGTCTAAGTTCAACAAAACTTATAAACTCCTTCATGCAAATGTTCATTGTGTCTACATTTTATTGACAAAGTATCAAATTGCTTCATCAAAAGCTGTGGTAGGAGTTGATCGGCCCATAAAGACGCTATCAATGCATATACAAAAGCCATATAAGGGAATAATTGTCTAAGTTCTCACAGCTGTCAATTTGTCAAAATTATTTTTTGTGAACCAAACTCCTTCATGCATATGTTCAATGTGTCTACATTGTATAGGCAAAGTTTCAAATTGTTCCATCAAAAGTTGTGATAGGAGTTGATCGGCCCATGAAGGCACCATCTATGCATATACAAAACCCTTATTAGCGAAAAATTGTCTAAGTTCTCACAGCTGTCATTTTGTCAAAAAATATTTTTTCTAAACCAAACTCCTTCATGCATATGTTAAATGTGTCTACATTGTATAGGCAAAGTATCAAATTGCTCCATAAAAAGCTGTGGTAGGAGTTGATCAGCCCATAAAGGCACCGTCTATGCATATACAAACACCTTATTAGGGAAAAATTGTCTAAGTTCTCACAGCTGTCATTTTGTCAAAAATTATTTTTTTCTGAACCAAACTCCTTCATGCATATGTTCAATGTGTCTACATTGTATAATAAAAGTATTAAATTGTTCCATCAAAAGCTGTGGTAGGAGTTGATCGGCCCGTGTATGGCCTATAATAGCATAAGCATAAAGCACTATATTAAAAGGCATTTAGAACTACAAAGGGAAATAACTCTAATAGAATTGGCCCCTAGCCCTTACTTTTTTGTCTAAAGTATTTGTCTTGCATATATGAACATGTTTGCAAGGTTTGATGAAAATCCAGCAATGACTCTTCGAGTTATTAAGGAAACAAAGCGTTACGGACGGACGCACGCACGGATGGACAACGTGAAAACAGTATACCCCCTACAAACAAAGTTTGCGGGGGGTAAAATAAGAATAAATTGGTATAAATATTAATGGGGTATACCTACAAAATTACATGTACTCCAGCTGCTAACTATCCTAGACTATAAAAATTGGTACCAAATAAAAATTGAGACATAGCCATTTGACTAAAATGATTAAATATACGAATTATCTAATTTAAATATTCATGAATATTAATGAAAACATAAGAAACAAGACAAAATAAGTAGAAAATTTAAGGTGGTATACATACAAAATTAACACGATGCTAGCTGATAACTATCCTTGTTGTATATTCTGCATATAAACTCTGCAACATGATACGATCTTAATAAGGGCCCAGCCTGTAGTATAAAACTACCTGGCTGCTTCTGCTGTCCGCTTATTCTCTTAGTTATCATCTCTCTTGTAGTTCGTATAGCTTTACTAATAAATATATTAGCAGCATACAGGCGTGTTCATTTCTACCTGTCTCAGGATAAAATATGGTGTCAGAAGTGACTTACTGGAATATTGCTTAACCGAATTAAAGTGCGTGACAATTAACACCTATTAGACTTGAAATTTTATTAGTGAAGTTTAAATTAACAGAAAATGGCTAGTTTTCAAGTAACCCCTCCAGATCAGTTTGACTTTAAAAAACCAGCAGATTTCGAGAAATGGTTTGTGAGGTTTGAACGGTTCAAAACTGCTAGTGGTCTTTCAGAAAAATCTCAAGAACAGCAAGTAAACGCCTTGGTTTATTGTATGTGGAAAGAAGCAGATGACGTTTTAAAATCGTTTGGATTATCAGATGAAGAGCAAAAAGTTTATACAACGGTCACAGGAAAATATGTGAACTATTTCAATGTTCGAAGAAATACAATATTTGAACGTGCAAGGTTTAATTTAAGAAAACAAGAAGAGGGGGAGTCGGTGGATCAGTTTATTACATCTTTGTACACGTTGTCAGAACATTGTGATTATGGTGAATTAAAGGACCAGTTAATCCGGGACAGAATTGTTGTTGGACTCAGGGACGCTAAAATTTCTGAGAAATTACAATTGGATCCTGCTCTGACGCTTGAGAAAGCTGTCACACAAGCCAGGCAGAAAGAAGCAGTCCACGAGCAGCAGTCTATAGTAAGGAGTTATGTTCTGTCGGAAAATAAGATTGACTCTGTTAAATTCCGACAGAGACACAGCCAAAACACACAGAGAAGACACACAAGGGATAAGCCAAAGACACAAAACGGCGACAAGCCTAGATGTACCCGTTGCGGAGCCGTACCGTCACATAGTCGGAGTAAGTGCCCAGCTAGGGATGCAAAGTGCCGAGGTTGCGGTATAAAAGGACACTGGGTTCGATTTTGTCTTTCCAAGAAGGTGCACGAGGTCGACGATCGAGATGGGGAATCCGACTATGAATCCGATGCATACCTTGGGACAATCGACAGTGAAAGTGCAGTGCTAAGTTCAATTAGTTCAAATTCAGATGAACCATGGATTATTGACCTCAAGGTAGGACAAGGTTTTATCAGATTTAAAATCGATTGTGGTGCCGATGTTACGGTCATATCAGAGGATATGTACCTTAAAATTGGCAAGTTACCTTTAGAAAAAAGCTCTAAAAGGTTATACGGTCCTGGTAATGTACCACTGAAGGTCATGGGTTCGTTTACTGCAAAGCTCGAGACTAATGCAAGCTCAGCGGTCGAGCGTATCTACGTCGTTAAGGGGCTAGATCGATGCCTGTTAGGTCGACCAGCTATAACCAAGCTAGATTTGCTTGAGTTTAAACATGGAAACGCTAGTTTGAGCGAAGTAATAACCTTGGAAACCGTTAAGTCGAAATATCACAATTTGTTTAGGGAGCTAGGCGAAATGAGTGGTGAGTACCACGTCACGCTTAAAGAAGGAGCGAAACCGTATGCGCTTTCAGTTCCACGTAGAGTCCCTATTCCTCTGCTTCCGCAGGTGAAGCAAGAGCTCGAAAACATGGAAAAAACGGGCGTTATTTTCCGAGTTGACCAACCCACAGATTGGTGCGCGGGTATGGTCGTAGTGCCTAAACCTAACGGTAAAATAAGAATCTGCGTTGACTTATCACGTCTCAACGACAGCGTCAAATGTGAAAATTTTCCGTTACCTAGAATAGATCAAAGCTTAGGTCTTCTTGCCGGTGCGAAATGGTTTAGCAAAATTGACTTAAATCTAGGATTTTGGCAAACACGTCTGTCAGATGAAAGTAAGTTGCTCACTACTTTCATAACGCCATTCGGTAGGTTTGCGTTCAATCGTCTAGTCATGGGTCTGTCCAGTAGTAGCGAATATTTTCAGAAAAGAATGACCCAACTGGTAGAATCGATTGAGGGAGTATTATGCCAGACAGATGATATTCTCGTATTTGGTCGAACAGAGGCTGAGCATGACAAAAGGTTGCATGAAGTGCTCACGCGGTTGCATGAAGCAAATCTGACCATAAATCCGTCAAAAACTGAGTTCAGAAAAACATCAATAAAATACGTTGGTCATATTATTGGACCCTCAGGCATTTCGGCGGACCCCGAACGGGTCCAGGGGATCAAAAACTTGGAAGCCCCTACTGACGTGCACGGTGTGCGCAGGCTATTAGGTATGGTAAATCAGCTAGGTAAATTCTCGCCATTGTTAGCTGAACATTCGAAACCAATCCGAGATCTACTAAGCTCAAAAAATCAGTTTTACTGGGGTCCAGATCAGCAGAAAGCTTTTGACTTAATCAAGCAATCACTTACAAATGCACCCGTACTTGCGTTGTACGATCCGAATCGTTACACAGTATTAAAAACAGATGCGAGTAGTTATGGACTAGGCTGCGTGCTGTTTCAGAAACAAGACGACGGAGACATGAAACCAGTAAGTTTCGCATCTAGAGCCCTGTCACCGACAGAGCAGCGTTACTCCACCATTGAAAAAGAGGCCTTAGGAGTCACATACGGTTGCGAGAAAAATCGTGATTTTCTCATTGGAAAAACTTTTCATATTGAAACTGATCATCAGCCGCTTATTTCATTGCTTGGCGGTCACAAAGACCTGAGTGATTTGCCATTACGAATTATGCGTTTTAGAATGAGACTTATGCCTTTCTCATACACTATTTCCCCATGTCGCGGGAAAATCCTTGATTATACCTGATATGCTTTCAAGAAACCCTGTAATTCATTCATTGACTTTGGAGGAGGAGCAACATTCCTCAGACACCGAAAATTATGTTGACATGGTTATAAGACACTTGCCAGCCACAGATCTTAGACTTCAAGAGATAAGGGAAAAGCAAAGTCAAGATGTTATTTGTCAAACTCTAGCCAATTTCTGCAATAATGGGTGGCCTGAAACAAAACATAAGGCATCCGAGATAGGAAAAGTGTACTGGCATTTGAGGGGCGAGATAACAATAAATAAAGGCTTATTAATGAAAGCAGGCAGATTATTTATTCCTACAGAAATGAGAGCAGATATACTCACCAAAATTCATGGCGCGCATCAAGGAATAACAAAATGTAAACTGAGAGCAAGAGAGTCGGTATGGTGGTTAGGCATCAACAGTGACATTGAAAAAGAAGTCAAAGCATGCGACGTTTGCGCAAAACTTCAGAATGATCATGCCGAGCCGATGATCAGTACTAAGTTTGATGATCGGCCTTGGAAACATTTAGGGTCAGACCTTTTCTTTTGGAAAGGTCACACATACCTACTGGTTGTGTGCTACTATTCAAGATTTATTGAATTAGCAAAATTGCGCTCTTTAACAACCGAAGAAGTTATTACCCATTTAAAGTCGATGTTTAGTCGGCATGGTGTCTGCGACATATTCATCAGTGACAACGGAGGTTGTTACTCAGGGCAGGCTATGCAGAAATTCATGAAAGAATACGGTATAAAGCACATTACATCATCGCCTAGGTATCCTCTAGGGAACACGGAGGCTGAACGCGCTGTTCAAACGTGCAAACGCTTGCTTGAGAAGTCTGACGACCCGTACATTGCACTCATGCATTATCGAGCCACACCGCTCAGTAATGGGTATAGCCCATCTCAGCTTCTCTACAGCAGACAAATCAAAACTATCCTTCCGCAAAATCCAGATCGATTGAAGCCAAAAGTTATCAATCAAACCTATTTGCTTAAGAAAGAGAATGCTGCACGTGCATACTCCAAAATGAATTATGACGTCAGACATCGAGCGCGAAATATGACGCCATTACGCACAGGCGATAACGTTCATGTTAAATCATTCAATGTAGACGGCAAAGTATTAAAAGCTGCAGACCGACCAAGATCATACGTGGTCGACACACCCCGTGGTGAAATTTCGCGCAATAGGCGATATTTGGTTAGGTTGAATAAAGAAGTCGAACTTAACGACCCAACTGACCTTCAGCCGATGGTACATATGCAGGAAAGAAAAGTGCAGGGAGATTCAGCAAATTCACACAATTCAGCGATTACAGAATCTGATACACTCTTGTCCAACTCTTCTGGTCCTGAACAGCTGTCTAGTGTACCGTTACATGTATCTCAAGAAACTAGTAATAAACCATATGTAGTGACACGATCTGGGCGAATTTCTAAACCGCCCGAAAGATTACAGTATAATTAACTTGATAAGGAACGACAAAATAATCAGTGTTGCTTGTTTTATCTGTAACGAGAAACTGTGATGATAAACAGACAATTCAGTCGTGGGAATTAATGAATGAAAGATGGAACACTCAATGAACTGTTTTACGGTTACGATTTTATCAATGAACTGTTGCATACCGTAAACTCCAAAATATTGGGCTTTGAAAGGGGGGTGTTGTATATTCTGCATATAGACTCTGCAACATGATACGATCTTGATAAGGGCCCAGCCTGTAGTATAAAACTACCTGGCTGCTTCTGCTGTCCGCTTATTCTCTTAGTTATCATCTCTCTTGTAGTTCGTATAGCTTTACTAATAAATATATTAGCAGCATACAGGCGTGTTCATTTCTACCTGTCTCATGATAAAATAATCCTATCTTACAAAACTTGGTATCAAATAAAAGTTGAGACATAGCCATTTGATCAAAATGATAAAATATACGAATTTTCTTGTTTTAATATCATGAATATGAATGAAAGCATAAGAAATAAGAGAAAATAGGTAGAAAAATTAAGGGGGTATAGCAACAATATTACCTATATGTCTACTGCCAACTATCGTAGACTGCAAAACTTGGTACCCAATTCAAGTTGAGACATTGCATTTTGACCAAAATGATTAAATGTACGAATTATCTAATTTGAATATTCATGAATATTAATGAAACATTAAGAAATAAGAGGAAATTTGTAGAACAATAAGGTGATTAACGTTCAAAACAACCACTAAGTCAGCTGCTTACTATGATTAACTTCAAAACTAGATACTAAATAAAAGTTTAGATATTTTCGTTTGATGAAAATGATTAAATATACAAATGATCTAATTTGAATATCCATAAATATTAATGTAAACATAAGAAATAAGACAAATTTGGTAGATTAATTCAGGTGGTATCCCTACCAAATTACCTCTACGCCAGCTGCTTACTATCCTAGACTACAAAACTTGGTACCAAATAATAGTTGAGATACAGGTATGCGACCCTATGATTATATGTATTCGAAATATCTAATTTTCATATTCACGAATACTAAAGAACACATAAAAAGAATAAGTCAAAAATATTAGAAACCTAAAGTGGTTTGACCTACAAAATAACCTATATTTCAGCTGCCATATATCCTGGACTGCCAAACATGGTACCAAATAAAAGTTGAGATATAGCTCGGTGACCCAATGATGAATATACAAATGATCTCATTTGCATACTCATGAATATATAAGAACACATTAAAAAGAAAGAAGAACACAGAAAGATAAAAATTAGTTCTAGGCTTTACTTTGAGAATAGGATAACTAGGGACTGACATATGAGTAATTTTGTAAGTACACCCCTTTAATTTTTCCAAAATTTTCTCTTATTTCTTATATTTTGATTAATATTTATGAGTGAGAATGCTAGAAAATTTGTTAAATGGACACTTTGGTAAAAGTGCAGTGCTTTGGCATTATTTGGTACCAAGAGTGGTTGCCTAAAATAATTCGCAGCTGAGTTGTAAGTATCTTTGTGGGTACACCCTTTTATTTTTAACAATTTCCTAATGTATTCTTTAAATTTCATGAATATGCAAATTTGATCTTTAGCATACTTTAACGCTGAATGAAGCTGCTATGTCTTACTTTTGTTTTTTTATCGAGTTAGTACTTTAAGATGAGTTTCTGCTGAGATATAAGCAATTTGTGGGGAAATACCCAACTGTTTTGAAGCGCATTGTTTGTTGCCATGAAAACCACGCAATTTCACATAGCTCAAATGGGTTATTTTCAGGGCAATACTTTTACCTATTTAAGGCGGTCCCACAAAACAATTTGACGCCCACGAGAAGTTGTCCTGAGGACGCAAGGCTGGTCTAATTCTACCACTGGGTTCTAAGGGATTTAAATGCTTTTACTTTTGATATATAGATAGTGTAACACATTTTGTGGGTATGGACATTATGACGATAGTTAAATCAAAAATACTTGTCGATTCTCAAAACTCATTTCTCGTTTATCACTTTAAAAGATTGAAACTAGTTCCATATAGTGCTATGAATGAAACATTCATTATAATAGCTGGACACTAGATAAGCCAAAAGTAAGTGAGTATAAACAGGAAAAAGCACACTCACTTCTGCAGATAAACCCACGGCATCTTGAGGAAGAGCAACAGAACACTTACAGTCACAAGACATCAGGAAGACAATTAAAACAAATCAACTACCATTCTCTTCCTTGTCAAGGTGTGAACAAAAATAGATAGAAAATACAAAGAGATGCATAATAAAACAAAGACCAACACAGAACCCCCACACTTATTCCGAGGAACATTAAACAATGAATCAACAACAATGTAAGATTCTGTATGATTTTGGCAGCCATCTTGAAAACTTGCAAATAAGCCCAATAAGACGCCATTTCTCAGCTTGCAAACATTGGTTTTCGGATCAAGCATACCAAATTACCTTAAAGAAATGTGTCAGACCCTTTGTCTTCAGAAAAAAGTCCATACTTGATACTTTTAAAATTCGTATTTCGTGATTCTGTTTTCTGCGAGTATAAAAGTTATCTCCCCTTTCTTCAATATGACGCTACCCATTTCTGAGTGTGCGACCCAAACAAAAAATAAGTATAGACATTTATCTTCAATTGAAGACTATTTTCATCCTTTAGGACGATGAGGTAAATTTTCTCAAAAGCATTCAGAAACTGCGCCTAATAGTATATCAAGTGTATTGGTGAAATGCACGAAAACAGAGTATTTTTCACACGAGGGTAGCAACTGCAAGCGATTTTCCAAGGCGTCAAGCATGTCAGAATGCTGTAAATCATGTTTTTGAACAGCAAATTTATATTTTTCTTCGAATTGATAAAGTTAAACTGCTAACAAAACCTGGTTGATTCCAATTAGAATTATCGAGTTTTTCCTGTATTGTTTATATTGTATTGTCAATTCAAGTCATACCATTATTGTATTTTTAATATTGAATAGCTGGGAAACAGATTTACAAAAGTCAATAGACTTTCTTCTGAATCCCATTTTTGTATTTCGAAATGATCTGTATGTGAACTTATTGCATTATATGTACACATGTTGTTATACAAAAATGAAATAAAAGTTTTAACTAAAGTTTTACGCATTTTTACATAAATATAACGGTATTATTAGAAACGATTCTATTTTATAGGGTAGTAAGAGTTATCCCTTATTAGCTATATCTGCAAATGAAGAAAATGAGCCAAATTTGATTTATAAATAAATAAAAGTTAAATTGATTTTAGAAAATAAAATAATTTACGAAAAAATAATGTTTTAAAACCGCATAACATCGTTTCGAAATTCGTACTTCACAATTCCCTTTTTTGCAAGGATAGAGTTATCTCCCCTTTTTTAGATATGACGCTACCAATTTTCGAACGTACAACCCAATCAAAATTAAAGTAGAGGCATTTAGTTTTGATTTGAGACCGGTTTCATCCTTTATGACGATGAGGTAAGTTTTCTCAAAAAGTAAGCTTTATATGAAATTCAGCAACGCGCCTAATATGTTGGGGGTACTCAAAAGAACCGTCTTAATGAAACAGTTGTTTGAGCACCCAAAACACATGTTTTAACTGATGGATAAGATAATAATTGCAATTTTATGCTGAAAAATATTGCTTAACTGGCCCTATGTCAATCAGTCTTAGATATATGAGACAGAGCACGAGAAAAACAACATAATTACCAGTCATGTAGGCTCATCAAAGACCTAGATCGACTTGGGCATTTGCCCAGGTTGATCAGTCTTCGCTATCCACACAAAAAAAGAGTTCTCAATCAGCTTATCATTAAGTAAGGTAGATGTTCTAAAATTTTATTTGATTTGATTCTTTACGTCCCAGTCTACAATATTTCAGTCACGTCGTGATAGACCTTCCTGGGTTGAACCAGTACTAAGCTAGGATTAATGTGTCTTGCTTAAGGACACAACGCAGTGACACCGATGAGACTCAAACCCACGGCCCTTCAGTCTTGAGTCAAGCACTCTACCACTGAGCCACTGCGTTCCCTATCTAAAATTTTGAACACTAGTGGCCTGCCAAATAGACCTAGACAAACAGTGCAGGTTCAGATCAGAATCTTCCCTGTTTGCTATCTGAAAAGCATTTTGTGAATTCCATAAATTTTAATTTTTCAAAATTCTAAACATTAAGTCAACTCTCTTTTGAAAAGAGTGTAGAATCAGATAAGCTGGCTTCTAATGATTTAAGCCAGCTAATAATGAGCTGAGCCACTCTTTATACTCAAAATTATTATGCCTATTTTATATATACACCCCAACAGATTAACTATCAATTCATAGTGAATTTTTGCAAGTATTCTTTACAAATCACTTAATAGGGTTAACATGGTTAAAGCTGATAATAATCATATCGAATTGTCTGAAAATTATCTGACAAACTTCATTGTTGAATACCAAATTTTTTACAGAAGTTAGAAAGTTAGTTCAGAAACTGTTTCCTCGCGGTTCTACTGGTGATTATGGGGCTTTTGAAGCATGTATGAAATGGCAATCAAGACAATATCAGTGGTCTAGATGAGGATTTGGACCAATGGGTATTTCACCCCCTACTTTTTAATTTAATGAGTATTTTACTCCATATTTAAAATATCAAATTGCAGAAAATGCAAAGCCTTGTAAAAAGACCCAATATTTGCCTAACATTTCACCACATAAAATGAATATCAGCACTGAAACCTCAAACTGCAAAGGGTATTTTTACCCTTCAATTTAATTTTCAATGCTGAATTCCAAAAAATCAATGCTGAAATACCCTTTAACCCCTCTTATCTGGAACCCTGCAATATTGTTATGAGATTTTGAAAAGGTGCATGGGAAAATGTTCCTAGATTCCTTTTTACCCTTTACCTCATGGACACGCCTTCTGACACTTTTGCAAACAGAGCAGACCCAGATCAGGCAGCTCTTGTAAGAACTGCCATATCAGGGTCTACTCTGTTTGCTTATGGAAATATAACGTATCTGATCCTACACTAGCGGACCTGACAAGAAATTTCATTGTTCTATGCACCAAAATGAATGTTAATTTATATAATTATTCACAGTGGGTGGAGCCTAGTATGACTATTCATGAAGGAAAGGGTTAAAATCATACCTTTCATGAATAGTGGAAGTCAGCTCAGTTTTTATTCTTGATATAAAACTTGTATAGAAACAACTTAAGAAATAATCAATGAGATTGAGAAGAGCTTTTGTAAAACATTTCAGAACCTAACAAAGGGCCAATCAGAAATAATAATGAAATTACACCAATTGATTGACTGAATTAAGAAATTTGTCTAGTACGGTAAAACCTGTGTAAAACGGCCACTCAAAAATAGACAGAACAAAGATCTTAATAACAATTGGTAGCTTAATGAAGGTCGAAAATATTGCAGAATGCTCCCATTGGAGCATTCTGCAATACTTTTGACCTGCATTAAGCGATAACAGATCTTGAAAGCAAATTTTTGGCCTTTTACTGTATAGTGTAAACAACACATAAAGAACTCAGTGTGTGCATATAAGAGCATGTGCGTTTATTAGGTTGAATATCAGGGTTATCGGTCACCCAATTTTTGGGCCGAAATTCGGCCCCATTCCCAAAGCCAAAAAGTATGTTTTATCACAATTCAACAAAAAAAAAATTCCCAATTTTTTTTTTCTTTTTTTTTTTTTTTTTTTGGGGGGGGGGGGGGGGGCGGGTTCTCCATCTTTATAATACAAATACAGAACACATTGTTACCTATTTACAGTTTCACAGAATAATAGAATGCAATCACAATTGCTTCTTTCTCTCCCTTTTCTCATAGTACACTAATTAACATTCATTATAGCAGTTTAATTATTGGAATCAATCTAGCAATGGAATTGTGATACATAAGGGTGATGTCAAATTTCCCAATTTTAGTCAAAATGCCGCTAATATTCCCAATTCCATAGGCCCCGGCCCCATTCCCAAAAAGGGGTGTGAGAGCCCTGAATATTGGGCCTCATTGCATCATCATTATAACTGAAATATGTGGGTTCAATATGGTAACTCAGAATAAGATTATTTATACCATAAAACTGTCTAAGGTTTTCTCATGACTTGGCATTTATGGTTTATACATATACTATAAAACTTGCAACATTTTACTTTGGTTTCAACAAAAACATGTTGTTGTACTCATTGGAAGTATCTCAATGACATGAGTATCCACAAGATAATGTACTATTGCTGGAGAAATAGGCTACAGTTCAGTCGCGTTTGGGGTCCATAGGAATGGAACATGTTAGAAATTATTCATGTAATTTTGGGACAATTTTACAAAGGAATTATAGGAAAATGACCATTTAATGGGCATTTTCCTATAATTTCTTTGTAAAATTCCATGGTAAAAATATCTGGGAGCCACAACATGACCCTGGTATATCCAAATCTGTATTACAAGGAGGTATGTTATAAAGGTACTTCACTGTAAAGGTAAGATAACTACCTGAAATATTTCTCTAAGATCTTGTTTTGAGTTCATGTCTGTAAGAGCTCTAATAACTTCCTCATGGGACAGATGAGTGTCCTTGGTGAAGGCATCCAGGAGAGTTTCAACCTGCAAAATATATGTAGAAACTAGGAATGGAACAGTTCATGAGATTCACACTCATAGGGTTAGATAAACAAAATTGTTGAGCATAAAATTGTAATATTTTCTTACCCATCAGTTTAAAATATGTTTACAGTGCTCAAAAGAACTGTCTCGTTGATCTTTTGAGTATCCTATACATATGCTTGGTTGAGAAATAAGAAAATTAAATTTTTGGTACATACTCTTAACTAAAGGCCTGCAAACTAAATGTTTTGACAAAACAGGTCTCAGAAAAGCATACAGAAGTCTGAGTAGAGTCTGTTAAATCCTTGAGACTAGAGGTTTTATTTCGGATTATCAGTAGTTCGAATTATAGGGAGGTACACATAACAATATATACCCCCAAAAATGAAAATTATCAGATTTTTTTCTATCACACATATGTTTTGGGTGCGTAAAAGAAACGTCTCCCTCAGACGTTTCTTTTACACACCAACAACATAATTATGTTTTACAGACAGTTATAAAAATAGTTCATAAATAGTCCTGTATTCTCTAAATCAATGATTTCTAAAATGTAATTCAAGTTTGCAAGTATTATTTGAACAATCAGAGTGCAAATTATCGAGGTTTTACTATATATCTGACAAAGCAGAGTTCCTGTTTGCCATTCTGTCAGAAAGGTCACTTCTATTTTAGACACCTCTATAGGTCCAGCTAAAAAACAACATTTGAGCGCAAATTATTTTCTTACCCATCAGTTTAAACATGTGTTTGGGTGCTCAAAAGGACTGTTCTTTTGAGTACCCACAACAAAATGTCTTGGTCAACAAGAAAGAAAAAAATATTTTCAATTACACTCTTATATCTGAACTTGGTAGTTAAATGGCATTTTAGGTATTACTACCTTCAGACTGAAAACAGTTTTACCATACTAACCATGAATATTTTGACCTGGAAGATGTGGTCTGATCAGGGTGTTTACAGCTTGCCACTATAAATCTACAACTCATCAGATTGTCAAATGGACTTGCACTTGATAAAACATAGGTCTAGATAAATACAGGGTGGGTAGTCACGTGGTTTTTGTTCAGATACACTGCACAGATGTTCCAATACACTGTGCGAACATTCTGATTGAATGTAAGTAGATTTCTCTATGTTTTCTTATCTATACCCAGAAAGTTATACACCATTTTCCAGCCCACATTTTTCCCGATCAAACGCTATCAGGATATCCTCTTTAAGCTTCTTACTTTGAGTACAAACTCTGTCACAAAGAAAATACTTGTCGTCCGTACAGTTTATTTCTATAATTCAGGCTCGATCTTCGTCACTAAAAATTTTGTGACAGAGTCTATACTCAAAGTAAGAAGCTTTATGAGGATATCCTGGCATCGTTAGATTGGGAAAAATGTGGGCTGGAAAAAGGTGTATAAATTATGGGGTAAAGATGAAAAAACTCGGAGAAATCTCTACTTACTTTCGCTAAAAACATCGATGTGGAAAGAAGTCCGACATTTTTCCGTTCAGTGTACCCAAACAAAAACCACGTGACCACCCACCCTGAAACAGAGAATACCAGGTTCGCGTCTTTAAATATATCAAGTATACCAGACAAGGCTTTGAGAATGCTTATTGACATCGCGAGGCTTGCCGAGCCATTCAACATGCGTTCTTAAAGCCAAGGCTGGTAAGCTTGATATCAAAAGACGTTAACCTGGTATTCTCTTTATCAGTATATCCATTGGTTCACTCTTCAAACTAGCGATTATGATGTTATTATGGATGATTGTGTCGATTCAGCCTCATCGGGGACGTCATTCAAAAAGTGCAACGTCATCATGACCTGATAAAGACAAATGCCATGAGATACAAGGTTGGTAAAAAGGCAGTCAATACTCGTAAGACGCTTACCTGGTATTCTATTTATCAGTATACCCATTGGTTCACTCTTCAAACTAGCGATTATAATGTAATTATCGATGATTGTGTCAATTCAGCGTCATCGGCGATGTCATTCAAAAAGTGTAACGTCATCATGACCTGATAAAGGCACATGCCGTGAGATACAAGGTTGGCAAAAAGGCGATCAATACTCATATCGACCGGGCCAGGGGTTAAAACCGGTTTTAACTGGTCATTACTGGTCGATTGCTGGTCATTTGAAGTGGTTGATTGGCTCAAATAAATAACAGGCATACATTAATGCACATGCCTCTGTCCTTAAGACATAACTGTCAATTTTGTTCAGTTGCTACTGCAAGCTTAGGGTTCATTCTGATCTACTAAATCAGGCTTTTTCTGTGCATCTGTTTTATAGGAACTCTGCAACAGTCCATATAGCACATGTCACTTGCCATC
This sequence comes from Loripinus fragilis, assembly GCA_964019695.1. NCBI lineage: Eukaryota > Metazoa > Mollusca > Bivalvia > Lucinida > Lucinidae > Loripinus > Loripinus fragilis. The sequence continues at coordinate 8,296,682 of OZ026514.1, read as the reverse complement.
TACAAAAACGGTATACAAGATCTAAATTCAATATAGGGTCATTTTGGGAAATAGCTTGTTAATCCTAACATTTTTATAATCTGATACTGGTAAATCAAGCCAAGGCAATTTGAATTAACTCAATTTCAACACTCCATCTGATGGTAACTGTTCACCCTTATTCTGGTGAATAAGTCACTTCAAAATAAAACCGGTTAGCTAGTTTGGTTGCAATATATCATTAGTTACAAATTATACACAGACTGCATTGAAAACTGTGACCATGATCAGGTACCTTATTCTGAAGCAACAGGGGGCATATCTGTGATCAGCATGACTATGGTTATTAACTTGATTTAACACATTCAAGCGGTTTGGACTAACACCTTAATTAAAGATGTTTATATAAAGGACCATTTGTTTTGATAGCAGTTTCACACCTTGAAGACACACTTCAGAGATACACTCTTTGCATGCAGGGTAATGTTTGGGTTTTTGTTGTCTGCACTCAGATCAGCTATTGTAACTGTAACTGTTTTATGTAGATTCCGCCTTCAAAGACCCACCTCTCTTGGAGTAGTAAGGGCACTCAGATCTCAAAAAATATATAAACATAGGGTGACTCGTGGATACTACTGATTCTTCGCTTGTCTACGTCGTTTGCGTTTCGGCACAAGTCCCAGTTTCTTGAAGCGTAGGCTGTGCAGCGCATAGCATAACTGTGTACTGTGAAATTGGATTGCTTGAAGTTGAGCCACTTTAACTTAAGGATGTACAGCAAGAACAGAAGAGCAATCTATAACCAACTTAACAAGCTCGACACCCAGAGTACAAATACCCAGATCAACACATAGTGAAGCACAGGCTGATTCTATAGCTGCCACAATCGGTTGTCTATATTCCTGTAGGGCCTTACATTCCAGCAAGAAATGAGAGAGTGTTTCATCAGCATCACCGCAGAGGTTACATGTACTGTAACCTCTGATGTGATGTATATTAGATACATGTACATCTAATATATTTTAATCACTTCCACCAAAGTGAAAACCAAAACAACATCCCCATTTTTCAAATGACTGCTAAAAAATTCAATTGACCACTCAATTTTTCAAGCGACCACCAATTGACCAGTATTGACCACTTCTGGAGTATTGACCAGGACCGTTATAACTGGTTAAAACTGCCGGTTAAAACCACCCCTGGTTTCGACCGACCAACCTCGGTGTGAGAGAAAACATTTATCAGATCAACGTGTAACAATGCAATACTATAAGCAACAAAAGAAAGTGATAAAAAAAATTGTGAATATATTCTTATCTATCCGCTTTAACACATGTTTTGAGTGCTCATTGAAACAGTTAATTTGAGTATCCACAACATATATTTTTGTTGAGAACCAAAAAATAATTTGTGGTTACACACTCTTATCTGCAGGCCTGCTAAAATTTTGGTGTAAAAATAATAAGAATTTAAGTTGCCTAATATTCAGAGAAATGTGATATAACTAAATTATAACTCTTTGAGTACTCGTGTCATCTGCTGATAACCTTTGCAAACAGTTTGGACCCAGACCTAATCAGGATCCAAACTGTTTGACACTCTGATGCTATTCTGAAAAATTTTTTTGAAAAACTTAATTTTGAAAAAAAATGCAAGCAAAACTACCCAGCATGCATGCAAAGAATTTATAGTAATCAAATATTCACTCTGATTTTGTATCACAGGACTCATGAGCTTGCTTCTAAGGTGACCCCCAAAATAGGGATGTGATTAGATGTAAGAATATTTCAGGGGTGGATCCAGGATTTCTGGAAAGTGGGTTCTTATGAATAAAGGTATGGGAGTTATCTTTGCTGATTTTATCTCATTTTTCTTATAAAATATCCCATACACAACTATACTCATGTTGTAAACCCATGAAGGAAGTGTCAATCTAAATGATAGATGCAGGGGTGGATCAAGGATTTCTTGAAATGGAGTTCATATGTATAAAGGTGTGGGGGCTCGCTTTGTTGATTTTATCTCATTTTTCTTAAATAGCCCATGAAAATGAAATAATTTGGTCTCACTGAGACCAAATTATTATCCCCACGCTTTTTTAAAAAAGCGAAGGGGATATTGTAATCACCTCCGTCCGTCTGTTATGCTATCTCCTCCTAAACCATTGTACGAAATTCAACCAAATTTGGTGTGTGAGTTACTGACATGAATGGGGCGTGCAACGTCAAACTTTTTTTGGCCCCGCCCCCTGGGGCCCTGGGGAGGGGTCAAAAGGTCAAATATCATTTAATTTTAATTACAAAGTCAATTTCAAAGATTTTTATACCAAACTTTGTGTGTGTTCTCACAAATGAAAGATACAAAACATATCAGACAGGATTTTCATTCTGCTCCCTGGGTCATGCCCCAGGGTCGGGACTTTGAGGCCCTTGGGGTGCCCAGGGGGCCAAAAAAAAATTTTTTTTTCAAACATGGTCATGTGGTATATCAAATCGACGGGGATGACGAGCAGAACAGAATGCAAGTAAAATTTTTATCCTAGGGTCAAACTGGTGACCTTGAGGTGAGGTCAAATATCATTAAATTTCGGTTACCATGTCAATTTCAAAGATTTTTATACAAAATTTTGTGTGTGTTCTCACAAATAAGAGATACAAAACATGATCTTTATGCGGACGACACCACATTATACATGGTTGGTGAAACTCAAGAGTATATTGAACAAAACTTGCAGATGGCTTTACAAAATCTCTCTGAATGGTGTAAGCTCAATGGAATGCTATTAAACACAGATAAAACCAAGGCAATGTTAATTACCACCTCCCAAAAACGGCTTCATCTCAATAATGACATTTTGCATCTAACTTACAACAATGATGTTTTGAACTCAGTTGAAAATAAGAAAGTTCTTGGTGTTCGCATTGATAACAATCTTACCTGGTCTATTCATATTAATTTTATTGCTAAGAAAATTTCTTCAAATCTATGGCTATTATCCAAATTGAAGGACTATTTATCCACTGAACACAGAGTTCAATTTTACAAAACATATATTCAACCCCATATCGACTATTGTTCTACAATATGGGGAGGAACATCTCAATATAATCTTAACAGAATTTATAGGCTACAAAAAAGAGCTGTTAAAATCATTGTAAATTACCAATATGATAACATTGCCAACAGTATGGATGAGCTTAAGATTTTAAACATATATGAACGCATTTTCCTCAGGAAGGCTAAATTTATGTTTAAAGTTTCTAAATCTGTCCTACCCTCATATGTAAATGAAATGTTCTCTTTTCGACCTTTTAATGAAACGCTTCAGTCTCTAAGATCAACAGGTGCATTGGACTTTTACACTCCAAGACCACAAAAAGAAATTTTCAAACAAAGCTTAATTTATTCAGGTCCAGTTATTTGGAACAACTTACCAGACTGTTTAAAAAAATTAGAAACTGTCGATTCTTTTCATAGACATTGTATTAAATGGATGAAATCCAGTCTATCTTTCAATCTTTGAAACTGAAGCATTATGTCCGTATGACATAAATTTTGAGTGTAAAATTGTGTATATGTTTTGTTCCCCAGTTTTAACAGTTAGTTTGGTGCTTTAAAGAACTGTCTCATTGATACGCTTCTTTTGAGTACCTAAAACATGTGTTTGAAATTTGGTATAAATATTTAAAGCACTTTTATCTAGAGGTGTGATATCTATAATTGTTTATGTATATAAAGTGAGCCTGTGTGTATGTAGGTTTGAAAGTGCTCCATGCTGCTTGTATTATTTTGTATACATGTAAATCATCTTTGTACTTTATACTTGTATTCTTTTTGGCAGTAGTTTATAGAGGGCCTCATGGAAGATTAGCTTTTTTTTGCTAAATGTGTTACCCTCTGAAAATAAAGACTATTATTATTATTATTATTATTATTATTATTATTTTTATTATCAGATGGGACTTTTATTCTGTCGTCTGGGTCATGCCCCAGGGGTGGGACTTTGGGGCACTGGGGGTACCCAGGGGGTCAAACAATTATTTTTTTTTCAAACATGGTCATGAAGCATATCAAATCGACGGGGATAACGAGCAGCACAAAATGCACATAATATTTTCATCCTAGGGTCAAACTGGTGACCTTGGGGCGAGGTAAAAAGGTCAATTATCATTAACATGTCAATTTCAAAGATTTTTATACCAAACTTTGTGTGTGTTCTCACAAATAAAAGATAGAAAACATATTGAACAGAATTTTCATTCTGTTGCCCTGGGGTGGGACTGCAGGATGCTAGGGAGTCAAAAACTTTAGCGTGGGGATTTGCGATGGCGCCCCATCGACTGCGCGCTCTAGTTTCATTTTCATAGGATATCTAAAAAGCGGGGGCGGGGAGGAGTTTCAAGCGAATCACCTCTGGACCTGCCACTGAATATTTCAATACTTACCACTTTCTTATACTCTTTATGAATTTTCTTGTACTCCTGTGAATCTTCCACACTTGGGTCAAAAACTGGAAAGAAATATGATGTTGTTATAGAGTTCTTCAAGAGGAATCCAAAATTTAAACAGACATTTTCTCTAAAATGAATGTGTCAATTATCTAAAAGTAGCCAAACTTTTCCTAAGAGCTCTAGAATGACTGAGCACACTCAGGCTTTCCAACATCCACAGTTAAGATACACAGTTTACAGTGTCCCTACACTCCCAAAATTGGAGAAAACCTTAGTCCATCCTTTGGGATCCAAAATACAGTGTTTACTGCTATAACAAAAAAGGCCAAGATGACCCTAAATATTCATCTAACTTTACGGATGTCATTGTTCAAATCCATTGTAATGTTGCAGAAATTAAGCTAGAAGGCAGTTACTGACAACTGCCTTGAAAGAGAAGAGTTCCAATAAATAGACCCTTTGCATTCGGGAAACCCCTAAATGAGTACTTTTGCAAACAGTGAAGACCCAGATGAAATGCAGCATATTGCTGCATTTCATCAGGGTCTACAATGTTCGTAAAGGATTTTTTAAAAGTCACTTTTGTTTGCATCACCAATATGGCTTATCAGTTTTTCCCCTTCAATTAAGTAAGTCAGTTAGTTATTGTAACAATGCATCTGCTTGAAACAACTATCTGATAATCCTTGTGTAATTACTTTAATCGCATTGTCCATACAACAGTAATCCTGTCAATCACAGTCCACACATTGCTTCACTGCAGCTTACACATCATCAGAATCATGTGATTGTTCTTGAAACAATGGGTGGCGTCTCTTGCTGCTTGATAAGCATGGCTCAGGAGAATCGAAGCCATTTTGATCTCCAGGTGCGGTGATTCATTTACAATTTTGGGCTTATGGGTCCTGGGACTCGCTTTTTCTCATATCAATGAGTCCAACTGCAAACTTATCATCCAGAACACTATTTTTAATGACAAGTCTGCAATACTATTGCATCCTGGGACTCTCTGCAATAAAAACTTTGCATCCCAGAGACAAAATTATGCACAAAAGATGCAGGATGCGCAGGTAACAAAATCACTGCCGGTGTGTATTATTTGTCTGTTATCTACTGGAATTTTGGCATGTGCCGGTTTAAAAAAACATGCACACAGGGGACTCCAGCATGGTGATAATCAATTGTCCCCGGGAAAAAGTTTTGCACTCAATTATGTGTAATTCCGAGGTTCTGAGAGCTCTGGAGGAGTTCTTAAAAGGTGAAACTGTCATCAGCAAAATTGGTAAAGCAAGGCACACAAAAGGGCAACGCAGGGCACATAAACTTCCGGAATCCTTGTCAAGTTGATCAATGACATCAAGCATGTCAAGGAAGGGAAGTGAACAGTGTAGTGACAGTGCCATTCCTAACATCCTCGCTGTTGGGTTAACTCTTTAGCGACATGGTTAGAGTGGTTGACTGTCACGCAGGAGTTCTGGGTTCGAATCCTGGCGGACCCAGATATTTTCCCCTTGGAATTACTTCACTGGTGGCAGCGGTAATTCGGTAGCGCCTGAGTTGGCCTCTGGGAGCGTTAGCGGGATCCCCTAGGGTGTGGTTGATGCCCGGCTCTCAGGAAACAAAAGGGGGAAGAGTGTAGTGACAGTGCCATTCCTAACAGCCTCGCTGTTGGGTTAACTCTTTAGCGACATGGTTAGAGTGGTTGACTGTCACGCAGGAGTTCTGGGTTCGAATCCTGGCGGACCCAGATATTTTCCCCTTGGAATTACTTCAACAGTATGAGACTGAATGGAGTAATGAGGGCGGCATGCACCACTGAAATACAGGGCTCACCTCTAGTTTACCAGGCGCATTAAGGCATTATGGCCTCTATGAAATAAATATGGTTGATGATGAGATAACAGAAATCTGACTGGTTCAAGACTGTTAAACAGTCTGGAAAATCAGAAAATGACCAAAACAGGTGTTGAAATTCCGCTTTAATACGACCAATTGACCGTAAACTTCATCCAAATCTACATACTTACTTAAACAATTTGCCTCAATAAAGCTAGTAACAGGGACTTGAAAGAATGCACTTCCAAGAAAACATAAAAGTTCATCGTAAACCCATTCACTTCTTTTCTTTTTCTCCGACATGATGGCATCAATATCCAGGAAGTATTTGCTATAGACTGGTTTAATTTTATTTTATTTCCGGTTAGGGCTAAAAGCAAAGACCAGTTATTAACTCCCCAATCAGTTTCCACTCATTTTATTGTCGCACCAGGCTACCTGCCTGGGTTCCTTCTTTTTTTTATTTCCGATTAGGGCTTAAAGCTCAGACAGTTGTCAGTAGCTTATCGCATGAACTTGCATGCCAGATAGATTTTCTCACAACGAGATACAACAGCAGACGACAGGTCTATGTGTCTGAATTATTTGCCTTGGTTTCTGGATTATTGTGGTAAAAATGTATGGGTCACACGAGCTAGCTTAAGTATTTAAATCTTACCACCATAGAGCTTAGTAGACATCGTGCAGACCTCATTCAAAATACTTAAAGGATTAGAAGGCATTCCCTCGAATAGCCTTTTTGAACTAAATACTTCTGTCACATGAGGAAATTCTCTCAAGTTAAATAAACCAAGATCAAGATTGAACATCAGATATAATAATTTCAGTCAACGTGTGATCAATGCATGGAATCGACTTCCAGAGCGAGTAATATCATCTACAACTGTGAACGGATTCAAAAACAACCTAGATAGACATTTTCAAGAATTACATGGGATTTCTATGACTCGTCGCTTAACCCCTAGGCTGCACTTTAGGCTGTGGCCAACAGGTATAACAGGTATAACAGCTGTTGTTGTTGTATCAGGGATCCAGCTGGAAAAAGGCTCAACTCACATAGCCTTCAAGAGGCCGCCACAGCTAGCATCTGACACCCCCGACAGAACATTGTACGGTAAAAAAAACTTCCAAAAAGACTAATGGGGTTTAATGTGAGTTTCCGAACCGTACACTGGACACGAAGAGGTCACGCCAGCGTAACGGTATGTATGTTTTACCTTGTGGAAAGAAGCTGGAGTGCCCGGAGAAAAGAACCACCGTGAGCTTGCTCGGAACAGACAAACCGAAACAAGCTGCTTTGAGGCTGGTGGGGTACATTGCATCATCAGCTCGACTAAATTTACACAGGAGCCTCAGCATATGCGTCATAGAACAACATTGTTCTCAGCAAGATCCCCAAATGTAAGCAAGCGTAGGCCACACGACCTAGCAAGAACGGAATCCTGGGGGCAGTTGTTTTGAGGATCTGTGGAGAAGGATATTTATTTCCAGGGAGCTGGTGATCACTGGTAATTATTTTAGGGGAACAAACTCTTAATTTTGGGGATTTAGGGAGTCTTGCCTAGAAGTAAAATATAAATTTAAAAAAACTCACCTTAAAGGAGAAGCCTCCATATCGTTTTTTTTTTAATTTCTTTGGATTCCGGGGGTGAAGGGGGGCTATCGCCCCAGACCCACCTTGTAAAATGTAAATATATTTATTTTCGTACAAACATGCACATTGAGATTGATATTAATTCCAGAAAATATGGCGATTATTTTTTGTTATTGATGATTTATTATCCTTAAAAATGTTGATTTTTAGGTTCATAATAACGTACTTTGGAGCACTCAGAATGCGCCAGATCACACTTTTTTTCTTCATTTTTTCCGGAGCATACGTGTGTGAATCCACAACCTTACAGCATACCTACACACCTGGTATCTAATTCCCTCTCTGGTTAATTAGCTGATTTTTATTAAACCTTTGAAACATGGTGATCTTACTTGGTGAAACGGAAGTTAAGCATGCGTAAAAAGGGACCTAGTTGCAATTAAAAAAAGATTTTTATGGTTTCACTCTGTTTGAAATAATCTAGTTTTAAGCTGTTGGAAATAAACAGCCCTTCTCCCACACCAGAAAACCAAATGTCATGTCCCTAATAAAAAAAAAACAAATCTAGAGAGCATTCCTCCATACCTAGTCTACCAGGAACAGCAACAGCATTTTAAGAATGACATTATACCTTGAAACACCCCACTGAGATGGCCTATCCTTTGATGCATGGCCCACCTGTACAGCATATGTGATGGGTGTCAATGTGCCCAGGCTCATACTATCGAAATGAGCAGTAATGTCCACCAAACTTCCCAAAGAGTCTACAGATGCTTTTCTCATTCTTGTGATAATTTAATTACTTTATGTCCATTGCCCTGCAAAGACTGTGAGTGACAGGAAATTGGATCTGCTTAGTTAGAGAAATTGGTGTACAAATTGAAGAAGATTGTTGGCTCTTATAATTTTTCAGCACAGTTCATCAAAATAATTTCCCATTATATAAAGATTGGCTATAACCTTAATGCACGAGACCTGTTTCATGTTTATTTGAACAGATTTGAATTTTAATTTTGCGGTTGCATATAAATAAAACAAACAACTTTTGCTTTTTCATGCATACAGGACGTGTCCATGGTATTGCCAAATAGACAAGATGACAATAATTTTAAAGCATATCCATAACACGGTAACCCTAAATACATCCCCACCCCCTTTTAACTGATTTTAAGAGCTAAAATGGCTGTATCTTTTAAGAAAATGCGTATTTAAGTGCAAAATTTTCTTTTAAGTTTAGAGGCACACACAGTCTATTATTAAAACGAGAAACAGCCTATGTGTGTCTGTTTTTGCTAGGAAACTGGGCTTAATAAGTTATTTCATACAAGTGCCCAAATGGGTATCTACTGTATAAAATGTGTCTTGGAAGATGTTTGAAAAGCAAATTCTCAAAACTCACAGCCGACTCAATTTCTTAGATATTTAAAGTATCTATTACCGCTAAAACTGATCACCAAATATTGCACTTGAATATTTTGCATACGATTTAGTGTTGCTGTGGAAACTTTAAACCCTAAAATTTGCTATTCGAGTCGCTTCCAAAAAGTAAATATCCAACTGGAATGCGTTTATCCTAACAGAACATACTTTAAGTACCTATGTACAATATAAATGGTTCCTAGAGAATAACTTCATATCTTTTAGAGAAATTGGTCGAGAAAGATTTAGTACATTTCGTTTCAGACAGCATTTTAAACGCTTAAAATTTGACTACTCGTCTTCAGAGACTGTTTCAAACCAGAAAATAAAAATTAAGAAATATTTTCTTGATGACTGCGTATTCCTGGAGATCAGACTATCCCATGGTAATCAATTATTACCCAATATAACGAGAAATAAATGAGTAACACAATTTTCAAATTTGTTCAAATAAACATGAAACACCGCTTGTATTGTAGCAGACTGCATGCTTGGTGGTCAACCCAATCACGGTTGGCAACTTTGCTTTCCTCTTTAATTGCACGCCGGTGGGTCGGACTCTATGACGGTTCCGACTTAAAGACTTATCTATTGCCGAGATGGTAGGGGCCTGATGCTTTGGCTGTTGTCAGGTCTACCGGGGTTTACCTGTTGGATTTCTTTTGCTCCGGTATTCAGTTTTATTTACTGTCGAGTCCTTATCTTTGCTTTATCTCCTTTTTATATCTTGATTTATATACTGCCCAACAAAAGTTTAGCACGGACTTTTTTTTATCGCGCCCACGTTTGAATGTTTATGAGACCTTTCATTTGTTGTAAATCAACAAGTATGGGGATCTTAAAATTAATGAATTTTTGTGTCCCCTAGACAAAACGTTATATGGTTAGGCGTCAGTGGCTTGACGTTACATTTTATGTCATGTGCATGTAAATGATACAAGCCTAAATCCGAAATTCAAACGTTTGATTCTTACGTAAAGTTTTAGGTTCTAAATGACGAAAAACGTTGAAAAAATAACAGAATGGTACCCGTTTATACCACGTTTCTGCGTTCCATTATGACGTTAAACTGATCTTGTTACGTTTTTTGACTTTTCAGCGAACTGAATTAAAAAGTTATCAGATCAATGCTATAGTAGCACAAGCACCTGGTACGGTTCTGTAAGTCAAGTCATTTGAAAAAGTATTCTATGGATAGCGTTACCACCTACATTTGGCCTAGAGTTCAGATTAACGTCACTCTTCGTGAATCAAATACACAGAGACAAACTTTTATAAAGTTGACCTACCCTTCATTGCCTTTCTTATTTAACGCTCTAAAACATGAAAACTCCTCCAATTACGCATGTCTTCACCACGAAAACAGTATTGTTTTGACTTGGAAACGCCATTATAAAAAATGACGTTAGTGGTTTTCGAGACTCAACGTTGCTTCAAAGGTGCTACTGAGAATACCTTAATTTGTTTCCAGAATGGCTGAATCGACCTCACTGGAAACAACAGAGATGAAGTATCAATTTTGCATTGCACATAATGCAGATGAAACAAACTTTTGACCCCTGTCTTGTTTTACGCAACATACGACGTAGTAAAAATCAAATCAAATTACAATTTTTGCTTTCCTTAACTTTTGCACATATCAAACCATCATTTAAGCCGATATTTTAGAATGTTGAATACTTTGCGCACACAAAAATGATTTTTTATCTATCCGTGCTAAACTTTTGTTGAGCAGTATATGTTCTAGGAGATGATGCATTGATAAGTTAGGGGTCTTTCATGCAAACCAAACATCTATGTGTCTTGATCCGAACTAAGGGTGAGGTTGGTGCGCCGTTAAACCGGTTTAAGCCCTCTAGTAAAATATATTTACTGACCGTTCTGGGGTGGTGCTTCTTTTGTGGATCATTTATGTTATTTCTGTCCTGTTTTGTTATGCTTTCATGCACGTCTATTTGTTGATGCCCTGTGGTCACCTGCTGGGAACGGGCTGACCTCTTGGCTCTCGTTTGTGATGTCTACTTGTGATGTTGTCACTTTCCCGTTGGTATCCTACTTGATTGTATCGATTTCTGACTTTTGCCCTCTTTCTAACTTTGTGTTAATCCTTGGTATGCATTACTTTAATCATGTTAAAATGTAGCAAGCGGCAAATGGCTAAAATAATCCGTCTGTGGAGACAACAAGTCACCCTTGATAGCCAAACCATAACAATGATTGGTATTACTGTATCTAGAGATAAAATGAAATTTTCTGCACTAAAACATTTTTGAAAACATTCTGCACATGGCCAGATCACAGAAGCGGTTTCAGTGACATGTGATGTACAGATTGATAGCAAGATTAAATCAACCAATTGGGCAAATTACATACCTTTGTGACACATTTGGTAAACAAGTATGTCATGTGTACCCACAATGATCAAATCAGATAGGTCAGTATGCGATATGCATGCCGCCTTTTGGAAGATAATGTTGTCGGACAAAACCCATATTCGGCCAAGCGAGAGTTTGATTAAAGTTATCCATATATGAAATTAGGAAGAAATCCGGTGTTTAATGATCAAGGTTCTAAGCTTTGTGGTTTGTGTTTTTTTTAAGTTTTCATTTTGAAAATCTTTTTTTAGCCCATGTGAACTAGATATGCAATAGAAAAGAACCATTATTTATGAGGGCCATATAAGGATCATTCCTGCCAAATTTGGTCCAAATAGAACCATAAACATTGAAGCAAATGTTGATGACCGACCACTAACCACACACAACAGACACCCAATGATTACAATAGCTCGCCTTGAGCCTATGGCTCAGGTGAACTAAAACAACATCAAACTACAGTAAAACCTGTCTTAAGCAGTCACTCAAAACTAGACAAAACAAAGATCTTAAAAACAATTGGTAGCTTAATGAAGGTCAAAAGTATTGCAGAATGCTATCTTGGAGCATTCTGCAATACTTTTGCAGGCATTAAGTGATAATCGGTCTTGAAAACCAATTGTTGATCTTTTTTGGATTGGCCTCTTCAGGCAGTTTTACTGCAATATATATCCACTTACTTATACAGAGGAATTGTGGGGATAGCATTCATAAGGTTCCAGTGTATGCAAAAGACAAGTCGTGAGATACATGTATTAATTTTATTTAAAATGTATTTGTTTACAAAATTGTATCCTGCCATGTCATAGGACAACAGTTCACTAAGTATTCAACAGTAAAACTTATCTACCCAAGGCTAAACTCTTGGAGTGACAGAACCCAATCACTGACACAAGAAAAGCATGTGCAAACAAAATAGACCTGGCCCCGAGGTAAAAACTTTTTTCATGCTCAACTCAGATGAGCACAAAATTTATCCTGTTATAAATGTTAAAATGCCAACAATTGTTCGTTATTTGTTCGTATTTTAGATTTTATATGCAGTTGAAATTTTGTGCTCAGTTGAGTTGAGCATGAAATAAGTTTTATAACCTCTTGCCTTGTGACAATTTGTTTGCTTTCTTCAGAAAATCAATGCCTAAAGATTTGAGCAGAATTTCGACCAATCAGGGGTCGACATTACTTTCAATGTTAACCCTTATCCTGCCTGAAAATGTTGTCTCATTTTTACGTCTTCTGCATATGAGCCGTGACATGAGATTTACAACAATGATGTATGTGTGACCAGCAAAGTCTCAGATCAGCCTTCGCATACACACAGTCAGATCAGAGCCTTTGCTAGTCGCTTGAATATTCTTGAAGCTGAACAGGAGTCTGCACAGGCTCGTCAGAGTCTGCATTTGTCAACATGCCACCAGATAAGAGTGCGTATTGGAAAACTATTTTCTTTATTTCTCATCCAAGACATATGTTGTGGATACTCAAATGAGACGGTTCTTTTGAGCACAAAAACCTACATTTAAACTGATGAAAAAGAAAATAATCTCAATTTACCCTAAATAAATTTGCTTAGCTGGCCCTATGTGTCACATTGGAAATAACATGTCGCGGATCATATATTCAATGACACTTGACACTAAATTTTTACATGGAAGTAAACAATGTAAACCCTGATCCGACTGCTCCCATTGGGATCTGGGTCTATATTGTTTACAATATATGCTATCTAGGACCATAAGCAGATGAGAGCAGACAAGTTATGACTGGTGAGAAAAAGGTCAACTGAGGCCAATCTTGCATACTTCAGCAAAAAAACAAAAAAAACAAAAAACAAATGAAACCTGCATATTGTGGGCAATATATTACTGTAAATTCGGTAATTTTGGCAAGGGTTTATTTTCGCGAAACTTTGCAGTTTCGTAAAAATAAACCCTCGTGAAATGTCAAAATCACCCTGTCACTACTGATGTAGGTACATCATCCCCTTATCAAAAATTTTAGTGTCACAAATATGTCTTTTAATGCTATGAGGGAAAATAAAATTCTCGTGAAAATTTCTGAATTTACAGTAATTAGACTTTTCATTATGATTAAATATAAAATTATTACTTCCACTATCAGACTGTTTTTCCCTTCTGAAAGCTTTTCCCACCATTCACAGCAATTGCCATCAACTCTCTAACCTGCTTATGCACTTTGTTAGCCTATTTCGCAAACATTATGGACCCAGATCAGACTGCTCCCCTTTAGGGATTCACAATGTTGGTTTCCATGTTAAAAGTATTCTTAAGTACAATTGAATATATACGACAGAAGCAATAAGCAGAAGACATTTGCAGGATAAAAAATATTGGCGGGAAATGGGACTGTGCCCAGCATGACATACACAGATAAGCTTCCAATCAATTCCCTCTTCTGCTGACAAAACTCAATGACAGTAATATTGACTTACAAGTTTTCATTTAAAATTATTTAAGTCACATCCTGAAGAGAATACTGTTGTATGTCAGGCCCCCAGATAACAATTTGTAACTGATACTTCTCAACCAAAACATATGTTGTGGGTACTCAAAAGAACCGTCTTAATGAAAGGGTTCTTTTGAGCACCCAGAACACATGTTTTAACTGATGGATTAGAAAAAAAAACGTTTTTTACATTAAACAATTTTGCTTAAATGGCTTTAGAACCTGAGAAAAAAAAGTGTTATTACTTCATAAAAACATGAGGCCATGATTAAAAATATTTCTGTTTCACCTGACCTGACCCGGGCTGGAAAATTTTGGTAGGTAGGTCTTCATCATTTCACAATTTTATATATAAGAATAATGTCATCACATTCAAGGAGTCATTTGATATATTGTAGCACAGTATACTGTACTTCACCTGTTCACCTGAGACTTGAGCTAATCTTATATATACCTGAAAATGACAGTTAATATGGTAATAAAAATATTTGGGTAGGGCCATTTTGGTGTGTAGGTAGGGTCAGGTGAAACAAACATATTCTAATTAGGCCTGACTTGTTTTGTATATTAACTCATGTCATGCTGAACATTTTGATGTACTACACTCCTCCCCTGATCAGTGACTTAGATATTCGCTTATTTTTGGAAAGTTTATCTAAACTTGCTTCTTATAAAATTTTGATATTCTGGCTAGTCTCTGTAGCTGAGTTGGCTGAAACAGAACTGACAAACTCAATCGCATATGTACTGTATCCACAGTATAAATGTGTTGTGACCAGGCCTTGAGTTAAGAGTGTGTAATAAAAAAAGATTTTCTTCTTTCTCAGCTTAAAAGTCCCTTGAGCACCCAAAACAAATGTTTGAGCTGATGGATAATCACTTTTCTACGCCCCAATTTTTTGTCCTCGACCCATGTGTGATAAATCAATAGAACCCACAATGTTTCAGCCGCTGCATGACAAAACCAGCAATGTGCCTTCAGTGAAGATTCAGATAACCTCTTTTATCTACACCTCTTCTGCACTAACACTATATCTTTTTATCAAGCCTCACTATTGCATTTTTTACCTCCTACAATCTTTCTTTTAATTCTTGCACTGACAGCGCAATTGCAGGTGATACTCGAAAGAGGGTGCTGCAGATTGAATAGATAGATAGACTGGGTATCTCCCTAGTCTTCACTCTTTGCATGCTGCTTTTGTTGTCATCTCGGGACTTTTTTTCAAAATTAACCTTTTCAAAAATTTCTTTCAGGAACACTATCAGAGTGTCGAAATGGTTTAGACCCTGATCATTACCTACAGAATGTCGGTCCTGATCGTCCAAACTGTTTGCAAAGGTTACCAGCAGACCACAAAAGTCGCCACTATTAAGTAAAGAGTAAACAGACTTGGCTGACCCACTGGTTTTGCTATGAGGCGGCTTCACAAGCACTAAAACAAAATACACTGTTCCAAACTGGAATTTTTAAATGCATAAACCAGTCTGTACACTGTGACACAGACTGGTTTTCTTCAGCAGAATTCATATAAGAGATCTCCAGACACTAATGGTTAAACAAAAGAACAAAACTAACAAATCAAGAGGAACAAATAGGTCACATGACTTGGCAGAAACAATTAATAAATAACACAGACTATACATTTATTGCATGTAAATACAAAAGACATAAAGGACTATTCAACAAATACCTAATAGTATATCTGTTATACATGTTAATGTGAGAGCAAGAGTTGTCTAGACTGGTACAATCTTGAGTAAAAGCAGAGTCAGAAAGTCCTGACCCTGCTGAAGTTTCTTCTTAGGGATAATGTTCTTAAATTGTAAATTCTGAGTAAAGTAAAATGTCTAAGCAAACAGTTCAGACCCAGATCAGACTGCTCCTTTAGACTGGACATTTTGCTATTCTAAGAAATTTGTGGATCATGATCAAAACCCTGATAATGGACATTCATGGGTGAAAGTTCAAAATTTCCAAAATCCTGAACTTAAGAAATTCTAATTTTTAAACCTGCAGGATGCTTACAAAAATGAATAATTTCATGTTTAAACCGTTAGATGTGTTTAGATAATCTGAAAATTAATCAGAGGATGCTTACAAAAATGAATAATTTCATGTTTAAACAGTAAAATGTGTTTAGATAATCTGAAAATTAATCAGAGAAGCTATAATCTCCTTAATTCAGCATTTTGAGACTGACTTTCTACAGAAAGTCAGCCTCAAAATCCTGAATTCAGGATTTCTCCTGAAAACTTTCACCCATGGACATTACAGATGAGAACAGCAAGAGAAAAGTATTCATAATTTTATAACACTTCCCACATTTCTGGCAAGATGCTCCTTTGACCATATAAGTAAACATGCTCCTATAAGGTACATTATGAATTGTTTACACTACACATGCTTCTAATTTCCGGTAAATCAAGTTGTGTAATTTCATTAATATGGATTTATTGTGTAGATGGAAAAAAAACAGTGTGGGTCCAAATTGGCTGGCTTTACTCTGCACTATTTTCAAAATAGCAGGGTGTAGAATTTTGCAAAGTTATGCCAACAGTGCACTTATTAGATAAAATACTGTTATCTTAACTCTGATAAACAGGCCAGGATACTTTGTTCTGACATATTGTTTCACCCATTTCCTGCTATTCATGACAATTGTTCTCTGCTCTTTTTCCTGCTAATGTTCTTTGGTGGCCAATATTGCAAACAATATGGACCCAGATCCTAAGGGAGCAGTCTGATTTGGGTTCAAACTGTTTGCTTATATGATAAAATTAGTCTGGAGTTCATTTGAATGTATGCAGCAGACGTAATAAACAGACCACATTTTCTGGACAAAAAATATCAGCAGGATAAGGGCTAACCTGTAAACACCAATCGTGGTTGCAGCAGATGACAAAAATGTGTAATTTCTTTCTTCTCTTTAGGGGCCATTCATAAGAATCGTCTTCTGTAAGTACCCCATATTATGATGGAAGACTTGACATTTATCCTATATAGGTTTTCCTCCTGAATTTTTATCTTCTACAATAACAAATTAACCCTTTACCTCATAGACGCCTTTTAACACTTTTGCAAGCAGAGCAGACCCAGAACAGGCAGCTCTTTTAAGAGCTGCCTGATCAGGGTCTACTCTGTTTGCTTATTGAATATGATTTATCTGATCCTACACTAGTGGACCTGACAAGTAATATCTTTCTTCTATATACCAACATGAAAGTTTATTTATATAATTATTCGTGGTAGCATGAATATTCATGAAGGAAAGGGTTAATGAGCACAGCAAGTAATACAGAAGTCCCCAACTGGTAAAGCCCCAACATCGTTTGAGTTATTTATATCAGCAATCCAGTATTTTCTATTTTTTTTAAATATCATAACAACAATATTTATATGTAAGTAACAAACTAAATTTGTATGCATCATAACTAGTTGTCTATCCATATTTCAAGTTCTATCAACCTAGCTCATATGTTTTCTAAGTCGTGACTGAATTCCAGTTTTTATCCTTATATTTTCCTAGTTTCAGGTACCATAGTAACCAAGATTTTTGTCTGACAAACAAAACTAAACCATGTGCATTACTAGTTTTATCAATTGTTTGTCTAACAAAACTTAACCATATGAATTTAATATACAGATTCCTATATTTGGCAATAGATTTAATTGATGAAATGAAATTATTTAGATGTAGGTAAAATGGGTCATGGAAACACATTTAGGCACTAAATTCATTCCAACTTTGCGACAGTATTAAAAGTATAACTAAGCATTACGCAAAATATCTATATACCTGAAACAGTTCTTACGGTAAATGATCTAAATTTTGAACACTAGTAGCCTGTCAAATAGTCTTAAGACAAACTCGGCAGAACCAGATCAGACTGCTTCTGAAGATCCGGGTCTTCCCTGTTTGCTATTCTGGCAAGGATGTTGTGATTTCCACGCTTAATAACCCACATTTTTTTGAGATTAAAAAGAGAAAAGTGTTTGAAAATCTAGAACATTTACCATACATAATTTATGTAAGTTATATTTACTAGCACATTTACTGTAGGAGGGGCAACATTACTACTTATACTACTGACTGAGCTCCAGATCAGAGTGCATAACTAAAATCTAGATTTCTCATTTCAACAGAAAAATATGTGCTGTGGGTACTCAAAAGAACCTTCTCACTGAGATGGTTCTTTTGAACACCCTAAACACATGTTGAAACTGCCAGGTAAGAAGATAATCACAATTTTATACTTAAACAGATTGCTTTATCTGGACCTATATCCAGATGCCCATTCTGATCTTGTCTCACCTTTTATCTATATCTCTTAGATGCTTTCAGACAAATATTATTGTCCCAAATACTCACATAAGGCCAAATAAAAAAATTAGTGTTTTTCGGGTAAAAGGTCTGAACATTTTAGGAAGGATATATATATTTTTTTTTTCTGGAAAAATATATAATTTTATGCATTTTGAAAGGCATTTTCACCTTTCAAAACGCATTAAATTATATATTTTTTCTAGAAAACCTGAACAAAATTCTAGCTTTCACAAGTAAATTTAGGTAGGGTCAGGTTACCCTAAACACAGGTATTTTTTATTTGGCCTAACTATTGGAATGGGGCTTGAATTCTTCCCCAAATCTAGGCACAGGGTAAATTCCTGGTTTTTACCCTATACTTTATAAATATGTTTCCTGTATATTATATGGTATAAAACATTGTAAAATTATGCACGAGTTTTGATATAATAAAATAATGGTATCTGTACAATTTCTGAGATTTCTTCATGAATAGAGAGATGATACAGAAAATCACTGCGGAACTTTAAGATTTAGGCCACCACATGAGATTTTGGTACATATCGTATATGCCCGAAAGCCTCAAATAACCCTTTGTATACTAATGCACGGCCACCAATGCAGCTCCTTCATCGCATAAAATCAATACTGTGTTATGAAGAAGAGGGACCTGTTTCCGGTGAATGAGATGGACCTTAAGTTCAGCAAATACAACATTAGAAAAATCCGAAAATGCCATTCGATGGCAATGATGTCTATCTTCGACATACCTTAAGTAATGTACCCCGACACATAAACTGATTCTAGAATCTGTATTGAAGTTGAAAAAAATGCCAGTTTTCTTCATAACAAACCATTTTAAACTGTCGAGCAAAACTGATATCTGTGTCAAAAAGTTCGACGAGTGTCTCATCGAATAGCATTATCTGATTTCTAAATTTTGCTGTCAAAATCAAGAGACAGAAATTTTAATCCATCTTATGCGATGAAGGAGCTGGATCGGTGGTCCTGCTAATGGGTTCTTCCTTCATGTTTGATACAACAGACTTGGAATAGTTCATTGTACATATCTAGGAGTGTCAGGTTAGATTTTTTTTTTATTTGTTCTCTTTTGTCTGAAGATCTTTTTTTTACCTTTACAGTGTAGACCCTGATGAAATGCAGCGGCACCTACATCCATACTTTGAATATACAAGCAGAAAGGGCTCTTGCGAGTCTGCACATTTGCTCTATTAAACTTGACATTGCTTCAGTTGTTCATCAATATCATAAGTACCAAAATCTCATGTGCAGTTTCATTTATTTGTATAAGCCTTGCCACAAGCTAACCTGTGGACAAGGTAGCACTCCAACCTTAATGCTCAGCTATAGAGACTAGCTAATTTATTTTTGATTGATGGGTGAATGGCATTTCATTTTATATTAATTTTGTCAGATGTACCGCTCTCTTCATGCAAGTAGTGAAGATTTTGATCAGACACTGCAAAATAAATTATGCAATATTTGATTTGGATCACCACTCTTTTGTTTGGCAAATTAAAGCCTTGAATAGATTAGTATGATCAAAAACCAAACCTAACTGCATATCATCTTTGGAAGAATAAGGTTTAAATATAGCCTACAAAATCACAGATAAACAAGTATTCCACAGAAAGCAGTGTCATGCCTACCCAGTGTCCAAGTCACTGGAGTGTAAAATGTAAGTCAAGGTCAAAGGCCACAGTATATGCTTGAAGTCTATGCAGGGGCAATTATTATGCAAAGTGTGATACTTACAGCTATCACTGCTGCAGAGAAACACAATTTAATCTAAATTGACAGACAGGCCGAAAGTTGAACTCCCATGTCACATTCTGCTAGAAGCAAGTGTGACAAAAAAGAAGACAAAAGCGGTTCTACCGTGCTGTCACAGTCAGCCTTGGCTTGTTTTTATAGTTTTCTGTAACAACTCTCCTATAAAAGTATTAAAGGCACTAATCCCTTAAAAATGAGCATCTCACATCCAACACAAATAATCGTATAAACATTCAATATCATAAAATATAAATTCATTTATCACCAAAAAGAAAGAAAAGGTTTTTATCAAAATATGAATAAATGTCTTTTCTGATAGGCAAATAAAAAGGCTAATAAAAGGATTTCTTTCTCTTTTGATATATCAAATGATATTCTTATGACTGACAGAATTAACCCTTGTCATGCTGAATATTTTATGTACTACACTCCTCCCAAATTTTCATCTGGCTAACCTGCAGTATTCCAGTTGTAAGCATGTATTTTCAATCAGAGCGGAAAACTGTGTGGATGAAGCCATCTGATTAGGATCTACAGTGTTTTCAAAAAGGATAAATCTGGATTCAGCAGGACAAGAGTTAATGATATGATGTTTATTTGATCATTTATGTTGGATGTAAAATGATCATTTTAGCAGATGTGGTGCCTTATAACTAGCACTAATGACATGAGTTAGCATAAATGAAGATAGTACAATCAGATAAATGAGCAACACAGTCTAAGACAAGTCTTCCCTGTTTACATTAACCCTTTACTCCATAAGCTATTCTTAGATCATAACATCATTTTCTATTTTAGACAACAATGAAAAAAATCAAGAAAAATTTGAATACTTTGGAAAACATTATGAAAAATGGAGCATTTTCTCTTATACTATTTCAAAGGTGTCAAAAGGCTCTTTTATGGAGTAAAGGGTTAAACACACAGAGTATGGATATAGGTTCTAGCCCCACTCAATAGCTGCATATGCAAGTTTAACTCTACCCCCTGGGAAATTTTTCATGTTTTTTGTCGTCCACTGTTTTTTTTTTCCAAAATCAACCTTTTTTGAAAATTTTTTCACAAATACCATCACTGTCAAACAGTTTGGATCCAGATCAGGCCCAACAAAATGTCGGGCCTGATCTGGATCCAAACTGTTTGCAAAAGATATCAGCAGACAACACTAGAAGGTAAAGAGTTAATGTTCAAATATAGGGTAATAAATGATGATAAGAGGACAGACAGACGGATGGACAAGCTGAACACAATAGAGATCTGCCAAGGTTGGTGTCTGGGGCCCTAATAAGTGTTTGTCAACTTAACCCTTAAAGCGCCACCTATAATTTGCAGCAGACGACAATTTCAAATTTTGCCGCTTTTTCAAAAATAACCAAAAAGTCATGCTATTTCATGAGATTCTTCTGCTGGCAGACGATTCTCGTTAAATATCATACCTTATTTTTGTCTAAAATAGGGAAAAATGTCACAAAATTTTTCATCTGCTGCAGTAATGATTGGCGCTTAAAGTGTTTATTCTAATGGACTTGTTTGGCTTATCAAGTATTTTTGTCAATAATTACCAACATGATTTGGAAAAGTAGAATCTGTTTGCTTAAGACTGGTGCCTGCCAAAACAGGTTCTATTATAGACTGAGCATTTGAATATCCTTTTACATAACAGAAATAATGACATATTTTAAACTGGGAATGGGGCCCATAGTGGGCCCCCAGAATAATTTTGTCCAGAAAAATCAAAAGCAGAGTACCAACACTTTAAGGTTTCATTGAAAATATGTATCTGAACTATTATCTTGAGCTTGTGCGTATGTATCAGATTAAACAAACATAAAAACTCTTGTTTACATTGCAGAAGGCAGAAATTTTCCTGTCTATTAACATGCTTGATGATTTTTCAGACTTTTCTTCTTGTTTGCTGACTTTTTTCAAAATTGACTTCTTCAAAAGTTTCTATTAGGAACACTATCAGTGTCAAATGGTTTGGATCCAGATCAGGGTTGATGTTCTGTCAATCCTGATCTGGGTCCAAACCATTTGCAAAGGTTATCAGCTGATGACACAAGTCGCCGCTAGAAAGGAAAGAGTTAACGTAATAACAAAGAGATCTGTAGATTAATATACATGATTAAATAATAATGAGATGGTTGTGATGTGAACGTGACTACATGCAAAATATACCTATCTATAGGTAACATCTTCATAAAAATGTGATACAGTCTACTCTCGATACCTCGAATTTCAAGGGACTGGGCAAAATATGTCGAGTTATCAGTAGTTCGAGGTAACCAAATCATGACGTATACCCACCATTTTGGGGCGAAATAATTCACGTTCAACTCGTCCATTAATAGATCGTTATACGGAGATATTTCGTTAATAAACTACGGGATGAATTGACCCAAGAATCAATTGACATTTGAAATTGAAACATTAAAAAAAAGGACAGAAACGTTACTCATGTACCGCTACAGTCCTGACATTATGACTATTTTTTTCACTTTCTAAGACAAAATAAAATAAACATAGCGTTTTCAGTCGGCAACTGGTCCCGCGGTGGCAGGTTTTCCTCTTCCGTAAGTCGTCATATTTTAAGCCCCAACAGTGTACATGCACGTTTTAAGTTTCGTCGGCTTGATGTGCATATGCCTTCCTAATCTATTTTTGTCATGACAAGACCAATGTCCGAAAATAGCCTTAAACGCACAAGTCTGTTTTCAAAATAAAAAAAATGGCCCGAGAAACTATTAAATTATACTTTGGCCTTATTTAAAACGAGAGTCATCGGACAGCGATTGCTCAAATATGACACATTAGCTCATGTAGCCGCTTTGAAGTTGTACCACATAGATCAATAGAATTCGGCGACCGCGGTCAATTATGTAATTATACATGTAAAACACACTCATTTACAACGGCATGTGTCACACACGTGGACCAAGTGATCAAACAATTGGTGGTTTTAATGGGGATAATTAACGTTGAAAGCGGTGGATTAATTGGAGACACATTCAGATAAAAAGGTAATTTCTTATGAAATGGAATCGAGTTAGGCGTTGTAAAATACACTAAAATTGATCAGCGGGACCAGTTTTTCGTAACGAGTTATCTGTTTTATTGACTTAGCCGTTGTCGAGATAAACGTTGTGGAATTGCAATGATATATAGGGGAAAATACTGGGACCGGGCCGTCAGGTCGAGATAAGTGATAGTATTGAGTTATGCATAGTTGAGTTAACGAGAGTCGACTGTAATTAGCAAAAAATACATGTGCTCCATCACATTAACACGATATCTTAATGTTGAAATTCAGCTTTAATATTTTTTCATGAAAACAAATGAGCAGCAACATGTGATGTCCAACAATGTCGCATTTTGATAAGTGCAGACTCCGACAAGCCTGGGCAGCTTCTTTTAAGCTTAGAAACTTCGCATGATGTTCGGTCAGTAGCTTAACAGTCATAGAATATTCAAGGGACTAGCAAAGGCTCTGATCAGGCTGCGCATATGCACAGGCTGGTCTGAGCCTTTGCTGGTCACACAAACCACATTGTTAGAAACCTCATGTTGCGGCTCAAATGCTGTAGGAACTCTTCCAGTGAGCACCCACATTATGACAGCCTGCTCATGAGATTTTGACACTTCACATGTCAGAGCCTTCATTGCTCACACACACAAAGTAGTGACATAGATAAAGACTCTGGCCAAACTTTAGGCGTCCAGGCCCACTGGATAGTGAAGGCATACAATAAAACCTGTACAAACCAGCCACTCAAAAATAGACAAAACAAAGGTCTTAATAACAATTGGTAGCTTAATGAAGGTCGGAGCATTCTGCAATACTTTTGACCTGCATTAAGCTATAATTGGTCTTGAAAACTAATTTTCAGTCTTTTTAAGAGTGGCAGTTTTACACCAGTTTTACTGTACATGTTGAAGAATACATATTAACATGCTTATGTGATAAGGTACCAACATCTCATGAACTGGGTCAGGCACAGGTTTACATAAATAAAATTTTTGAGAGTAAAATTATAAATATTTTCTTACCCATCAGTTTTAACATATGTTTTGGGTGCTCAAAAGAACCGTCTCATTCAGACGGTTCTTTTGAGTACCCACAACATATGTTTTGGTTGAGAAATAAGAAAATTAGTTTTCGATACACACTCTGCTTACTTTTTTTCTCTCAAAATTTTCTATTAAATTAGGAACACTATCAGAGTGTAAAATGTTTCAGAACGTCCACCCTGATCTGGGTCCTGGGCTCCGGTTTAGGGTATATGTCCTAAAATTCCTAACAAAGCATTAATTGATCCACTAGAGTAAGTACTGCTGGCAACGCATAATCACACTGTAAGGACTAGGAAAACTTTTGATAACAGCTGCAAATTAAAGAGAGGATCTAACATGAATGCTCATTTTTTTTTGAATTTATTGAACAAGTTGAAGAAAAAAGATAAAATGCGAGGCTTGCAACGAGTTTAATAAATTCAATTGTACAGGAGCATGAATGTTAGATTCTATTTATCACATGACATTTAAATTACTTAAAAATTGCATTTTTGGCGTGAAAACGTCAACATTTTGCCATCTTTTAAGCAACGGTATAATGGATGTAACTAAGTAACATTACTAAATCTGTAAACCACTTGTGGTTTATCAATTTTATTGCATGGCGTTATAACACTCAGACAATATGTCATGTGATAAATTGAAATAGTGCTCATCCAGATCAGAGACTGTAAGAAGCAGTCTTACCTGACTTAACACTGTTTGCAACATCAGTCAACTTGTTGGCTCTAATAATTTTTCAGCGCAGTTCATTAAAATAATTTCCCATTATAAAAAGATTGGCTATAACATTAATGTATTGCAACAGACTGCATGCTTGGTAGTCAACCCAATCACGGTTGGCAACTTTGCTTTCCTCTTTAATTGCACGCCGGTGGGTCGGACTTCAGACTCTATGATGGTTCCGACTTACTTATCTACTGATGAGATGGTAGGGGCCTGATGCTTTGGCTGTTTGTCGGGCCCACCGGGGTTTACCTGTTGGATTTCTTTTGCTCCGGTATTCAGTTTAATTTACTGTTGAGTCCTTATCCTTGCTTTATCTCCTTGTTATATCTTGATTTATATGTTTTAGGAGATGATGCATTGATAAGTTAGGGGTCTTCCATGCAAACCAAATATCTATGTGTCTTGATCCACATCTGAATTAAGGGTGAGGTTGGCGCCGTTAAACCGGTTTAAGCCCTCCAGTAAAAGTATTTTTACTGACCGTTCCAAGGCGGTGGTTCTTTTGTGGATCATTTTTGTTATTTATGCTTCATGTTGGTGTGTGTTTTGCTGTCGTGACTGTTCCTTGTAGCCTTGTGGTCACCTGCTGGGAAGGGGCTGACCTCTTGGCTGTCGTAATTGTTGTGTTTTTGTCACTTTCCCAAATGTTTCCTGGTCCACATCAGAATTAAGGGTGAGGTTGGCGCTGTAAAACTGGTTTAAGCCCTCCAGTAAAATATTTTACTGACCGTTCCAAGGCGGTACTTCTTTTGTGGATCTTTTATGTTTTTGTTCTGTCTTGTGTTTGCTATGTTTTGTGCGCGTCTGTTTCTATGTGCTTTGTGGTCACCTGCTGGGAAAGGGCTGACCTCTTGGCTCTCGTTTGTGGTGTCTTCTGTGAGTTTGTCACTTTCCCATTGATATCCTGGGTCAGGTGTGGTACTTGATTGTATCGATTCCTGATCTTTGCACCATTACTTACTTGAATTTCTTTCAGTATGTAAAAGTGAATACTTTCAGAAACAATAGTAGTGTCAGGGACATTCCTGGTCAATACCCAGTTGGCACACTTTTATTTTAGCAGATTTTGATAACATTCTTCTAATACCTTTACTAGGCCCATTCTCATGGTTAATGGAAAACAATGCGTCTTTTTAAAGCAAGGCCCCTTCCAGGAATAACCCCTGTACGAAATCTAAATATAATTTGCTGCGGAAACTTACAAAACCCTTAACTTTATAAAGCAGTTCTATCAGCATATACAAGGCTGCATAGAATAGTGAAATATGTTGTTTTATCACACACGCAAAGTTTAATAGAAGCCAAATAGCATCTAGATACCATTCTTACAATTGGCTATCAGAGTATCACACTTTTTGAATACATGCAGTTGACTTTATGTTTCTAGTTAGGAAAAACTTCATAGGTCTACGTAACAGGAGCAACCAAATTGGCAGTTTTCCTATTTCTCCATGCGAACATATGATGAGACGCTTCCAATGAGTACCCACATCATATCTTCATTATGAGTTTAAAAAGCCTCTAATCTAACCAGGCCCCCAAGGTTATAAAACCTGTTTCATGCTTAAACCAACTCGGCATGAAATTTTAACTGCTCATAAAAAAACTAAAATACTAAAAAAAAAATAAAGGTATTTTTTGCTTTTGAACTCTCATACATTGTTTTTATACTGTTAATAAATGTTGAAATGCCATAAAATGTTGGCATTTTAATATTTATGTGCAGGGTAAAGTTCATGCTCAGTTGAGTTGAACACGAAAAAAGCTTTATAACCTTGAGGCCAGGCCATAAGAAAGGAGTGCATAATAAAAAAAATCTCTTATTTATAAACCAAAATGTATGTCGTAGGTACTCAAAAGAACCGTCTCATTGAGACGTTTCTTTTCAGCACCCACAACAAATTATAAAAAAAATAGTGGTTAAGAGAACATTCTTAAGTTTATGATCAATGGTTTTTGCTTACCTTAGACCTATGTCTGACATTATGGGTTTCATCAGAATTCCAATGTATTTCTATCTTATCTGATGGAGATATACATTGTATATACAATAGGCACACTTCTGCTAGCACACATACTGGCTTATTTATTATACACTTATGGTTCCATGTATAAGAGTATTTGGCAACTATCCTTAAATCTTTGCCTTCTGGGTTATTTTGCATGCTATTTTGTCGTCTACTGATATTTTTTTTCAAAACCTACATTTTCGAAAAAATCTTTCAGGAATACCATCAGAGCGTCAAACAGTTTGGGTCCAGATCAGGCCCGAAATTCATCGGGCCTGATATGGGTCCAAACTGTTTGCAAAGGTTATCAGCAGATGACACCAGTAGGCAGAGTTAACCAATTTCCCAAATCAAAACTTGCTGCGTCAGAACAGGTTTTTAAATGAAAAACAGGGGAAGAATATCTGTATTTATTCTAATAGATAACCCTTCTCTATTGAAGAATAGCACATGCCCAAAGAATTAGATTAGTAAGATGAAATATATCTATTTGAAATTGGTAACTTAGAATAAATGTATATGTGTATCAAGTTGAAAGAAATCATGTTATAGTTTTCTATTATGTAAAACCAAAATTGATATTTTAAATATTTATCAATGAAATCATTTGTTTAATGCTCAATAAAGGTTTCTAATTGAGACAGTTCCAATGAATACCTACAACATATTTTTGCTAAAAATTAAGAAAGTTAGTTTAGCATGATCCCCCTCAAATACTTTTTTGTATGCCACAGCTGACATGAACTTAAGGCTGTAAATGTTTAGGACAAGAAAAAATATCTCAAAAACTAAAATTTGTTCTTAAGTTGATGCTTTACCTCCCAGTCAGCAACTTTCAGCATCTAGATGCTTTCCTAAGTTGAACCAGTACTAAGCAGGCCCCAGGTAAGAGTGTGTAACTGAAAATTTATTTTCTTATTTCTCGACCAAAATATATGTTGTGGGTACTCAAAAGAACCGTCTCAATGAGACGGTTCTTTTGAGCACCCAAAACACATGTTTAAATTGATGGATGAGAAAATAATAGCAATTTTACGCTTATTTTTTTTTGCTTAACTGGCCTATGACTAGGCAGTGAAGATAACATTTCTTTCTCCAGGACACTACACTGTGCCTCCAGTGTGGCTTGAACCAGTCACCCCTAGATCTCAAGTGAAGCACTCTTATCACTGAGACACTAGGTTTCTCACTAAAAGGAGACACTAGGTTTCTCACTAAAAGTTTGATCAATAACGTTTGTTTTAAAGCTCAACCAGGACTGAAAAGAACCTTCTCTGTGAAACAGTTTTGCGAATCCAAAACATGATTTGATTTTGTCAAGAAATACAATATTTGGGACAGTATCTAGCAAAAGATGCAAATCAGCATGTGCATATAGCTATGATTCAAATCAGTCTGCGCATTCACGCAGTCTGACCAGTCTTAGTTTTCTGACTCAAGAAATATTGGACCCTTGACTACCCATAGAAGACTGATCAGACTGCGTGGATGCCCAGTCAGATCTGAGTATTCGACAGGAATACAATGCCAACTTGTACCCAACTCATTTCCGAAATACTGGGCTATCCTTTTTTTACCTATTGCAATGCTCTTGGATTGCATATTAGAATAAGTACGTTATACCCATACTAAAGATCACCGAATACTTCTTGAACTTTTGTCATAATGACTATAAAAATTCACATTTCCTTGGCTGTGTCACTGTAATTTGAAGATCCTAGCTATATACACTGTATCATACAAAAACTTTGGCTAAAGCGTCTGCCCCTGCGCTTGCTATGTAAGGTTTAGAAGGGTGAAATGACACTGCATGAATAGATTCGTCAAATTTTTTCCGATGTGCAGTTATTTCTTGTACACAAGTTTTACTGTCCAAATTCCATAACCTAATAGAACAATCATGACCTGAAAAGGAAAAAGAAGCATTAAGAGATTTAACGTTTTTCCTACTAGCCGCAACAAAAGTCATAGCATGCTGATGTCCTTTGCAAACAATTTTTGGATCCAGACAAAATGTCGAGCCTGATCTGGATGCAAACAGTTTGACACTCTGATGGTATTTCTCAAGGATTTTTTTAAAAATAAAAGTTACTTAAAAATTAAAGAAAGCTTTCAAGCAATAAATAAGATAATGCCCCAACTGAATGCAAGGGTACTCTTTCTTTAACAAGGGTCATAGCTCTGATCATTTTTTGGAATTCATTCAAAAGTGAACAGGCAACCAACTCATCATTGCCTATAAGCTTAGCAAGGTTCAAATCTGTAGATTATACAATTTATGAGATATTCTGCTAACAAGGTATGCATGACAGATGGATGGACAAGCCAAAAACAATATGCTGCATCGATTTTTTTCAACGATGGGGGCATAATGAGTTCGGATATGTACATGTCAGCTAATCTATCATAGATAGTCAAACAGCCACAATTTGACAAAGGTTGGTTTGTCAAAACACTACTGAAGTGGCATGGGTGTCCAGGCCCAGAGATTATAAAACTTTTTCATGCTCAACTCAACTGAGCACAAAATATATCAGCCTCATAAATGTTAAAATGCCAACAATTGTTGGCATTTAAAAATTTATAAGCATATAATGCAGCATCTGTGAGTTTGAAAGTGAGAAGCGTCTTTATTTTTTAGCATTTTGTTGTTATGAGAAATTGAAATTTTAGGCTCAGTTGAGTTGAGCATGAAATAAGTTTGATAACTTCGGGGTCAGAGAGACTCAGATAAACCTGGCTATATGACAATCTCTCTGTCTACATAATTGAGCTGGGACACAGCTTAAGGTACAACTTGGTAGGTGCACCCGACGAAGACTCAGATCAGCCTGCCTGTCCCTGCAGTCTAATCAGTCTTCACTACTTGGTGCTCAATGGTAAGCCAAAATCCTAATGATTCTTCATACGGACAATAAACTCTTATCAGACTGAGTAGATACAAAGGCTGATCTAATGCCAACACTTGTACCTTAAGCTGGATACCGGCTCAATTATGAAACTTCACTGTCTACATAAATACACTTTGAATTCTAGGATACTACCCAAGTGACGCTATTGGGAGGCATTCCGCCGTCGCATCTGGGTGTTGGGAAGGAATGCAATAAACACTCAGATCTACTACAACACTTGCAGAGCAAATGCCTGTCTATTAGCTTACTCCCAATACTGTTATATCTTCAAAATGGTGCGAAGAGCAATTTCATCCCACATTTATATAGTTAGCAGCCCCCTGCAACCTTCTGAGTGCCCCAAAAGCAATGCCTGTTTACATCAGTTACCAAATCTAAGTGAAGCTTCAGCTCCACTGTTTTACATGACTCACTTAGAATACCCAGATAGCACAACATAGAGAGCAGATACTGAAATTGATCTAATGATGGGCATGCAGAGGAGCTGGAACAGACCTAGGTTTGATTTTCTACCACCTAGACATAGACCCATTCAAAGGTTTAGAAGAGCACTGTGTATGTATTTTGAATTTTTCTTATCTGTATAATATCAACAGACAAGTCACCGCTAGCAAGAAAAGCTATAAGCATGTAATGCTGGAGCTCAATGTTGTTTTTTTAGTACATACAACATATGTTTTAGTTGAAAAAAGGTCATTATGAGTTTTTGTTTCCACACTCTTTTCTGGAGACATGGCCCCGAGGATATGAAACTTTTTGTTCATGCTTAACTCAACTTAGCATGAAATTTTAACTGCTCATAAAAACTAAACTGCTAAAGAATAAAGATGTTTCTTGCTTTAAAACTCATACCACGTTTTATTCATAATAAATGTTAAAATGCATGATTTTTTTTAAAACCTCAGGGCCTGGGCTGACCAGAAGGGCAGATGTTGTTGTTGTTTTAGTTGCTTTACGTCCCATGTCAACAGCTATGGTCATTGCGGGACGGTCAGTTCACTTAACCACACTTTTTCCTGGGCAGGCTTGAGCAAGCGGTTAACCAGTAATTTGTGCACATACTTTCGCTTGTAACTGAAGAAGGGCAGATGAATAAACGCAATATATACTTACTCCCTGATAAAAGATATAAACCATTAGGATCAATTGCTAAACTAGTGACTGCATCAAGGTGAGCTACCATTGAATGGATCATTTTGCCTGAAACAGAAACCATAGGGACAGTTAAGCAAAAATGTTGAGAGTAAAATTGTGATTATCTTCTTATCCAAAAGTTAAAACACATGTTTTGGTTGCTCAAACGAACCGTCTCAATGAGACGGTTGTTTTGAGTACCCACAACATATGTTTTGGTTGAGAAATAAGAAAATAATTTTCAGTTACACACTCTTATCTGGGGGCCTGTAAACCACACTCATAGGTTGAGATAAACAAAAACTTGAGTGTAACATTGTAAAACTTTCTTATCCATCAGTTTAAACATATGTTTTGGGTGCTCAAAATAGCCATCTCATTGAGACGGTTCTTTGAGTACCCACAATATATGTTTTGATTGAGAAATAAGAAAATTGATTTTTTTTTATTTAATATACACTCTTATCTAGAGACCACACTTTTAGTTTTACACGAATGGAAGCATATGAAAATACACATAATGGCAGATATGTGAGTGATACCACCAATTTTCCTTCACTTTTGAACATGGGTTCAGAGCCAACGACTTTGGAAAAATTAACACTTAAATCTGTCAATTTGAACAGGCATTTTTTTTATATTTTAACAAATTAACTTTTAAATTTGGGATAAATGTAAAGCTTCGGTTTATTTTTTACAAAAGCAGGTTCCCCTGGCTTGCCAAATCAAACAAGTTCTAGTAAGCACTCACATTAATGCAAGAATTGGAAACTTTATTTGCAATTTTGTTAAGTTTGGATTGGTAAGGAGCCTGTATTCGGCATCCAAGTGTGGCCTAGAAAAATCCATTGATACTCAGCTCTTTCCAGGCATCATTCACATTCAGACGTAATTATAAGATGCTGTTAGCCATTACATCCATGCAACTACCAATTTAGCAATATCTTCCAATCAAAAATCTCAAGATAAGTTGTCAAAAGCATGACATAGATAGTCAAGTATTGTCATCCAGGTACAAGACAAACTACATAAAAACTTGTTCATTTCTGCTGAAATCGTCGGAGTCTACACTTGTCAAAATACCACATTGTTGGAAATCACATATCGTGGACCAAATATTTTGCATCCACTGTTAGGTGGGCCTCATTCACAGAGAACCCTCTTTGGGGTAAAAAAGTAAGTGGGTATGATCAGGAAATACAACAATCACACACTGCAGACCAGAGGAAGAGCCACAGAACATTTATAATAACAAGACATCTGTAAGACAATAATAGCAAAGCAACCAGCTTTCTCTTCCTCTTCAAGATGATTGCAAAACTAGAAAGGACACAGTAATGCATACCAAAACAAAGACAAACCCAGAACCCCCACAGACAATGAGAAATACATTAAACAACTGATCAACAAACAACAGAACCACTGCCTTAGAATGGACAGCAGCTTTAGAATGGACAGCAGCCTAAGCCACCGGGGGCTTAACCCCTTCACTGCCGTATATAAGTGCACACTATATGACGGGGGAAAAATAAGGCTATTTTGATGTTCTTATGGTGTTACATATAATTTCATATTAAAATATAACAAATGTAGGGATTTACACCAAATCTTTTCCTGCTTGTTTGAGACATTTGCAGGCCCCCTAGCAGACTCTCATGAAATTAAAGGTTTTTTATAAAGGCTATTTTAGGCAAAATAAAGGATGTTTCATTGAAATTCTAACAAAAATAAAGAGCAAATTAACGTCAAATTTTCTAGTATCTTTATCAGACCCCAATCTTTAAATCCATGTTATGATATATGATGGTATGAAAGTGATGCAGCAAATCCTTAGCCAATAAAATTATAGCCCATTTATCACAAATAAATAGAAAATTACTCTTGTTTTTTACTCCCTAGTTTGATAACCTCACTTTGAACTTAAGGCTTGTGTTGAGCAGTGTTGGATTAAAAAATAAATCACATATTTTCTAATCTTGAAGGGGGGCTGGGGGTTCTCCCCCGGAAAATTTTGAAAACCAATAAAGCAGGAGTTCATCTCTGGTCATTTTTAGGGCAATTTAACCTTCAGTAAATGAACAATTTCAGAGGATGTATTGCTTCCATTTATAGTGTATGCCCTTTTAAATATAAACTTTATAAAGATATGCATGTCTGTATAAGTCTTGTGTGTAGACTTGACAACCTTAGACAGTGGCATTAGAAAATCAGCACATTTTTCAGCTGTCAATAAACCCAATTGATGATATCCATTAATATTTGCCATCCCAGTTATTTCAGTTTGTGGCGTGTCCAACCTAATGTCGGGAGTTTTGCAGGTTCTATTCCCAGGTTGGGCAAATTCTTTCACTATAATTGTCACTTACTAGTGAAAGATGAGCACTGATTACATGTACTTGTGAAAGCATTTTGGTTAAGCCTGCCTAGGAAAAGGCTGGTTAGGATCAACTAGTCATTCCTACATTTAATACATGGATGTAAAGCAAGAAATCGATTCAAAATCGTTTATATTTACCTTACCTCCCTCTTTTTTATTGCTGCCTTATCTGAAGCCTCAGAAAAAATAAGCTTAAGACGGTGACCACTATAAGAGTCACTCAGCTGGTGCAAGATGTAGGTAGACAACTAGAGACAATGGTCAGCTTTCTGAAAAGCTCAAGATGCTTTTCAAGATACTTATGGTCTATTTCTTATGTTCAAACTGATATTGCAAAATACAAAAGGTTTTTTAATCAAAATAAAGGTTATTAAAGGTTTTTCAGCCAAATAAAGGTTTTAAAGGATTGCAACCAAATTAAAGGTTTTTAAAGGTTTTAAAGGTTCCACTAGGGGGCCAGCATTTGGTTCAATGTCTTAAATAATATTTTCTAGTGATAGCATGTCAAAAAAATCTTTCTTTTCAACAGCTGAAAATACATGAATGGCTACTTTCGCTTTCAACATCATTGATTTGAATGGTTGGAAAACAATGGTTCAAAAATGTGAGAATGACAGTCATTTTCCTCATTTACCATTGGTGCATAGATGCTACGAAAAAAAACAGTCTTCATCAAAAGGGCCGTTTTCCCTGTAGAAAAGCAAGCAACGGAAGCCATTTTGCCTGCGGAGTTATGGGATAAATATTGAAAAAGTTAACTCTTTCATTCTAGAGCAGATTAAGATTATTGAGTTTTGTCCCTTTGACCATTAATTGTGCTTTAAACTGTCTTCACGAGCGGTATTCGTGATATTGGCATATGAGAAGCTTTTGTTTGTTTGTTTGATTTGATTCTTAACGTCCTCTCAACAATCTTTCAGTTATGTGGGACGGTCTTCCTGGGTTGAACCAGTACTAAGCTAGGATAAATGTGTCTTGCTCAAGGACCACAACGCAGTGACGCCGGTGAGGCTCGAACCCGCGGCCCTTCGGTCTCGAGTCAAGCACTCTACCACTGAGCCACTGCGCTCCCCAACATATGAGAAGCGATTTTTATAACGAACAGCACTCGCGGTAATGGCAGTGAAGGGGTTAAATGCATTTTACCGGCGCCAAATCTTCGCCCTAGAGCTAAAATCTCCTGAGATGGCTCACATGCCTCTATTGTACTTACCTGTGTTTATATCAAAGAATCTTATATGTCTATCTTCATGCGCTGTAATTGCCACTGGTAGCGTTGGATGGTTTACTAAACAGTTTATTTGATTACTTGTACTAGAAGAATCTGAAAGAAATAAAAATCTTATATCAGAAAAGTATCATATTTGAGATATTAGACCAAACAAGAATCCATCAAACCTGAACAATGGGTAATAAAATATACATATGGATGGAAGAATAAGGTCTACACTATTCCTCTGACTTCGCCGGGGGATAATGTGTGCACATGATCTTATTCTTATCATATCCTTATCAATATTGAAATTACACCACTTGACAGGCTCGAAATCAAAAGTTGATGTAACATTCAAAGCTGGTAAGGAGCTGCTTGTGCAATCATATGTGCACATGATCTTATAATTGCACAAGCAGCTCCTTACCAGCTTTGAATGTTACATCAACTTTTGATTTCGAGCCTGTCAAGTGGTGTAATTTCCATATTGATAAGGATACATCATGGGGGCGAAAAGCAGTGTGGATCTTCATTCTGCAATGTTTTTAACTTTAACAGTGTGGATCCTGATCAGCTGGTTACTCAGAAAACAACTGATCTTGATGACTGTTTTACAAAACGAGATACAGTAAAAGTAAGGGTGCAAAGATCAGGAATACCACACCTGACACCAATGGTAAAGTGACAAACTCACAGTAAGACACCACAAACGAGAGCCAAGAGGTCAGCCCTTTCCCAGCAGGTGACCACAAGGCACATATAAACAGACTCACATAAAGACATAAAGGCATAGCAAACACAAGACAGAAACTAGAGGACCTGAAGGTCCTGAGGTGCTCACCTGATCTCTTTAATAAAGTTAAAATAGGTCAAGGTTTTACGGCTTATAATAAAACATATTTTGTTTTACCATATATGGGGGTTGACGCCATTTTGGTCAAGTGACCTTAAACAATCTAATGAATACTCCATCAAACAGCCAAGTGATTTCTGAGAAACCAATGGTTTGATAGGTATGTGGCAGTCCAAATGAGTGGCATTGGATAAAAGGTCACAGGTCAGCTTAACATTTGGTACTTATATAAAACCGTGGTCTCATTAGGTTTAACATTTCTTGCAAGTATTATGATTTCTGCCTAAACAGTTAAAGAAAAAAAATAAACATTTCAAGATTTTCCCCATTTAAATGCATTAGGAATCAAAGTCGACCTTGCCATAAAGTAGGTCAAGGTCAACCTAGATTCATCATTTGTGCAAATCTGGTAGGGCCCACTACCCCAATGCTACATACCAAGTCCCAAGGCCATTGGCCTTTTGGTTCCAGAGAAGAGGATATTTAAAGGGTTTTTACCATATAAGGGCATGGTGGCCATCTTAGTCATGTAACCATTGGTATAAATTTTGGCTAACCTATCATAAGGAGTCTTCATATGAAATTTGAGTTCAATTGGTCTAGTGGTTTCTGAGAGATTATGTTTTAATGTGTTGATAGGACTCCAATATGAGCGACCTCGGCTGAAAAGTTAAAGGTCAACCATGACCTTTGAAACTTATTTATAAGCATTGTCTCATTAGTTTCAACATATCCAGTGAGAAAAATGACTGGCTTCAACAGTATTCAAAAAATCAACTTGCAAAAAAAAAATCCCATTTAAATGCATTAGGAAGAAAATTTGACCTTGATGTTGAGTAGATCAAGGTCAACTTAGGATCATCATTTGGACAAACTTGGTAGGCCCCACATCCCCAATGCTACATACCAAGTCCCAAGGTCATCGGCCTTCTGGTTGTGGAGAAGAAGATTTTTAAAGGGTTTTTACCATATATGGGCGTGGCAGCCATCTTGTTCATGTGACAAAAATATTTTGCAAAAATTTTGGCTAACTTATAAGGAATTTTAGTTCAATTGGGCCAATGGTTTGTGAGAAAACATATGTTTAAATATATTGATGGGACTCCATTATGAGTGACCTAAGCTGAAAGGTCAAATGCCAACCTTGACCTTTGGAATTCATTTATAGCTAATGTCGCATTAGGTTAAACATATCAAGTGAGAATAATGACTAAGGCTTCCAGTTTTTAAAAAAATCAACTTTTCAGAAATTTTCCCATTTAAATGCATTAGGAAGCAAATTTGACCTTGACGTTAAGTTGGTCAAGGTCAACCTAGGATCATCATTTGAACAAACTTGGTAGGCCCCACATCTCCAATGCTACATACCAAGTCCCAAGGTCATCGGCCTTCTGGTTCTGGAGAAGATTTTGAAAGGGTTTTTACCATATATGGGCGTGGCGGCCATCTTGGTCATGTGACAAGGACCATTTGAACAAACTCTAAGGAGTCTCCAAGTGGATTCAGAGGAGAAGATGTTTGAAATTGTGGACGGACGGACGAAGGACGGACGCCGGAGTGACTGGTATACTATTAGCTCACCCATGAGCCTTCGGCTCAGGCGAGCTAAAAACAAAGATCTTAATGACAAATGGTAGCTTAATGAAGGTCGAAAGTATTGCAGAATGCTCCTATTACTTTTGACCTGCATTAAGCAAAAACCGGTCTTGAGAACCAATTTTTGGTGTCTTTTTCAGTCGCCTCTTAAGACAGGTTTAACTGTATATTCAGATTCACTGGGGGTGAGAAAAGCTTCTGACAAAATATGAAAATGTTGAAAAGAATGAAGATTTGAAAGTAATTACCTATGAGGGTAAATTAAGAAAACTGCTGAAATCAACTGAAAATTCTCTCGGAATGGTAAGCCTTGCTTAGGGTTTAAAGCAAAAACACTGTCTAGGAGATTTTTCAGTTGGTGTCTACATAATTGACATCGAAAACATTTTAACATTAAAATAAATCACCCCCTTCTCAAGCAAATGCCAGGTTGGCAGGGAAACCAGAACAAGAATATTGTTTGGACCTACCTGAATTTTGTTTTGTTTCTATAGTTAGTACTGGTTTCGAAGTTTCTAGGTCAAACAAGTAGGTATTTGCTGAGGTATATGTGGCTACCATTTGACCGGGATCACAACGCACAAAATCTACAGATGTGGGCACTCCATCTTCTGAAAGTCCAAAAACATAGAAAACATGAACCAGTTCATTCCCGATGGAATCTTACATCACAGGAGTTCAGAGCTCCAAATAACATGCGTAAATTCAACTTTAATCCTCAACATTTCTTTCATTTCTATCCCATGTTTGGCCACTTTTTAGAATTATCTCTTCAAGACGATTCTAACAAGTCAAACTAAGATTTTTTTGAAGAAATGATGATAATTTAAGAATTTTCAGATACTCATCTAATTTTTAGCCCTGAAATTCATTTATTATTCACAAGGGAATTCCATGAAGCTATGCAGCTGAGTGTACACTGGTATATTACTGTCAGCTTAATTTACATGGCTGCATTTTCATGGAAATTTAGTCAAATTTCAGCATCACACACATAAGTCAGAGTCTCACACATGATACATGGTACACATGATACATGGTATCTTTGCCACTTAAATTCCTTTGTGGATCATTTATGTTATTTCTGTCTTGTATTTGGTATGCTATTGTGTGTGTCTGTTTATTAATGCCTTGTGGTCACCTGCTGGGAAAGGGCTGACCTTTTGACTCTCGTTTGTGATGTCTAATTGTGAAGTTGTCACTTTCCCATTGGTATCCTGGGTCAGGTGTGGTGCTTGATTGTATCGATTCCTGATCTTTGCACCCTTACTTACTTTAACTTACTGTTGTTGAGATCAAAAGCAACACTAATTTTGTATAACCTGCATCCATTTTTAGCTCCAGTCTTGGGGAAGCAGGTTAATTTAGGGATGAAAACAAGAACCTGTGTTGACAATGCTAGTCAGACAAAGTTGTTAATTGTTCAAAATATCAATAAAAGCAAATCATATATGAACATTACAAGAAATCTGTTCAGAAATGATAAATGCTTTGCATTCTGGGTAATTTTGTATGCTTCACGCCTCCAGAAAAGAGTGTGTAATGGAAAGTTATTTTCTTTATTTCTCATTAATGACATATGTTGTGAGTACTCAAAAGAACCGTCTCAATGAGGTGGTTCTTTTGAGCACCCAAAACACATGTTTAAACTAATGGGTAAGAAACTTGTCATCAGTGGACATTTTTTCTTCTTATTTTTTTAGTTGTCATCAGTGGACATTTTTTCTTCTAATTTTTCCAAGAAGTCTTCGAGGAATTGCATCGGTACGTCAGTTTGGATTCAGATCAAGCTGGGCATTTCATCTGTCCTATCTAGGTCCAAAACTGTTAGCAAATGAAAAAAAATAAGCAATGCTTATTAGATACCCCCCGCACAGTAAGAGTCAGTGAAAATACTTGGCAAGTTACAGTTCGAACAAGAAGACGAAGATTTCAGTAGAATCTGTGCATACAAAAATTATAAACTCCTTCATACATATGTTCAATGTGTCTACATTGTATAGGCAAAGTATCAAATTGCTCCATAAAAAGCTGTGGTAGGAGTTGATCGGCCCATAAAGGCACCGTCTATGCATATACAAACACCTTATTAGGGAAAAATTGTCTTAGTTCTCACAGCTGTCATTTTGTCAAAAATTATTTTTTCTGAACTAAACTCCTTCATGCATATGTTCAATGTGTCTACATTGTATAGGAAAAGTATCAAATTGTTCCATCAAAAGCTGTGGTAGGATTTGATTGGCCCGTGTATGGCCTATAATAGCATAAGCATAAAGCACTATATTAAAAGCCATTTAGAACTACAAAGGGAAATAACTCTAATAGAATTGGCCCCTAGCCCTTACTTTTTTGTCTAAAGTATTTGTCTTGCATATATGAACATGTTTGCAAGGTTTGATGAAAATCCAGCAATGACTCTTTGAGTTATTAAGGAAACAAAGCGTTACGGACGGACGGACGCACGGACAACGTGAAAACAGTATACCCCCTACAAAGTTTGCGGGGGGTATAATAATGTTACTAGCTTTGTTAAATTTGATTCTTTATGTCCCATCAACAATCTTCCAGTTATGTAGGGACGGGTCTTCTTGGGTTGAACCAGTACTAAGCTAGGATTAATGCGTCTTGCTCAAGGACAAAACGTGGTGACGCTGGTGACTAGCAGATGACAAGCAATAACTAGGTGGGAAAGAGTATACACCACTCACCATTATCTACAGTAAATGTGTTTAAAAGTGGAGATTTTATTCCCGGGCTCCAGAGTCTCACTGTGCCATCACCCGAACATGATAAAAGCTGCATTTTGGTATTGTGTACTGATAGGCCCCATACTGCATCTGTGTGTGCTATCATTGTATCTTGTAATACATTAGAATCTGCAAAGTAAAGTTTATAAACATTTCATAACATACAGCAGGCCTTTAGTTAAGAGTGTGTTCCAAAAAAATAGTTTTCATATTTCTCAAACCAAAACATATGTTGTGGGTACTCAAAAGAACCGTCTCAATGAGTCTCAATGAGACGGTTCTTTTGAGCACCCAAAACATATGTTAAAACTGATGGGTAAGAAAATATTTACAATTTTACGCTCAATAGTTTATCTAAACCTATGATACTGTATTAGACCATATAAGCAGACTGGGCCCAAAACTTGTACATTTCTAGCACTTTTCTCTTTCTGTTCAGCTTAAATGTTGGTTCTCAGGGCTGTAATTCACAAAATGCTTCTCAGAATAGCAAACAGGGAAGAAACAGATCAGACTATTTCTTCAGAGGCAGTATGAGCTGGGTCTGCACTGTTTGTCTAAGCCTTTTTAGCAGGCAGCTAGTGAACATTTGCTGTATCTATACCATGTATTGAAAACAGTATAGATCAGCTTGCTTCATCAGACTTGTGTGTTTATTATATTATGTTGTTCTTAGGTTGGTTGTGGTAGGGTAGCAAGATTGGTAGCTATCTTGTTTCTCTAAGAAAAAAACAGTCTCAACAAATAATGCATTGAAGACCTTGACCTCTGGCCTTTCAAGCTGCAAAATTTGACCAATGTGAAATCATCTTATTATCAAATCAAACTGGTTATGCCCCACTGGTGGCAACATTTCCCAGGCATCAGAATAGTCTGAACAATTTTGTAATTTGTAATTGGGCACCCAGTGACCATTGTTAGTGTCATTTTTTTCAAAATCAGTTCAGTTATTTTGACAAGAAGATTTTTCGTACCTTTTTGCTATGTATGCATAGGAAAAAAAAACAGTTCTGACCCCTGGCAGATGTTTTTTTCAGTATGCCTACAAAATATTAACATTTTCAAGTTTAAATGGTTAATTTTCCATAGAAAAACAAATAATAAATGTTCAGTGTTTTGAGACTGACTTTCTATGGAACCCAAATTCAGGAATAATTCTATAAACTTTCACCCATGTCTAAAGGTATAAATGAGCCACTTTCTAGCAAAAGGAAGAAGTTTGCACACTCCGATTCGACGGACACTATGGTAGCCAAGGATCCAATGTTTCTTCAGCTGGAAATACAGTAAAACCTGTGTTAAACGGCCACTCAAAAATAGATAAAACAAAGATCTTAAGGACCAATTATGGCTTAATGAAGGTTGAAAGTATTGCAGAATGCTCCCCTTGGATCATTCTGCAATACTTTTGACCTGCATTAAGCGATAATTGGTCTTGAGAACCAATTTTCGGTCTTTTGGAGAGTGGTCGTTTTACACAGGTTTTACTGTATAAGACTCTGATCAAACTGGGTGGATACACAGACTGATTTGAGTCTTTGCTGTACCCACATGCCAACTTGTACCTTATGCAGGATACCGGCTCAAATAGTCACTACAGAAGGTGCCATTTGTTCTTTACTTGAGCTGCAACATGAGATTTCCAACAATGTTCTCTATGCGACCAGCAAAGCCTCAGATCAGCCTGCGCATACCTGCAGTCTGATCAGAGCCTTTGCTAGTTGCTTGAATATTCTATGAGTGTTAAGCTACTGACTGAACAGCATTTGGAGTTTCTAAGCTTATAAAGAGGCTGCACAGGCTGGTATGAGTCTACACTTGTCAAAATGCCACATTGTTGGAAATCACATGTCGTGGCTCATTTGTTTTTCATTTCCCCTAAAAAATGTCACTTACCAAAAGAATCATAAGGGTCTATATTTGAACTAGGTATATTCCAACATCGTATAGTAGAGTCCATACCACCACTAAAACATTGTTCCCCTGATGGGCTCACTGCTAGACATAACACAGGTCCCATGTGGGCTCTAAATGTGTATACTGGTTCTACATCTAAAGAGGCAGCTCTGAAAAGAACAGAGGACACTTAAAGACACTTAAATTATCATATGATGTCATGTCTGGGAGTGAAATAATGCCATGCAATAAAATCAAGGTTTACAGATTTTCGGGAAAGTTTATGACGTCCATAACAACGTTGCATACATAATGACAAAATTAAAACGTTTTTTATGTAATATGATAAATAGAATCTAACATTCGTGTTCTTGTATTCTTGTATTACTGAATTTATTAAACTCATGGCGAAAAAGAGATAAAATGCGAGGCTTGCCCAAACTCGTTTAATAAATTCAATAAAACATGAGCACTCATGTAAGATCCTCTATATATTTACCTCTAACATTTGGATCAATAGACCCGATCAAACAATGTTGCTTGAACCCTCATCTATGCAATTTGCAGACTGACATAAAAATGATGTATTTCTGTCCCTGACGTTTGTTTTTATCTTAGCAAACAGTGCAGACACTGATGAAATGCCGCCTTATGCTTATTTTATGGTGGCCATCTTGGTCATGGGACCAGGACCATTTGAACAAACTTTTGTCCCCACATCCTAAGGGGTCTTCAACTGGCCCAGTGATTTTAGAGAAGATGTTTGAAAATGTTGACATTTGACAGCAATGAGCCGAACTATGAGCCTTAGGCTTAGGTGAGCTAAATGGTTTGTAACTGAATATTTCAATTTTTTACCTAAAATACAAGAAATAGATGAAGAACTTACTTTTTAGCTGGCACTGTTTTCTGTAAATTCCATAATTTTAATGTGTGATCCTCTGAACCTGTTATTAAAACTGGTTCTACAGGATGGAAGGCTAATGTCCTAACACCATCAAAATGACTGAAATATCAAAATATAAGCATAGCTAAACACATGGGTGAAAGTTCAAAATGTCCAAAATCCTGAACTTTCGAAACTTGCAGAGAATGCCAACTAAATATTCGCTATTTCAAGTATAAATGGTCAATTTTCTTTATACAGACTTATACAAATAAGAAAACCCATTAAATTCTCGCTAAATCAGCATTTTTAGGCTGACTTCTGTGGAAAGTCAGCCTCAAAATCCTGAAAAATTTCACCTATGTAAACATTAATTTTGAGCATTAATTTGCTAGTTTTCTCTTGTCTATCAGTCTAAACATGTGTTTTGGGTGTTAAAAAGATTTTGCTTGTTTGTTTGGTTTAACAGGTCTGGGGAATCTCGGAAACACGCGATCGTAAATTATCGCTCAAATGCGCGATAGTGGACTGCCCATGTAAAGGGAAATCAATCTAAACGTCATCAGGGGATATAAGTTTGGTGGTCAACTTCCGGTTTATATCGCGCATTCCCGCGACGACCATCACCACATGGCTTGCATTTTGCGAGTTGGTGCCCTAGTTTCAGAAACATTACAACACACAAATAAAAGATTACAAATAAATATTTAACCATCAGAACCTCGGCCACAAATCAATGATAAAATTGATGTGAAAATGGTAAGAAAAAAAATTACGGGTTTCTGTCAGAAGAGGGTTCAATTTGGTGATTTTTTTCCAGAAAATTTCGTTTGTTTGCCGTTTAGCTTCTCATCCCTTGGTCCAAATGCATCGAAAAAAAGACCAATCGAATCAGCAGAAACGGGCCAAAATGATAAACCAATAATTGTATTTCTATCGCTCAGAACCGGATGCAGTTGTAGGATAACTACCTCTGTTAGCAAGTCTGCCAATCTCAAGCGTGGTCGCGCATTTGAGCGATAATTTTGATCGCGTGTTTCCGAGATTCCCCAGACCTGTTTAATGCTTTACGTCCCAGTCAACAGATATGGTCATGTCGTGATGGTCAGTTCACCTAGCCACACTCTTTTCCTGGTCAACTTGACTAAGCTGTTAACCAGTACTTCATGCACATACTTTTGCTTGTAACTGACAACAACCCTTCTTGAATCAGCAGAAGGGAGGAGAATGGCCATAGAAATTATTTCATGATCAATCTCTACGAAAGTATGGTAGCGGGCTGGAATCGAACTCGCGACACCTAGATCTGCCATCAGACACGTTAACGACTGCGCTATGCGGCCTGGTGTGTTAAAAAGAGACTTATTTAAAGTACTCATTATATATTTTGGTTGATTAATAAGTAAAACAATCTATAATTACTCTCTGTTCCCTATAGGCTTGTTAAAACATATTCCCTTTATAGCTATAGGTTAAAATAAACAAAATGTTGAGTGTAAAATTGTATATATTTCCTTACCCACCAGTTTGGACATAAGTTTTTATTACTCAAAAGAACTGTTCTAGTACCAGTACCCACAACATATGTATTGGTTGAGAAATAAGAAAATTAACTTTTGTATTACACACTTTTAACTTAAGGCCTGTATATTTCAGTGTATAACACTTCAATAAGGACAATCTGTTTGTCCTATAATGGTAGTTTTACAAAAGACATTAAAGGATTCTATTTTTATGTCATTTCCTTGCAAATTTCTAAATCTAATGAGGCAAGGTGACTGTTATATCTAATATATGCTCTATGGTACAGCATTATAAGGTAAATGCTGTACTATAGTGTGTATGCATTTTTTCTCCTTTTTTGTTCTATTTATAATTTCTCTAAGTTCACAGTAAATCAATTCAAACAGTGTAGCAGGTTTGTTGTTGTTGTTGATAATAAGTTAATAACATGCTTTTACCTATAAGCAACTAAATATTCATTGAAAATACTGATTAAACACTTTTCTATTTTCTTATTGTAATTAGTTTCAATTAAAGGCCTGCACTAACTGGCAGAGGATCTCCTTGTTCATTTATGTTAATTGTCAGAGCTTTGCTTCTGTGAATATACTGATATAATCCCAAGACTTTGGATAAATAAACCAATTCACTATTCTAAAATGTTCTGTCAATCTCTTACAGAAGTCTAAGATAAGCCTACACATCTGCCCAGGCTGGCAGGGAATTTGCTGCTCA
Source organism: Loripinus fragilis (assembly GCA_964019695.1). Classification (NCBI taxonomy): domain Eukaryota; kingdom Metazoa; phylum Mollusca; class Bivalvia; order Lucinida; family Lucinidae; genus Loripinus; species Loripinus fragilis. The sequence goes on along the minus strand of OZ026514.1, from coordinate 8,251,803 downwards.
AAGTTTGGAATGAGATAAAGGCTCAGACCACATGAGCCTCGACGCAAGAAAATCTGTCTTCAGGGTTCGCGAACAACAAAGGCACAGACCAGCCTGCACATCCACGCAGTCGGATAATAAGATTACTGTAAAGTTAAAGATAAGCAATAACAAGGAACTATTACAATCAAAACCATAGTCCTGCCCTCCAATATGTTCTCAAACGTGAACTTAAAGGCAAGAAGTATGTCGATTTCTTCTATCTATCAAGCGGCACAGACTGCGATTGTTAGTTTGGATAGTGAATGGGATTTGGACACATCCAGACAGTGGTCGGAGCGACATCAAAAATGTCTAGACTGTGGAGGGGAGTATTTTGAGAAACTCTAAGCAGGGGTGTGTTTGTTGGCATTTCAATGATTTTAACGTGAGGTCATGTGTAATTTTGATGTGCCCCGAGATCACAAAGTAGGATTGTATTTTCGTACATGGTGAACCTTTTGATTTGAAATTTTGCATACGTGTTCAATAATGACCAATGATAATATGTACCATTTTTTGTATTGTTCTGTTGAAAAATGTCAGAGCTACAGCAAGTCTACGTAATTCTGGATAGCCCCTCGTAAAGTTAAGTAGGTTGGTTGAAACCCAAAGACTGTTTATCCTGTTTCCTCAAGTCCTATGAACCAATATCAACCAATCATATTGTTTCTTACCTTCTGAGTGTATATTTAGCATTCCATGTTTTTCTAAAAACTTCTGTTGGTGCAGCAATCTGAAATAAGAAATAGGATAAGGTCAAGGTACCCAATATCTTATTGCCTCTTTTAGAGTTTGTTTTCAGAGTTTATTTACAGACATGCAGTTGTCTTCATAACTTACTTAAAAATCGCACACTCACTGCAGTCCTAATTTGGATACATTGCTATGTGTTTTAAATTTGGGACTGAGTATTGTACCAGTGCTTTTCCATGAATGGGCAGGCAGCCTTTTGGGCTTAAAAATAGGAAACATTTGTTTAAGTTGTTTGTTTTTGATCAGACCCTTAAAGTAATTGCAATATCTACTTGCCCCTCCTCTCATAGCAATGTGTACCGTAAAACCTGTCTTAAGCGGTGACTCAAACAAAAAATATGTTTTCAAGACTGATAATTAATGCAGGTCATAAATATTGCAGAATGCATGAGCATTCTGCAATACTTTTGAACTGCACTAAGCTACCACTTGTCTTAAGACCTTTGTTTTGTCTATTTTTAAGTAGCCGCTTAAGACAGGTTTCACTGTATATACAAGTTTGGTCATAACCCAAACACTAGTTATAAAGATAGATTTACAGACAGAATACTAAGTGGATATCAGCACTGAAGGGATTCATACCAAATGCAATATGCACAGTATGTAAACTGAAATAAAAATCCTGTACCCGTTCCTCCTAGCTCACGCCTTATACATTATGATTTACAGCACTCGTGCGTAACCAGTTGTCGGAAATAGTGATGTGAGAGTTGTTGGTACAGCTGTAATTGCGAGGGCCCACCTATTAAAATTCATTTTTCCATAGATCTAAGTAACTGTTACAGTTTCGACCATGTAATCATGTATACATGTGATTGCCCGTGCAATCTGGCATTTAAGCTCGTTTTCGACACAGAACGGCTCTGATTGTGAGCAAGTTTTTTAACAAAGCAAAATGTAAAGGAGGAAAACGTTAAAATCATGGAATAAAACGGAATAAAATAGATAAAATGGCTTTTCTTACCTTGTTCGAATGTGTATTGTCTGTATCGCTAACAATATAAATCGAAACATGTACATGTACCTAAACACACGCATTTTCCAACTACTGGTTACGCACGAGTGCTGTTATTCATGTTTATAAGGCGTGAGCTAGCGGAGGAACGGTACAGGATGTTTATTTCAGTTTACATACTGTGATATGTCCTTCTACTTTTGTTTGGGGGGGGGGGATAAATATCACCTCTTTCCATAAAAGAAAAGAATCTTATTTAGTATTAAGAAGCCATGTATTTGTCCCAATCCTTAAGTTTCCTAAATATAGTACTAGTTTCCTGCGAATAGGCCTTGACAAATAGGGTAGACCCAGATCAGACTGCTTCTGATGAAGCAGTCTGATCAGGGTCTTCCCTCTTTGCTATTCTGACAAGTGTTTTGAGAATTCCGGCCTGATAATCAACATTTTGTTTGAGGATTGAAAGAGAAAAGTGTTCAAAATTTTAAGTCCATTTACCGTACTATTGTTATTAAGCCAGATTAAGATGGTGATTTTGGGGTCTGATACCCAACACAAATACATCTCTTATGTCTGTCTGTCCCCTAATTTATCATCAACTATTTAACAATCATAATTTACTTACATCATAGTTAGTGGGGTCAGCATCGTTGTTCACTGTTATTTCAGCCAGTTCCCCTAGACCAACCCCTATAGCAGCTTCAAGGTCATCTTCATTATTACTGACCCCTATCACAGTCTTTTTGTTCCCACCTTGAAATGGCATCGAGCCACCTGACTGTATACCACCTATAAAAGTTCATACATAAGCTGAATTAACCCTTTACTCCATAGGCTATTTTTAGATCATGACATCATTTTCTATTTTTAGACAACATTGGAAAAATTCAAAAAACATTTAAGTATAGTTTTGTATACTTTTGAAATTATTATGGAAACTGAAGCATTTGCTCCAAAAGAGCAAATGCTCTATTTTCCATAGGCGTCAAAAGAGGTTATTATGGCGTAAAGGTTTAATCTATCAGTGGCAATGAGGATGATAATAATTCTTGTCCTGCTGAAACTGGATACATCAGTTTATGAAAATATTGTAGATCCGGATATGAACTGATCTGCTTTAGATATAGGCGTAATAAGAATAAACAAATCAGTGACCTACATATCAAAGCGGAAGAGTCCACTTGTCCACTAGCTGTAATCGCAATCCCATCTGTCATAGTAGACTTTATACATAAACGGAGGCTAGCTGCTCTTTAAGCATGGGACCAAGTATTAAAAAGTTATCTGTGACTGATGGTAGGGTCATGTTGATGTGTCTCGGACATTATTCTGCAGTGAAGCATCTCAATAAAAGTTCTGTCAAATCAAGACGTTGCCATGATATACTGTAATTGACCATGCTATATCATAATTGACCATGATACACTGTAATTGACCATGATATACTGTAATTGACCATGATATACTGTGACTGACCATGATATACTGTGATTGACCATGATATACTGTAATTGACCATGATATACAGTAATTGACCATGATATACTAAGATTGACCATGATATACTGTAATTGACCATGATATACTAAGATTGACCATGATATACTAAGATTGACCATGATATACTGTGATTGACCATAATATACTGTAATTGACCATGATAAACTGTAATTGACCATGATATACTATGATTGGCCATGGTATACTGTAATTAACCATGATTTTCTGTAATTGACCATGGGTTTACTGTAATTGACCATGATATACTGTAATTGACCATGATATAGTGTGATTGGCCATGGTTTACTGTAATTGACCATGCTATACTTTAATTGACCTATAAAGAGCACTGTACACCTTTTATAAAGAAATATAACATTTTTAATAACAGGGTAGATCCACAGCCATTGATTACTGACAAAGCCAGCTGATCAGCATCTTTCACATAGTGAGTTCATACTGACCCTTTACCTCATAGAGACGCCTTTTAACGCTTTTGCAAACAGAGCAGAACCAGATCAGGCAGCTCTTGCCTGAATAGGGTCTTTCCTTTTAGCTTATGGAAATATGATAATGATATATCTGATCCTACACAAGTGGACCGGACAAGTAATTTCTTTGTTCTATGGTACCAATATGAAAGTTTATTTCTACAATTATTCATAGTGGGTGGAGCCTAGCATGAATATTCATGAAGGGTTAATTTTACTGCACTACTGGACTGGAAATCAGAAACTGATATAGAATTCACAGCTCAAAAAAGAACTGTTTGTGCTTATAGGTGAAACATAGTAAAAAGATGTGTTGAAAATGATGTAAAATTATACAATCAAACCAACACAAAGCTGCCCACAACAGGACAGTATGACCTGTTTGCTCATCAGAATTTGATTGAAGGTCTTTATTGCTACAAAAAACAAATTCACTGGTGGAGAAAGCATGGGTGGTACAACAGAAAACGAATATCAGCTAGTTCAAGCAGGATAAAGCATGGGTTGGTACAGTCACACATTCAGGTGGGATCATTTCTGTTTACTAAAGAGTTTGAAAGCAAAGCAGCACATCAGAATGTAAATGTAATCAAGAGTCATTAACTCTTGTGACAACAATAATCTGTGAGAATCTCTGAAACATGCATAAAAAATCATAATTTATAGCATACATTAAAAAATATATGACTGAATAAATAAAAAGTGGCCTGAGAAACACTTGTTTAATTTTTTTAAACCTAAATCTTTTTCCAGTGAAAATGGGTTGCTACACTACTGCTCGCGTATTTGTACTGCAAAAAAATCAGCTGAATCCATTGGTAGACAGGTAAATGCGTTACACTGCAGTTCAACAAGTTATCCGTAACAAGCTTGGATTGGCTATTTGGAATTAGCGTTGAAAACAAGCAAATTCAGAGAATTTATGTCCCCCGCCATTATTGTACACTTAAAAATGACTAAGTTCAAATTGCAAAAAAAGTGACAAAAAATAATCTCAGGATAATATCCAAACCACATGCATATCTTCAGATCATGACAAAAACATCTGTAAAGTTTCAAAAGAATCGGCATAAAACTGTAGGAGGAGTTGCGCACACAAGGTACCCAGTATCCATTAACTTTGACAGTAAAAACGCCAGAAAAATGCCTAAGTTAAAATAGCAGAAAAAGTGATAAAAAATAATTTGAGGATTATATCCAAACCACATGCATATCTTCAGACCATGTCCAAAACACCTGTGAAGTTTCAAAAGAATCAATATAAAACTGTAGGAGGAGATGCGCACACAAGGTACCCACTATCCATTCACTTTGATAGTAAAAATGTCAGAAAAATGGCTAAGTTCAACTGGCGGAAAAAGTGTTAAAAAATAATCTGAGGAATATATCCAAACCACATGCATATCTTCAGACCATGTACAAAACACCTGTGAAGTTTCAAAAGAATCGATATAAAACTGTAGGAGGAGTTGCGCACACAAGGTACCCACTATCTTTTCACTTTGATAGTAAAAACGCCTAAAAATGACTAAGTTCAAATTGCGAAAAAAGTGACAAAAAATAATCTCAGGATAATATCCAAACCACATGCATATCTTCAGACCATGACTAAAACATCTGTAAAGTTTCGAAAGAATCGGCATAAAACTGTAGGAGGAGTTGCGCACACAAGGTACCTACTATATTAGGGGGACGGAAGGACGGAAGGACGGAAGGACGGACGGAAGGACGGACGGAAGGACGGAAGGACGGAAGGACGGAATGCCGAAAACTATGTCCCTCCGCTTTTCTTCGAAAAGGCGGGGGACAAAAAATTGCGTATTACCTGTGATTTCAACGCGTTTTCAAGGCGAATTTAACTGGTACAAAAATGCAGGAGGTAGTGTATTTTTTGTAAAATTATTATCATGAAAAATGATCATTATATTGATTCCAAATGTTTATATGATTATTTGTGTTGGATGAAAAATGTTCATTTTTAGAGGATATTCCTTAAAACTCGTCATCTATCAGAGATTGTCACATTGGTCTTAATTGGTACTTGTATGTGTAAAGTGATGACCTAAAAACTACTCAAAGATGTCTAAGCAACAACAACTACAGAGAATCAAGCAGAAGGTAAGCAAACAAAACTAAATAAATTACAACACAAACATTTCAACCAATCTCACAGCTTGAGCCAGCTCATAACAAAATGGTGATAATCACAGATGATCAGCAAAGGCCAAGAAAGCCTGTGTTCAACCTCCCTTGTTCACACACACAAGGTAGATGAAGGTTCAACCATAAACTAAACATCTAGCCCAACTGGATAGTTGTGCATTCATACCTTAACTAACCAGGCCTCCGATAAGAGGGGGTAATTACAATTAGTTTTCTTATTTCTCAACCAAAACATATGTTGTGGGTACTCAAAAGAACCATTTCAATGAGACAGTTCTTTTGAGTAACCACAACATATGGTTAAACTGATGGATAAGAAGAAAAATCACAATTTATCCCTTCACATATTTGCCTACTTGGCCCTATGACTGAACATACAAAGTACCATAATAATCGAACAACATGCCTCATTTTTATTAGTTGATATTCATCTATGGAACATTCCCATGCCATATTCATGCTAAATTCTGCCCACACCTATACATGTATACTTTCTCTTTTCTGCACTGACTGTAAACTGTTTTCTTAATAAATGCACAAATTGTTGGTAATGTTTATTCCTTTATATTCGGGAATCCCCTATACGAGTACTTTTGCAAACAGTGAAAACCCAGATGAAATGCAGCATTTCTTCAGGGTCTACACTGTTTTGTTAAGATAAAAGATCTTCAGACCAAAGAATGCGATATTTTTTTTGAAAATTATAACCTGACACCCCTAGATATGCACAATGGACTATCTCAAGTTTATTGTATCAAACCAGAAGGAAGAATCCAATTTAGTATACAAACTTTGATTATTTTGCTACGGAACACAACTGTGATTTTCTTGGAACAAGAGGGCCATGTAGACTTTGCCTGGGTCAGAAAGAGATGCTGTTTAAAGATTTTCTACTTTTAGCAGTGAATACCATTTTGTTCAGCAAAGCGAAACCTTTTGTGCAATTTTGGTAGAGGGCATTATGGGATATCTTGTAAGAAATTCTTTTGAATTTAGGCCAGCACCTTAGGTCCATTTGTCATTAAAGGATTATTCTACTTGTAACTCTGGTGGCCATTTTGTTCAGCAGAGCTGATCAGCTGAACCATTTGAGTAAATTTGGTAGAGGGCATTATGGCACATGAATTAAATTTGGATAGCGGGCCATTTCCTCAAGAAGACATGCTGTCAGATATTTCTATTTTTAGTGCTAGTGGATTTTCGGTTCATAATAGCAGAACCTGCAGAGGGCATTGTGGGAAACAATCTGAGTATATTTTTTTTTAAATTGGGTCAGTGGTTCAAAAAATGTTGTTTAATGAAACAGTTAACCTTGGACAAACACCAGACGAAGACCAATCACAATGGCTCAATGTTAAGAACTTTGTGCTAGGGTGTGTAGAAAATATTAAACCAAACAGTAAAACCTGTGTAAAATGGCCACTCTAAAAAAGACTGAAAATTGGTTTCAAGACCAATTATCGCTTAGTGCAGGTCAAGAGTATTGCAGAATGCTCCAAGGGGAGCATTCTGCAATACTTTCGACCTTCATTAAGCTACCATTTGTCATTAAGATCTTCATTTTGTCTAATTTCTAGTGGCAGTTTTACACAGGTTTTACTGCATTTCAATTAATTGTATTTATATAATCATTAATCTATGTTAGTAAAAGGGGAATAATTAACATCATAGGTGGAAAACCTTCATTTGGATACCTTTATCTTAGTCTATAGTAAATGCTCTAAAATTTTGAACATTTTTTCTTTCTGTTCTCAAAATAAATGTTGTCGATCATGGCTGGAATTCACAAAATGCTTTTCAGCAGTCTAATCTGGGTCTGCCTTGTTTGTCTAGACCTTTTAGCAGACAACTTGTGCTAAAAATTTTAGAACATCCCAGTCAACAATTTTTCAGTCATGTCATGATGAGTCTTCCTGGGTTGAACCTGTACCAATCAGCAGAAAAAGTGTTTTGCTCACGGACATAACACTGTGACTCCACCTGTGATGAGACTCGAACCAGCAACTCTTTGATCCCCAGTCTACACTCTACCTACGGAGCCACTGCACTCCGCATAGGCAAACAGTTAATATATTCCCCATTCACAATTTATCTTCAGTACATAATAAACTTGACATGCATACCAATATCGTCAAAGTCAGGCATGCTATTCTGCGAGGAGCTTGCAGCACCCGCCTGGGCCGAGCTTATGTTATCTGAATCTCCAAGGTTTTTCAGCATGGCTTGTAAAGTGGATCGGTTAGGTCCTGCAACAGGATGGTGAATTAACAATAAAAGTGCAAATTAAAACTTGCAGCTGAAGACAAATATTTCCATTTTTCATATTTTGTGCTTCTTCGTGAACCTATGTCTTGAGTCAGTTCGTGAGAATTTGGAAGTAATCAAAGCAGCGAAGGCTCAGGGTAGCTTACACATTCGCGTGGTCTTGCCAGAGCAATAAAAGTGCAAATTAAAACTTGCAGCTGAAGACAAATATTTCCATTTTTCATATTTTGTGCTTCTTCGTGAACCTATGTCTTGAGTCAGTTCGTGAGAATTTGGAAGTAATCAAAGCAGCGAAGGCTCAGGGTAGCTTACACATTCGCGTGGTCTTGCCAGAGTCTTGACTGCTTGTTAGGCTTTTAGCCCCACTAGATAGCTATGCATGTTTAATGAAGGTCAAGGCCAATTTACTCACTACATTGACATGTTTTACAGTACGAGGTCTGATTGATAGGTTGTGAGCCTCATATGTAAGGGTTTGACTTTTGGCGGAAATATTGCATTATTTTTCAGCATAATCCCTTTTTCAGTAGCTATTCACTTTAGCCAGCATTGTTTACAGGGCTCAATACTACTTTTTTAAAGAATCTTTTTCTTGATTGTTCAGGAAGTCCTCCACTGCATTTATGATGTCATCATCTGACCAAAAGTGGGTACAGGAATAGCTTTTTTACTTCAAAAACAGATGAAAGTCTGATGGAGCCAGATAAGGCAAATTAAAAGGCATCATCTTTAATGGCAGCTATTGCAAAACCAGACTTATGAACAGGGACAATGTCCTGGTGGAACAAGACATCTTTACAGAGTTTTCTCTTAACTGCCTAAGAAGTGATGCATACTATGCGCCACTTTTTTGTATATAATCTAGTAGACTAGTAGGACTACCATCAGAATACTATCAGCATTCCAGATTGGAAGACTGAGGCCATAACCTTTCCAGCTGATTGAACAGTCTTTGCCGGGGTGAATTAGGGTGATTCCATTGTTTAGACTGTTGTAAGGCCTCTTGGGTGAAATGATGGACCCATGATTCATCCATAGTCAAAAATCTCTGCAGAAAGTTTTGAGGATCTGCCGCTAACACGACAAAGTCCACCAGTGTGCTTCTAATCAACTGTCAGAAGTCTTTGTACTCAACATGCTGATAGCCTTCTCTTTTCAAGATACTGTAAGAATGGAATGTACTCCTTCCTGTAAAATCCCAACTGTACTGGCTAAATACCTCTATGTAACTTGCCATTAGCCATAACAATATCATGGACTTTACTAGTTACAGGCTTTCCAAGACAGGTGTCATTCTCAAGGCTCTGCCTGCCAACTGTCACCCAACTTTTCACTGTAGCTTGCAAATGGAAATCATCCCCTAGTGTTGCTACCGCATCATTATGGATATCCTTAGGTGCTAGACTTTTCTTCTGCAAATACTGAATCACTGCTCTTTTAGCAAGTTTGTCCATTTTGTAAGTCACTTGCCTTGTTTACTTTAGAGTGCTACCTGACCAAATGACACCAGTCGGTTATTGTGTAGGTGTGCCTCGGTCCCTTCGCACTAGGCATATACATGACACCAGTCTTTGGGTACACCACCTTAAATAGTCTGAGGGAATAGAAGGACTGAAAAATGACATCCCAGCTTCACTCCTTAAACACAAGGCTCACAACTTATCAATTAGCCCTTGTAAAATCAAACAAAACCTTTTAGACGGATGGCTGAGAATGGGTTTGCTCCCCCCCCCTAGGGAATTTTGCAGACATATCCTATCTTGTAGAGAATTGAAAGCCGAGTCTTTTAAGAGATGTTTGCACTCTGTGCTCCGGGGCGTTAGTCTGTAAGAGCCTGTAACATACGTTACTTAATCAAACTAAGAAAAAGTAAATTGAAAGTTTGGGCTACAAATTAAAGACATTAAAATATTTATTTTTAAAAATCATTCATATAGTCTGCATACTGGATATCTTAACTACATATGACAGCCATTTGAACAAAACTGCCGCTTCCTAAGGTGTCATATGCGTTACATAAATCAGATAACCCATTAAAATTTGCAAGAGTGGCTAACATCATTTACATTCACAATCTCTCTGTGTGTTTTACAAAAAGTTTTTAACCATGCCTGACTAGCTTATGCAATTGGCTAAAAGAAAAATTAAAGTTTGTTTCCCTAGCTTGAATATTTTTTCTGGAATAAGCAATTAAACAACCCTACCCCTACCCAGTTTTAAGGTGAAATGTTTGGTATTAAAACTAAAGTAAAAATAGTTAAAAAATATTTGCAGTTGATGAATGTGTTTCATTGTTTGGGATTTATTTGCTTATATGAAGAACTCATAAATCTGCAAGTTTGTTGCAATTTTTTTAATATCTGAGGCTGTTACATATGTTACCTGATGTAATAAATGGGCAAGCTCATTGTCTTTACTTAAGATATGCCTAAAAATGTTTTAATCTCCTCGAGGGAATTTTGCAGACATATTCCTTCTTATAGTACAACTCAAGCTGCATCTAATAAGGGATGTTTGCACTCTCTATGTTGGGGCGTTAGTCTGAAACAGCGTGTTACATGCGTTACTATATCAAATAAAGGAAATGTAGTTTGAAAGTTTGAGCTAAAATTGTGAAAAAACTTGCAGCTGTTGGTTATCTTACATTGTTTAGGGATTTTAAACTGGCTCCTATGATAAAGACTTATATATCTGCAAGTTGTCATCAAGTTTTAAAGATCAGAGAGCGGTACATATGTTAGCGTGATAAGTAAAATCATCAAACAGTATTTTGACATCAAGCTGAGTAAGGGCCTGCTCCATCCTAATCGCCTTTGGAATTCTGCAGACAAATAACATCTTATGTAACCATTCAAGGTGCATTTAATAAGAAATGTTTGCACTCTGTAAGTCGGGGCGTTAGCCTGTAACAGCTTGTTACATATGTTACTATATCAATTTGAGAATAAGTAATTTGAATGTTTGAGCTACTAAAAGAAGACATTAAAATTATCTAATAAATTGACATTCTTATAGTCTTTATACTGGATGTCTTTACTACATATGGAAGCTGTTTAACATTAATACGGCTAACTGTGGTGTTATGTGCGTTACATGAACCTAATTATAATTTAAAAGCTATAATTGTGGCTATCGTCATTTAGTTCTTCTATGACTTAGTTTCAAACTGTTTTATTAGATTTTACAAACATATACTCAATTGATGAATAGGAAAAACCAAGTTTGATTTTCTATCTTAAATATATTGTCTTATAGGAGCTAATACACAGCCCTACTCCCAGTTTTACAGAGAAAAGAATTTTGTTATTACCCTTTAAGTAAAACACATGAAAGTGATTACAGCATGTGGATATTTTTCATTTTCTTAGTCTGTCTTGCTCATATATCTGCAAGATGTCATTAAGTTTAAGATCAGGACACTTAATGTGTACTTATAAGTCTTTGGTGCCAAAACACTAGAAATTATATTCATTTCTGATTATCAAGCCCATGGACTGTTTTTACAGATGTTATCAATGACCTTTTGGACACATTTCCTAATACGGTGCATATAATGCTAAATATAGAGCCACAAATAGAAAAGATAGTTTTTCATTTTTACAAGAAAATACAATAAATGAAATGGTCCAAACTATTTCTCATCAATTTAACACTCAAGTTAAACGTTTGTCGTTGTCTGCTTCTGTGGTAATCAATATTATCACACGCCTCCTTGCAACTAGTAACATCATCACACAATATTTCAATCATTTACTGTTATTCAATTTTACCACCAGTCCTCTCAAAATTGATGAGCCATTATCAACTTTCCAATTTTGCCATTTATGGCTTGGAACATTCGGAAACTGATATGAATTCCTAATAGTTGGCACTTTGAGTATGTGTTTCAAGTGATACTCTGCATGTAGGAGAAAGACTAAAGCTTTACAAGGAGGAAAACTATGCCATTAAGAGCAATGAGTACCTGGACTGATGTACCCTGATATTTCTGTGATAAAGAATCATATCTTAGCTGGTTAACTTTTATAAATGTAGCCTTTCCATACATGCAACCCACATATTTTCATCTAATAATGTCTCTGCACTTATTATCTTTCCCTAAGCATTCAAAAACTTATTTGAAGTCTTAGTACTTCTGAAGTGCTGAAACCATGGTAACTATTTCCCTTCAGATAAACGAACTAGATGTATCACAGCAGGTAAAGCAATGAAATGCAGGATGAACAGAGCGCAAATAGACCCTTTCAATTCAATGATTCACTAAGTTTCTAAGATAAGAGCGCTTATTAAAGGATGTAACATATATAACTCGTCATAATAAATGAGCAAGGGCATTGTCGTGACATCCTTTTTGATTACACAGTCAGAGGCAAGTGTTTTCAATTTCAGTGTTTTCAATGGATCATGAAATGAGGCACCTTATCAACTTGTTTACTCTGTATAAATCTTCCATAGAGCATAATATAGAACTACTGGTTATCCCATTCTACCTATAGTCCACTTTCCTTCTTTTGAATGCAACAGCTAATGATATGGCTGTAAAAACTGAGAAATCATAGGTTTTACATTATTTTAAGACATGCTTCAATGTACTGACATTAAAAAACAACCTACTGCAAACATAATTGATGGCAATGTCCAACTTCATATTCTTTCTCTTATACAAGATAACTTTCAAGGTGTAACAGAAATTGTTTCAGACGGTCTGCCAAAACCATCAAGAGTCAACATTGTAACTAAAGAAAACTTATAAAGTTCTTTGGGCGCAGCAAAATACTATTGATCTAATACCTGAGGACTTAAGCACCAAAAGACTGGATAGGTTCCATGGCAAATGATGCAAAAAAGCAGCCCATCAAATTTCTGTTTGACCAATGTCAGAAATCTTAAAGTATTCTTAGAGGTACACGGTAGAGACATAGATTTTGCAAAATCAGAGCAAAGTTATCATTTGACTAGCACGGATGCAGATGCAGCTGCAGTAAGATTGCTCTTGCCACTTCACAGGAAGAGATATATACCAGAGTCATACTCCATTGTATGCATATATGTGAAATGGCATTAAACCCATATTTAATCAGGTGTTTGATCCCATGACACTGACATGCTGTTTCTGCTTTTGAAGAATGCTAAGGATTCAAGTTTGGCTGAGTCAAGTTGTTTGAGGCTGGCACTGGCCACACATACAAAGAAAATTAAGTCTTTTGATGCGAAAAGAGGAGGATCACACGAAATGCTTATAAGTGATGTTTGTCACAATTACAAATTTTAAAAAGTAATCTTAATTAATGTAACACATATAACACCATAGGAAGCTGTATATTTGTTAAAAAATCTTTTCTTATGTATCAAAGGTATTCAGCATGCAAACTACATGAATAATTCAAATAAATAGATAGTTTTATGTCATCTCTCTGTTTCTCAGACTTTCAATTCATTTATTCTTAAATTGATATGGTAACATACGTATCATACCATTACAGGCTAAACCCCTAGTTAATGGAGTGCAAACATCTCTTATTTGATGTAGCTTGAATTGTTCTTTAAGGTAGAATATGTCTGCACACTTCCCAAAGGGGTGGAGAGGAACAGGATTGTACTCAGTTTGCAGTCCTTATACAATGCCATGATTCTACTGGTTGTGATGAAATGGGTGATTATTTTGCCATAGAAGCAGACACAATGATAGACATTGTGAGGGTGACTTGAATAAAGATTGTTTTTGAATAATCTTATTTAATAGGAATATTTATTAAATTGTGTCATTTAAATGAGAACTATTATTTTCTATCTATATATTTTAATGTTATAGGCATAAGGAAATATGTGATTAAAAAGGTTATATATAACATAGGTAACACAATTACATAGGCTTGTTATCAGCAATGACTGTAATTACTAAGACTAAGGCACCAGAGGTTAGAGATTAATAGGAAACCATGTGAAAAACGGTATTTTTCTGAAATATCATCTCTTACTTCCAAGAAAATTTCCTAGCTTATTCATTATGCCATGTAACATACGTTACATACTTTAATAAGTGCTCTGATCCTGATGTCAAACTTGCAAATGTATGATTCTTTATTGCATTAGCAAGACAGTGCCAAAAATGTAAGATATCCACAAGCGTCAAATATTTTCATATATTTTTCTTCAATAATAGATACCAAAAGTGGATACTTAAAATTGGGGGTAGGGTTGTTTAATAGCTCATATAAAACAATGTATTTGAGATAGAAAAGCAAACTTTGTTTTTTTCTATTAGTCAAGTGAGTATTTTAGTAAACTAAGATTAAAACCACTTGTAAAAATGCACAAATTGTCTGTAAAATGAATGATGTTAGTCACGATTTCAACTTTCAAAGGGAAATTTAATCTATGTAACACATATAACACCATTGAAGGCTGAATTTTTTATTCAAAATGCTGTTTTTATGTAGCTTAAGCATCCAGCTTGCAAACTACATAAGAAATTTGAATAATTAGATGGTTCAATGTCTTCTATCTGTAGCTCAAACTTTCATTTTGATTTTTTCCTTAGTTTGTTACAGTAACATATGTAACAGGCTGTCAGAGACTAACGCCCCGGAGCACAGAGTGCAAACATCTCTTAAAAGATGCGGCTTGAAATTTTCTTCAAGATAGGATATGTCTGCAAAATTCCCTAGGGGGGGGGGAGCAGGACCTTTTTTAGCTCGAAGTCTATTTCCTATATGGTTATGGCATATGAGCCGTGACATGTGATTTCCAACAATGTGGTATTTTGACAAGTGTAGATTCAATTGAGCCTGTGCAGCCTCCTTTTAAGCTTAGAAACTCCAGATGATGTTCTGTCAGTGGCCTAAGTGTCATAGAATATTCAAGCGACTAGCAAATACTCTGATCAGATTGTATGTATGCGCAGGCTGCTCTGAGCCTTTGCTGGTCGCACTTAACACATTGTCGGAAATCTCATGTTGCCGCTCATAAAGTTCAATCCTGACAAAATGCAATCCTGTAAGTCAGTGATGTACATGTTATAAATAAATATGAAAAAAATGATATTCAGGGACTCACATTTAGGTACTATAATTATTCTGACAGGTAGACCAGGCCCCAAGGTTATAAAACAATTACATGCTCAACTCAACTGATCATGAAATTTACCATGCTCATAAATTTTAAAATGCCAACAAATGTTGACATTTTAACATTTATCAACATGATAAATACAACATCTGAGAGATTGAAAGCAAGAAGTCTTTGTTTTCAGCAGAGGTGTAGGGGATAAGCCTATGCCTTGTAAACCAGGGGTTGCAGGTTCGATTTCCGGCTTCTCCCAGTCTGTGGGTGGAGACTTTAAGCTGTGGCACAGTCTTCTGAGACCCTTTAAAATCATAACCACTGCCGGTAAGCCAATGGGTGCTCTTGGACATAAAAACCACAAAACCATAAACCCACCCGGCCAGTACTGGTTATAGCCAAGGAACACAGCCACAGACAATATTTTAGTTTTTCTGAGCAATTGAAATTTCATGCTCAGGTGATTTCAGCATGAAAAAAGTTTTATAACCTCGGAATGTAAACCTATGCCACCAATATATTTTACATACTATTTTAGGTTCAAAAGAAAAATATGATCATTCCATAATCTTATGTATGAAATTATAACATTAAAATGTTTATATAGCAAGAATGATTATTATGTAATATAAGAAAATGAGGCAGCAGTAATTATTACATCTACACACTGATGTGCCATAAATATGTCATTTTTTTAACTTCCTTAAACCTAGTCCATTTGCAGGTTTCTTTTGTATTTTATTGTACCCAACGGACTGAAGTTTTCATGATAAAATATAATATAGAAGCTTTTCAACATGCCTGGTAATAAATAAAATGTGACTGTTTGAAAACTTTATTTCTCAAAAATCTATTTCATTCTTTTGGTATCATTGACAATGACCAAAGTAAGATCAACAATGACAATGACCAAAAATAAGAGCTGCTTAGATCCTGCAACCTTTCTTGACCCCCCCCCACCCCCCCCCCCCCCCCCACCCCACCACATCCCTGACCCTCCCAAAAGTTGCGTAAAGAAGGAGCTACACGCCTTTCATTAGAATCAAATAAATGGATGCAAAGATATAAATGAAAATCCATGGGATTGTACAAAAATCTAAAAATCTTATTTATGGTACAGTCATTGCATACTTATAAATAAAAAAATAATATTTAAGAAAGCAAATAGGCGTAAGTGAACTAAACGGATCTTCGAAGCAAAAATTATAGTATCATTAAATCTGACATCGAATAGTAGAACAGATTGGTTGTCCGTGGTACATGGAATGCATTGTCCAATATAGGCAATATTCAGAATTAGGAACCAGCTAATCCTGGGCCATGGACTCAAGCAGCTGCCTGGAAATGCTTTTTTGATGCATTAATGAATTACAGTAAAACCTGTCTTAAACGGCCACTCAAAAAGATCAAAAATTGGTTTTCAAGACCGATTATCGCTTAATGCTGGTCAAAAGTATTGAAGAATGTTCCTAGACGTGCATTAAGGGATATTTGGTTTTGAAAATCAATTTTTGGTCTTTTTTGGGTGGCCGCTTCAGACAGGTTTTACTGTATACGAGAATTTCTGACAGACAATTCTTACAATGAAACCTCAAAATGGATTCAGCCTGAAAACAAAGAAATATGACAATTATGTGGTCCGCAGCAGTTCTGATACTTATTTTATAGACTAAAGCAAACGCTCTCTAAAGTTTTGAAAGCTGAAACCAAATCACAAAACCAGTGTTAGGGTGTGTGAGAAATGCCACACTTTCCATTAACTCTGAACATAGAACTCATGAACAGATTCATTTACACAGTCTGCTTGTTTTCAATTTTTGTAGGTTCTCTCTTTTTCAGGAGATTGCGTGTTTCAGATAATTAAAACAAAGAGTAAAGAGCAAGATCAGTCTGCTTCTGATTTAGCAGTCTGATCTGGTCATCACTTTTTGAAATTCTGGAATAATCTTGAAATCTGGTATAATCTGGAATAATCTTATGGATCAACAAACTTCACCAAAAATACAATTAACCCTTAAAGCACCATCCATGACAGCAGCAGATCATAAATTTTGGGATATCTTCCATGATTTTCAGGACAAATAAGGCTTGATGTATCATGTGAATCATCTGCTGACAGATGATTACATGAAACATCAAGCTTTATTTAGTTTTTGCTAAATAAACATTTTTTTTTAAATAGACGTCTGCTGCAAATGAAAGGTGATGCTTTTATGGTTTAAAAACAGTAATGGAATAGTGTTCAAAATTTTAGAGTATCTGCTTTATAGATTTAAGCTGCAAATAAAGAAGCCAGCTAGAAAAGACAACATTCATGCACACAGAAAGCAAAGCTAACATGCAACACATGCAATGTGGCAAGCAAGGTTTGGTTTTTATAATAAACATGCATTTGTAGACTTCCGATGACAGATATATCCCTAGTAGTATTAATCTTGCCCTGCTGAACCAGGCTATAATATACCCGACAAAAAAAGAAACGCACCAATTAGAACTGTTCAACTCTCAGGAAGATCACAAGTGATAGGCCGGTTTAGTTTATATCCGTGCAAAGGTATGCCAGGTACTGCTGCGTTACACGTATTTTGCAATCAGGCATCGAAATTGTGTTAAAGAAAATTGGCCATGAACCAAGTGGGGGTCAAATTTTAAAGTCACAGGAAATAAGTGTTTTAAAAATGCTCTCTTGCTGAATAAGATCAAGCAATGAGAATCATCTCAGTAGACCAAATTGTACTCAGACACTTATTCTTTGCAAATTCTAACTTTAAATTCATCATACGCGATAACTGAACGCTAGGTAGCTCATGTATTGTGACTACCCTTTGGATAACGATTCCATACTTGAGATAAACCTTAAAAACATTTTAAGATTTCAACATCGTTTTTAATAAATGTAAACGGTCCTAACTAATGAAAATGGATTTTGGAATAACAAAGATGCATCAATAACCACATTGGTTGTCTCACATAACGACAACGTATCGTTTTCATACTTTGCAAATGTAAAACATGCTCGAATTCTATGTAGACAGTAGCGTTAATTAACGCTTCAAAAACTCGTTTATCATTCGCTTTGATATGTTTTGTGGATACAAAGGGAAGGTACAGATACTCATCTACGTTACACTCAAGTTTTAGTAAAATTTGATCAGAAATGAATATTTCATGACAATTAACATTTTCGTATTATAAGGAGATCTTAATGGGAAAATCGTAGTGGTGCGTTTCTTTTTTTGTTGGGTATAGTTTAGAAACTAAGATCCAGATTAGCTGGCCAGATGATCCTTATTCACAATGTGTTGTTTGCAGCCTGTGAATATATTGTTATAAATGGACCAGCCTGCATCATGAGAGCATCAAAGGCCCTGACCAGCCGGTGCAACCATGCAGTCTGATCAGCAGCATTGTTACATGTATTTGCTTTTTTGAAAGTGTGATAACATAACATGATGCTGCATCAAAAATGTAGCTTGATCTGTTTGTACTACAGTAAAACCAGTCTTAAGTGGCTACTCAAAAATAGACAAAACAAAGGCCTAACAGACAAATGGTAGCTTAATGAAGGTGGAAAGTATTGCAGAATGCTCCCCTATTCTGCAATACTTTTGACCTGCATTAAGCGATATTTGGTCTCAAAAAACAATTTTTGGTCTTAGTGGCCACTTAAGACTGTTAGACAGGTTATACTGTACGTCGCAAACCCTGACGACAGGTTTTCTTATGATGTGGTCAACCTCAGGCATATTTATGTTTTCAGCAGGACAAGTAGTTTGTCATGTATTAACAAAATATTTGCTGTTGTTTATCAGAATTTTCCCCTTGATGATAACTTTTAAGTGTGCTTTATATATGGCCCTCAACTCAAGTTGTTGCTTTTTTAAAAATCGTCTATATACAATATTATTGCCCAGCTCAAGTAGCATAGCAAGCCTGAAATAGCAATGTACAAATATATTTACATTATTCGTTTATGCACATTTAGAGAACAATGCAGCTGTTTGTTTACCTTCAAGCAACAGTCTGATGATATACTTACGGGAGAAGTTGCAGATATATTCTCAACCACTCCATTCCCACTCTGGATAGGTGGCAATCGAAAACCATCTTAACAATTGACAAACACAGATCAAAGAACTTTAGAAACAGCATTTTAGATTGCCATTTGTCGCCATTTGGGACGATTTTTGATCTACATTTGTCGATAATAATAATGTTTTTGATTGCCGCCTATCCGGCGTGTTCATTCCATACTTACTTGACTTTTTGCCTTTCCTCTCCTTTTTGTACTCTTCTTTGAGTTTAGAAATCAGTTGCTGGTCAACACCCCACTCCTCATTTGGGGATCCCAGATCTTTCTTAGCTGCGTGATAAATTGGACAGACAATCATATCACCCGGTTAACACACACACACATGGACAGACAGACAAACTCCACTCTAATAGCACATAATTCACATCAACAAAAATAAGCCTTAAATTGAACATCAGTAGAGTTGAACCAGTCCCTGAGATTTTGATATTTATCACATATGTGTATAGTGACTCTTTAAACATGGGCTATCAAGTGGTGCTATATCCACTTTTTTTAGTATGATCCTACCTAAACCCTTTTCATTATGATGGAATCTACCATAAGTATTGATACAATAAGTATAGATTTATCAATAATGTATTTAAGGAGTCGCTGGTCAACTTTTATTTTTATCAAATGATGTATTTTTGTCCTTGAAGATGTTTTTATATCAGCAAACAATGCAGACCCTGATGAAATGCCACATTTCCTCTGGGTCTTCACTATTGCCAAAGTAACTGTATCCAGAATGAAAAATGTTCTGAATTTTTTAATACTTTTGAAAATAGGCACATCTCTGGTGAATCGGGCGCAGTTTATGACGTGAGGCTGAAGTTTAACGCTCTGCTTATTGAATGATGGGGGCTGTGCCCCCACACCCCTGCTTCCTTTTCTTGTAAGGGCTATTTAATCATTTTCATCATAATCGATAGTTTCGAATTACATTATGGTAGCAACTCCTAAACAATAAACAGAATAGAATGCACCAGGTAAACTAGAGACTACCCTGAAAATATTATGGAAAATGGAGCATTTGCTCCAAACGAGCAAATGCTCAATTTTTCATAATATTTTCGAATTCATGATATTTCAAAGGCATCAAAAGGAATTATTATGGAGTAAAGGGTTAATTATTAATAAATTTTCAGAACAGTTTGGATAATGATAGGCCTCCAGATAAAAGTTTGCAACATTTAATTTTATTTAACAACAAGGCAGTTATTTTGAGCACCCCAAACTCATGTATAAACTGGTGAATAAGGAAACAATCACTATTTTACGCAGAAAAAGTTTGCTTATCTGGACCAATGCAAGAAATGTAGAACAGTATAAGGCTAGCAGTCACTCAAATATAGGAAAAACAAAGGTCTTTAAAACAGATGGTAGCTTAGTGCAGGTCGAAAGTATTGCAGAATGCTTCAAGAGCATTCTGCAATACTTTTGACCTGCATTAAGTGATAATCGTTCTTGAAAAAACAATCTTTCGCTTTCTTTTGAGTGGCTGCTTAAGACTGGTTTAGCTTTTGGATACTGTGCTAAGCAAAACTCTGGGTATCAGGTTGTTGATTAACACAATTCTTGTCAGAACAACAAACAGTAAAGGCCCTTATCAGACTGGCCATTCAGTCTGATATAGGTCTGCCCTGTTTGTTTAGGCAATTCGACAGAGAGCCTTTTCCTTGCAGACTGTCAGACTTGTAACTTATTTCTCATGTACCGGTATGTTGATACACTGGCTCCATAATTTGATTATTTCATTCAAAAGTTGACCCCCCATTTTAAGATTATCTGTGCAGGCAAAGGTATCATATTATAAGATCTAAATGAAAAATCTCTAAAACAGTTTTTCTGAAGTTTGGAATTATATTTCATCCAGTGACCCTCTCTTTTTTTTAAAAAAAAAATTAAGGTTATGCCATAAATAAGATTTTTTTTACACCAAATCTATATGGAACCTGTAAAAATTCCCTCAATATTAAGACCAATTAAAACAAGTCAGTGCTTACTATCAAGATAATTTTAATCAAAATTTATGAAATTTGCTAATTTAAGATTGTTTCTAAAAGTTCATATGAAATGACCACTAATGTAAAATCCTCTATTTTTCATAAGAACTGGCCTGAGTTACTTTAAATGTTGACCTTTACATGAAGGTTTTGTTACTGGTAAAAAGTTATGAAATTGGTATCAAACAATGTGTTAGCTTTACTTTTACAACAGCAAAATCTATTAGAGAAACAGCAAAGTGAAACAGGAAAATTGAATTCAAATTCTACAGGACACAGATCATCAAGTGAAGTTACAGATACACTCTAGTAGAAATCCACATAATAATAATTATTATTTGGCCAAGCTCATGAGATTTTGGTCATTATCGCAAATGTGCAAAGGCCTTTAAAGTTCCACACTGATGTATACAATGGGCTTAGAGGAGTAAATTTTAGTCCCAGTCGGCGACTACATCCTTACTTTGTGTATGTGAGCAACGAATGCTCTGGCAAAATCTTCACAAATGCCTCCTTTACATAGGGCCAGTCAAGCAAAAATTTTCTGTGTAAAATTGTGATTATTTTCTTGCCCATCATTTTAAACATGTGTTTTGGCTGCTCAAAAGAACCGTCTCATTGAAACAGTTCTTTTGAGTACCAACAACATATGTTTTGGTTGGGTATTCGTAATAAGAAAATAATTTTCAGTTACACACTCTTATCTGGGGGCCTGCCTTTAATTGCCCATGCTGATGTATCCAGCAGGCCTAGAGGTCAAAATTTTGGTAGGACTCTACGCCTACATCCTTATATACTTTGTGTATGTCAGCAACAAAGGCTCTGGTGAGACTGCCCATTAAACTCACCAGAGCCTTCGGTGCTCGGCATTTCCATCAATACCAAAATCTCATATACTGGCTCATTCAGCTAAATGAAGAGTTCTAAAATGTCTGATTTCATTACAATCTACACATTGAAAGATACATTTATCTAAAATGGGTTTCATGTAGGGCAGTGTCCTACACACTGAGGTCATAAACCAGGCATATATACTATGAAGAATGAGGTGTTTCAAAGCAGACATGACAAAAAGCTGGAGGTATTTGTGTAGGAATAAAAACTATCTGAAAGGTTTTAACTACTCCAAACGACCATACTAATTACATAAAGCCATTTTATAAGAATGACATTTTCAGTTCTAAGTATAATCTAGACTGTGTTTTATTGTCATTGTTGTTAAACTATAATTTTCATCTTCCAATCTTTTAAGTTTTTTTGATCATGTAGAGACAAATTGAGAATCTACTAGGTTATAACAAGGGAGGAAACTCTTCAATAAACAAAACAACTTTAACCCTTTCATACATGTAGTATAATAAGCAGCCTGCAGTGTCATCTGCTATTATATTTTGGAAGCAAAAGGTGCAAAAAGTTTGGATCCAGATTGGAAGTAGTCTGATCACAGGTTGAGATACTAAATTTTCAGCGTAAAATATAATATTTTCTAATCTATCAACGTTAACATTTGTTTGGGTACTCATATTTTGTTGGTACTCAAAAGAACCGTCTCAATGAGACGATTTATTTGAGCACCAACAAAATAGGTTACATTGACAAATAAGAAAATTATTTTCTATTACACGCTCATATCTAAGGGTCTATGATCTGGGTCCTAACTGTTTGGCTTCCGACTTGAAATCAGCTGCTGTGTACAGCTTATATGTAGCAGAGGACCAGCCAACATATTACTCTGATGCTGAAAGGGTTAAATCTCTGTTTAACAAACTTCTTAACACTATATAATATCTGGGAACTCAGAAATAGAGAATTTTCACACTTCTTACCACCATCAGATGATAATTCCTCATTTTCAAAGTCTACAATATAAAGTTAGGCCTTTATAATTCCTCATTTTCAAAGTCAACAATAAAGTTAGGCCTCAATTCCTCATTTTCAAAGTTTAAAATATATAGTTAGGTCTTAATACCCCATTTTCAAAGTTTACAATATAATGTTAGGCCTTAATTCCTCATTGTCAAAGTCTACAACATAAAGTCAGATCTATTTTTTTTTTCATTTTCAAAGTCTAGACTATAAAGTTAATAGGAGATTCACATATCTTTCATATTCATGCATTTTCCTGTGATTTCATTGGTTGAAGTCTTTTAGTAATAGGTTTTCTCCTGACGCCTTGAAAAATGCAAATTTAGGATCTAATAACCCCCCTTTATATAAAATTAGACTATGTAAGACTGGGGTCACACGCTTTTGTTTGATTTGATTCTTTACGTCCCATCAACAATCTTTCGGTTATAAAGGGACGGGTCTTCCTGGGTTGAACCAGTACTAAGCTAGGATTAATGTTCTTGCTCAAGGACACAACGCAGTGATGCCGGTGAGGCTCGAACCCGCGGCCCTTTGGTATCGAGTCAAGCACTCTACCACTGAGCCACTGCGCTCCCTGGGGTCACACGTAAAATTTGAGGGTCATTCATATATATATATATATATATATATATATATACAGGGAGTAATAGAAACCCTTGTATTCAGGAACAGTATTCTTCAAAAAAAACCAAACAAACAGTTGAGCAGTTTATGAAGAAGTAAGTGTTCAGTAACATAAAGCAGATGTTCTAAAATTTCAAATACTTTCTCTTTCTATTCTAATAAAAAAAAAATGGTTATCAGAAAAGCAAACATGGAAGACCCTCAACCTGAAGCAGTCTGATCTGGGTCTGCCCTGTTTGTCTAGGCTTTCGTGGCAAACAACTAGCATTCGAAATTTTAGAACATTTACCATACAGTTTTCCAAATCAGGTCAGCGGTTTCACGTGGATAATTTTTCATGTTTTCCCTATATATGTATAGGAAAATCCAACCCTGCCCCCTGGTAGTCAAGTTTTTTTATGGATGAGAATAATTTTAAAAATCATGGTAGTCATGGTAGAAGGTCAGGTCACAATGAAAAAAGTCAATAAGCAATGCTTATAAGATACCCCCCGCACAGAAAGAGTCAGTGATAAAAATTGGCAAGTTATAGTTCGAAGAAGAAGACCTTAGTTTTGATAAGAAGATTTCAGTAGAATCTGTGCAAACAAAAATTACAAACTCCTTCATGCATATGTTCAATGTGTTTAAATTGTATAGACAAAGTATAAAATTGTTCCATCAAAAGCTGTGGTAGGAGTTGATCAGCCCATGAAGGCACCATCTATGCATATACAAAAGCCTTATTAGGGAAAAATTGTCTAAGTTCTCACAGCTGTCATTTTGTCAAAAAATATTTTTTCTAAACCAAACTCCTTCATGCATATGTTCAATGTGTCTACATTGTATAGGCAAAGTATCAAATTGCTCCATATAAAGCTGTGGTAGGAGTTGATCGGCCCATAAAGGCACCGTCTATGAATATACAAACACCTTATTAGGGAAAAATTGTCTAAGTTCTCACAGCTGTCATTTTGTCAAAAATTATTTTTTCTGAATTAAACTCCTTCATGCATATGTTCAATGTGTCTACATTGTATAGGAAAAGTATCAAATTGTTCCATCAAAAGCTGTAGTAGGAGTTGATTGGCCTGTGTATGGCCTATAATAGCATAAGCATAAAGCACTATATTAAAAGCCATTTAGAACTACAAAGGGAAATAACTCCAATAGAATTGGCCCCTAGCCCTTACTTTTTTGTCTAAAGTATTTGTCTTGCATATATGAACATGTTTGCAAGGTTTGATGAAAATCCAGCTATGACTCTCCAAGTTATTAAGGAAACAAAGCGTTACGGACGGACGGACGGACGGACGGATGCACGGACGGACGGACACACGGACGGACGGACGGACGGACGCACGGACAACGTGAAAACAGTATACCCCCTACAAACAAAGTTTGCGGGGGGTATAATGACTATTTGTGCCATAATAATTTGCTCGCAATAGGTTTGCTATGAATAAGAAGATTTTAAAAAGATTTCCATATTTTTCCCAATATGGGTACAGTAAAAACCTGTGTAAAACGGCCACTCTCAAATTGACCAAAAAAATTTTCAAGACCCGATTATTGCTTAATGCAGGTCAAAAGTATTGCGGAGCATTCTGCAATACTTTCGACCTTCATTAAGCTACCAGTTGTCATTAAGACCTCTCTAGTTTTGAATGGCCGTTTTACACAGATTTTACTGTATTAGAAAAACAGGCCCCCGCACTGGCCAATATTTCAGACAAAACAGAAAGATTTGAAGATAATGGTAGACGGTCACCTAGAACTATTTGTGCAAAATTACTTTCAAGCTGGCCTGTTGTTTTCAATAAGATGACAGTTTCCCTATAAACTTGGAGGGAAAACAGGCTCTGCATCTAGCAGTAATAATTTTCAACCTATCAAAATCATTTGAATGATATTAGTAGAGGGTCACCCAAGGACCATTTCAATGATTTGTGTTGTATTATTTTCAAATCAGCCCAGTAGTTTTTCACAGGAAGACTACTTAACTTTTTTTCTAAAAAAAATATAGGAAAAAATGGTAAAAAATGGCCCCTAGTGACCATGTTTTTCAACAGGTCAATATCTAATTTAACACAATTTTGATAGGGGTCACCAAGGACCATTTGTGCAAAATTGCTTTCAAATCGGGCAAGCAGTTTTTCTTCTTTTTTTACAGTCGCCATGCAAACCAGAACTCAGCATGGAATTGGAATCTTTGAAAGAGTTCCAGCCAAGGATCATTCCTGTGAAGTTTGATGAAATTCCACCAAGGAGATGTTATATATTTTAAGGAAATTATTAACAGATGACAGACACACAGACTAACAGATGACAGACAGACCAACTGACAGATGACAGACATCCTATGATCACAATAGCTCACAAAGGTGAGCAAATAATAAAAACTGCAGAACTAGATAACAGATACCCATTACCAATAGTATTTTAGATGTTCATTGGCAAAACTACATGTAACAACTTTAAACAGTTAGTTTTGAATGAAGTCTTGAAAGTGAAATTCAACAAGACCTTTTGGTGGCATTATGGCATGTAGATTTGGCTGTATGGTTGATGTTCTTAAATTTCAAACATTAATTGTCTGCTAAAAGGCCTAGGCAAACAGTGTAGACCCAGATCAAACTGCTTCTGAAGAAGCAGTCTGATCAGGGTCTTCCCTGTTTGCTATTCTTACAAGCTTTTTGTTAATCTCAACCCTGATAGCATACAATTTTATTTGAGAACAGAAACGGAACAGTTGGAAACAGTGATTCATATTATAAGAATCTTTCATTGGTGGAAGGTACCAATATAAAAATCAGTCCCAAGCAAGCTGTGAGGATCACTGTTTGGCATCACAAGGTTTGCCATTCATCCAATAGGAAAAAGGGATTTTTATCCACACCAAAGTCATAACAGTTACGCTTTCTAGCATACCATGATCTTCAATTAAATAATTAAATAGCAGTTTTTTCATATATAGCCTTTCCAGCACCAGCTTATAATTTAATTTTCTTAATTTGCAACCAAAAAATATGCTTTGCACATAGGTACTAAAAATACTGTCTTAATTAGATGATTCTTTTGAGCGCCAGGAACAAATGTTTAAACTCATGAATAAATAATCGTAATTTTATGCCAAATTTTTGTTTACCAGGATCATGGAAACTCCACTCTGATATGTAAGATTGCTATTTTCCCAATAATGATGAATTAAAAGAGTTAATTAGTTGACTGTATCCCTTGTTGGCAGTAAGTTCTTTTTTTCTCTCCTCCCCCCCCCCCCCCCCCCCCCCCCCCACACACACAAGATTCATTTTACCTAATTATATGATAGATCTATGACGGCCATCAAAATCAATGAATGGTTACCCCCATTTTAAGTAACCGGTAGTTTCACAATTTAGGGAAACCGATCCACTTAATATCAAATCTGCTATCCATTTAATGATGAAGTAAGATCAAGCCAAGAGTCAGTTCTATCAACTTTAGTCAAACCATGGTAACTTTTGCATGATTGAGTGAATAAATTCCTTCTTAATTTCTTGCTGATTAGTACAGATTAAATCTAATTAGATAACCAGATTCCAATGGATCTGAACATTAGGTCTCTGTCTAAGTATTACATAAATATGGTTAAACCCTTTCTTGACCATGCGCGTACTTTGACAAAAAGTGTAGATGTAGATAAGATCAAATCAGTCTGCACTTTTTCATAAGAAAAAAAAGAGAAATATTTAGCGACATATGTACAATGGCATTTGAATTTTTATCTATGACTCCTTACAGGTAATAATGAGCCATTCAAAATGAATGGGATTTATCTCCTTTTTATATATTGATTTATATGTTCTAGGAGATGATGCTTTGATAAGTTAGGGGTCTTTCATGCAAACCAAACATTTATGTGTCTTGATCCAAATCTGAACTAAGGGTGGGGTTGGCGCACTGTTTTGTTCGTTTGATTTGATTCTTTATGTCCCATCAACAATCTTTCAGTTATATAGGGACGGGTCTTCCTGGATTGAACCAGTACTAAGCTAGGATAAATGTGTCTTGCTCAAGGACCACAACACAGTGACGCTGGTGAGGCTTGAACCCGCAGCCCTTCGGTCTCGAGTCAAGCACTCTACCACTGAGCCACTGCACTCCCAAAGGTTGGTGCACTGTGAAACTGATTTAGGCCCTCCAGTAAAATATTTTTACTGACCGTTCCAAGGCGGTGCTTCATTTGTGGATCATTTTTGTTATTTCTGTCTTGTTTTTGTTATGCTTTCGTGCGCTTCTGTTTATCGATGCCTTGTGGTCACCTGCTCGGAAAGGGCTGACCTCTTGGCTCTCGTTTGTGAAGTCTTAAGTGTGAAGTTTTCTCTTTCCCATTAGTATCCTGGGTGAGGTGTGGTGCTTGATTGTATCGACTCATGATCTTTGCCCTCTTTCTTACTTTTAACAATTAATCAGTCAAAAAAGGTTTTAAACAGCATTATCTATTTCATCAGTAAATGAATTGAACGAAAGCAATCAAATAGTCCCTGATCAGACTGCTCCTCTAGGAGCAAGCTGATCAGGGACTATTTTGTTTGCACAAGTCTTTGCTGTCTGCGTAATTAGGTTCTGGTTCTAAGAGTTAACCTCCAAAATCAGTTAGGCTTCTGGTAAATCTTAATTGTATTGCCACTAGAAGGTCCCGAACAAGTGTTAAAACAAAACCAAACAAAAAATACCTTCGTCACTGTCGTAATCATTATCGTCATCATCATCACTATCGTCTGAAATCAATCACCTTAATTACTCCTAATTACTCAACCTACGCATCACATACATACAGAGAAACATGCCAGAGTATAAAATTTCCAACCTGCTGCAGATTGGGATCAAACCAGGTTTTCTACAAGGACTGATAATAGACATTTATCAGTTACCTCTCATATTAACTGCATTGTTGCAAGTTGCCTGGAAAACGTTGTCTATCTAACGGCATGTGCCTTTATCAGGTCATGATGACGTTGCACTTTATTAATGACGTCGCCAATGACGATGAATCGACACAAAAAATCGTTAATTATGTCATAATTGCTAGTTTGAACAGTGCATAAATTTGAAAACTGATAAATAGAATACCAGGTTCGCGTCTTTTGATATCAAGTTTACAAGGCTCTGCTTTGAGAACGCATGTTGAATTGCTCAGCAAGCCTCGCGATGTCAACATGCGTTCTCAAAGCTTTGCCTGGTAAACTTGATATCAAAAGACACTCACCTAGTATTCTCTATACATCAGCTATCTAGCATTTTATGTACATGTTCCTTAACTCTTTACCTGCTTGTGTTCTCTGCTGATAACCTTTGAAACAGTTTGGACACAGCTCACACCCAACCAAATGTCAATCATGACCTGGATCCAAACTGTTTGACACTCTGATGGATGATGGATTAAAGATTTTTTAAAGGAATTTGAAGGAAATCAGCAGACAACAATAAAGCATAACACATTCCAGCATGCAAAGTTAATTTAACAAAAACAATAAGCTAAACCTTATAGTTTTATATACTTTGTTTTAATATTTTGGCAATTTTTCTGCTTTAGAAACCTAGGGTTAAAGGGGTTAAAAAAAGATAAAAAAATCCACTCTTTATAACCCAACTGCAATTGCATTGCCGGTTACAGTTTAAATGTATTTATAACATTGATTCAATAAGATCTTCAAAGTCTATATACAAGAATTTCACAGAGGATGGTGTCAAAGTCATTGGAGCATAAAATATAGGCAAAGGTCACAGTGCGTGCTTGAAGAGTATGGCAGTGTGCTAAAAATTTGCTAATGACAATTACTATGCGAGGTAACCTGGTTTGGTATTTGCATATATCACTACTGCAGAGATGCACACTTTGATGTGAATTGCTGACAGATGGATGGACTGACTGACTAACAAACAAATGAACAGAAATTTTAACTCCTATGTCACATCCTGATAGAAGCAGGTGTGACAAAAATCAGATGACATCAAGTTTGCAGTTACCTTAAAATTGAGGTTCAATAAAATTGTTGTTGGTTTTTGTTAATGTAACATGTAAATTTATTAGGGTAAAATGTTCTGCCAAAGCAATTAAATGCAAATAAAAGAAGTATCACTACAATTAATTGTTAAAGTTGAATGTTTGCTAAAAAATGAAATATGAATGGGAAAAAAAATCAAAACACTTTACAAGTTATGTTAATGTCATTTTATTGAAAAACCTTTTTAACTGCTTGCATAAGTTTGCATGCCTTCTGGCATCTCTAGATAACAATTTTACATTCAACCACTTACACTTAAAATAAAGCCATCGGTACCATATTTACTGCCAATCCTTTCAAAATACTCCATATTATTAAAATTTACACTCACTTTGAGTCAAAAATCTAACTAGTGAGATGGATCTAGACTTTTGTTATCAATTTGGAATGGACCCCATCCCCAAACACATATATAAATATGCAAGGGCCATGAGGCCCTTGATCGCTCAATTGAATCCTGCCGCATGAGGACATACTGTTTTAAAATAAATTCACTTTAAGCTCTGACCCTGACTCTTTCATTCAGACTTTTTGTGCAACTTTGGCAAGTCCAAAGGGGCATTTATACAATGCACAATAAGTTTAGCAATTTCGTATGTTTCGCATCTTTTTTGTGCCCATCTTTGTGCAGTGCCGATCAATTTTAATTGCAATGAAGAGAACAGGATCTTAGGCAAATGAAACCACGAATTTTCAGACGCCATCCCTTAAATAGGCATTTGGGGAGAGCAAGAATTGCAGAAGGGGTCAGTAAGCAAAAATCACATCCGTTGAAAGTAATGTTAAAATGATAAGCATGTGATTTTTCGTTTGGTGGTGTTTTATCTTCCTCATGCAGCATACATCTGTAATTTTTTTTGGTTATGTGACAGATGTGATAGATTTCATGCTGAAAAATTAGCCGCCATCAATGATGTCAAAACGTAATCATCATTTGATTAAACTTCTAATGTTAATTAGCATTTCAATTCAACAGAGGCGCAGTTTACAAAGATATCATAGGCTTACAATGTAACTCATCTTATGGTTGATTTAAACCTTAATTTACTGAAAAATTGAGCGACGCATTTGCGAGATAACGGTGACGTTAGATTTTATCTTTTGGCTCGTGCACTGTAGTAGTGAAGATGTTTCATTTAACAATATTTGTCTGAATGTGTTAGAAGGCATCAGGCAGTTTTACTTGTTAAAGTGGTTCAAGAAAACCTGACTAGAAACACCATTTACAGGCGATAACGTAAAAGCATTAGTAAAAACGTCAAATTGTGAAATCTTGGTCCTTTATTTCTTTGAGAAAGTTCAGAAAATTGCCGCATTTGCTATGCTTTTTTGGTTTTCAGTGACCAAACAATCGTTTGAAAATGGTTACGGCTTCCCCCAATGATCAGAAATAACAATGTTACCCGCTAGTCTTAAAATTAAACTTCACTTTAGCACCGCCGCTGCATTTGGTAATTCTGCATTTTTTTAATGGAAAATCTTGTCAGATGATCGGCGCTTGTATCTTCATGACAGCAAATGAAAGTCGAGATCTAATGTGGATGGGCTCGCCCATACAAAACAATTGCTAAATTTATTGTGCATAGTATATATTGGAAAGATTTGTATGAAATCACTTTGAATTCGGGCCATTGGTTAAAGAGAAGTCATTTATTAAAGTTGTTTCTATTTTCAACTCTTGTGGCCATTTTGTTCAGCAGAGCATAACCATTTGAGCAACAAACATGCACCATTTGTTTACCTTTTTAGCTCCTCGAAATCTCAAACGGAAGACACTTGAATTGTTTTTCTCGCTCAACCAGCGGTTGAGCATCTGACCGTTTGGTAGGCGTGTATTAGAACCATTTATGGTTTAGGAGGAGCTGTAGTTTAAACGTTAATTCTATTTTTAGCTCTGCTGACCATTTTATTCAGCAAAGTGGAACCGTTTATGCAATTTTGGTAGAGGGCTTGATGGGGAATATTTGTAAGACATTATGTTAAAAGGACCTCTGACGGTGGTAATGGGAATCACAGTGTATCGCTGCCTATTATTTTGATAAAAATTAAAGTCGATCAAATGCTTCCATCTTCATATATAAGCTCGCTGTTGGTCTCTATTTTATGATTTTGCATTTGATTTCCTATTTCCATAAATGTACGGCTTTATTTTTGGGTTAAAATGGTCACTTTTTGTACTATACATATAGGAAATAGAAAAATATTTTTAAAACATCATTCCCCCCCCGAGTCCCAACTAATCCTTTTGCACGTAAGTGTGTTCTCATATTTTACATAATATATGTGAAAAGCTAGCTGGGACTCGGGGGGGGAATGATATCCCACAGCCCAAAATGTGGCGTCTGGGCGAGCCCGATCATTAGCATTTGGATTTTTAGTGTGCCTTCTTGAAAATCTTTTTTTCCAGTATAATGAAATTATAAGTACAAGTAAGCTTCCTTTTCCTAACCCATTAGTCATGAAATATTACAACGTTTTAGCATATTTTTCTTTAGATTATGAAAATTGTCCTTTTACTAAATTCAGTTTGTAGATTATTTTGCACATATACTGTATCTATGCAATACACATAAACTACACGGCCATTGACTAGGTGTACTTTATGCATGGATGAATGGTTATAGTACATTGCTGCATAATAATGCACCAGGTAAATACATTGTCATCAGGTTGAATAAGGACTACAGTTGCACTTCAAAATATTTCTTAACAAATCGGATAGGAAAAACAACAACAGAAATAATCATTAAAATGCTCATGATTTTGGACTTTAAAATACTTTCACTGTGATTTGTAATCGAGAATTGATGATTAAATACCCTTACACGTGAAAATAATTGATTTCTAAATGGTTTGGTGAAGTCAAATTTTGCAACCCCTACCCCCTTTGGTAGCGTCTCCTGTTTTGTCGTATGGATCTGCATGTCTAATTATAACCTTAATTCGTTCCTATTATATCAAGCGTCATATTCAAAAGAATACCAGCGATATCTTATGCATAGGGAAAATTTGGGAAGCATCTGAAAAATAGGCAGATACCCTATCAAAGTGTCAGAGGTCCTTTGAACCAGTGGTTCTGAAGGAGAAGTTGTTAAAGATTTTTTTTCCTACTTTAAGCTCTGGTTGCATGTGCAATTTGTGAAATAGTGGATCAGAACCATTTGTGCAATTTTGGTACAGGGCATTACAGATGACATTTGTTTGAAATTATTTTTAAATTGGACCAGTTGCTTGAAGAAAAGGGCTACCCCCGCTAGACACCAGACTAAGATTGTGCACAAAATCTCAACTTGAGTAATTCATGCTCAGATGTCAAGAGTTAAATATATCTTCAAGCCTAATATATACAGTATGTCATTTGATGAAAACTGAAATATATTAAGAATAAAGATATAGTCTTAAGTGATTTTGACAATATTAAAACTGGGTTCATACTGGCAAGTTTGAGTAAAATTCAAGGACTTTTCAAGGACTTCTAAAAGACTTTTCTACAGTTTACAAGGACTACTAGTTTATGAAAAATACAGATTTATATTAACTGTGCTAAGGCATACAGAATTTAGTAGAATTCAGGGACTTTTCAAGGCTTTTGAGTGATTCTCCAGTACTTTTCAAGGCACATTTAACTTTAAAGAACTTTTCAAGAAAGGCCTCTAAATTTAAGTACTTTTCAAGCATGTGCAAACCTTGTAAAAGTATTTGTGGCCTTTCCACTTACAATGTTATCATATATCCCATTTTTGCCTTAATGCTTTCATATTAAATTAAATTTTAAGAAATGTTCAAGATAAGACTAGCCTAAATCAAGGAACAAGTATTTGCTTTCACTAGCCAGTTTTATAAATGAGAATGAAAAGATGGATTAGTGGAAGAGTCCACATTTACAAATTAAGCACTTTAAGGTTTAAAGCTTCAAGCATACACTTAAAATTTTAACTCACAGTTTATCTAAATAGTATCTCTAGCCTACTTAAGCACCATATTTATTTCCCTACAAGACGGGAGTTATTGTCCTTTCAAAATAATCCCCAAAATCTAAATCCATCATACAAGAGTGATCAAAGCCCTTAGACAAGTCTGCATAATAAAAAAATAAACTTTCTAATTTCTCAACCAAAAATATGTTGTGAGTGCTCAAAAGAACCGTCTCATTGAGACGGTTCTTTTGAGTACACAAAACATATGATTAAACTGAGTGGTTAGAAAATATTCACTATTTTAGGCTTTTTTTTGGTTCATTATATGAACCTATGGGATGCAGATTTTTGGGGTTGTTTTGGAAGAGAAACCCCAATCAGATACCCAAATTATGCAAAAACTTAATTTCATGTTCGGGTTGTTTTGGAAGAGAAACTCAAATCAGATACCTAAATTATGCAAAAACTTATTTTCATATTGGGGTTGTCTTGGTAGGAGAAAGTCCTGTCTTATAACTGAATTAATACAGTACTTTTTTCTAAACATTTAAATGTAGGCCAGCTCACGAGATTTTGTAACTTATAGCATGTTTAGTCATTTTTGAAACATGTATAGCTATTTATCCGAGATAGAAGTCTAATTTTTGACCTGAGACTACACCTATTTCCATACTGTATGTATGCGAGCTGCAAAGGCTCAGACGAGACTGCACTAGTGCACAGGCTGGTATGAGGCTTATCTGCTTGCCAATGCCATAAGTATCAAAATCTCATGTTCCTGCCCATTTAGTTTGTTATTACCAGAATCCTAAACAATAACATGCAATTTAGAAGCTTATTTATGTAAGTATTCACAGGATTGATGAAGAGTTTCGGTATCTTACCCCATTCAGGTCCGTCCCCATGGCTCTGAGCTTCTCCAGCCCCTTCTCCGGTCTCTGACACGAGAAAATCAAACTCTGCCAAAGCTTCTTCCGCCTCAACATCCTCCACACCGGCCATACCTTCTATACCAGCAGTCTGTAATACACAGGTTTGGATAAACAAAAAATTTCAGCCTAAAATTGTAAATATTTTCTTACCCAACAATTTTATCATGTTTTGGGTGCTCAAAAGAACCGACTGTTCTTTAGAGTACCCACAACATATGTTTTGGTTGAGAAATAAGAAATTTAAATTTTCACTACACACTCTTAACTTAAGTCCATGGTAATATATGAGCCCCGACATGTGATT
Organism: Loripinus fragilis; assembly: GCA_964019695.1. Taxonomy (NCBI): domain Eukaryota; kingdom Metazoa; phylum Mollusca; class Bivalvia; order Lucinida; family Lucinidae; genus Loripinus; species Loripinus fragilis. The sequence continues at coordinate 8,216,837 of OZ026514.1, read as the reverse complement.
TCCAACAATGTAGCATTTTGACAGGTCTAGACTCATACGAGTCTGTGCAGCCTCCTTTTAAGCTTAGAAACTCCAAATGCTATTCGGTCAGTCGCTTAGCATGATTCATAGACTATTCAAGCGACTTGTAAAGGCTCTGATCAGCCTGCGCATACGTGCAGGCTTATCTGAGCCTTTGTTGGTCGCACATACCACATTTTTAGAAATCTCATGTTGTGGCTCATTTGGTTTTCCCCAACTTAATATATGAGTCATAGACTCCCAAATTCCTTTCTGGGACCGCTGAGAAAATATCTGTGCATCCTTTGGGACACCAACATATATTCTTATGTTAACTCTAATAAATTGCATTTAAATCAGGGGCCCTTTGTGCAAAGTTATTTTGGCTTAAATTTTGTTAGGTGCTCTTTGCATAAATGTCTGATAACATGGATTTTTTTTATGAAATACAGTGAGTACACTGTTTTGTTGAATAAATCAAAGGAAGACCCTGGATTTATATTATGATACCCTTAATGTATAAAAGAAAATAAGAGTTCCAGGGACTCTTAAAAATCATTGCTTAGGGCAGACCTGCTGTAATATTTGTGGATAATTTAGGCCTTAGTCAACCAAACTTAAGTCATGTGGGGACATTTTCCTGGGTGATACCACCTCTAAGCAGAGAGGGTAATGCGTCTTGCTAAAGGGCACAACACAATAACTGGTGAGGCTCAAACCTCTTGATCTCTAGATGAGCATCATACAACTGAGCCACTATGCTGACAGTAACTCAGCCCTAACACACCTAAAGGGCAAAGTAAAGAAGCTTAAATATGTAACTTTACACACTCTAAAAGGAAAATTATTTAAACCCAAATAATTCTTTTTTCACTTTATGATTCAAATTTTTGGCCACTTGACCTTTAACCATTAATGTGCAAATCGCAACAAAGTTGTCTGCTTTTCTCATCTGCTGAAATGTTTAAGAAGCCTTTATGGCAAACAGTTAGGACCCAGATCAGACTGGAAGCAGTCTGTTCTGGGTCCTTCCTGTTTGCTTCTATACTTAATTCGTCAGTAATGTTAGGCAATTATTTGCAGCAGACGACTTTAGCCGACGACATTTTCGGATGCATTTTTTTCTTGACGCTTTAAGGGTTCATTCTTTCTCCACTCTCTGTTTGAAAATTTGAAACAAAGAGCAGAAAAAAATGATTTGTGTTCAAATGAAAGCATATGTCCATGCTATGTGTACTAGAACTACCTACAGATATTTGTACAGGTGAATAAAAAAGAATAAATACATTACCTTGATTTTAATTCGTGACTTTTCCATTTCTTCCCCTTCATCATCAGCTGCCATTCCATCTTCATTTTCATCACTGTAACACAGAATTATTCATTTCACCTGTGCCATGTAATATATAGAGAATCTTACACGAGTGACCATGTCTTATTGAATTTATTAAACAAATTGAGGAAAAGAGTTAAATGTGAGGCTTGGCGAACATTTTGTTGCTTTTTTGCAATAAGTTTACAAGAGTTTCCGGGTACATACATGCAAGCTTGAGTAAAATTCAAGGACTCTTCAATGACTTCTAAGTCTCTCCTACAGTTTTCAAGGATTTAAAGATAATGAAAAATACTGATCTATGTGTTAAAATTTGACTTCAGAAATGCAAAACTGAGATAATGGAGACATCAGTATTAGAAAATTAGTAAAAAATTGTTGTGCCTATACTTGGTGCAGCATATGCTGCACCATATAAAGGCACAACAATTTTATACTGATTTCGGTCCCTATCAACAGTGCTAAGTCCTACAGAAAATAGTAGAATTCAAGGACTTTTCAAGGCTTTTGAGTGATTTTCCAGTAATTTTCAAGGCAGATTTAATTTTCAAGGACTTCAAGAAAGCCCTCTAAATTCAAATACTTTTCAAGCCTGTGCAAACCCTGAATTTGCTAATTAAGACCTATGACTGTCTGTGTTTTTACTGGCTTTCAGTTAGCAATCAGTGAATCTGGACAATCTATTCCTGTAATCAGTAAATTTGCTAAACAAGCTAACACATAGTCACTGATCAGACTTCTCTAAGAGTGGGCTGACATCAGACTATTTTGTTTGCACATGCTTTTCCTGTGATTTGTCTCTGCCAAACCAGCCTAATGAAAGCAGGTTGCTTTTTCACTAATACCTACATCTACTACCTTAAGACAGGTGCTTGCTTAACAGAGGTACAGTTGATAAAACTGTTTTAACATCTGTATAAATCATATTTTTGGACCCCTTCTCATTATATTTGGGAAAAATATCTGGGAATAGAGCTGATATACACTGCTCAAAATATTTAAAGGAACACTGCGTACTTTGCCATTGATTACAATATAAAGTCACTCATAGTCTGACTCATAACGAGAGCTGAATTAATATGGCAAAAACATGTTTCTCCTGTGATTAGATTGGTTACCCATCAAGGATGATGCTTGTTAATAAAAATGAAGTAATCCCTTTCCAGAAATCTCCATGGAACGCTTTATATAAAAATGGAATTTTGTTAAAAATCCCCCTTTTTTCAAAACCAAATTTAAAGAAGGTGTTTCAATCAAGCACCACAACAGCATCATTTCTGTACAGTCAACAGCCTTTAAATGTTGCAGAAATCATTAGGTTATGCTATTAACAAATTCGGAAGATTCTACAGTTTCAGAAAAAAATCGTCATTTTCAAGAAAATTTAAAATTACAAAATTTGAGCCATGAACTTAAGCAGAAATGGTTTTATCAAAAACTTTTTCTGATCCCAAACTTTGACTATCGCAGCACAAATGGCAAAAGAAACTGGGTTTCTGCCTTTTAGTCTAGTGAAATACATTACTTGTCTATTAGACGGGGGTTAACATTCAGGGCTCACCCTGCCATTAGTCATTGTAGCCATTTGCTACTAAAAATGCAGAGTGGCTACAAATATAATGCATTGGCTAAAAGTAAAGTCTAGGTGAAAAATTTACATATTTGTGAAAAAGTGTATTTTGATCAGCCTTTGGATTTTCGAATACTGCTTTTATTATTCCTTCACACTTTATTATTGTGCCATATTTTACTCTTTGGATGCTGGATTTTTTTCAATACCATCCGGGTTTCAAAAGTTTGGATCCAGATCAAGCCGGACATTTTGTCGGGCTTGATTGGGGTACAAACTGTTTGCAAAGGTTATCAGCAGACATAGCGGGCAAAGTTAAATACAAAAGAACCTGTTGATACTTTCTGGCTAAAACCTTGGCTAAAGTTAATTTCATTTGGCTCCAACTTTTTCCATTTGGCTAACATGTTGGCTACAACAAATTCTGAGCCAGGGTAAGCCCTGACATTATCACCTATGGAAAATCATTAGGTGTTCCTTTAAATATTTTTAGCAGTGTATTTAGCCCCCACTCTTGGTCTGGGTTATGAAACTGAGGCATCTTATCTGATAGTATAGTTTGTCAATGTACCCATTTGTAATACCAGCATTGAAAGGGTTATACATAGATTAAGACAAACAAAACTTTTTAGCGTAAAATTGCAAATATATTTTCTTACCCAATACCCATCAGTTTTTACATTTGGTTTGGGTGCTCATAAGAACCGTCTCATTGAGACAGTTATTTTGAGTACCCGCAGCAAATGTTTTGGTTTAGAAGTAAGAAAAGCTAATTTCTGATTATGTCCCCTTATCTAGAGACCTGGTTATAGCTAAATTATTTTTTGTGAAGTTATATAATCAGACCCAACAAGCTTAACAATGAGCATAACAATCTAACTTCTAAATCATCTTAGCCTAGAAGGCATCTTTTAAGTAAAATGACATTTTAGATATTAATCTTTTCATTTATTCTTTTAACAAAATAACATAAAAACCTTTGTTCAGTTGAGCTGTTGATAGAAAAAGGCCATCTTTTTAGAGCAGACTGCTTTTCTATTGTGAAGCTGGATCAGACTGTGAATTTCTTATTTCTCAACCAAAAGCATATTTTTGGGGGTGTCAAAAATATAGGTTATACATGCTCAAAATAACGGTGTCTGGTCAAAATAACTGTATTACTATGAGTTTATTTATGCAGCCAAATACTGAGGGTACTCAAAAGAACCATCTTACTGAGAGGGCTCTTTAGAGTACCCACAAAAAGGCTCTAGTAGAGTTATCAGAGAGTAATTATTATCCCCACGCTTTTTTAAAAAAGCGTCGGGGATATTGCAATCCCCTCCGTCCGTCCGTCCGTCACGCTTTCTCCTCCTAAACCATTGGACGAAATTCAACCAAATTTGGTGTGTGAGTTGCTCACATGAATAGGGTGTGCAACGGCAATTTTTTTTGGCCCTGCCCCCCTGGGGCCCTGGGGAGGGGCCAAAAGGTCAAATATAATTAAATTTTAAATTTCAATTACAAAGTCAATTTCAAAGATTTTTAAACCAAAGTTTGTGTGTCTTCTCACAAATGAAAGATATAAAACATATCAGACTGGATTTTCATTCCGTTGCCTGGGTCATGCCCCAGCCGGTTGGACTAAGGGGTACCGTGGGGGGTTGAGTGGTCTAAAAACTTTTTTTCCGAAATTCAACCAGATTTGGTGTGTGAGTAACTTACATCAATGGCACATGCAACGGCACAATTTTTTTGGTTCCCATCCCCTGGGGCCCTGGGGAGGGGCCAAAAGGTCAAATATCATTAAATCTCAATCACAAAGTCAATTTCAAAGATTTTTAAACCAAACTTTGTGTGTCTTCTCACAATTGAAAGATTTAAAACATATCAGACGGGATTTTCATTCCGTCGCCTGGGTCATGCCCCAGGGGTGGGACTTGGGGGTACCGTGGGGGGTTGGGGGTCCAAAAACTTTTTTTCCCAAATTCAACCAGATTTGGTGTGTGAGTTACTTACATGAATGGAACATGCAACGGCACAATTTTTTGGGTCCCCGCTTCCTGGGGCCTTGGAGAGGGGCCAAAAGGTCAAGTATCATTAAATCTCAATTACAAAGTCAATTTCAAAGATTTTTAATCTGAACTTTGCGTGTCTTCTCACACATAAAAGATATAAAACATATTAGACGGGATTTTCATTCTGTCTCCTGGGTCATGCATGCCCCAGGGTTTGGGACTTGGGGGTGCTGGGCGTCAAAAATTTAAACTTATGAACATGGTCATGTGGCATATCAAATTAAAGGGGATGAGTAGAAGACCATGATACACTGAAAATTTTTATCCTATGATCAAACTGGTGACCTTGGGATGGGGTCAAAGGATCGAATACCATTAGATATCTTCGAGAGTGTGGGGATTTGCGATGGCGCACCATCGAATGTGTTCTAGTTTTTTCTTCTTTTTGGGGGGTTTTGTTTGTTTGTTTTGTTACTTTCCGTCCCAAGTCAACAGCTATGGTCATGGCTGGACGGTCAGTTCACCTAACCACATTTTTTCCTGGGCAAGCTTGACTAAGTAGTTAACCAGTACTTCGTGCACATACTTTTGCTTGTAACAGACAGCAACCCTTCTTGAATGATTCAGCTGAAGGGAGGAGAATGACCGTAGAAATTATTTCATGATCAATCTCCACGAAAGTATAGGACCAGGCCTGGATCGAACTCGCGAACCCTGGATCTGCAGTCAGACTCGCATCTGTTGCCAGACATGTTACCGACTGCGCTAGCGGCCCACTTCTTTTTTGGGGGCTTTACTGGAGAGCTTAAGTTTTACTTATCTGCAGCTACAATTCAGTATCATACAGTTAAATATAAAAGGCTCCAATTTCACAACAGGTTTAAATCTTAGCATGCTGGGTAATTTTTCATGCTTTTGTTGTCGTCTGCTGACTGTTTTCCAAATTATTTTTTTTTTCATTTTTTTTTCAGGAACACTATCAGTGTGTCAAACTGTTTGGCTCCAGATCAGGACCGACATTCTGTCGATCCTGATACGGGCCCGAACTGTTTGAAAAGGATATCAGCAGACTTACAAAAGTCGCCGCTGGCAAGGAAAGAGTGAACTATTTAAGATAATAATAGTATTAGCAGCTGAAATATTTTTCTCCATTTTCTCAGCAATCAAGACCCATTTATTCCTATAAACCAATTCTTTAAATTGTTTGTCGAAAAAGAAGGACAGCATAATAGTTTAAGACGAAAAAATTATGTTTTATTAATATGTTTACATTTAAATTCAGCATATACTTGGCCAAACTATCACCTTGAGTCTTTGCTTGCTAGTAGCGACTTTTGTCATCTGCTGATAATCTTTGCAAAGAGTTTGGACCCAGATCAGGCCCGGCAAAACGTCAGGCCTGATCTGGATCCAAACTATTTGAAACTCTGATGGTATTCCTGAACGAATATTTTGAAAGCTTGAAAAGTATGCAGATGACAATTACTATGCAAGGTAGAACAAATACTGTACAATGTTTGAGACTCAAAGCTATCAATGTTGCAGAGAAACATGTTTTAATGTAAATTGTTGACAAACAGATGGAATCTTAAAGTAACCATCTTTGAATAAGTTCTTTTGGGTACACATATCGTAAGTTTTGCTTGAGAAACTTCAGAAATTACGCTCTCGGTCTTATCTAGCATACTGGTTAAGGTGTCAAAAAGTAAATTTATGAGACTATCAAGTATCCCACACCTTACAGCAATTTACAAGTCTTTGTAGGGCATCTTTAGAGCTTCAATTTAAGCCCTCAAGGTAAATGGGAACACATACATTTCTAAACAATTATTTTGAAAAAAAAAATCATTGTATCTTAGCCCCTTTTTAATGCTTTCTTAACTGGGAAGCCATTAAGTATTAAGTAAGGCTTCCGAATAAACAAACTAGAGGACCTGAAGGTCCTGAGGCACTCATCTGATATTGGGTCACAATGACCGTTTCAAGATTTTTCCCATATAAATGGAATTGAATGCATTAGGAATCAAATTTGACCTTGTCGTAAAGTAGGTCAAGGTCAACCAAGGATTACCATTTGTGCAATCTTGGTATGGCTCACACTCCAAATGCTACATACCAAGTCCTAAGGTCATCAGCCTTCTGGTACTGGAGAAAACGATTTTTAAAGGGTTTTACCATATATGGGCCTGGTGGTTACCTTGGTCATGTGACCAAAACAAATTGTACAAACTTTGCATAAGAAATCTTCATATGAAATTTAAGTTCAATTATCCAAGCGGTTTCTGAGAAAGCTATGTTTTCTATATTGATCATTTGTCAGATGGGACTCCAATACTAGGAACCTGGGCTGAAAGGTCAAAGGTTGACTTTGACCATTGGAACTTATTTATAGCCATTGGCTCATTAAAGAGACTAGGGTCTGTAACTATGAACATTTTTCCAAAAAATTATCTTTTTAAATCATTTGTAAAAATAGGATTAAGTTATGTTTTCACAATGAATATGTTCAGTATAGCTGAAAACTGCATGGAAAAGTGAGAAAATTATAACATTGATGGGATTCCACTATGAGAGACCTAGGGTGAAGAGTCAAAGGTCAACCCTGACCTATGGAACTTATTTATACCAATTGTCTCATTAGGTTAAACATATTAAGTGAGAATAATGACTTTGGCTTAAACAGTTTTCAAAAAAATCCATTTTCAAAAAAAAAATCCCATTAAAATGTATTAGAAAGGAAATTTGACCTCACGTTCAACTTAGGATCATCATTTGACCAAACTTGGTAGGCCTCACATCCCCTATGCTACATACCAAGTCCCAAGGTCATAAGCCTTCCTTCTTCTGTAGAAGATTTTTAAAGGGTTTTTACCATATATGGACGTGACAGCCTTCTTGGTCACGTGACCAAGACCATTTGAACAAACTTTCCTTCCCGCGTCCTAAGGAGTCTCCAAATGAAATATGAGTTTAATTAGCCCAGTGGTTTCAGAGGAGAAGATGTTCGAAAATTTTGACAGACGGACAACGGACGTACACCAGAGTCACTCGTATACTATTTGCTCACCCATGTGCCTTCGGCTCAGGTGAGCTAATAATGGGGTGAAAATTGTTAATATTTTCTCCTTCATCAGTTAATACATTTTCTTTCAGAGCTCGTTGAGATGGCTCTTTTGAGTACCCACAGCATGTTTGGTTTATAAATAAGAAAATCAATGTTTCATTATGTTCTTTGATCTCGAGGTTTGGCGACAGTGTATACCCAGATGAGATGATGCAGAATGAACTTTTTTTGCTTATAAATACATATAGTAGGATAAAAAAAAAATCTTCACTGACACAAAAATTTTTTTTTACTCGCTCGCCCTGCTGGACTAGTGTGTGGAAAAAGCTACTCGCCCTCAAGGCATTATCACTCGCCTATAATAACTGATCATACATGAATCATATTGATAAACATATACTCTTTTTCAGTTTAAATTGTGTTGTTGTTTTTTTATCATAGTCATTCTGCTGAGGCTTCATTTTTTCTGTCTCTCATTATCTCCTCCCCTTATTTTCTTCCCTTAAAACAGTCTCACTGTGACAATTTATTTGGTCAGCAAATGTGGTACTATTCAATCGGTGTTGATGTAAACAAAAATGCGGTGTTCAATGTCCAAATTCGTCTGCCGTTTTTGAGGACATCTTTGGTCAAACTCCCCATATAGTGGAGGCTCTGCGAATAAATTCTACTGAAAGGCGGCCGCTTGCCAGTTAACTGCAACCAGTCTGAAAAATTTGCATGCGTAGTTGTAACAGTCAGATATTAACATCTGGTTTACGATGAAAAAGATTGACGATCTGTAGTGTTACTTACGTTAAGTCTTTGCTAAAGGATAAAATGCACTTTACACGTCAGAAAATGCACTTGACTGTAAGGGCAAGCTTGGCAGGTATTCTACTCACGCAAACCAGAAGTTAACTCGCCAATGTGAACGGGCGAGTGGTATTTTACACCCCTATGACAGTTGGACAAATAAAAATTTGTAGCAGATATCAGACCAGCCAAGCTTTCCTGTTGTTTTTTCCATACCTTAAATTATCTTCATCATCATCAACAACGTTATCCCCGCCAATAAAATCAAACGTGTCCATGACGGAGGCTTCTGAGTCCATTAATACTCCCTCAACAAGAGATGCTGGCATCTTGCCTTGGGATCTGTGGACAACAGAGAGAGTACATTCAACATGCAGCAGAGATTCATGCATATAGGCCCTGATAAGTTTGTATTTACATGAAAATTGAGATTTTGTTTGTGTTTGATGCTTTGAGCCATAGTCAACATTTTTTCAGGATGACTTTTGAGATGATTTCCCTGCCTTCTGGTGAGTCTCGAACCAGAAACCTCTACTCAGCCAATGTGTTCCCCAGAAAATTGAAATCATTTCCATATATCTGCATTAATTTAAACATATACATGCTATGGGTGCTCAAAACAACCATCTTAATGAGATGGTTCTTTTGAGTTCCCACAGCATAGATTGTGGGTGTAGAAATAAGATACTTTATGGTTACGCTTATATGGAGGTGTGTACATGCTTTTCTAAATTTCACAAGCAAAAGAAAAGAAATAGAGGGATTATTTGACAGAGCTCCAGATAAGACATCATATTTGCTAATTTTCTTTTTCTAGTTCTCAATTTGCAATTCGGATAAAAACTGTGGCATATACCTATTTTATCTTTCCGCATTTCTCAATGAAAACAGGTGCATTTTACTAAGGAGTGTTTTAAAACCCGAAGTTTACTTGGCGATGTATTTATACCTAAACTAACCTATTTAAGAAAGGTATCAAGGTTACTGTTTTTTTTTTAAATAATTCTCGAAGAAAAAGGATTGGAAGGAAATCATTCAAAGGGATAAGTCCATTGTCTTTCAGGACTTTAGTTAAGACTAGAGTGTGTAACGAAAAACTAATTTTCTTATTTCTCAACCAAAACAAATGTCATGGGTACTCAAAAGAACCGTCTCAATGAGACAGTTTTTTTGAGCACCCAAAACATATGTTAAATTGAAGGGTAAGAAAATATTTACAATTTTACGCTCAAAAATTTTGTTTATCTAAACATGTGGTCTTTGCTTCATGACATTTTTATGGATTTTTTATAGAAACAATGCTTATTAATAATATGAGGAGCTTAAGAAAAAGAATGGAAGAATGTAGCCATATGGCCCAGTACACAAGATTTCAGTAATAATTACATCAGCATTGGCTCAGCTGGGTATGCACATATAAGCAGACTTGCCAGCATCTTCTCTGCTTGCATACACAAGGTATGGATGCATGGGTGAAAGTTCAAAATTTCCCAAATCCTGAACTTTCCAAACTCCAATCTTAAAATTTGCAGTATGCCCACTAAAAATTCACAATTTCAAGTTTAAATGGTCAAATGTCCTTTGACAGACTGAAAATACATGTAAATCCGAATAGCTAAAATGATCTCCCTAATTCAGTATTTTTAGGCTGACTTTCTGTGGAAAGTCAGCCTCAAAATCCTGAATTCAGGAATAATCCTGAAAACTTTCACCCATGTGGATGTAAATGAAGGTTCTGACTAAAATGTAGACCTCTAGCTTCGTGGATATGTCACTAGTCAGTCACTACACATGGACATTTATCAGAAGCATTTGTACATATGCATCAAGTACCAAAATCATGTGTGCGGACCAATATGATAAATGGTAAAAAGTTTTACATAAAGGGGTTCTTAGAGTGGACTACTAGAATACAAGTCTTAACATAGGAAGTAATGTAGAGAGAACTAGTAACCCCAAAACAGGCACATTTACAATCTCATGGCCCTGAACATCATTAAGGTGTATTCATTCAGATTGCAATTACTCATATCTTCATATAAATTGTGTTAACTCATCCGGAGTGATACTTTCAGTCCATACTCAACAATCAACAAGCTCATATGTAGACAGAGATCTCACTAACTCCAAATTTGGATTATTTTACTCCAACTTTTTGATTCTGACTCCAACTTTTTCAAAAGTGCCAATAGAAAAATATGGTAAAACTCCAATTTTTTCTGGCAAACAGCATTTTTACTCCTATTGAGAACTCTGTGTAGACCAAGGAGAACAGATCCTGGTGGAATGTTTGAAATTGTGGAATTTTCATCTAGTTCTGCACTCTTTGTTCAAATCTTCAGTTTGATTGCCCCCCCCCCCCCCCCCCCCCCCACAGCTAATGTCATATGAGGATTAGTTTTAGAAGAGAGTAAAGATTGTGAAAAGGCTATATGCACATTGAGTATTTTAGGTCCAATACAATTACTAACCTTGCTTTTGCTTGATCTATAGCTCTTTTATTACTACTTTCTCCATTCACCAGAGCAGGCTGTGCCCCTTCTCCTTCATTCTCATGTTGAGGCTGGAGGCCAAGGAGAGAGCGGACACGAGCTGAACGTACATCAATAATTGTATCTGTGTAGCCAATCTCTTTGAGGTACCTTTGAAATAGGGTCAAATAAACAAACTAAGTGTACCATGCCAACAAACACAACAAAATGAGTGTGAACTTAGTGATACTCATATCAGCATTTGCATCTTCTCAGGCCTCCAGATAAAAGTGTGTAACTGAAAATTATTTTTCTTATTTCTCAACCAAAACATATGTTGTGGGTACTCAAAAGAACCGTCTCAATGAGACAGTCTTTTTGAGCACCCAAAACATATGTTAAATTGATGGGTAAGAAAATATTTACAATTTTACGCTCAAAAATTTTGTTTATCTAAACATGCGGTCTTTGCTTCATGACATTTTTATGGATTTTTTATAGAAACAATGCTTATTAATAATATGAGGAGCTTAAGAAAAAGAATGGAAGAATGTAGCCATATGTTTAAACACATGTTTAAACTGATGGATAAGAAAATAATTGCAATTTTACGCAAATTATTTTTGCTTAACTGGCCCTATGCTTCTCAGTCTGAACAGAGTCTTTGCTGAGCACTCACTGGGTACCTAGGGACCCAAGCTTTCTTCATGCGGATGGCGGAGACTCTCATGCGCGGATCCAGTAATTTTGTCTGAGTGGGGTCCAGATTTTTTTTAGTTAATGAGGGGATAGAGGATCCAAATACCACTATAAATGGGCCATCATCAGGCTGTCTGTGAAACGCCATTTAAATGGCGTTTCGCTGGCTGGCCGAAGATGGCCCAACATTGAATGCTGGCTTGGTAGCTTTGTGATCTTTCAGGAAATCCGGAACAGTATCGCTAAGAAACCCTATATTTTGTGATTTTTCAGAGGGGGTCCGGGCCCCCTCCCCCCTCTGGATCCACCCATGACTATGATCAGAGGAGCTGATACCTAGGCTCATCTGAGATTCTCATGATACACAGGGACATTGTTGGTTTTCTCATGTCATGGCTCATATGAGGATCAAATGAGCCGTGACACCTGATTTCCAACAATGTGGCATTTTGACAAGTGTAGACTCAGACAAGCCTGTGCAGTCCCCCCTTTTAAGCTTAGAAACTCAAATGATGTTCAGTCAGTAGCTTAACACTCAGAGAATATTCAAGCGACTAGCAAAGGCTCTGATCAGACTGCGGGTGTGCGCAGGCTGATCTTTGGCTTTGCTGGTTGCACATACCATATTGTTGGAAATATCATGTTGTGGCTAAAATTGAAGTTCTTTTAACCACTTGCTAATTTTTACCTTAGTTGCTAAAGAATGCCTCATTGCTTTCCGACTGGAAACATTAGTTTTCCAGATTTCCAAACCTACATATTTTTTTAAGTTTACCTTGCACACAGTATGAACCCATATCAGCCAGTCTCTGAAGAAGCTGGCTGATCAGGATCTACACTGTTTGTCATGCACCTTGTGCTAGGAGTAGTGTTTCTCCTAGCTAGTTTTAGCATGGTGCCGCTCCATGCCCCTTTTCTCCAGCACCTTGTCCTATTCCCTAGCACCACACCCATAATACCGTACATTTTGGTAAAAAATATCAAAATCTGACAAAAACTAAGGAAATTACAAAGTAATTAGTTTGAACCCTTCAGTTACAAATGAGCCATGACATGGTATTTCCAACAATGTGGTATGTGCAACCAGCAAAGCCTCAGATCAGTCTGCGCATGTGCACAGTCTGATCAGAGCCTTTGCTAGCCGCTTGAATATTCTATGACTCTTAAGCTACTGACCGTACAACAATTGGAGTTTCTAAGCTTAAAAGGAGGCAGCACAGGCTCGTCTGAGTCTACACATGTCAAAATGCCACATTGTTGGAAATCAGGTGTCGCAGCTCAAATATAGCAGCAGTAGTTCTAACTCTCAGACTCAAATTAGTTGACTTGTCTGTTGTCACCAATTTATTTGAACCTTTTAAATCAGGTGACAAAAAGTTGTTTGACAATACTCTATATTTTTAAAAGGTGACATCAATTAAGTAGGTGTGAATTTGGAAAAATAAACCTTGTCCAAGCATATAATGTTATGAAGCACCAACTTGTATGGACTTTAGTTTGCCTGTCTGAGACAATAGCTCAGAACCTGGTTTGGACATTTCCAAACCTTCTCATGTATTCAGCCTGGCTCAATCTAATAATTGAATAGTTAGTGGAGAATTAAAGGCCACGCCTCTGAACCCTTTGCCTACTGGGTAATTTTCATGCTTTTTTGTCATCTGCTGATTTTTTTTCAAAATTAACTTCGGAAAATTCTTTCAGCTATACTATAGTGTTAAACAGTTTGGATCCAGATCATGCCGGACGCTCTGTCAGGCCTGATCTGTGTCCAAACTGTTTACAAAGGTTATCAGCAGACGACACTTGTAGACAGAGTGAATGCTCTTATCCAGGGATATACATGCGTACAAAAAGAATAACATACTGTCTCAGCAGTTGTCTGCCTTGTCTCCAGGTGGCATTGGCATAAGGGGAGGCAACTGCATCTGGCTGCATCACATCATCTAAAAGTCAACATAAATGATAATTGACCCATAGCACGTCGGGTAGGCGGCAATCCAAAATGCCAATACTACCAAGGAACATAGATCAAGAATCAATAGAAACCGTGTTTTCAATTGCCAATTGACAATCGAAAACGCTGTTTCTATGGATTTTTTATCAGTGTTCGTCGATAGTTGATTACGTTTTCGATTGCCGCCTACCCGGTGTGCATAGCCAGTCAATATTATTTTGTCATGGAAATGTCTGCTATTACAGGCCTCCAGATAAGAGTGTGTATTGAAAAATTATTTTCTTTATTTCTCATCCAAAACATATCTTGTGGATACTCAAAAGTACCGTCTCAATGAGACAGTTCTTTTAAGCACCCAAAACACATGTTTAAATTAATGGGTAAGAAAATAATTAAAATTTTACGCAAATAAAATTTCTTTACCTGGACCTATGCTTTTACGGTATGTCTGCTGCAAATACTCATGACACTAAGGACTAGACTGGATCATGGAAGCAACAACTATTATGAACCCTGATCAGACTGCTCCCTTCCATATTGTTTACTATATATAAAATAAGCAGATGAGAGAGCAGATGACAAAAGTCCTGACTGTCAGGAAAATGGTTAATGATTGTGATTATAATATTGAATGGCTATTTGATAAATGTTGTACAGAAAAATTCATCTGGTCTCGGATATATAGCGCCTAAATGGGGGGTCACAAGAAGAATTTCAAAATCAAGATGTACTTCAGCCCCTGAAAATGTTTTTATCTTTGCAACAATGAAGAATGATGCATTCTGCTACATTTAATCTGGGTCTGCACTGTTTGCGAAAGTACCTGTTTTTTTTTTGGGGGGGGGGGGGGATTTTTGTGTGTTCTATGGGACCAGAATTCCGTTTGTCCCAATGGAAATTATGTGACTTTGTTCCCAATTTGAAAAAAAATCCCAATCTTACATTATTTTTTTTAAGCTAAGATTTTTTTCAATCACCAAAATTTACCACACAATCTAAATGGTGACAATCTACTACCATTGCATCTTATTTCTCCTTCAATTTAATGGCAATATAGTGTGTGTAATAGCTAATTTCTTTTTTAATGGACCGAAAATGCCGTAATTGTACACTATAACAAATTTCCCAATTTAGGGGTTTACCACGCTAATTTTCCTAAGGGGCCCTTCCCAAAATTGCTAAAAAAATCCCTGGGGGTGATTCTTGAGCTAGTATGAATCCAAATAAAAAAGCATTTCATCTGATACTTTCAGTACTGTACTGACGACCCCATATGCAATACACTGAGTACAGTAAATTGAACTACATTGAACATACAGGGGTGTTGAAGACAGACTGACTCAGAAGTGGTTCTTAGCTGAAAATTAACATACATATTACTTAATCTCATTTTTCAACAAAAAACATATGTTGTGGGTGCTCAAAAGAACTATATAAATGAGACAGTTCTTTTGAGCACACACAACAAATGTTAAAACTGATATATAAGAAAATATTCACTGATTTACGTCCAATTATTTGTTGTTCTCAACCTATGCTGACATTACCTTCTTTTTTATCAAATGACGGGGGCTTCAAGTCTTCCGGATTAAGATCAGCTCCATACTTCAGCTTATGATATTTGGCTCTGAAAAATATAACACAAGCATTGGATATTGTATATAAACCAAACTTTAAGCCTCCGCCGTACAGTAAACATTCTAAAATTTAGAACACTTTTCTCTTTATGTTCTCAAATAAATGTTGGTTATCAGAGCTGAATTCACAAAATACTCCTTTGAATAGCCAACATCAGACTGCTTCTTCAGATCCTGGTCTGCACAATTGCCTAGGCCCCTAAAGTGGGGGAATTTATATATTTGCTCATTTTCATCCAAAGCACATTTTTGTTTTTGCTTTTCATTTCTGTCTGTACAGTGTATACTGCATCTGTAATCTATTGACAACCAGGTAAAGAAGCAACTTTGAGCCAGTACATTTGTAACTGTTTAGAATAATGATTTCAGTAATTTTTTGCTTAATGACTATACAGACAAACCTGTATTAAGCAAGCAGTCAAGGGATAATCCAAAATCACTTGCTTAAGACAGGTGGCTGCTTAATACTCCTGAAGCCAGCTGATCAGGATGCATACTGTTTTCTGCTCTGCTTGTAAAAGCATACTAAGTGGAACCCTGCAAGTTGGTTAGATATACATTGCTGAAGTTACTCTTTGCCTGCAATTGTTATCTGTTGATAACCTTTGCAAACAGTTTTGGAACCAGATCAGGACAGACAAAATGTTGGGCCAGATATTAATCCAAACTGTTTGACTCTCTGATGCCAGATGGTGATCATGAAGGAATTATATGCTAATTAATTTAGAATAGACAGCAGATGACAAAATAGCAAGCAAAGATTAAAATAGAAATTTATAAAGAAACCGATCAGCTGATTAGGATCCACAGTTTTGCGTTCGGTTTACTGTCTTGCCAAAATTAAGCTATAAGATTAATTTACTCAGCATTACAGGGTTAAACAATTTAAATTTGATAGTTTGCGTAAAATTGTTCTGTTTTTTTTTGTGTGTGTGTGTATGTATTATTTATTTTGAGGGTCTCATGGAAGATTAGTTATACTGCTAAATGTTGTCACCATCTTAAAATAAAGACTTTTCTTACTTACTTAAGTATAAACACAATGAGGTGTATTTAGGAAATTAATACATGTAATAGGATATTTCTATGGTGCAGCCCCCTTCGTCTTACTTATGTCTGTACTTTTTCCTCTTAGAGGCCAAATGACTGAATTTTCTAGAATGAACACTGTTTCAAATTAAAATTGTGTTTTAGGGACTAAAGCCAAGTCAGGGCTTCATGTGCACCTCATTTTCTAGCCGGAGTCAGAAATTTCTTTGTGTTTATTGAACCTGTTATTTAAAAAAGACTGTGTGTCTGATTCGAACCAAAAATAATCAAATCGAGAGGTATGCATTGCACTTATCAAATCGTGGTTTGAGTGTAGCACTGCAGCTCTAGTGTATACATACAATCAATGCCACCTTGGCAGTATTTGACAGACTAAATGGACATTTTCAGTGTTTCCACAAGAGCCAGTTACAAGCAAATTCACTAGCTAATTTGACCTGAGGAGCAGACTTCTTTAGTGCAGAACGCAGCTATTTCACTTATTTCACTGTGCTTCAGGACTTTAGTTAAGAGTGCTTAACAAAATTCAATTTTCTTATTTCTCAACCAAAACATTATGTTGTAGGTACTCAAAAGAACTGTCTCATTGAGATGGTTCTAAATTGAGCACCCAAAACAAAATTGATACACAAGAAAATATTGAAAAATTTTACTCTAAAACATTTTGTTTATCTAAACCTATGCTGTGCTTACCTCTCTTGCTTTAGAGCAAATTCCAGCATTTTAATTCTTCTCACAAGGTCCTGCTTCAAATTTTCCTGACCTTTTCTCTCACCTTGAAGAAAGGCTATTCTGGCCTGCAAATAGAATTTCAATAAGCAGCATTAGCACAGGTAAACATACCACAGTTTTCGCTAGATTCTCAAATTCCTGTCTGGGACCAGAGAACACGCCCTAGGGCGATTCAAGTGACAGTCGCTTTTTCCTGTCCCATTTCTCCCTAGTTACCCTGAAAAACGAAGCTGATTCCCCCTGCTAATTTTGTGGATATTTTCCATAACACACTAAAGTCCATGCCCAGGGACCATCTGTCCATTCTAAGGCGGTGGTTCTGTTGTTGTCGACTTATTTATTGTTACTCCCATTGTGGGGGAGTCTGTAATTGTTCTATGTTATGTTGTACCTTAGGCTTAAATGAAATGTATATGTGGTTCCTGTTGGCCTACCTTCCCTAATTTTTTTAACCCTACCCTAAACATTAAAATGGTCTTTGGAGAAAAAATACCTAAAATGGGCATTTTTTTCAGATTTTGTCACTTTTTTCTTTGTTAAATGTTATAACAAAATTTAATAACTTCCCTACCTACCTACCCTAAATTTTGTTGGTATGCAACAGGAACCATACATATATTTCATTTAGGCCTTACTTTATGTCCATTCGCTGGAGTTTTGCAATCACCTTGATCGGGAAAAGAGAGTTGGTTGCTTTGCTTAGTTTATCTTCCTTGTGTCTCATGATTGTTGTGTGGCTCTTCCTCGCAGTGCCATGGGTTTGTGATTGTGGTATTTTCTGATCATACTCACTATTTAAAAGAGATTTTTTTTTTAATTGCTTCATCAAAGGCACTGATTAATTTTTAGGGGTCATTATAATTGAAAATGCGCCAAAACTACCAATAACAGATGATTTTCAGAAATATGATATTTTTATTTAAGAATTACACAGTCATAAAGTACAAGTCTTCAGAAAGACAGGGCCATTTGAATTGTCAAAATCGGTTCTCGAATCAGAAAGTTATGCTGCTTTGAACATCACTACCCTTCAGAAATCTGTATATCAAAATAGATCAATTTGTTTACCTGGATGGTGTATTGACGCAATACACATTGCTGCGCGCCAGCCATTTTTCCAATACTGACTGTGTTATTTACCTGTTGTAGTACCGTTAAAAATAGCACATTAGCACAAATTAGCTTATATTTAGATTATTAGATTTACACTATATTTGTTGGGGAAGCCCAGACGAGCATCTTGCTGTAAGTTCCATGGAGTTCCGTCGGAAAATAAAGGAGATATACAGCTCAGAAGTCGACCAATCTTTAAAGTGTCATTTAAGTCACATGGTTGCTGGAAATTTCCGTTTTTTTTTTTTAAAAAATGATATAATTTCTATATTTATCCTCATTAATGCACGCTATAATATTTCTTGTAGGACGATTGGATGACTTTTTTTATGTATTTTTAAAAAAAATGTGTTCAAGATCGGCCACCGCCATTAGACACATTTTCTGAAAATTGTACAATGTCATCTAAATTGAAATCGTGATAGCGCAACAAGTATATTACACAAGTAAATAAATTTGATATCATTGGAAAGCTTGTTCTTCTAAGATTTTATTTATACATAGTTTATTCTTATTTGTTTACAGTTAAATAATTATGATTATGATCATAGGCCTGGGATGATTCATTGATGAACCTCGATATGAAAGTCAGCAATACGTATCGATACACAAGCCTGAAAAGTATCGATATTTTCACGGAAATTGACGATGTTACGATGGGAAAACGAAGTTTTTATCCGTTTCAAAAGCCTCCGTTAAGTTCTATTTTCCGTCATGGGCGTAAAACCTCTTTAAAATTCCTTGGTGATGAGGCCTGGCCAACCATTAATGTCAATATTCATGCCTTTAACAGTGCAATATTAACTCTAGAATGTTGATAGAAGATCCCAATATATTCAACAGCGGTACCCCACCGGCCGTAATAAGGCACTACTTCGCTTTTAAGTGTTTGATCATATTTACACTCTGGCAGCATAAACAACGCTGTATTATACCTTGCCTTTCATAAAAATGGGAGTTCTGATGATTTACAACGTTAAAATATAAAGCATGTTATAAAAACACATTTTTGTCTCATAAAAAGGGCCCCGTGACAGTTACTAAAAATAACTAATTCAAGGGACATTATTAAGTTTTAATTAACTCCCTTTGTTGCAGTATTTTGAAATTCATGGTCTTTGTTGTCTAATTCTTATGATGCCGTTTTCGTCTACAGTATATTTGGTTAAATTAATTCATAAATTACTGAGGATGTTGTTGATTACAGTTTAGCGACTTAAACTTTCTCAATACGGAATTAAGAATTGATATGCATATTAATAACTTTTATCATATTAAAATTGCTTTTATATCTATGTATTTTTCTATTATTCTTACATCTCATGTAAAGGTGAAAAGTATCGTGATACATATCGTATCAAACCTGTATCGCGATACATATCGTATCATGGCATAAGCGTATCGTCGCAGCCCTATATGATCGTAGGTTGAATTGGACTGGGTCATTATGGCCATATATAGGGAGAGACTGTCTTATCGATTCCTGTTATTGCTACCAAAATGCAGGATTTTGTGCGTCAGGAAAAACCCTGTTCTCAGATCCCACCCCCCCCCCCCCTGAACCATGTTATTAATTAGTGGAAAACTTCAAAGTACTAGGTTTTTAGATGACGTATTAGCTGTAGGAAACCAGAGGATAAAAGTAAATTCCCCTACCAAAACAATTTACAGATCATTCCTTCACGAATGCCCTAGTGTTCCCCTAGGCCCTTTAGAATGGCGCTACGCCATGCCTTTTTCTTGTAGCTTGATGCCCTTTTCCCGTGCGCCATGCCCTTTTTTTGCCCGATCGCATTTTCTATATAACAAGTCCCTTTTCTAGAATGAAAAGTCCATTTTCCTTTGTTACTACCTTAATCGGAGATACCAGAGCTATTTTCAGCAAACAGGTGGCCTAATTACGTAAGATTATGTAAGAAATTTGTTGACTGTCTGGACAGTGCACATGCCTTCGACAGCATCATCAGAGATTTACACATTGTACAAACTTATAATTCTTCTTTGTTAAAATAAATTTGTGGAACTTCCTACTTTGTGTAATAGTCTGTTTTTTGTTTTTTGTAAATTAAATGCTTTATTTCTTCACTAGATATGTAATAAAAATTATATATTAATAGATCTACCTTTTTTATCTTCATGCATTCTTGTAATTTCAATTCTACTGCAGCAATGCAAAGATGATGCAGAGCTCCAGATAAGCTTTTGGGTCAATTGGGTATTTACGCAACCTGATTATTCTCAATTGCATACTTGCAAAATCAATTGCGTATTTTTATTTTTACCCCACGTTTTTTGTGGTTACAAATAATGTCCGCCATGTTTTTCTTATTGAATGTAGCCATCGGGAATTCGCCTGGATATATTTATTCACTCACACCATTTGCCTTTCTAGAGCATCAAACTAGCAGATTTTATCATACCTCTGAAGCTAATGATCTCATCCCCTTATTAACATTTATCGCTCGGATACACATTGCTAGTTTCACTTCCTTGTTTTTTCCGCTAAATACTTGACTGGTCATCGATATTTTATTCATAAAACTGGAGTTATACTGCGCGCCCGCTTGTAAAAAAATCAATACCAGACTGGCATTTATGCTTGCTTCCTGTCAATTTGACCCTTCCGGTCAGATCGAGCACCATGGTGAATCGGAATTTTAGCTTGTGATGAGTTTTGGAACGTCCGAAAATCCGGACGCATTGAAGCGAGAGTTCATAAAGTAAAGATAAAATGCGGAAAAAGCTGGATCTAGTTGCAATTTCATTCAAGAAATAATAATTTATGTCTAAAATTTCCAAAATACCTTCTCAAAGATAAGTTTTTAGCCCAATAACCATTGGTAAATTCGTTTTGAAATCACCCTTTTTAGCTGACTAATTCTTTATTGATCATGGAGACGCTTGTTCGACCTAATTATGTTTTTTTTCTGAAAATTACAGTGCAGTTCACTTGATAAATTCTGTTACTTTTATCAATCTTGTGTCTCTACTTTTTAAATGAAAAAATCGATTTTGGACTTTTTTTTTCAAGCATATCCCAAGCGTTTAGACAGGAAATAGCGGGACTAAAATCCAATAACTAAGACCGAAGACATTTCTATGAAGTGATATACATTTTTGGTGTCTCCTGACCCATTTAACTGATGGTGAGCTATTGCTATCATGGAATGTCCATCCTACAGTTGTAAGTTTGTCTCGTTATTTTTTTAGTGACCCTATCGTTTGTAGCCTTTTAAAAAAATAATAATAAAAAAGTGAAAATCTGCATTAGAGTTTAGGAATCATTCAGAAGAAACATATTATTTGAACTGGACTGTAGATTCATATATCGCACTTGACCTTGGTGGTTTTAACAACCGACCAATCAGAGCAATCGATTTAACAGGAAGCATTTTAGTGATCCAGAACGATGACACCATGTTGATGAAAGACCGCTGTTTACAAATTTTGTGTTGCGGCTATGTTAAGTTCTTTTTTTTCTTTGTTACAAATGTTTAGTTAATATTTTTTGCTTAGATAAAAAAATACAGGGAGTAGCCATAACGCCCATGCACAAAATCTGTCATAAGGTGGTTGAATACACGGCAAACCAGAGGTGAGTTCAATAAAGCGAGAGCTCGCCGGGCGCTCGTTGACTGGTACCTATCTTTATATGTTATGTGTAAAGCCTGGCATCAGTACAACGAGCGCTTGCTAGCGCTCATATTGTTGAACTCGCCTCAGGCTATGTATTACCCAAATGGAAAAGAAATGGAGCAAATGATATGCAATGACGTCGCATGTAATAGGAGGTTTTAGGGATTCCCAAAGTGACGTCATTTTCGCGCATGCGCATATCCGTGGCCGTCAACGCATAGGCCAGGCGCATTGAATCTGTGTTAAATTTGGGTTTACATTTTGAGAAAATTGGCTTTTATAGCCATTGTCATGTCAAAACTTGTTTGTTTTCTTTGATATACATTCAAAATACATCTATGCGATGAATAAAGGTTCCTAAAAATAAACGTTTATTCGTTTAAAAGGCAAAATATAAAACGGCGGTAAGTCCAGAAGTGCCGAGCTGACCGCTGATATTTTATATCAATAATCCCATAAAAACGTTTTTAAACATGCACATTTTTGGTTTGTTTATGCAATTTTATTGCTAACAAAGTGAATCCACCTGCTTGTCTGCCAGTTTTTACTCTCTCTCTCTCTCTTTCTCTCTCTCTCTCTCTTTTACGCACCCGTGATCAAAATTATCTCAAACTGGTGATTATTGACAGTCCGAAATGTAGCTAAAAGGCTAAAACAGTTGACTTACGTATAATTTGCCCAAAGAAATAACTAAAATTCCATCACTGTTCTATATAACAGGTCCACTTTCGTCACCCTCTGTTGAATAAATGGACTGCAAGTCCCAGAGAGGCCTTATCATAATGTTTTCACAAGTGATTGGTGTCATAAAAGATCAATAATAAAGGATGCCGACACATGCGCGGATCCATTAAATTTTCGCCGGGGGGGGGGGGGGGGGGGAGGGGGGGATGTTCAGGTCCATTGGACATATAAAAACTGTGACGCGTTTTTTTAGTCCTCAGCTTATTTTACAGAAGTACAATGGGTACTTTCAAAGAAAACTATCATTTTCCGAGGTTCCAGGGGGATTGGGGGGGGGGTGGCTTATGCCCTATAGAAACCCATATAACTTGTGATTTTCCAGGGGGTCCGGACCCCATTTCGTTGTATCTAGAGGACCATATCTTCTTCTGAATCTCCATCTTCATTTTACGTATGGATGAATCATGATCTCGCGAACCTGCGCAGGCTCATCTGAGGCAATGCGACAAGCAGAAAAATCACACACTCGAATGAACCCTCGCTGGAACAATTACATTTAACGCCCAGATCTGTATAATCTCGTGCTCACTGTGTGTGTGTGTGTGTGTGTGTGTGTGTGTGTGTGTGTGTGTGTGTGTGTGTGTGTGTGTGTGTGTGTGTGTGTGTGTGTGTGTTATTGTATAGCAGTGGATATTATCATGAGCCTTCGCTACTCGAAAGAAAAGTGAACATTATTTTTTTTCAGTGCCCAGTTTATGTTCACAATAACTGTCCAAGTGTCGTCTGTTGATAACCCTTGAAAACAGTTCAAGCCCGACAAAATGTTCTGCCGAGAATGCGTGCATGTGCAGTCTCGTATCAGCCTTGGCTGCTCGAGAGGAAAGTGTCATACATGTATTTTTTTCAGCGCCTAACTGCTACTAGTGACGTCCGCTGATAACCTTTTCAAACAGCTTGGGCACAGTTCAGGCCCGGCAAAACTTTCTTGCGAGAATGTGCGTTTATGAAGTCTCATATGAGCCTAATTCGCTGCTGGAGAGGAAAGTGGTTTATTTTTTAAGCGCACGATTTCTGTCCTTAATCATCTGCCTGCTTTTGGTGGTTATTTTTATAGCAGTGAGTGTTTTTTGCAGGAATGCGCTTATGTGCAGTCTATATTAGCCGTCTCTGCTTGAGAGGTGCGTTAAATTTCACTTTTTTCAGCGACCATCTTCCGTTTTTTGCTTAGTTCCTTTCTATCCACGATCATCTGACCATTTTTGTTATAGCAGTATACATGTGTTCTGGCGAGACTGCGCACATGAGCCTTCGCTGCTCGAGAGGATTTTTAATATATTTTCGGCCTAGTTGTCCTGCATCCGAGTTGAATTCATACACGATGCGACATGGTGAAATTTTGTACAGGCAATGAAAAAATGCAACATATGTTTTAAACGGTACCCGTTTAATTCATTTCAAACGGCATAACGGCAGACAAATTATCTCAATAAATGTTAATATTGTCTGACGAAGTATTTATAGATGCATTACAAATCGCATTTATATAAAATATACAGCGCATTGTAACAAAGGAACTTAAAATCGGTGGACAATATTGAAAATTCTATTGCTTTCCCTATCCAGACAACACACACTTGACGGCCAGTATATCTCAAATCTATTTATAGCACCGATAAAACCTCCTATTGCATACCGCTCGAAAGAATTGCTGTTTGGTATGCATGCATTTTTAATTTTAATTGCTTATTGGATGATTTTAATTTCGTGTTTATGCAGATACACCGCTTATCTGTACTGCTGATGATGCAGACGAAACCATGTAGTTCCATTTTCAATTTATTCAATGAAAATGAAAGGTGTGGCGTAAGAAACACTGCAATATATTTCTTTCATGGGACAGTAAAACTTGGTCTACATGGCGTAGTCAGGGACTGGTTAAGTTAAAGCTTTTTAATAAACTTTTCAGGTTATTTTTTCTAGTTCTTAAAATTCTGCAAATAGTGCATTGTTTTGACAGCCAAGTCCGCCATTTTGAATTTTTGGGCAAAAAATGGCGGAGTGCAAAACAAAGTAAAAAAGAACAAAACAAACAAACGATCGCATGAAACGATGATTCATTTCATTAGAGTGGATGCTCGTGGATAATTTTACAGTTTGCAAAAACGATTTTATGTTTTATTACCTGAAGTTCAGCTCTTTCGACTTCCCACTGGCTTCGTTCCATCTCAAAACGGGCCCATTCGGTCTGTAGAAAGTGTAATATGCCCGGCATAGAATACTGCGGTCGCTGGTTCGATTCATCCTGCTGCTGTCTCGTTATCATGCCGGGTCCGGACATCATTGACCCTACCTGTCCTCCAGATAATGATCCTGGTCCTTCGTCAATCATTTTGGAAGCAAATCCGCCATTGGAGTTTGGCGATCGGATTATTATAGATGTCGCTGCAAGCAAATGACGTCATGAGTCATATTTTAAGGCGTGCTTGTTTTATGAGATCTGAGACCTTCGGATCGTCCGTTTCTTAGGATTCGGTGCACAATTAATCCGTCCCATTCAACTACATCATGTACATGTAGATCTAGAAAGGCAGTTTATAAGCCTCTGAATATTTTTTGAGGATATTGGTTGGATTTTTTCTGTATGTGAGTGACAAGATCTGTCATTCACCTTCAAAAAATCACAATCACAAACCAATATATGAACATTTCTTTGATATTGTACATGATTTTGCTTTGGAGCAGATGGTCAAAGAACCCACCAGGGACAACAACACCCTTGATCTCTTCCAAACAAATCACCCAAACCTAGTACAAAGCACAAAAACACCCCCCTCTCGGGCAAGGGGATCATGACATAGTACATCATGAACTTAAAATAAAACTAGGTAGGAACAAGCACTTATCTTTAATGAGTCCTTAGCTCGGGGCGAAGTACCAGATGAGTGGCGACAAGCTAATGTTTCCCCGGTCTTTAAAAAAGGTGAAAAATATGACGCTGCTAATTACAGACCGGTGTCGCTCACATGCATCTGCTGCAAAACCCTAGAGCATATATTAGTCAGTAACATCAACAAGCACTTAGCCTTAGATAGCATACTTGCTGACTGTCAGCATGGTTTCCGAAGTCAGAGGTCCTGCGAGACCCAGTTGGTCCAGTTTGTGCACGATATCATCAGCAACCTGGATGGCGCTGTGAATCGTGGACACAAGCAGACAGATTTGATCATAATGGATTTCGCAAAGGCCTTTGATAAGGTACCACACAGGAGGCTATTACACAAATTGGACTATTATGGGATAAGAGGGTCCACCCACAAGTGGATCAACTCATGGCTCTCTGGGCGCACTCAAAAAGTAGTATTAGATGGTCAAGCCTCAGATCCAGTCCCAGTGTTATCCGGTGTACCCCAAGGATCAGTTTTAGGGCCGATCCTGTTCCTTATTTTTATAAACGACCTGCCGGATAACATCAGGTCTTCTGTTCGCCTGTTCGCGGACGACTGTGTCCTGTATAGAAACATTCATTCGATTCAAGACTGTTTTATACTGCAGGAAGACCTCACTAGCTTAGGACAATGGGAAGCCGATTGGCAAATGAAGTTCAATGTAGCCAAATGTCACTCTATGAGAGTGACTCGGCATCAGCATCACAAACAGATTCTCTTTGATTACTCCCTTCACAACCAAACTTTGGAAAACGTTCAGTCAGCAAAATACCTTGGCATAACCATCTCTGATAATATGGATTGGGGTCAACACATTTCAGAAATTTCTTCCAAAGCAACTAAGACACTTGGTTTCCTTCGCAGGAATTTGGCTTTTGCACCTCGGAGTACTAAGGAAGTTGCATACAAAACTTTGGTTCGGCCTAAACTAGAGTATGCAGCACCCATTTGGAGCCCTTACTCAAAACTTCAGATTAATCAGATAGAGAAAGTTCAGAGGACAGCAGCCCGTTGGACCTGCAGGAGATGGCGTAACACAAGTAGTGTCGGCGAGATGCTTGATGAGCTTGAGTGGCCATCTCTTGAGGCCCGTAGGGATCAGTCCTCCCTGCTTCTCTTTCATAAGATACATTCTGGTGCTGTGTCTATAGAAAAAGACAAGTACCTGACCCCTGCTCGCAGTTTGAAATCTACCAGGTCATCACACAGTGCCCAATATTGTAGATACCAGACATACAGTGATGCCCTGAAGAACTCTTTTTTCCCCCGGACTATACCACAGTGGAATAGTCTTTCTCCTTCGGCGGTCAATTCCCAGACTGCTGAGGAGTTTAGGGCACTCCTCATTTAGTTAAAAACACAGCCGAAAGATTTTTTTTGTTTTTTTTGTTTTGTTTTTGTTTTTTTGTTTTGTTTTTGTTTTTTCTTCAAAATTCCAAAATTGCACTCCCTGGCGTAATGATCAAAATTTGATCGTGCCAGTATTAATAGAAAGAAAGAAAGAAGCAAAAGCAAAGGCCCGTCAAGCTTTACAAGAAAACAGACTGGGATGGTTTCAGAATGGATATGGCTGAATACCAGACAGAGTTTTTCAAACTTTCAGTAAACATGATTACCAACAGTAAATGGAATCTGTTCAAATCCACACTCAACAAATTGTCTGATAAATTTATCCCAACTAAACTGTGCAGACCAAAAGACAGTCATCCTTGGATTAATAATTCCATCAAACGCCTTATGCGAAAGCGCGATAAACTATAAGCAAGATTTAAATCAGACAGAACAAACTACAACATTAAATCTAAATTTACATCTCTTAAGCATAAAATTCAAAGTGAAATTCGTCAAGCATATAACCAATATATACACTCAATTATAACTGACCAACCCGAAAATGCAGAACAACCGGCCAGGCCCAACAAACGTTTTTGGACACTTATAAAACAGCAGAAATCAGATAGTAAAGAAATCATCTCTTTGAAATCAAATGGTGTAACATACACAAAAGCTTCTGATAAGGCAAATATCTTGAATGGCCAATTCCAGTCAGTCTTTACAAAACGTGTCCCATTAAAACTGAAACACCTTGCTGAACTGATCCTTCCACGCAAGCTCATATCCCCAACCATGCCCAACATTAATATTACAGTAAATGGAGTTTCAAAACAACTCTCAAAGCTGAACCCAGGTAAAGCTGCTGGTCCAGACAACCTTACTTCCAGAATACTGAAAGAACTCCACAATGAGGTAGCACCCATGCTCACTGACATTTACAACAGTTCATTATACGAGAGTAAAGTTCTGGATGACTGGGGAAACGCCAGTGTTAGTCCAGTTTACAAAAAGGGTGCAAAAACGAAGGCAGAGAACTACCGCCCCATATCCCTCACGTGTATCTGTTTTAAGGTCATGGAGCATGTCATAACCTCAAACATCATGTGAACAATATAATTTAGAAAATGCTTTTCGAATTTTATGATATCTATAACCTTGTTTTAATAACTTAGCAGTTAAAAATAAGTTTCTGTTGTTAAACTCATCAACATTAGAACACACTCTAGCAAAACGAATAAGCTGAGAAATATATACACCATAGGAAGGAGAGCAAGGAACATCTCCATCAAGAAATGAAAAATTTACTATTTCAATATTAAAATCATCCCGTTCATTATAAATTTTAGAAGAAACTATGCTATTCGTTATTGACAAGTTCAAGTCCAAAAATGGAGCTTCAGTATCAGAAGAATTTGCCTTGGGCATGGTTGTCATACA
Source organism: Loripinus fragilis (assembly GCA_964019695.1). Lineage (NCBI taxonomy): Eukaryota > Metazoa > Mollusca > Bivalvia > Lucinida > Lucinidae > Loripinus > Loripinus fragilis. Next base: position 8,188,385 of record OZ026514.1, on the reverse strand, counting down.
GCCCTACATTTTGGTGTCAAAGCTAAAGAAAATCAAGACAAAGTTCCTACGTTGTACTGGTTACCTAAACTCCATAAAAAACCCTATAAAGCAAGATTTATTGCAAATTCTAGTTCTTGTACGACAACAGAACTTTCTAAATTGTTAACCTCGTGTCTTACAGCTGTTAAAAAACATGTTATCAAATATTGTGAAAAGGTATATGAGAGATCCGGTAAAAACCTATTTTGGACGATTAAAAATTCAGGTGAAATTTTAGATAAACTTAAAGCTAGAGATTTCAATGCGACCAGTTTGTCTACTTATGATTTTTCTACTCTTTACACTACTTTACCTCATAATTCAATTAAAGATAAACTTATTGATCTTATTGAAAATACCTTCCAGAGAGAAGGCTCTCCTTACCTTGCATGTAGTGACAGAAATGCATTCTTTACTTCAGAAAAACCTAAAAATATCATGCATGGTCGTGTCAAAATGTATGTGATGCGCTGACCTTTTTGTTGGACAATATTTTTATTCGATTTGGCACCAAGCTCTATAGACAAGTTGTTGGGATTCCTATGGGCACTAATTGTGCTCCCCTGGTGGCAGATTTATTCCTGTTTTGTTATGAAAGGGACTTTATGATGTCTCTTTCTGATGATAAGCAGGCTGATGTTATTGATGCGTTTAACACTACTTCCAGATATTTGGACGATATTTTAAATATTAATAATGTTTATTTTGACAATATGGTTAGTCAAATATACCCTTCAGAGCTCCAACTTAATAAAGCCAATGCCTCTGATACCGAAGCCGCATTTTTAGACTTGCATTTGTCAATTTCTAATGATATTGTTTCTACCAAAATTTATGATAAACGTGACGACTTTGATTTTGAAATTGTCAATTTCCCATTTTTAGATGGTGATGTTCCTCGTTCTACATCCTATGGAGTCTATATCTCTCAACTCATTCGTTTTGCTAGAGCATCTAGCTATGTTGCTGACTTCAACACTCGCAATAAATTGTTAACTCAGAAACTTCTTAAACAAGGCTATCGGTATCATAAACTTCGCAAAACATTTTCAAAATTTTATAGACGATACTATGATTTGATTTCTAAATTCCAAGTTGGACTTAAATCTCTCTTGCGCCAAGGACTTTCGGAACCTGATTTCTATGGTGACTTGGTGTATAAGTTGAAGAAGATTGTTGGCTCTAATAATTTTTCAGCGCAGTTCATTAAAATAATTTCCCATTATAAAAAGATTGGCTATAACATAAATGTATTGCAACAGACTGCATGCTTGGTAGTCAACCCAATCACAGTTGGCAACTTTGCTTTCCTCTTTAATTGCACGCCGGTGGGTCGGACTTCAGACTCTATGATGGTTCCGACTTAAAGACTTATCTATTGATGAGATGGTAGGGGCCTGATGCTTTGGCTGTTTGTCGGGCCCACCGGGGTTTACCTGTTGGATTTCTTTTGCTCCGGTATTCAGTTTAATTTACTGTTGAGTCCTTATCCTTGCTTTATCTCCTTGTTATATCTTGATTTATATGTTTTAGGAGATGATGCATTGGTAAGTTAGGGGTCTTTCATGCAAACCAAATATCTATGTGTCTTGATCCACATCTGAATTAAGGGTGAGGTTGGCGCCGTTAAACCGGTTTAAGCCCTCCAGTAAAATATTTTACTGACCCTTCCAAGGCGGTACTTCTTTTGTGGATCTTTTATGTTTTTGTTCTGTCTTGTGTTTGCTATGTTTTGTGCACGTCTGTTTATATGTGCTTTGTGGTCACCTGCTGGGAAAGGGCTGACCTCTTGGCTCTCGTTTGTGGTGTCTTCTGTGAGTTTGTCACTTTCCCATTGGTATCCTGGGTCAGGTGTGGTACTTGATTGTATCGATTCCTGATCTTTGCACCATTACTTACTTTTATTTAACTGAAGTTCAGACCTACCATTGTTCAAATAAGGGTTATCAATATTAAGTAAGTCATCTAAATATCTGGAGGTTGAGTTAAAAGCTTAAATAATATCAGTTTGATTATTGTCTGACAGAGACAACATAAAGTCTCTCTCATAACAAAACAAAAACAAATCTGCAACAAGAGGAGCACAATTAGCACCCATTGGAATACCTACAATTTGTCTATATAATTTCGAGCCAAATCTTGAAAAAATATTACTTTGAAACATGGTTAATTTTTGCCATTAACAAGGATTTAAGACTTTGGTCAGGTTATGTGTAAGCAGGTTATAGTGATTCCAGTCCACTTGTTAGGAGCTCATTGACCTGCAAATGGCCAGACCCCCAGTGCCGACTGAAAGTAATTAATTACAGGCTAATTGAAGGGATTTCACACACATTAAATGAATGATAATTCCTACCATACTGTAAGCTCTATAATAAATGCATTTCAAAAAAGTGTGAATTTTCCCTTTAAGTGTATCAAAGGTCAAAACTCCACAAATGTAATTTAAGAGAGTTAGTGTTTGATACGGTCAACAGATTATTGTGGAGCATTCCCATCAGCAACTCTGCTGAAAAGACGACCAATTGGCAATGTATTGCCCCAGTTCACATATGATGACTCTCTCCAACCAGAAAGATTTTCATTTCCACTATAACCAAGGAGCAGATCCATATCCAGATAAGCAATGCCAAGTTGCAGGAAAGGTCCCTATTGTTTGTCCCCAAATAGTCCCCAAAATGGGCAGAAATAACAAAAGTGATTAAACAATTAGATGACTTTATAACAATGGGATCTGCGGAAGGCGCGAAAATATAGGTGAGGGGGTTGGTTTTGGGCCGAGTTGTCCGTAATTCAGAAAAGCATGTTCGGGTATGCTGGACTCGATTTAGCCCACCATTTGAATGATCCTGCACCCATCCGACGTGTAGCTCGAATCGAGCACGTACCTGTGATGAAGAAGTAAAAGTTAAAGTAAAAGTAAACATTTAAATTTAAATGCATGCAAATCTTTATTCCAGCTGAGAAAACATTTTTCAATACTTCTTAGATCGCCCTCTCTACTGAAATAGAAAGTAGCATTTACAAAGATCAGGGTCATAAAAAATTTGTTTATTCGGCCCTTGTTCACTTCGGCCTAGTCAAAGGGTATGACTAATCGGAGTAATCAACTTGATTTCGCGAAATCAACTTTTTATTTCGAAATCAGCCTATAAAACTGTTTTTTGGGGGCAAGTGCATAATTTCTTTCCATCATATAATTCAATATGTGTTTTTGCAGTAGTATGCGAAAATTCAGGCAAAAATATTAATTTCTAGGGTTGATTTTGTCTATTATTTCGCTTGGGGTACAGATGTATCCTCGGGTGACCAAACTGCGCAACGCTAAGCTTTGTCGGTAATTCCTATTATAAAATAAATGAAGCATGCACCATTAAATATGCTTACCTTATTATCCCCCGACGAAGTCGGAGGGATATAGTTTTGGCGTCGTCCGTCCGTCCGTCCAATCCGTCCGTCCGTCCGCACTTTTTGTCTGTCCGGAACCATATCTCAGTACCTATTGGTCAGATTTGATTCATTCTTGGTACAAACGATAAGAACCATGAACTCTCGATATCCTATAAGTTTGGTCAATATCGACCCCTTAACACTTGAGTTATTGCCCTTGTTTAAGTATAGGCAATTATAAGGCAAAACCTATATTAGCTTTTTTGTGTGATGATCTTCACATTTCATCAAAGCTATTATATTTAACAACTTCTCGCTATAGACCATGATTGCCAAGTGCCTGTAGATAAGAATGGCAGTGTCAAAGTTTTACCCCACCCCCTTTGACCCGACCTAAGGGGTCAAAGGTCAAATATATAAATTTCGCAATAACTAAGGCAATTATTAATATTTTTTGCTGAAATTTTGCATGCAGGCAGAGCAGCAATAGATATGAAACATGTCAAACGAGATTTCAGTTTGAAGGCCTGATTCCGAGCCCCTTGGGTGGACTTAGGGGGTGGGGCCGAGGCCAAAATTAAACTTTTTCAGAATATGGTCATGTTGCATATCAAATTAAAGCTGACGACGCTGGCAGCAACATGGTAGCAAATATTTTGCGCACAGACACACCCTCGACCCAGGGGGTGGGGTCAAAAGGTCAAACTATATATTTTTCTAAAAGTAGTCATGTTGCATATCAAATTAAAGCTGATGACGCTGGCAGCATCATGGTAGCAAATATTTTGCCTGCAGACACACCCTTGACCCAGGGGGTGGGGTCAAAAGGTCAAACTATATATTTTTCTGAAAGTAGTCATGTTGCATATCGAATTAAAGGGAATTGATCACAGAGCACCATGAAAGCAAGTATGCTGTCATTACACACACCAATGACCCCTGGGGTGGGGTCAAAAGGTCATTTTTTGTTCTTTTCTAAAAGTGGTCATGTTGTATACCAAAGTAAAGTTGAAGAAGTGTAGACCTACATGCAAGGTAATCCTTTGAATTTACACGCAATCTTGACCTCTGAGGTTGGGTATAAAGGTCAGATATTGAAATTGTGCAGATGTAGTATATTTTTTATCGAACTAAGCACTAAAACATACTTTGACAGGCATTTGTTATGATCTGAATGATAATGTAGGTGAACTAAGGGTTAGATAAATATGATTTATGCTTTGTGATTTACATGTTTCTCTCAAATAACCCTTCGTCGGGGGATATAAATTCGTCGAATTTGCCTTGTTTATACATCATTTTTGCATTCGACCACGATAAATTCTTACTCCAATCCAACATCGAACTATGACAGGAGAAGCTTATGTAAACATTGTAAATTGAAGTCCGCCATTTTGGGTGTGACCTACAGGGTTCATCCTAGCCCAAAATGATGATGGGCCCTTAAAATGGGCCGATGGCCCATATCCCATTCAAATAAATGCAAATTTCCAAATTTTAATGGGCCATTTGAAATTTTTATGGGCCCTTCGCAAAATTTGACGGGCCCAAGAATCCTTAATATCCATATTAGAGCATAATTGACATGAGATTTGAATACCTTGTATATGGGGCCCAGCCAAAAATAAAGTCAATTTTAGCAAAACATTGATAGTTTTCTCACAAAGTGGATCAGGCCCATCCTAGGATGATCCCTGGACCTACTTCTGCCAGGTGAGTGACGTCACACTAATCCCGCGGAAAAACTCAAAATTAAGGCCAAGCATAATTTTGATATTGGGTTTTAACAACATTCAACTTTAATAAAATACTAAACTGGGGAAAAAAGAACCGTTTCAATTGGACATAACAGTTGACCCGAAAGGGGTCGCCAATCTGTTGGACGGACTAAATGTACACAAAGCACCTGGCCCGGATGGACTGAATGCCAGAGTGCTTAAAGAGTGTAGCAATGAGATCTCTCCAATACTGGCACTTATCTTTAATGAGTCCTTAGCTCGGGGCGATGTACCAGATGAGTGGCAACAAGCTAATGTTTCTCCGGTCTTTAAAAAAGGTGAAAAATATGATGCTGCTTATTACAGACCAGTGTCGCTCACATGCATCTGCTGCAAAACCCTAGAGCATATATTAGTCAGTAACATCAACAAGCACTTAGCCTTAGATAGCATACTTGCTGACTGTCAGCATGGTTTCCGAAGTCAGAGGTCCTGCGAGACCCAGTTTGTCCAGTTTGTGCACGATATTCAGCAACCTGGATGGCACTGTGAATCGTGGACACAAGCAGACAGATTTGATCATAATAGATTTCGCAAAGGCCTTTGATAAGGTACCACACAGGAGGCTATTACACAAATTGGACTATTATGGGATAAGAGGGTCCACCCACAAGTGGATCAACTCATGGCTCTCTGGACGCACTCAAAAAGTAGTATTAGATGGTCAAGCCTCATATCCAGTCCCAGTGTTATCCGGTGTACCACAAGGATCAGTTTTAGGACCGATCCTGTTCCTTATTTTTATAAATGACCTGCCAGATAACATCAGGTCTTCTGTTCGCCTGTTCACAGACGACTGTGTCCTGTATAGAAACATACATTCGATTCAAGACTGTTTTATACTGCAGGAAGACCTCACTAACTTAGGACAATGGGAAGCCGATTGGCAAATGAAGTTCAATGTGGCCAAATGTCACTCTATGAGAGTGACTCGGCATCAGCATCACAAACAGATTCTCTTTGATTACTCCCTTCACAACCAAACTTTGGAAAACGTTCAGTCAGCAAAATACCTTGGCATAACCATCTCTGACAATATAGATTGGGGTCAACACATTTCAGAAATTTCTTCCAAAGCAACTAAGACACTTCGTTTTCTTCGCAGGAATTTGGCTTTTGCACCTCTGAGTACTAAGGAAGTTGCATACAAAACTTTGGTTCGGCCTAAACTAGAGTATGCAGCACCCATTTGGAGCCCTTACTCAAAACTTCAGATTAATCAGGTAGAGAAAGTTCAGAGGAAAGCAGCCCGTTGGACCTGCAGGAGATGGCGTAACACAAGTAGCGTCGGCGAGATGCTTGATGAGCTTGAGTGGCCATCTCTTGAGGCCCGTAGGGATCGGTCCTCCCTGCTTCTCTTTCATAAGATATATTCTGTTGCTGTGTCTATAGAAAAAGACAAGTACCTGACCCCTGCTCGCAGTTTGAAATCTACCAGGTCATCACACAGTGCCCAATATTGTAGATACCAGACGTACAGTGATGCCCTGAAGAACTCTTTTTTCCCCCGGACTATTCCACAGTGGAATAGTCTTTCTCCTTCGGCGGTCAATTCCCAGACTGCTGAGGAGTTTAGGGCACTCCTCATTTAGTTAAAAACACAGCCGAAAGATTTTTTTTTTTGTTTTTTTGTTTTGTTTTTGTTGTTTTGTTTTGCTTTTGTTTTTTCCTCAAAATTCCAAAATCGCACTCCCTGGCGTAATGATCATAATTTGATCGTGCCAGTAATTAAAGAAAGAAAGAAAGAATGTGTAAAAGCAAAGTAACTATATGCACTCTACCGGACAGCCTGTCTCTCAAAGTGGTGTGGGGTATGTTGTACAGTTTTGCAGCTTTTCTCACTGGCATCTTATTTTCTACACACTGAAAGTAGGCACTTGTCAGTGCATCATGGGTGTAAAACTTTTTGGGGTTCTGAAATCTGTTCTGGTGCAGAATTTGTTGAGGTTTTGTCTCAGAAAACGGGCAAGAAAAAACACACAAGAAACATCATAAAAATGTGTTCTATTCTAAGAACCCAAGCTACAAAAAATCAATATTAAAATAGCTTGGCCTAATAATTGTGTCACGCTACCACATGACTTCCATTCATAAAATGTCAACATTGCAGACGACCGGCTTCAATTTTGCCCAAACTTCGGAATTTTAGAAAATCATGTGAGTTGTGAAGGGGCATTTTTGGACATAAGTAAAAGTGAGTAAAATAAGCTATCTCAAGTTAAATATGCTGTACTTAACTGTTTGTGCCTCATTTTGACAGGGTCAACTTTTCCTAGCAGTGTTTTCACTTCCGTTAAAAAATTCCCACAGTCACTCTCGCACGCACTCAAGATTTCGCGATATTACAGAGTAAACAACAAACATGGCGGACGTATGGAGCTGGCGATTGTAGGGTATTTGACGATATAACTCTGTTGTATCGTGGTATCTAACTTCTTTGCCGAAATCAGGCTATAAAACCCAATTATTTGATAAAAGATGATACTGTTCTTTACCATTATGATTAAAAATGTGGTTTTGCAGGAGTATGCAAAAATTCCCGCAAAATAATTAAAGTTGAGGCTTGATTTTGTCATATTTTGCTTAGGGTAAAAATGTATTCCGTAAAACCGCGGTATCAAATTTCTTTGCTGAAATCTCTGCCAAAATCAAGCTATAAAGGCTATAATATTGGTGTAAATTGATTTGTATTCTTTACCATACGATTAAATATGTAAATTTACAATAGTAAACAAGACATCATGCAAGAAAAATAGTTTTTGGGGTTGATTTTGTCGAATAATTGACAGATATATATAATTTCTATCCCTCAAAATCAACTCATTTGTGAAGAAATTAGCCCTTAAAACCAAAACAATTGTGTAAATTAATATTTTAATTTTTACATTTGATTAAATGTGGGTCTATACTAGATAAATATTGAAATTGTTGGATGATTTTGAAGAATAATTGACGGATGTTTCTAAGTCCGTATTTCCACGAAATCTACCTTTTTTTACAAAATAAGCCCATAAAATCATGGGCAGATTCAGAGGGGACCCCCTGGAAACTAATAAAAATATTGGGTTTATTTAGTCCGGATCCCGTGAAAAATCACGAAGCTACCAATGTACCAAACAAGCATTCAATGTTGGGCCAACATCAGCCCGCCAGCGAAACGCCATTTAAATGGCGTTTCGCTGGTGTGCAGATGATGGCCCTCTTTGAGTGGTATTCGGATCCTCTCTTCTCCCTCATCAACTAAGTGTTTATACCTAAAGTAGAGTATAAATTTATACGAGAAAAAACACTTACCATCTAATCCGTATAGGTTAAATACAATTTCTTACATACATTTGCAGAATATCTGGAACCTACATCCTCGAATATCCCTTCTGAAAATCACCTTCCTGCTGCTTTTAACAAACAGCCCCGTAAGTACAAATAAGAGCAACTGTATTCATTTAGTTAAAACAGTTTCCCATATTTACGATCGGGGTGTTGTTCAAATCTTCTTGTGGCATGTAGCTGGTCTTCCGGCTCTTTAAGGTTGATTTTTACATCAGCGTGTTGTACACCCGGTGGAATCCGAAGACTCCCCTTACTGATATAATACATCTGTTGTGATCTACGTCAGCGTGTTGTACACCCAGTAGGATCCGAAGACCCCCCTTACTGACATGTGATACTGTATGGCACCTCTGTTGTGACTTGCGTCAGTGTGTTGTACACCCGGTGGTATCAGGAGATTCCCCTTACTAACGTTCAATAGTTAATAGTGCATAGTTGATCATTAATTTTCATAAATAACACAGGTTTTGGGTACTCAAAAGAACCTTCTCAGTGAGAGGATTCTCTTTAGCACACACAACACATTTATAATCGATGAGAAAGTTCTTTTTAGCGCGCAAAAACTTATTTTAAAACGTCGGTGTGTTGTACACCCGGTAGGATCAGAAAATCCCCCTTACCGACGTATTTCTGTGAGTTAATGCCTCCAGATAAGAGTATCAAACATTGTAGCAAGATATCTTAGACGTCAGTGTGTTGTACACCCGGTAGGGTCTGAAAACCCCCCTTGCTGACGTACAATGTACCTGAATGACATCAGCGTCACAAACGGACAATCTCCTTTTAGATGTCGGGGTTCTGGAGCGTTCTGCACGTTTTCTCTTACGTTGACCTGGTTTACGACCTGCTGAGGGAGTTTTTAGGACAGTTCTGTTACCATCAGTTGACACAACAGTATTACTACTTGCTTTCCCCATGTCTGTTAGAGAGCGCTTTAATGGCTTCCGCTGACATTCTTTAGATAAAGTTGCCCACTGGCTGACATCCATTTCATGATGTTTGTCATCGAGTAGATAACTACCCGTCTGTAGAATTGCTCTGCATCTGTCTTCTTGGTCCCCTTTTATGATTTTGAATAATTTTTCAATGAAGTTTGGAAGGTCCTGTACCTTCCATTTGGTAGCAGACTTTAAAACATGATTGGCACTCTTACAATTGTTGTTCGTCCATCCCACACAAACTTTGCCATTTCTGACAGGTTCGATGACGTGCTGCATTAGTAATGGATACAGCTTGTTCTCAAAATATGTCCTGAACTTCTTTTCCCCCACCTTGCTGTCATGCTCATCTATCAAGCTTCGTATGTTACCAAGTCTGTATTCAAATGTGTCTATGTCTATATGACCTATTATTCCATTCTTGCCGAAGATAGCGTTGTTTACCTCAACTCTGTTTGATTCTGGGTAGCCAATTTGGTTTTGCATTTGTCGCTTTGTATTTTCTTTTAAGTGGCGTGTGCAAAGGACATGTGTTGAGCCATTGAAGCATCTTTTGATCCCGTTCTTAAAGGCTAGTTCCTCGTCCGTACCAACTGTCAGGTTTGTGATATCATTGTCAGTCAAGTTGTCTATATATCATGCAGGAATGATTGGTATGCTTTAGTTGTAGAGCTCTGGTGTATGAACGTCGGTCCAAAGCAGATGGGGTGGCCTTTAGATCCGTCCCGTCTTTTAACCGAAGTATCCTTATATACGGTAGGAGTAACATGGAACTCCCCAAGGTTGTATGTTTTGTCCATTCCTAGGACACCAGTATCTTCCCTACAGCAGAATCGTTTGATGTCATTAATTTGTTGACTCGTAAATAACGTAATTACAGGATGGTTCATTCCGTTGATGTGCTTGACACTCTGAACAAATTCGTGGTTTTTTGTCATTTCTTCTACACAGATTATCTGGTCAGCAATGTTTTACATGCCTCTAGTATGTTCTTCATTGGATAAGTTGTATTTAGCATTCCTAAGTTGTTTTTCGTTCTTGTGTTTCTCAAAGTCATCAGGAGTTTCTCTATTTAGCTGTCGGTCAACGTCTTTTACTGAACAATGTTTCAGCTCAGATTTCAATTTATCCATCACTTTGGGTTTAGTTCTGACGAAGGGGGCACTCCTCTCCTTGTCTTTCACATTGCCATGGAATCCTCTCCCGGGATATTTTCCAATGTATTCAACAATTGCTATGGCTGAAGGTATTGCTGGACGTTTTGATCTGAGTCTTCCCTGCATGTTTCCGTTCTTTGCCTACCCACAGAACAACCAAGCTATTTAATGAATACTTACATCACACTGGATGCAGTGGTCATCACACTGATTCTCGCAGACAGAACAAGGAAATGAATCCGACATCATAATTCACACTGAAACACACTATCTTTCAGGACAAAAGATAAAACACATATCTAAATTCCATTAGGCTTGCACAGAAAAGTCACTATCTTTTTCAAAAAAATATGCTATTATAACACGCAGAAAATTAATTAAAACTATTCCTGTGAGCACGATAGATATAATCAAAGTGCTGCTACATAAGAGAGATTAGGTTTTATACGCAGTCAAAGTCGGTGTCTCCTTTAAAGTACAAATTTGCCATTCCTTAAAAAACAAAAATTCTTTGAAATGCTAACATCAAAACATGTAAAGCATGTCTCTTAATCAGGAAAGGGTACTTTAAATGGAGATCAAAGGTTGGGTATTCTGTGTTCATTTGAACCGTTTACAGCCAACGGTGGCAATTCACACCTATTACAATTAAAGAAGATAATAGTCATCACACCTGGTGACCGTGTCGGTAGTAATCATATTGCCTAATCAAGGATCAATGGATTATCGGTTGTCTTTAATGCCTTACCGCCGCGAACAATTCAATGCATCCATCCACCCATCCGTCCATCCATCCATCCGCCCGTCCGTCCGTCTTTTCATTCATTCATTCAATAACGTCATAATAAAATTTAAAATTTTATACTCAGTTCCAAGGAGCACGGAAAAAACAAACACGTTTGACCATGGAAAATGTAGCAAATGGGTCTTTAGCCGAAATCCATTATTCTGCAGAAATGTTCTACAAAAAATAAAGTATTTAAATTCATTACGGAGAATGGCATTTTACCGATGCTTGCAATTTTTGTTATATACTGATTTCGTCTTAGCGTCGACTTCACAGTTTACTGATTCATAAGGAAATTCTTGTTGTTAGTGTCACCCTTCAATTCTAATATTTTATAATAAAATTTTGAGCACACAAATATAGACTTCTGTAAAAGAAATTGTGTTTATGTCGCTCAAATTGGTTTCGATAGGCTAAGGACCTCGGACAGTTTCCTATTCAATCTGCCCAAATTTTGACAGCCTGTGGCTAGCATAATGCATAACTGACAACTATAGTTTTGTGCTTAAATGAGACCCTTACATTAAGTGCATCTAACAAAATAAAACTATTTTGAAAATATTGCATAATTATGCCAGGACTTTAGGGTTTGGGGGGGTGGGGGTATTTTTTGTGACCAAATTTTATTTCACAGAAAGTCAAAGTTTCGTTGAGTAATCACCTACATACATATTAATATAATGTTTGCGGCTAAAACTTGAGACAAAAGTGCTGCGTTTGCATAAAATTCGGGTTGAGAAGATTGCATTGTTTCGTCTAAAGAAGTGTGCTGTCAATTACTTTTGACTATTACCTGTAATGTTTCCAGATCAACCAGTGCGACTTGTGCACTGAGGTGTATCATATCTATATACTGTATAAATCATAGTCCAGATAAACACAATTTTTTAGCGTAAAATCGTTATATTTTCTTACACATCAGATTTAACCTATAATTTTGGTGCTTAAAAGAACCGTCTCATTGCGACGGTTCTTTTGAGTACCCACATCATAATGTTTTGGTTAAGAAATAGGACAATTAATTTCTTTGTAAGCACTCATAACTAAAGCCCTGATATATGCCATTGCAAATTGATATTTACCTACAGGTTTTTACAAAATAAGTTTCTAATAAGTTTTTATAATAAAGTGTTTTTGAGCATTTTGACAGCGTTCCCCCCCGTGACCAAACACGCCGTTTTTATATGATGTGTGAAATGTAAAACTACAACTGTATGCAAAAGGATTATATAAGAAGGTTTTTCGTATAACTGAATGTTTCTTCTTCATTTTAGAATTATAAGTGAGAGGCGAGTCCAATGAGTTTCACATATTTAATAAGTTTATTTTACAGCAAAACATTGTTAGCAAATTAACTGTACATGTCCATCCTCCACCTTATAGCTAGGCAAGGGGCCAGGCCCCTTGCAATCTCTTGATTAAGTATAGTCACATTTTGATTTTCTTGGGTTTCTTCACTTTAAAACTATGACCTGTCCTTTCCAAAATCTATCTTAAACTGACTATCTGCTGAGAGAGTACAACTTTCTGCAAAAAGACAAATCTAAAGACATATTGTCCTAATTGCAACTTCTGAATAATTTAGTGTTTTAGTTCTATTTCCTGACCATAACAATGAAGTTGTATTGGTAAAATTATAGATAGAATATTTAGCAATTATAGTACATCTGTCTTGGACATACATACAAGATTTGACTCAACTACCTGATACCGCATTTAACATAAAAAGACCAAGATTCATGAAATTTAAATGTAATGCAATGAGACCTATTTTTCCCCTGTCACAAATTCTCGCCCTTTTGAAAATGTTTTGTCCCCAAAACAGCAAGGTATAATTAATGATTTTTTTTTAACTATCATTTTTTTTATTTCATCACAAGAGATACATCCATGCAAAAGTTCAACACTCTCTTTGCCTGTTGCTAGTGAGTGTATATTGTTGCAAGACATTTAAGTCAACTTGTGGTCTTTTATGTTTTTGTGTATGTATTCTTATCCATAAGGCAATTTCAGCAGTGCCACCTTATGATTTATATAATTATTCCCCATGCATGCTCACCCTCTGCATTACAAACCATTACTTGTGTACCTCTTAAGTAATATATTGGTCTAATGCATTAATGGCATCATGTATTTTGACCAACAAGTTAGCTTAATTTTAATGTCTTAAACTCTCACTTCTATCATAACAGATTTTCATAAATGTATCCTTGTGATTAATCTGTGAATGACACATTAGATGTGAAAGTGGACCGAAATTCAGTTCATAGGAAGAGGGGGATCAGTCCTCTGTATAAACCTTACTTCAGATAACAGCATAATTCTTTTGGCTAGTACAAACAATTAAGCTGAAATCACTTAATACCATCTCTGTGCATGAAAATGTTCAATTTATTTACTTGTAATTGTTATTATTGATGTGCAAGTATTTAGGGTAAATACGGTATAGTATATTTTGCTTAATTTATGCTACTGACATGGTCATATTTTCAACTGAAAATCAAAATCAACTTCATTCTGATAAATTATTATTATTATTGTTATAAATCAGTTATAAAAGCTGTTTTTTTATGAAGAGAATTCCAAATATTTCAAAAAAAAATTAGAATGGAGGACATGTACAATTAAACATGAAAATATAGACATAAATATATACATACATACAAAAATATGAGCAGAATAAAAGAATGGAAGTGTTAATAGTGTAAATATTCCTAAAAAGTGTATAGTTGTTTTTTTTCTTCTTATAAAGTTCCAAGTTTCCATTGAGTCCAGCCAAGTAAACAGCAAAGAGAAGCACTGACATCACATCCAAAATTTGAAGTGCCCATTTATGATGAGCCAAATAAATGGTGCAATTCTTTCATCATAGAAGACAGCATCAAATTAGTGTTCACATTTATTTGAGTGAACTGAATCTTCATCAAACATTGTCCATAATCTTCAAGTCCTGGGGAATTTCTTCTTCTATTATCCACATAGTAATATCACAGTACTGGAATCGTAGGAAAAGCTGAAAAGTTTTCCTGCCCGAATTCGTCCACCAATATTTATAAGAAGGTTTTTCGTATAACTGAATGTTTCTTCTTCATTTTAGAATTATAAGTGAGAGGCGAGTCCAATGAGTTTCACATATTTAATAAGTTTATTTTACAGCAAAACATTGTTAGCAAATTAACTGTACATGTCCATCCTCCACCTTATAGCTAGGCAAGGGGCCAGGCCCCTTGCAATCTCTTGATAAAGTATAAAGTCACATTTTGGTTTTTCTGAGATTCTTCTCTTAAAAATATGTCCTACTCTTCCAAAATCTATCTTAGAACTGACAAGTTCTTTGTGCTCAAATCTACAGGTTGTCACTTGAATTATTTATTATTTAGGGTGTTAAAGCCAATAGATAGTATTAGACATCTTTAAAAGAAAGTTAATTGTTTTGTGTAGCATTGCCTATATAAGCTTATAGATTTAATTAAACCATTATTGGAGAGAACACCTGTTTCATCTTGCCATTGCTTGTGTACCGTATTTAACATAAAAACGCCAATCTTTATGAAATTTAATGTAATGCGATGAGACCTATTTTTCCCCTGTCACAATTAGTTTGGTCACGGGGGGGAAAGCACCTCAGTAAAACTTTTTCTATTTTTTATATGTTGAATAGCAAAAACGGAGTTTTCAACCCATATTTTTCAATTGATACTTGCCTAATGAGAAAACGGCTTTTGTGGATAAGTCAAGGGTTGAACCTTCTATCTTTTTCATAGAAAAAATATCATTTTCGTTGAAACTTTTCTCTGGTCATTTTTATGGGCAATCCTTCATTAAGACTGTCCGAAGTCCTTTCTTCTGAGAAACGTGATTATTTTGCGGAAACGGATTTTAGCCTAAACTTCTCTCCATCATGGAAAAATTGGTCCAAAAAAATTCCAATTTCCATGAAAATTGGGAAACATAGGCATTTAGATAAATGGTAAGGTATTAATGAAATCCCTCACAAAAAATATTTGTTTTATTAAGTCCATCTTCTTAAAAGAAATAGATTTCGCAGTAGGCATATATATTACAAGGTAATATTCGTATCTGAAGGGAAATTTACATAGGACAAAATCAACCCCAAACTTAATATTAATTTATTGATAATTGTTAAAATACTAAATACATACACATCAATTCTCATGGTACAGCAAAGTATCAGTTAACAACAAAAACTTGGTTTGTATAGCCTGATTTCGAAGAAGACATTTGATACCGCGATATTACCGAGTTCTATTTGTACCAGAAGGGATATATTGGACAAAATCAAGCTTTGACTTTAATATTTTTGCGTGAATTTTTGCATGCTAATGTGAAAACATAAGTTTAATCATATGGTAAAGAAAAAAATCATTTTCTTTCTTTTAAATGGGTATAATAGGCTGATTTCGGCAAAGATTTGATACCACGATAGTACGGAGTTAAAAAGATCTGTACCCCAAGTGAAACAATACACAAAATCAACCCTAAAAATTAATATTTTTGCATGAATTTTCGCATACTACTGCAAAAACACATATTGAATCATATGATAGAAAGAAATTATGCACTTGCCCCCAAAAAACAGTTTTATAGGCTGATTTCGAAATAAAAAGTTGATTTCGCGAAAGCAAGTTGATTACTCCGATTAGTCATACCACTAGTCAAAAGTTTCGGCCCAAGCGTCCATAGTGAACTGTTCAACTAGCGTTTGGAACAGTGATTCTTCGATAACTCAAGCTTGTGCCTCAATCAACATGGATACAGTCACAGAGAAGGTGTGGTGTTGTAGTTGGAATTTGTCTGTAGATAGCGAGGACAAGACTATGCAGCTGCAGCTTGGGACCCATATCTGTCAAGAGACATAAACAGCCTAGATCAAGTCCAACGAAGGGGAGCCAGATATGTCTGCAACAACTATTGGGATAGAACCCCTGGCTGTGTGACCAAGATGATCCAGGACCCTGGATGGCAGTCCTTACAGGAGAAAAGAGAAGACCACAGACTGACACTCCTGTACAAACTACAGAACAGCCTCCTTGATATAGACCCCGAACCTACCCTGAAACCTGGAGATTCAAGAACTAGGGGTAGGTCCAGATTGCAGCAATAGACAGCAACATCAACAGCCTTGAATAACTCATTTTATCCACAAACAATACGCCAGTGGAATCAGCTACCAGTCTTCGTCACCGATGCCACAAGTCTAGAAGGGATCAAGACTGCTCTAGCCAACCATAGAGCAACACCCTCCAGGACACTGTAATCAGCCGCAGCCCTGTACATAGTTTTAAAATCAGAGAAGTTTTATGCTTTTATTGTTTTTAACCTGGAAACATGATGACTGTTTCATCCCTCAGCAGTGGCGGCGGATCCAGGACCACTTATGCTGGGGGTGCTTGATAGATGGACACCGACAGTCAATATATTACTGACACTAATAGCGCAAATCAGTTTCCATATAGAACTGTGTCCCATAGAAGCAAGATACTCTATTAGCCGATATACCACTCCCCTGAGCATTTGGCTTTCTGGTTTCAGAGATTTGTTTTCAATTTATCTTGTTTAAAAAAGCAAATGTCCCCGGCGTGTGATCAATTTGAACCCAAGGTGTGTGGTTGGGTTAACATATAGAAAACACTAAACACTAAACTTTGCTACATATTAAAAGTAGATAAGCTGTGGACAGAAGATTCTTAAAAAAGTTTTTCCCTATTATCACTGTAGTCATTCCACTACGGCAATTTGGGTCTCGTCACCCACTCCGGTGTTATAGTAAAATTACCTTCAAATAAAGGCTGACAAAAATGAGAACTTTCGAATATGTTTGTTCTGAGATTGCATCGTCTAGTTAACAACCACAGTGCTGTTTTGCCAAAACTGAGATAAATTCAGATTTTAAATGTGTTTTTTAAAAGTTATATTAAAATAATAACAATTACGGTTTAGTCATAATTATACGGTTTCGTCTTTGATTTATTGTCCACGATGACGAAACCGTAATTAGTTATTTCATGCCTAGACATCAAACGGTAAAGTTTTCATATAATTTTAAAGCTAAAAGATACAATGTGAATTTGATGAACAAAAATCAATCGGAACCCAAGCATTTTAGGGCGTTTATCTGTGATTAAATGAAAAAATTGAACATGATGAGAAAGTTACCTTAACACCGGAATAAGTGACGAGACCCAATTTGCCGTAGTGGTATGACTACAGTAATTACGATCATGGACGCTATTAAAGCCTAATGATCGTCAGTATTTGGTAAATTTTGACCCAAGATGCATGGTTGGCAGAATCTATGGGACTACAAGCTGTGGGTCTCATGGTTTAGGGGAAGGTTTTTTTTAGCTAATGACTCTAAGGCTAGTATAGACAACAGGAGCATGGATGGCAGGATTTATGTAGGTGACCATAAGACATACATCTATAAGCTGTGGGTCTCGCCCTTTCAGAGAAAAAGATTTTTAAGTTTTTCCCAATATGCCAGTCAGCCCAAAAACCACATGCAACCTTTCCCCTGTCATACCTGATGATGCTTTATATGTAATTTGACTAAAATTAGTCCGCTGATATACTTCTTTGAAAACGTGAACGGAAGATGCCGTGACGAACGTTGGACCATTGGTACACTAAAACCTCACGTGAGTTTTCGTGGTCATGTGAGCTAACAATATTGTTATACTCAACTGGGTCCGCATTTGGATTATTTCCCAGTTGATTGGAGGGGAAGGTAGTGAAATAACTCCTAACTGCTCCCAACTAATAGATACAAAAGGGCCTGGAGTGGGGTTTTGCCAGTGACTAACAACTGTCCTTCTTTCAATAAGAAGGAATGGGAATGACTGTAGAAAATAGTTCATGACCAATTTCAACATTAGAAAGGTGCTGGACGGGAAGAGCGAACTCATGACAGCCTGATCATCGCTAGTCAGACCCACATCCCACAGAGTTGACACACACACACGCGCACGCACGATATGCAAGACTGGCATCGCTGATACGATAGTGTCAAAATCTTATGTGCTAGTTAATTTTTCAAAGCGACTTATCGCACGCAATATTGCCCAGAGAAGGCTGAAACGTTGATGACCCGAATCAGAGTGCGCATCCGTGTTTGTCAGAAAAAATGAAGACTCCAGCAAGACTGCGAACAGGTCATGGAAAGAGCACCACGGCAAATGTGTGCGGCGATTTTTTAAAAAGAAAAATGTTGTTGGAGAAAAAGCATCAAAAAGTGCTAATGACTGATTTAAAACTATATCCTTTGTAAATTTCACTTTATGGGAGATTGTGGCAAGGAAACCTGATTCTGCTGCAGTGTCACGCACGCACGATATGCACAGACTTGCATTGCTGATACGATAAGTATCAAAATTTGTGTGCTAGGTCATTTTTTTTAAAAAGAAAACGTCTTATCCCATGCAATGTTGCCCAGCGAAGGCTCTCGCTTGGATGACCCAAATCAAAACACGCATCCGCGTATGTCAGCGCATCATGAAGACCCCAGCAAGACTGCGAACAGGTCTTGGAAAGAGCTGTAAGGCAAATGTGTGCGGCAATTTTTAAAAAGAAAAATGCGGTTGGGGAAATCGCTATTTCTGCCGTCCGATTTTAAAACTAAATCCTTTGAAAAATTCATATAATGGGAGATAGCTGCGAGAAAACTTGATTTTGCTGCTAGCGAACAACAAAGGCACAGATCAGAATGCGATGATGGCAAAACCAGCGTATTTGTCTGTTGAAATTGTAACAGATAACCCTACCTCAGGCAAAATTTCTATAACACAGCTAGTCTATGTAGCTGAGCAAACTCGATTGTCAAATACCTGGTCGCAACCCCAGTATTTATGTCAACATGCTTGTGTATCAAGTCTGCATGCTAACTGATGTTACATGTATCTGCAGACTTTTATATTAACTTCTTCAAAAATATCTTTCATGTCTCGGACCGGGTCCGATGTCATGTATACGTCATAATTTCAAGCAGTTTGAAACCTTATCAAAATTTCGGGCCTGATCTGAGTCCAGCCTGTTTGCTAATGTTTTCAGTGGTGGTTCATGATCAAAGAGACCCACAATTCCAAAACAGACCACGGGTATTCTATCAGGTCTTGCGCGTCGTGTCAGTGGCCATGATGCGTGAAAATATACATTACATATGAAAAATTGTCAAACTCCAAATACATAACCGCCCTTGTGGCGGTTTGCAGGAATATCATTTTCAATAATGAACGCATAATTTGAGGAAAGCATTTCGCCAGTTACCAAGACTTGTTTTCAAATTTATACAAAATGCATCAGTTGTTTAGAATAGGTCACTGTTTAGAAATTCTCTTTTTCGCACTGACTTGAAGATAAGGCTATCCAAATTTAGAGGTAACTCAGGTTTGCCTGGTTACGCAGTCGGTCAGCTGATTTGCTCTCCACTGTTTGGGAAAACTTAATTTTGACAATTAACAGCAATTTAAATCTCTAGGGTGCTGACTTTAAAACCGGGCTTATAGAACACGCAAAAAGGTACCTACCGTACATTGAGAAGAAAAAAGGTAGGTTAAGATATTTTTACCATAGACTTAGCTGGGGGTGCTGAAGCACCCAAAGCACCCCCCCCCTAAATCCGCCACTGCCTCAGTCAGGTCAACATTTACAGTCTAATTAAAAGTTTTGTATCTGCTATTTTTATACCCCCTTTTTTCTTTAGAAAAAAAGGGTATATTAATTTCATGTCAAAGTCGGTCCATCGTTCGTCCATCCGTCCGTCCGTCACATTTCTTGTAAATGTATCTCCTCCTAAACAGTTAGAGTTACCAACTTCAAACTTTGTAATAGAATAGGTCACATGGTGTGGAGGGTACTTGGCAACATTTTGTGTGACCTTGACTCCAAGGTCAAAGGTCAAATAATGTATTTTCTTGTAAATGTATCTCCTCCTAAATGGTTTGACGTAGCAACTTAAAACTTTGTAGCTGAATAGGTCACATGATGTAGAGGGTACTGGGCAACATTTTGTGTGACCTTGACCCCAATTTTCTTGTAGTGTTTCCCCTAGCCCCCAAAAAGGGCATGGTAAAGTTTCCAGGAAAAGGGCACTTTAAGCGCGCGACAAAAGGCTAAGAGGGCACTTTTGAACGCGCGGCGTCAGGCTAAGAAGGCACTTTTAAGTCCAAGTTCGAAATTGAATGTGGTATTGTCATATATAAATTTATGTCCCTTAGTACAATGCAGCTGTTATCTGTCCCATTTTAAATGCAAAATATACTACTTATTTAATTATTATTTTAGAATTTTCAAACCAGTTTTTGGAACTCCTATTTGAGCACACTCATTATATTATTATTATTTTTTAATTCTTAAAATTAAAGCACATTATTAATATTATGAGAATCTTTTTTTTCAATTGCCAAGATCACTTCCTAAGTTTTTAACCGGACTGCCTTTCTTTCCAGTACTTGTTTTGACAATCTTACTTGTACCTGGTTCAGATTCACACTTCATATTAAATAATTGCTAAATGGGGTATTGTCCTCAAAGTGATGTGTCAAAATTGCCTCAGATAATTAGTGAGTCCCAGTGATTCATTTACAATTTTTGGCTTATGAGTCCTGGGACTCGCTGTTTCCAATATCAGTGAGTCCCAACTGCAAACTTATGAGTCCTAAACACTATTTTTAATGATAAGTCTGCAATACTATTGCATCCCAGGACTCGCCGGTGTAACAGGCCGGAATTTCCCCCCAGTCAGTTTTTTCCCCGGGGAAAGAATGGGCCGGCCCATTCTTTCCCCGGGGAAAAAGTAGGCCGGCCCATTCTTTCCCCACCCAGTCAGTTTTTTCCCCCCCCCTAATAATTTCAAAAATCATAATGGAATTATTATTTCTTTGCATAAATTTAAAAAGCAGCTATTAAATTAGCGATAGGTCTCGAAAGTACTCATACTTATTGCTGTTTGGTTGTGATTTCTAGGGGTTCAGACCATTCACTTTTATTATCAGTCTTTTGGTTTATTGTACTCTTTCACTGTATTGAAATACTTTCGAATGACATGTCAAAGAGATCTGCGACTTTAAAACCCATTTAGCTAACTGGTTCTTCTAAATAGGGGGTGGGGAAAGACTGGGCCTGCCCATTCTTTCCCCCCTCTATTATTTTCTAACCATTCTATTTATCTGTCAGTCCTTGGTTTAAACTACTCTTACACTGTATCTGAACACTCATAATTGTCTTGTCCTAAGGAGAAATTCAAGTTACAAGCATTCAGCCAAATGATTCTTCTAAATAGGGGTGGGGAAAGACTTGGCCGGCCCATTATTTCCCCCCTCTATTATTTTCTAACCTTTCAGTCTTAAAGTTTAACCTACTCTTGCACTGTATCTGAGTACTCATGATTGTCTTGTCCTAAGGAGAAATTCAAGTTAAGAAAGCATTTAGCTAACTGCATGTTCCTTCTCAATAGTGGGGTGGGGAAAGACTGGGCCGGCCATTGTCTTGTCCTAAGGAGAAATTCAAGTTAAGAAAGCATTTAGCTAACTGCATGTCCCCTCTCAATAGTGGGGTGGGGAAAGACTGGGCCGGCCCATTCTTTCCCCCCTCCATTGGGTTCTAAACTTTCAATTTATCTGTCAGTCCTTGGTTTTAACTACTCTTACACTGAATCTGAACACTCATGATTGACATATCTCAAGGAGAAATTCAAGTTACAATCATTCAGCCAAATGATTCTTCTAAAAAGGGGGTGGGGAAAGACTGGGCCGGCCCATTCTTTCCCCCCTCTATTATTTTCTAACTATTCTATTTATCTGTAAGTCCTTGGTTTAAACTTCTCTTACACTGAATCTGAACACTCATGATTGACATATCTCAAGGAGAAATTCAAGTTACAAGCATTCAGCCAAATGATTCTTCTAAATAGGGGGTGGGGAAAGACTGGGCCGGCCCATTCTTTCCCCCCTCTATTATTTTCTAACCTTTCTCTCAGTCTTTAGGTTTAACCTACTCTTGCACTGTATCTGAACACTCATAATTGTCGTGTCCTAAAGAGAAATTGGAGTTAAGAAAGCATTTAGCAAACTGCATGTTTCCTCTCAATAGTGGGGTGGGGAAAGACTGGGCCGGCCATTGTCTTGTCCTAAGGAGAAATTCAAGTTAAGAAAGCATTTAGCAAACTGCATGTTTCCTCTCAATAGTGGGGTGGGGAAAGACTGGGCCGGCCATTGTCTTGTCCTAAGGAGAAATTCAAGTTAAGAAAGCATTTAGCAAACTGCATGTTTCCTCTCAATAGTGGGGTGGGGAAAGACTGGGCCGGCCCATTCTTTCCCCACCCCTCCATTGGTTTCTAACCTTTCAATTTATCTGTCAGTTATTGGTTTAAACTACTCTTACTCTGAATCTGAACACTCATGATTGACATATCTCAAGGAGAAATTCAAGTTACAATCATTCAGCCAAATGATTCTTCTAAATAGGGGGTGGGGAAAGACTGGGCCGGCCCAATCTTTCCCCCCTCGTTTATTTTCTAACCTTTCTATTTATCTCTCAGTCTTTAGGTTTAACCTACTCTTGCACTGTATCTGAACACTCATGATTGTATTGTCCTAAGGAGAAATTCAAGTTAAGAAAGCATTTAGCTAACTGCATGTCCCCTCTCAATAGTGGGGTGGGGAAAGACTGGGCCGGCCCATTCTTTCCCCCCTCCATTGGGTTCTAACGTTTCAATTTATCTGTCAGTCCTTGGTTTTAACTACTCTTACACTGAATCTGAACACTCATGATTGACATATCTCAAGGAGAAATTCAAGTTACAATCATTTAGCCAAATGATTCTTCTAAAAAGGGGGTGGGGAAAGACTGGGCCGGCCCATTCTTTCCCCCCTATATTATTTTCTAACCTTTCTATTTATCTCTCAGTCTTAAAGTTTAACCTACTCTTGCACTGTATCTGAGTACTCATGATTGTCTTGTCCTAAGGAAAATTTCAAGTTAAGAAAGCATTTAGCTAACTGCATGTTCCTTCTCAATAGTGGGGTGGGGAAAGACTGGGCCGGCCCATTCTTTCCCCCCCCCCCCTCCATTGGGTTCTAACCTTTCAATTTATCTGTCAGTCCATGGTTTAAACTACTCTTACACTGAATCTGAACACTCATGATTGACATATCTCAAGGAGAAATTCAAGTATCAAGCATTCAGCCAAATGATTCTTCTAAATATGGGGTGGGAAAAGACTGGGCCGTCCCATTCTTTCCCCCCCTCTATTATTTTCTAACCTTTCTATTTATCTCTCAGTCTTTAGGTTTAACCTAATCTGAACACTCATGATATACATATCTCAAGGAGAAATTCAAGTTACGAGCATTCAGCCCATTCTTTCCCCCCCCCTCTATTATTTTCTAACCTTTCTATTCATCTCTCAGTCTTTAGGTTTAACCTACTCTTGCACTGTATCTGAACACTCATGATTGTCATGTCCTGAGGAGAAATTCAAGTTAAGGTTTAAACTACTCTTACACTGAATCTGAACACTCATGATATACATATCTCGAGGAGAAATTCAAGTTACGAGCATTTAGCCAAATAATTCTTCTAAATAGGGGGTGGGGAAAGACTGGGCTGGCCCAATCTATCCCCAATCTTTAGCCAAATAATTCTTCTAAATAGGGGGTGGGGAAAGACTGGGCTGGCCCAATCTTTCCCCCCTCAAAAATTTTCCTATCTTTCTATTTATCTTTTCAGTCTTTTGGATTATGCAACTCTTTGAATGTATCTTAACAATTTTGAATGACCTATTCCAAAGTGAGAATTAAGTTTTCTATCTTACAAGTTTAATGGTACTTCTACTTTGTGTGGTGGGGAAAGACTAAGCCGGCACATTCTCCCCCCCCCCCCCCCCCCATAATGCTTGGATCTTTCAATTTATTGTTTAGTCTTTCGGTTTATGTTCCCTTTTGACTGTATCTGAACAATTTTGAATGGCCTATTCCAAAGAGAGATCAAGTTTTTAAACCAACAAGTTAATTGGTACTTCTACATTGTGGGGTGGGGAAAAACTGGGCCGGCCCATTCTTCCCCCCTCCAAAATGTTCAGATCTTTCTATTTATCCTCTAGACTTTTGGATTATGTTATTCTTTTGCTGTATCGTAACTCTCTTCACTTATACCAAGCAGAGAATCAAGTTTTCAAACAAACAAGTTTATTCGTAATTGTAGGGTTGGGAAAGACTGGGCCGGCCCATTCTTTCCCCCCTCCTTAATCTTTCGAAATTTCTATTGATCATTTCGTCTTTCGGTTTATGTTACTCTTTCACTCTATTTCAACATTTATGAAAGACCTATACCAAAGTGAAAATCAAGTTTCAATCCAACAAGATAATTGGTACTTCTACATTGTGGTGTGGGGAAAGACTGGGCCAGCCCATTCTTTCCCCCCTCCAAAATGTTCGGATCTTTCTATTTATCCTTTAGACTTTTGAATTATGTTATTCTTTTGCTGTATCTGAACTCTCTTGACTTATACCAAGCAGAGAATCAAGTTTTCAAACCAACAAGTTTATTCGTAATTGTAGGGTGGGGAAAGACTGGGCCAGCCCATTCTTTCCCCCCTCCTTAATCTTTGGATCTTTCTATTGATCGCTTCGTCTTTCGGTTTATGTTACTCTTTCACTGTATCTTAATATTAATGAAAGACCTATTCCAAAGCGAGAATTAAGTTTTCAATCCAACAAGATTGTTGGTACTTCTTCATTGTTGGGTGGGAAAGACTGGGCTGGCCCATTCTTTCCCTCCTCCAAAATGTATTGATCTATATATTTATCTTTCAGTCTTTTAAATGATGCTGCTCTTTCATTGCATCTTAACACTAATGTATGACCTGTTCAAAAGAGAGAATCTAGTTTTCAAACAACAATTATATTGGTACTTCTGCATTGTCGGGTGGGGAAAGACTGGGCCGGCCCAATCTTTCCCCCCTCCAAAATCTTCCTATCTTTCTATTTATCTTTTCAGTCTTTTGGATTATGCAACTCTTTGAATGTATCTGAACAATTTTGAATGACCTATTCCAAATTGAGAATTAAGTTTTCTATCTTACAAGTTTATTGGTACTTCTACTTTGTGGGGTGGGGAAGATTTGGCCGGCCCATTCTTCCCCCCCCCCCCCTCCATAATGCTTGGATCTTTCAATTTATTGTTTAGTCTTTCGGTTTATGTTACTCTTTGACTGTATCTGAACAATTTTGAATGACCTATTCCAAAGAGAGATCAAGTTTTTTAACCAACAAGTTAATTGGTACTTCTACATTGTGGGGTGGGGAAAAACTGGGCCGGCCCATTCTATCCCCCCTCCAAAATGTTCAGATCTTTCTATTTAGACTTTTGGATTATGTTATTCTTTTGCTGTATCTGAACTCTCTTGACATATCCCAAGCAGAGAATCAAGTTTTCAAACCAACAAGTTTATTCGTAATTGTAGGGTGGGGAAAGGCTGGGCCGGCCCATTCTTTCCCCCCTCCTTTATCTTTCGATCTTCTATCGATCGTTTCTTCTTTAGGTTTATGTTACTCTTTCACTCTATTTTAACATTTATGAAATACCTATACCAAAGTGAGAATCAAGTTTTCAATCCAACAAGATTATTGGTACTTCTACATTGTTGAGTGGGGAAAGACTGGGCCGGCCCATTCTTTCCCCCTGCCAAAATCTTTTGATCTTTCTATTGATCAGTTAGTCTTTCGGTTTATGTTACTCTTTCACTGTATCTTAACACTTATGAATGACTGATTCAAAAGATGGTTTCAAGTTTTCAAACCAAACATTTTATTTGTACTGCTACATTGTGGGGTGGGGAAAGACTGGGCCGGCTCATTCTTTCCCCCCCCCCCCCCCCCCCCCCCCCCTCCAAAATGTTCTGATGTTTCTATTTATCTTTCAGTCTTTCAGTTTATGTTATTCTTTTACTGTATCTGAAGACTTATGAATGACTCATACCAAAGAGATAATCAAATTTTCAAACCAAAAAGTTTATTGGTTATCTCCCTCCAAAGTGTTCCAACCTTTGTATTTTATCTTAGTGAATTGATTCATCAAAATAGTGGGTTGGGGAATGACTGGGCCGATTTTCCTTCAACCCATTCAAATAACCATTTTGAATTAAGAACATACTCATTTTGTTTTTTAAATAGGCTAACCATTTATAATCTAATCCTTCTACAACCTCTGCACTTAACGGAAAAAAACTGTAACTTCCTTAGTTTTTGTCAGATTTTCATGACTTTTTTACCAAAATGTAGGGCATTTTTGTAGTTTAAGAAAAGGGGGCATAGCGCTGGGGAAAAGGGCATGTCGCTAGAGAAAAGGGGCATGGCGCAACGCCATGCTAAAACTGGCTAAGGGAAACACTATCTTGTAAATGTATCTCCTAAACCGTTAGACGCAGCAACTTCAACTTTGTAGCTGGACAGGTCAAATGATGTAGTGGGTACTGGGCAATATTTCGTGTGACCTTAACCTCAAGGTCAAGGTCAAATATTGAATTTTCTTGTAAATGCTTCTCCTAAAGCTTTTGAGGTAGTAAGTTCAAACTCTGTAGGTGCATAGGTCACATGATGAAGAGGGCTCTGGGCAACATTTTGTGTGACCTTGACCCAGGGCAAGATCAAATTATGTATTTTCTTGTAAAGTCATCTTCTCCTTAACCGTGCAATGTAGCAATAACATCCTTTGCTGGTGCATAGGTCACATGATGTCCAGCGTACTGGGCAACATTTTGTGTGACCTTTTCCCGAAGGCCAAGGTCAAATAATGTATTTTCTTGTAAATGCATCTTCTCCTTAACCATGGGATGTAGCAACATCAAATTTTGCTGGTGCATAGGTCACATGAAGTCAAGGGTACTTGGCAACATTTTGTGTGACCTTGACCACCTTGACCTTGGGGTCAAGTTCAAATAATGTTTTTTTTTTTCATGGTAATGCATCTCCTTAACCATTGGCCGTAGCAACTTCAAACTTTGCAGGTACATAGGTCACATGATGAAGAGGGCAATGCTTCATGTGACCTTTTCCTTGGTCAAATCAAATATTTCTTGTAAATGCATTTCCCCCTAAACAGTTGGACATAGCAGCTTCAAACTTTGCAGGTGCATAGGTCATGTAGAGGATAATGGACAATGTTTCCTGTTTGTCCATGACCTATGGTCAAGGTCAAAAGTGAAATCATGTACTTTCTTGTAAATGCATCTCCCCCTAAGCTGTTGGACGTACCAACTTCAAACTTTGCAGATGCTTTGGTTAGCTCAAAAGCGGGTATATGCGATGGTGTACCATCGACTGAAGTCTAGTTATAACATTTTTCAAGTTAAAACATTTTTTTCTGAGTGAAGGAGCCCCCCCCCCACACACACACACACACATGCTATCTACTCACTATGTTTTTTGTGTTTCCTGCGAAGTAAGGATGACATATAGGGATCATGACTCTGGCTTCGGCGTCCGCGGTGTCACACTTTTGGTTTCCAATCGATAACTCTTGAAGGGATGCCTCAAATTCCTTTAAACTTTACAGAAGGGTCAAGCATCATTAAATACAGGACAAGTTTGAAAAGGGGGTAATCTGCAAAATTTTGCCTGAGTTATGGTCCTTTTTTGCTTTGATTTTGGCTAAATTGTCAATTTGTGGTTTCCGATCAATAACTTTTGAAGGGATGCAACAATTTCTTTCAAATTTTACAGAAGGGTAAAGCATCATAAAATACAGGCCAAGTACAAATTTGGAGGTCATTTGCATATTTTTGACTGAGTTATGGCCCTTTTTTGACTTTGGTTTAGGCTAATGCAAAATATACTTAAGACCAAAAGTAACTTTACACTGTCATTATATATACCTTTTCTGGGTATTGGTGAGTGTCATTTTAAATGTGTTTAATTCATATTAAAGTTTAATCAATAATTCATATGACCTTTTAAATTTGATGTTTTTACTGTCATAAATACAACCACAATGCCCTAATGAAAGAAGCAAAGGGGCAAAATAAACTTTTTCAAAACGCATCACTTTTGATGTGTTACTGTAGCTTTGCAATTGGACAATTTTTTATTTTTAGGAACTAGTCTGAAAGACAGGCTATTGAATTGTTGTTTAAAGTTCAAATCAGCCTGGATTGCCCTTCGAGTAACACAAGTTAGAGTTGTGTTTTTACGTACATACCCCTTTTTGTGAACTTTACAATGCTTTCAATGGAATTTCCCATAAGAAATTGCTTGCCGTTTTTCTTCAAAACCGATGGGAATTTTTTATCAAATTATCTAGTCACATACTCAGGGCAGAAGTCCCAGCAAATCGCTAATAAAAGAATCCAAATGTCATCTAAGATAAAGCTTTTAGCAGGGACTAAAGTTTACTATTGTTTTGATTCAAAGGGAGATAATTTCAAAGTTAACAAAATTTAAGATGCTGCCAAAAACAAACTATACGTCAGAGACAAAATGTCTTGCAGTATTTTTAATGTGCAATCGATGGCCCTTAAAATAGCGTGTTCAAATCCTAGGTTTACTTTAGATTTTGTTAGGAAATGCTGATTTTGTGCTTTTAATGAAAGCACAGATAACTAGAAAGAAGATTAATTAACCTAAGTTGTTTTTCGTAAATTAGGTTAGTGCGGGTACCAGCATCTCATTGCAATATTTAATTTGGTTAAACTCAACAACAGTCAAGATATATATGATAGTTCAAAGTGTAAAGTTTCTTTTGGCTTTAAGTATATATATTGGCCTTTTTTTTGTCTTAGATTGAAGGTTGAATATATCTTTAACAACAAAAGTGAAAGCAGCAAAGTTTTTTTTCTTAAGTACAAAACAGTTATTAACTTCAATTTCGGTAGACCTGGTGTACAGTTGATTGCTGATGTACTGTACAGTTGTTTGCAAGTGTACTGTACAGTCAGTTTCAAATAGCCCAAATAACTTTACATGATCTGAATGTGATAGTGTTGTAAAGTTAGTTGCAAATATACTGTGCAATCAGGTGTATATAGTCTGTGTAGCACATAGTTCTGTACAGATAATTGGGATTATGCTGTACAGTTAGTTGAATACTGTCTACATTGTACGAGCAGTATATAGCAGATTCAATATGATTAAGATAGTTTTTAGCAGACTTAGATCAAAAGGTGATCTGTTTTCTTTGAAATTGATATTTGTTTTTACTTGAACATTGATGGACTAGACTTAGTGTTCTTTAATTGTTTCCAGGTGGCCATTTTATTTGGGACTCAGACTGATTGTTGAGAGTTGTCATGCAGTAATATGTAGATGACATAGATAGCTTAGTGCTTTCAACTTAGTGTCATTATTCAAAAGACTTAGTGTCAAGCTTTGTGCATTCCTGTGTGGAAAACCTTTGTGGTTTAAGCTTAGTACTTTCCTGTGTGGAAACCCTCTGTTTTGGGAAATTTTATGTCTATAAACTGCATATTGCATAAGCAGAGGGTGACATATAAAATGTTTGCTGTTTTGACTACGTGTTGATGTTGCGTTACTAGTCTGAATAAAACATGTTGTGTGAACTTATCCCTTTTTTTAAGTAAGTAAGGGTGCAAAGATCAGGAATCGATACAATCAAGTACCACACCAGTCCTGACCCAGGATACCAATAGGAAAGTGACAAGCTCACAGATAGACACCACAAACGAGAACCAAGAGGTCAGCCCTTTCCCAGCAAGTGACCACAAGTCTACTTTTTAAATGGCACTGCCATGCACATACAAGGATGGCCCTCAGTATACGTGACACATGGTCGCAAATATTTTGCCTGCAGACTGCCCCCTTCACCCCCGACCCTTGGGGTGGGGTCAATAGGTCTCACTTCAAGTTTTTCAGAACATGGTCATGTTGCATAACAAATTAAAGGGAATGGAGCATAGAGCAACATGCAAGCACATAATATTCTCTCCTTACACACACCCTCAAACTGTGGGTTAGATTAAAAAGGTAAAAGCAATTCTGAATGTGGTCATGTTGCATATCAAATTAAGGGAAAAGAAGTATAGACTAACCGCTGAAAACTAGTTGATAGACTTATAACCTTGATCTGTATGATACCGAAGGTGAACTTAGGGGTTGGAGAAATGGGATTTATGTTTTGTGATTTATAAGTTTCTCTAAAATAACCCTTTGCTCGGGATATAAATTGGACTAATTTACCTTGTTTACTTCTGTTAAGCCAGGCGACACATCCGATTCTCGGAATTCTAGTTTTACAAATCACAGCCATAGCAACGTTGCAACATGATTTAGTTATCCGGGTACACCTGTCCCTCCTCCCGATCCACGCATGAACCTAATCAGTGGCCTCAATTTGATGTAACACGACAGTTTAGTTGCTGATACCTTCAGTATGAAAATGTATGAAAATGACGCCTACCCAAAATTTCTAAGTTCGATATAACAGTTTGACACCAGCAGAAATTGGCTAAGTCCAAATTGACGCCTTCTTGAAAAGTTTAAGTTTAAATGACGTCTCTTGATACAGATGACGCCTTGTTTCCATCATTCAATTTGACGTCTCACAAGCAGACGTAAGTTTTTGAAAATGACGTCTACGTCTCTTTGACGACTGGAAAATCATCATTTCACCGTAAAACAAGGCGTATGCCGCCTGTTTGACAGGTGTTTGATGCCTGGATATTTCTAATGGGGACCCTTCATCGGCGGATATACATTGGACAATTTGTCTTGTTTAATTTAGATTTCCAATATTTTTAACAAAGTTTAAAACTTTAAAATCTGAATCTGCGCATTAATGATTAATTCTTTGCCTACTAATACTGTCTGCTGGTAACCTATGCAAACAGTTTGGACCCAGATCTGGATCCAAACTATTTGACACTCTTATGGTATTAATGAAAGATTTTTCGAAAAGGTTGAATTTGAAAAAAAATCAGCAGACGACAAAAAAGTTTCCAAAATTACCCATGCAAGGAGTTAATGGTGGTGCTTTTTACATAGGACCAGTCAAGCAAAAATAATTTGCGTAAAATTGTGATTATTTTCTTATCCATCAGTTTAAACATTTGTTTTGGGAGCTCAAAAGAACACGGTTCTTTTGAGCACCCACAACATATGTTTTGGTTGAGAAATAAGAAAAATAATTTTCATTTACGCACTCTTATCTGGGGGCCTGATTTATTCCAGATTTCAAGTGAATAATGATAAAATTCTTGCTGATCATAAACACTCAAGGAAAAGTGAGATTGAGTAAATATTTTGAGTACTCACCAGACCTGGATCTCAGAAAACAAGAAGCTGATGTGATCAAGACATGTCTAAGAAGAGAGAAAAGTCAGGTACTATATTTTCCTCAAAATGTTAACATACCCCAGGCTATCAATTCCGTTTAGCATGTTTTTGTTTGACTTGGTTTGCTTATTTGATTTGATTCTTTACACCCCAGTGAACAATCTTTCAGTTATTTTGGGACGGGTCCTCCTGGGTTGAACCAGTACTAAGCAAGGATTAATGTGTCTTGCTCAAGGACACAATGCTGCTAGTGACACCGTTGAGGCTTGAACCTGCAGCCCTTTGGTCTCAGGTCAAATACTCTACCATGGAGCCACTGCGCTCCCTATTGGCATGTTTTCTGAGAGAGAGATTAATGTTCTTTCCATAATATTACTCTATTTAATTTTTATATCCATACATGCAAAGTACAGTTAAACCTGTCTAAAACGGCTCTCAAAAAGACTAAAAAATTGGTTTTCAAGACCAATTATCGCTTTATGCAGGTCAAAAGTATTGCAGAATGCTCAAAGTGGAACATTCTGCAATACTTTCGACCTTCATTAAGCTACAATTTGTCATCAAGATCTTTGTTTTGTCTATTTTTGATTGGCCACTTAAGACAGGTTTTACTGTATATAGTTTGACTTTCCATTCATACAATCATTTGTTTGTTTGCTCATCTTTCCATCCTGTCCAGGGTCTACTTTTTTGCAATAAGCATAGGGCCAGTTAAGCAAAATTATTTAGGGCAAAATTGTTATTATTTATTTACCCATCTGTTTAAACATGTGTTTTGGGTGCTCAAAAGATTTTGAGAAATGAAAAAAATATTTTTTTGATACACGCTCATAGCTAAAGGACTGAATTACCGTATGCTTTCAACAGTTTTATCTAGCCTATGTTTCAATCAAACCGATGCATTGTGTTTTAATTTTAAAACAGAGTACAATCTTGGAGTATGAAGACTACACAGTTGTTTACCGAAGATTTGGTGTCCTTGTGTTTATAGCTGCCATCACAAATAATGAGGTAAGAACCTAGTTTTAGGTTGTGTTCTTATTTATTGAGATATTTCCAATTATGTAGGTCCAGTTAAAGCAATTATTTTGATCTTAAGGGAGGTCATTGAGGGGTGGGTAATATATTTATGGGTGAAAGTTTTCAGGATTATTCCTGAATTCAGGATTTTGAGGCCGACTTTCCATAGAAATTTCCATCCAAAATTCTGGGACCAGCACATTATCCAAACCATGGCAAATAATGACATTTTGATTATTGTGATCTGCATACGAATAATCATTTTTAAAAGAAAGAAGGAATATTGTTAACTCAAGAATCTTTTTTGTGCTGTTGTTTTTATTGCACAGACTTATATTGGTGTGTTTGTTGCATGTCCTTAACTGGACTGGTAAAAACTAAGAAACATTTGAAGAAAAAATGATAAAATTGACCAGCACATTCATGAAAATTGGATTTTTATCCCAGAGGTGAGTAACAGTGGCTTGGATGAGCCGGTGTAAATGCACAGTCTTGCCTAATCCCAGGATGCTTGTATACACAAAGGCTCTAGACAAAGAATAAGAGGATAGCAGAGTATACTCATTTAAATGTGCTGGCTTAAATAAAATTACCTAGTTTCTTGCTGGCTATGAATTTTGTTGTCTGCTTATAACCTTTGCAAACAGTTTGGACCCAGATCAAGACTGACATAATGTCAGTCCTGATCTGGATCCACACCATTTGACACTCTGATAGTGTTCCTACAAGAATTTTTTTCGAAAAAGTAAATTTTGAAAAAAAAGTCATCACATGAAAAATTAGCAGGAATGTATAGAGTTAAAAACAGTCTATTAATTACTTTCCGAAATTATTTTTTTGTTCGGAAAACACCAGGTTTTACTGATTGACAAAATGTATGCGAGGAATAGGTTATGTTGAACCTTATGAAGTAGCCAGCATGACACTGTGAATAAAACTTATGCCAGAAATATGTTTTGTTGACAAAATATGCCAGGAATATGTTATGATGAATCGTATCAAGTGACCAGCACAGTGATTATGAACAAAACATATGCCAGGAAAAGGTTTTGTTGACAAAACGTATGCCAAGATTAGGTTATGTTGACCAAAGTTTGATTTGTTCTGTCAATCAGTAAAACATAGTGTTTTCCAAACAAAAAAAAAAACTTCCGAAATTAAATAACAGGCTGTTTAAATGGGCTTTGTAGCAAGACAATCTGTCTTTGGATTTTGCGATGTCAGTTCCAAATTGTTCTTGCAGGGTTTAACAGGTGCACACATAACCATTTGAAAATTGACAGGTTAACTACATACAGTGCAGTCCCTTTAAGCTCTATAATATGTTTTGGGTCCATAGGAATGGACCTTGTTATAAGTGAATCATGTTGTAAATGAGCAACTTACAAGGGAATGATAGGAAGTTGACCATTTTCTATTAATTCCTTTGTAAAATTCCATGATAAAAAGACATGCCAACCACAACATGACTGTGTTGCATCCAAATCTATGTTATAATGAGGTTTATCACATGACATTGTGTCTAGCAATTATATAATGCCATGCAATAAAATTGATAAACCACTAGTGGTTAACAGATTTAGTAACGTTAGGTAATGATGTGACATCCATTATAACGTTGTGTAAAAAGGGAAAGTCTTTACATTTTCACACCAAAAAATCTGTGTGTTTTTTAGCTCACCAGAGCCGAAGGCTCAGGGTGAGCTTATAGTATGGGACTCGAGCCGGCGTCCGTGCGTCTGTCCGCTCACACTTTCAAACATGAATATCTCTGAGATGAACAGGCTGATCGTAATCGAATTTCATCAGAAGCATCATTGGGATGGGGGATTGGCTGCATTAGGTTTTGGGTCAGATCCGATGAGAACTTTGGTTTCCATGGCAACAGATAGCTCCCATAGGGTTATAATGGGGAAAACCTTTTGACCACTCTAGCTACTTCATTTTTATCCCCCGACCCGAAAAGGATCGGGGGATATAGCGATCAGCCTGGCGTCCGTCCGTCCGTCTGTCCGTCCGTCTGTCCGTCCGTAGACAAAAGCTTGTGCGCTCAATAACTTTTATACCCTTTGAGATATTTTGATAATATTTGGTAGGCATGTATATCGGGTCAAGACGGTGTGTCGCGTGCAAGAATGGTTGCTCTCCCTTGCTGGCCTTTTGAGTTATCTCTCTTGAATGAACTTTATAAGGGGAAGCTTGTGCGCTCAATAACTTTCATACCCTTTGAGATATTTTGATAATATTTGGTAGGCATGTATATCGGGTCAAGACGGTGTGTCGCGTGCAAGAATGGTTGCTCTCCCTTGCTGGCCTTTTGAGTTATCTCTCTTGAATGAACTTTATAAGGGGAAGCTTGTGCGCTCAATAACTTTCATACCCTTTGAGATATTTTGATAATATTTGGTAGGCATGTATATCGGGTCAAGACGGTGTGTCGCGTGCAAGAATGGTTGCTCTCCCTTGCTGGCCTTTTGAGTTATCTCTCTTGAATGAACTTTATAAGGGGAAGCTTGTGCGCTCAATAACTTTCATACCCTTTGAGATATTTTGATAATATTTGGTAGGCATGTATATCGGGTCAAGACGGTGTGTCGCGTGCAAGAATGGTTACTCTCCTTTAATGGACTTTTGAGCTATCTCCCTTGAGTCAAATTTAAATTTTATAGGGGGAAGCATGTGCACTTTATAACTTTAATACCCTTTGAGATATTTTGATAATATTTGGCATGCATGTATATCAGGTGAAGACGGTGTGTTGCGTGCAAGAATGGTTGCTCTCCTTTAATGTTTTTTGAGTTATCTCCCTTGAATGAACTTTATAGGGGGAAGCTTGTGCGCTCAATAACTTTAATATCCTTTGAGATATTTTGATAATATATGGTATATATGTATAATAGGTCAAGGGGGTGTCTTGCATTCAAGAATTGTTGTTCTCCCTTGCTGGACTTATAAGTTATCTCCCTTGAATGAACTTTATAGGAGGAAGCTTGTGCACTCAATAACTTTAATACCCTTTGAGATATTTTTATGATCTTTGGTAGACATATATATAAGGTGAAAACGGTGTGTCACATGCAAGAATGGTTGTTCTCCCTTACGGCCCTTTGAGTTATCTCCCTTGAATGAACTTTTGTGCTCAATGACTCATATCATTTGAGATATTTTGATGATATTTAGTATACATATATATCAGGTCAAGACAGCTCCCGCTTGTTATCCTTTAGAGTTACTTCTCTTGAATGAACTTTATAGGGAAAGCTTGTGCACTCAATATCTCTTATACACTTAGAGATATTTTAATGATATTTGGTATACATAAATATCAGGTGAAGACAGTGTATCTTGTGCAAAATGGTTGCTCCCCTAACTGTCCTTTTGAATTTTCTCCCTTGGTGTATCACCTGCAGGCATGATTGCTTTTAAATTACAATTTAAATAAAATTGGTTATGTCTGGTCAGGAAGGTGTGTTACATGCAATTATGGTTGTCCCAGTCATATAGCTTTGAGATATTCTGGTTTGATAAAATTTGATATAGATACAGAGTGACTCAAGATGTATTACATATACCGATGACAACTTAACTATTCTACTTAGCTATTATGTATGTAGTTACTTAGAAATTATTCCTTGCTTTCAGTTTTAGGTATTCTCTTTATCATTTCATTATTCTCGTTAATTTTTACTGGCACCTTCAAAGCATCCACAATACAACATTATTATATGCTGGTCATACACACTTGTTCACACCTTCTGCTCTGAACACCAAACATTCCAGGTGTTTCAAAATGAAACATTTCATATGAATCAGCAAATAATATGCTGGCCAAGTTGTGGATGGTTTGAAAATGACCTGCGTCTCCGCAGCGGTGCTAGAAACATGATTCACTCATCATAAACCTATATTTGTTTTTCCATTTCACCATAACGTTATATTCATTTCCCATTTGCTACTCTTGTATTATGTTTCATATAAAATAGTGTATACATGATTTAGTTATACTGTAATTGTTTTCAGTAGATAGGCATCATGAAATATACATTATATCTTGTTTTATGTGGACAATATGAATTTTAAAACCATTTCTTTTCAGCGGTTCATGGAGATATAAATATGATTTTGAAACATTTATTCAATTACAGTATCTTTATCAGTGTGAGTGCATCATGGCTAAATGGTCATTTAGTGTGCATGGTGTTACTCGTATTATCACATCAAATATATATACTAGGTTGGCTGCTTGTAACTGCATATCAATTACTTTTTGGTCGGGGGATTTGCCATCTCCTCTGATGGCTATTTTTGATTGGTTCTTCTTTATTCTTGCAGGTAACAAGGACAACCATAAAATCTCGAATGGGTTGGAAATTCGTCAGGATCCGACTAGGGACTTATGAGTTAGCTGCCCTTGAGCATCTTGAAAAATCCCCATAGACTTATAATGGGAGAAATGTTGTGACCACTCTAGTACCTTCATTTTTTGATGGATCTTCTTCATTCTTGCAGATAAGGAGACCAACCATAAAAGCTTGGATGGGTTTGAATTTCGGCAAGATTCCATCACTGACTTCGGAGTTAGCTGCCCTTGAGCGTCAGAAAAATTAATGAATTATGTTGTGACAACTCTAGCTCCTTCATTTTTGATTGGATCTTCTTCATTCTTGCAGGCAACAAGTAAACCCATAATATCTAGGATGGGTTCGAAATTCAGCAGGATCCGACCAGGGACTTAGGAGTTACCTGCCCTTGAGCGTTTTGAAAAATCCCCATAGACTTATAATGGGAGAAATATTGTGACCAGTCTAGTGCTTTCAATTTTTAATGGATCTTCTTCATTCTTGCATACAATAAAGACAACTATTAAAGCTTGGATGAGTTTGAATTTCGGCAAGATTCCATCACTGACTTTGGAGTTAGCTGCCCTTGAGCGTCAGAAAAATTAATGAATAATGTTGTGACCACTCTAGCTCATTCATTTTTGATTGGATCTTCTTCATTTTTGCAGGCAACAAGTAAACCCATAATATGTAGGATGGGTTTGAAATTCAGCAGGATCCGACCAGGGACTTATGAGTTACCTGCCCTTGAGCGCTTGGAAAAATCCCCATAGACTTATAATGGGAGAAGTGTTGTGACTGCTCTAGTTCTTTCAATTTTGAATGGATCTTCCTCATTCTTGTATTCAATAAGAACAACTATTAAAGCTTGGATGAGTTTGAATTTCGTCAAGATCCCATTACACATTTTGGAGTAAGCTCCCCTTGAGCATCTTAAAAATTAATGAATAATGTTGTGACCACTCTAGCTCATTCATTTTTGATTTGATCTTCTTCATTCTTGCAGGCAACAAGTAAACCCATAATATCTTGGATGGGTTTGAAATTCAGCAGGATCCGACCAGGGGCTTTTGAGTAACCTGCCCTTGAGCGTTTCAAACTTTGGAAAAATCCCTATAGACTTATAATGGGAGAAATATTGCAACCACTCTAGTGCTTTCAATTTGAATGGATCTTCTTCATTCTTGCATACAATAAGGACATCTATTAAAGCTTGGTTGAGTTTGAATTTCGTCAAGATCCCATCACATATTTTTATTTTGGAGTTAGCTGCCCTTGAGCGTCTTAAAAATTAATGAATAATGTTGTGACCACTCTAGCTCCTTTTTTGATTGGATCTTCTTCATTCTTGCAGGTAACAAGGACAACCATAAAAGCTTGGATGAGTTAAATGAAAGTAGAACCAACTTTAGACCTTTGAGTTAACTTCCCTTGAGCATCATAAAAAATCTGCATAGACTTACAATGGGAGATCTGTTGTGACCACTCGAGTACCTTCATTTTTGAATGGATCTTCCTTATTTGTAGGTAACAAGGACTTCCATAAAAGTTTGAATGAGTTTGATTTTCCGCCACACCTATCCACCAGCTTCAGAGTTAGCTGCCCTTGAGCATCTAAAATATCTATACAATGTTGTGACCACTCTAGCACCTCTATTTTTCATTTGATTTTCTTCATCCCTGTAGGTTACCAGGACATACATAAAAGTATGGATGAGTTTGAATTTCGGTCAGATCCCATAACTGACTAAGGAGTTAGCTGCCCTTGAGTATCTGAAAACTACACTTTCACCAGGTTTCCAATGCAATATATATTCAGATCTTTTTAATACTTGCAGATAACTAGAACCGGCATAATATCTTATGTTTTTGAATTAATTCCTGGTCACTGTTTCAAGTTCAGAGTTATCTGCCTTTGAGCATCGTAAATTATGGAATCTTTAAACATTATACTGGCTCCATGGTGAGCGATCGTTGCCCATTGGGCTACTAGTTTTTAAGTATTTTTAATTTCATGCGATAAATAGAATCTAACATTGGTGCTCCTGTATTATTGAATTTATTAGCTCACCAGAGCCGAAGGCTCAGGGTGAGCTTATAGGATGGGAGTCGAGTGGGCGTCCGTCCGTCCGTCTGTCCACACTTTCAAACATGAATATCTCTGAGATCAGCTGGCTGATCGTAATCAAATTTCATCAGAAGCATCATTGGGGTGGGGGATTGACTCCATTAGGATTTGGGCCAGATCGGATCAGAACTCTGGTTTCCATGGCAACAGATAGCTCCCATAGGGTTATAATGGGGAAAACCTTGTGACTACTCTTACTCCTTCATTTTTGATTGGTTCTTCTTTATTCTTGCAGGTAACAAGGACAACCATAAAATCTTGAATGGGTTCGAAATTGGGCAGTATTCCACGAAGGACTTATGAGTAAGCTGCCCTTGAGCGTTTGGAAAAATCCCCATAGACTTATAATGGGAGAAAAGTTGTGACCACTCTAGTGCCTTCATTTTCCAATGGATCTTCTTCATTATTTCAGGTAACAAGGTCAACCATAAAAGCTTGAATGGGTTCGAATTTCGGCAAGATTCCATCACTGACACTGGAGTTAGCTGCCCTTGAGCGTGTGAAAAATCAATAAATACTGTTGTGACCACTCTAGCGCCTTCATTTTTGATTGGATCCTCTTCATTCTTGCAGGCAACAAGGACACCCATAAAATCTCGGATGGGTTCGAAATTGGGCAGTATCAGAGGAAGGACTAATGAGTTAGCTGCCCTTGAGCGTTTGGAAAAATCCCCATAGACTTATAATGGACAAAACGTTGTGACCACTCTAGTACCTACATTTTCCAATTGTTCTTCTTCATTTTTGCAGGTAACAAGGTCAGCCATAAAGCTTGGATGGGTTTGAATTTCGGCAAGATCCCATCACTGACTTCGGAGTTAACTGCCCTTGAGCGTTGAAAAATCAATGAATAGTGTTGTGACCACTCTAGCGCCTTCATTTTTGTTTGGATCTTGGAGAAGGTGTGAGATCTGCTATGCGTGCAGCTATCCAGTTACCTTGCAGGGGCCCACTGATGTGGATGATGCCCCTGCACCTGCACGTTAATCAAAAATCCGATTATGATATGATGATATATCTTCTTCATTCTTGCAGGCAACAAGAACACTCATAAAATCTCGGATGGGTTTGAAATTGGGCAGTATCAGTTGAAGGACTTATGAGTTAGCTGCCCTTGAGCGTTTGGAAAAATCTCCATAGACTTATAATGGGAGAAATGTTGTGACCATTCTAGTGATTTCAATTTTGGATGGATCTTCTTCATTCTTGCATACAATAAGAACAACTATTAAAGCTTGGATGAGTTTGAATTTCGTCAAGATCCCATCACACATTTTGGAGTTAGCTCCCCTTGAGCATCTTAAAAATTAATGAATGATGTTGTGACCACTCTAGCTCATTCATTTTTGATTGGATCTTTATCTCGGATGGGTTTGAAATTCAGCAGGATCGGACTTGGGACTGATGAGTTACCTGCCCTTGAGCGTTTGGAAAAAACCATATAGACTTATAATAGGAAAAATGTTGCAACAACTCTAGTGCTTTCAATTTTGAATGGATCTTCTTCATTCTTGTAAACAAAAAGGACAACTATTAAAGCTTGGATGAGTTTGAATTTCGTCAAGATCCCATCACACAATTTATTTTATTTTGGAGTTAACACCCCTTGAGCATCTTAAAAATTAACAAATAATGTTGTGACCACTCAAGCTCCTTCATTTTTGATTGGATCTTC
The DNA here is from genome assembly GCA_964019695.1 of Loripinus fragilis. Classification (NCBI taxonomy): domain Eukaryota; kingdom Metazoa; phylum Mollusca; class Bivalvia; order Lucinida; family Lucinidae; genus Loripinus; species Loripinus fragilis. The sequence continues at coordinate 8,147,521 of OZ026514.1, read as the reverse complement.
TTCATTCTTGCAGGCAACAAGTAAACCCATAATATCTCAGATGGGTTCAAAATTCAGCAGGATCTGACCAGGGACATACGAGTTACCTGCCCTTGAGCGTTTGGAGAAATCCCTATAAGCTTATAATGGGAGAAATGTTATGACCACTCTAGTGCTTTCAATTTTGAATGGATCTTCTTCATTATTGCATACAATAAGGACAATTATTAAAGCTTAGATGAGTTTGAATTTGTTAAGATCCCATCATCTGTTTTGGAGTTAGCTCCCCTTGAGCATCTTAAAAATTGATGAAATGTTGTGACCGATCTAGCGCCTACATTTTTGATTGGAACTTCTTTATTCTTTCATCTAACAAGGACTCTCATAAAAGATTGGATGAGTTTGAAATTCTGCAGGATCCGACCAAGGACTTATGAGTTAGCTGTCCTTGAGCATCTGGAAAAATCCCCATAGACTAATAATGGGAGAAATGTTGTGAGCACTCTAGTGCTTTCAATTTTGAATGGATCTGATTTATTCTTACAGATAAGAAGGGCAGCTATTAAAGCTTGAATTAGTTTATATTTCGTCAAGATCCCATCACCTATTATGGAGTCAGCTCAATTGAACATCTTAAAAATTGATGGATAATGTTGTGACCACTCTAGTGCCTTCATTTTTTATTGGATCTTCTTCATTTTTGCAGGTAACAAGGTCAACTATAAAAGCTTAGATGGGTTCAAAATTGGGCCAGATCAGACCTGCGACTGTGGAGTTAGCTGCCCTTGAGCGTCTTAAAAAACCACCATAGACTTATAATTGGAGAATTGTTGTGACCATTCTAGTGCTTTCATTTTATAATAGATCATATTCATTCTTGCAGATAAGGACAACCATAAAAGCTTGGATGAGTTTGAATTCAGTCAAGATCCCATCACCTTTTATGAAGTTAGATGCCCTTGAGCATCTTAAAAATTGATTGATAATGTTGTGACCACTCTAGCGCCTTCATTTTTTATTGGATCTTCTTCATTCTTTCAGGTAACAAGGACAACCATAAAAGCTTGGATGGGTTTAATTTAAAGTAGAACCAACTTTAGACTGTGGAGTTAACTTCCCTTGAGCATCATAAAAAATCTGCATAGACTTACAATGGGAGATCTGTTGTGACCACTCGAGCACCTTCATTTTTGAATGGATTTCCTCATTTGTAGGTAACAAGGACTTCAATAAAAGTTTGAATGGGTTTGATTTTCCGCCACACCCATCCACCAGCTACAGAGTTAGCTGCCCTTGAGCATCTAAAATAAAACTATATAATTTTGTGACCACTCTAGCACCTTCATTTTTCATTTGATTTTCTTCATCCCTGTAGGTTACCAGGACATACATAAAAGTATGGATGAGTTTGAATTTCGGTCAGATCCCATAACTGACTACGAAGTTAGCTGCCCTTGAGTTTCTGAAAACTACACTTTCACCAGGTTTCCAATGCAATTTTTATTCAAACAATGGGTAAACTATTAAATAGAATCCAGGTTTCGTGTCTTTTGATATCAAGTTTACCAGGCTCGGCTTTGAGAACGCTAGTCAACAAGCGTTCTCAAAGCCTTGCCTGGTAAACTTGACATCTAAAGACACTCGCCTAATATTTCCTATTTCTCTTGCAGAATGAACTAGCTGTACTGGAATTTTTCCAACATTTCGCAGAGACTCTCAACAAGTACTTGGGTCATGTTGTAAGTATTAAGGTAAATCTTTGGCTACTACACAGTAGAAAAAAGACGGAGCTCTGTGGCTCAGTGGTAGAAAGTAGTACTTTGAATTTCCCTCTGTCATATAACAAACCAAGTGTACTAGCAGATGTCTAAATTAGTAGCTCAGCTGTTAAATGCAGATAACTGCAAGAGCACAACACACTCATACCACAACCCAAAGATAGGTACAAAATACTTGTGATAATGTTGGTAAGCCTTCAGTAAGCTTTGCACAGGATTCTTGATTATTGACAGGCCTCCAGATAAATGTGTGTACCTGAAAATTATTTTTCTTATTTCTCAACCAAAACATATGTTGTGGGTACTCAAAAGAACCGTCTCAATGAGATGGTTCTTTTGAGCACCCAAAACACATGTTTTAATTGATGGCTAAGGAAATAAATGCAATTTTAGATTATGAACAGTAACTAATGTCGTTTTTATTCAACTTATAGTTTATAAAAAAATTATGGCTGTTTATTTTCAATCTTTTATCATATAGTATTGCATAAAATCTGTGCCACACACTTTCAACCTGGGATTGCATATGGGTAAATTTTGACAAATAAGTACAGAGTTATAGCCCTTGTTGACGTAAGAAACATTGAAAATATCCCGTGGCATGGTATGTTGCATGCCTGCAGTGCTTTTATTGTATAATGGGTACTTTCAAACAGTGAGGACCCAGAAGAAATGCCACATATTGCGGCATTTCTTCTGGGTCTACACTGTTTTGAATGGATAAAAAAGAAAGCAAGGCAAAAAATACATTTTTGAGAATTATAACCGGACTCCGCTAGATATGTACAATAGACTATCCCAAGTTTATTGTATCAAACTAGAAGGAAGATATCCATTAGTACACAAAGGGTTAAGTAAGAAATCTGTGCTTTTCATAAACTTGTAGTCTTTGATAACTGTTTGGGAATCCTTTAGCATTCCACGAAAGTTTCTTGAATTTTAAACAGCTTTGTCTGGATAAATCAATTTATAATATGAGGTCGCGTCTGGGAGTGAAATAACCCCATTCAATAAAATCCATAAACCACTTGTGGTTTATAGATTTATGGGAGAGGTTATGACGTCCATAACAACGTTGCTTACATAACAAAATTATAACGTTTTTACACCAGAAATGAGATTTCGAAGTATCTGTCATATGATAAAAAGAATCAAACATATGTGCTCTTGTATTATTGAATTTATTAAACTTGTTGCGAAAAAGAGATAAAATGCTCGGTAATCTTCGCATTTTATCTCTTTTCCCCAACTCGTTTAATAAATTCAATAAAACATGAGCACTCATGTAAGATCCTCTATTTATAATATGATGATCTATGAGTAATATAATGCAATGTATTAAAGCCTTATATTGAGGAGCTTCCATGAAGGCTCAGGTTTTACTGAATTTATTAAACAAGTTGAGAAAAGATAAAATGGGAGACTTGTTGAACATTTTATTGCTGCTTTTTTGCAATGAGTTTAATGATAAATTATGTAATACAGAAGCACAAGACTATTCCATTTATCGTATGATGCTAATTTTTTTTTTTAAATTGCCTTTTTTGGGTGAAAAGATTATCCCATATATGTGTGACTTTGCTGTTGATAGTATTACATAAGGTTGCAAAATATGTCTTTCTCCATTAAATAATATTCAGGCCTTTAGATAAAGAGTGCATAACAGGAAAATAATTTTCTTATTCCTCAACCAAATACATGTTGTGGGTACACAAAAGAACTGTCTCATTGAGATGGTTCTTTTGGGCACCCAAAACGTTGGGAGGGTTCTTAGGAGCATCCAAAACATATGCTCAAAATTATGGGTAAGAAAATATTTACAATTTTACGCTGAAAATGTTTGTTTATCTAAACCTGTGAATAACTTTTTTTTCTTTATTGCAGTCAGAGCTAAATGTATCCTTTCATGATGCAGATCTCATTGGTTGCTGAGATATCAAGGAAGTCAACTCTTGGCATTCTGGGTATTTTTTTTTATGCTTTTTTGTCATCTGCTAATTTTTTTGCATAGCTGGTTGTACTATCTTTTCTGTCCGTCCGTCCTCACTTTTTGTCCGTCCGGTCAGATTTGATTCATTCTTTGTACAAATGATAAGTACCATTGATTCTCGGTATTCTGTAAGTTTTGTCAAAATCAACCCCTTAACACTTGAGTTATTGCCCTTGTTTTAGTATAGGCAATTATATTGCAAAACCTATATTATTTTTTTTGTGTGATGATCTTCACATTACATCAAAGCTATTATATTTAACAACTTCTCACTATAGACCATGATTGCCTTGTGCCTGTAGATAAGCATGGCAGTGTCAAAGTTTTACCCCAACTAAGGGGTCAAAGGTCAAATACCTTATTACAAACAAAGTCATATGTAGTTTCAATGTACTTATCAATGGTATAGTTATTTCATAAAACATTTCTGCGCCCCTTACAGGATGTGTCAATTACTGTAGAAATTTATATAACTGGGTACCCTAAGGTGTGGAAGTGATAACATACATGACGTCATAAATAAACAATGGAATTGCATAAAAACTCAAATGCACCATAAATATAAAAGCCATAACCTAGGCAATTAATCAATGTAATATCAAATTCCAAGCATGGGCAGACTCCCATGTTAATTTCCCATACTTTGTAAGAGCCCCTTTGAAAACAGATGTTAAATAATGAAAAAACCTTTAAATGATATCTCCTGAACCATTGATCCAAATTCAATATAATTTCACACAAGTGTTTCTTAAAGGGCCTTCTGTCAAAATAACCCAACCTGATCTGCTCTGCTGAACATAATGTCACAAGAGCTAAAAATTGAATTCTTTACACAACATCTTATCCATTGGTCCCGCTTCAAAGAAATTATACAAAAATGATATTGATTGATCAAATATACTATTTCCCATGTTACAATGTACCTTATATTGCTCAAATGAATCCACTTATAATGTTTAAACAAAAGTACATCCAGGGCTTGAGCATTCCAGGCCCTGAGGCTATAAAACTTGAGTACAGTCTCAAGCTCAAAATAAAGCACAATGATTGGCTGCTTGCAGACACATGTCCGCACGCAGCCAATCATTGCGCTTTATTTTTAGCTTGAGAATGAACTCAAGTTTATAACCTCAGGGCCAAGGCCACCATGGCCCTCTTGTTTAAATCATTATCACAAATATTGGATCATGTCGAGAACTTTAGACCCAGGACCATTTTTTTCTGTATTGACAATATTAAGTGAAATACAAATTTTGCCTACAGAAAACTTTTTGATTTTATTATTTACAGTCAAACTTTGTTTAGATCGAGCATTACTTACTCGAAACTTTTGAAGTCTGTAGGTGTCTTCGAATTTTCCCCTTTATGCGCAATACAATTTTGAACTTGATTTTTGGAAGTGTGTGAATGAGTCATCTGATCTGGGTCCATATTGTTTGCAATACAGATTACTAAAGAATTTAAGCAGAAGAGAGAGCTGGTGACTGGCAGAAAAAGGGTTAAGATTTTCTTAAGTGATTCAATTATTTACACAGCGCCCTAGATAAGCTTTTGGGGCAATTGGGTACTTACGCAATCTGGTTATCCTCAATTGCGTACTTGCAAAAACAATTGCGTATTTTCATATTTTTTTACGCCACGTTTTTTTTCTGTGATTACACCTTTTCTTATTGCGTGAAGCCATCGGGAATGTGCTTGAATATTTATTCAGTCCCATCGTCTGCCTTTCTAAAGTATCAAACTCGCGGATTTTATTGTTCCTGAAGCAAAGTTGACATTCGAGCGTGCTTACCTTTCATCACTTTCACTTTGTTTTTCAGCGAAATACTTGACTGGGCACCGATATTTTCATAAAAGTGGAGTATATTGCTCGCTCGCTAGTAAAAATAAAATCAATACCCGACTGGCATTTGTTTATTAGCCGAATGGAAACGAAATGGACCAAATGGTACGCAATGACATCGCATGTAATTGCATACCGATCGTTAGAATTGCTTTTCGGTACGCACACATTTCATTTCAATTGCTTTTTTTTATGATTTTAATTGTGTATTTAATCAAATACGCTGCTTATCTAGGGTGCTGTTTACATGAATTTATTAACGTTTTGTTACATATTTCAAGTTTTTAGATTTGAACTTATGAAAGTCAGGATTTGGGGAATCTTAGGCCTTCACCATTCTTGCACACAGGATAAAGATATCTGATATTTTATCCTGGGATAGAAAATCTTCTCTCCCACCTTTGCCCAGGTAAGATAGGCTGTCAGCTCATGTAAGAAATTTCTATCTTACATGACCATGTGACTGCTTTCTTACATGGGCAGAGTAAAATATTCTTTTGTTCAGAAAAAGGATATACCAGCTGTGTAGCGCAGTCGGCAACGTATCTGGCAACAGATGCGAGTCTTACTGCAGACCCAGGGGTTGCGAGTTCGATTCCCGCCTGGTCCCATACTTTCGTGGAGATTGATCATGAAATAATTTCTACGGTCCTTCTTCCCTCTTCGGCTGAATCATTCAAGAAGGGTTGTTGTCAGTTACAAGCGAAAGTATGTCCACGAAGTACTGGTTAACTGCCTGTTCAAGCTTGCCAAGGAAAAAGTGAGGTTAGGTGAACTGACCGTCCCGCCATGGCCATAGCTGTTGACTTGGGACGTAAAGCAGCAAAACAAACAAACAAACAAAATAAAAAGGATATTCAAGGACCAATATTGCACCTAAATAACTCAAAGGCACCAAAAAAGGGCAAGCGTTAATGACGTCACTGAACATGCACCGCATGAAGATAGTGGCAATGTGAAGCTTATGGCACAGGGAGCCAAGCAGGATTCTATTTTGCATTTTGCAACTTAACTAATGCTCAAATCATGCTTTCCAGCCAAAAACAAGGTGTTTACACCTGATTAAATACCCAATAAAAACACTTATGAACTCAGAAATAATGTAAATACAACAAGTAAAAAGTTAAAATTTTGATGTTTGTGTTTTTACTTCTTAAGTTGGGACAAAAAAAAACTTTGATCTTAAGTTGGGACAAAAACAACTTTGAAAAATGGGAGAAAAACAATCCATCATGAGCATTTCCATGTTGTTAAGAGAAATCTCACCCTCGGGGTCTGAATTTTAACCAGAGACTTGAAATCCTCGTCATTTGTTAAAATTCCGACCCCTCAGGTGAGATATCTCTATCCTACATGGACACTCATGGTGGATTGTTATAATTTTATTAATCTTATCCATGTTATCTTACTCAAGCTGTCACGTGAGGGCTGTACATTGGTTGTTTTGGAACTCATGCACATGGTCGTCAAGTGACGTCAATGTTATGTTAAAATGACGTCATCATGTGAAATTGCATCTTAGCATATTCTGGATTTTCTGGAAGTTTATTATAAAATAAAAAAACAGTGGTGATCAAGTAAATTTATACATTATTCATGTGAGGTTAGGATAGAAAAATCTGTCCCTTGGGATCACCGTTTGTCATCACTCTGCAAGCCTCTTGATGCCAAACGGTGATCCTTGGGATGGGTTTTTCTATCCAACCCTCACACTCATGATAGATTCTTGCATTATATACCCATTATAATAATGGAATGAAACTAGTCCTTGTCCTGCTGAATCTAGATTTATTCTTTTTTTGTAAACACTATACCTGGTTTATGACATAACCATCTGATCAGGATCCACACTGTTTTCCACTCTGATTGAAAGTGTAGTGCATAAAAATATTTAGCATGACAAGGGTTAATACCATAAATTTTGGCTCAACTCATGAGCAGATCAAGAGAATTCCATCAGGGGGGTCCTGACAACATTCGAGCCATGACATGTGATTTCCAACAATGTGGCATTTTGATAAGTGTAAACGAGCATGTGCAGCCTCCTTTTAAGCATAGAATCTCCAAAAGATGTTCGGTCAGTAGCTTAACACTCATAGAATATTCAAGCGGCAAGCAAGGGCTCTGATCAGACTGCGCATATGCACAGGCTGATCTGAGCCTTTGTGGGTCGCACATACCACATTGTTGGAAATCTCATGCACTGGCTCCATTTTTTCTTACTCATTGATGTATTTCACAGAGGGTCGTACGAACCTATCTCAAAAAACAATTTCATTTTAAACTAGGTCTCGTAGTTTGTTTTCTTTAACATCAAGATTATATACAACCTGGATAAAGTGTACATTATCTTGGATGAGATGATAGTGAATGGAGAGATAGCTGAAACAAGCCAAGACAGAATACTAGCACCATTAAGGCTGATGACACCTAAACAATGAAACCAGTTGCCCTAACAGGTATGTAGGCTTCAGAATGAGAAAATTGTCTTTGGAGGTTTGTGGCGAGATATGAAACAAATATGCCTGCTCAGCTCACTAGACTGGCTAGAATATTGAAATTTTGTACTATTGTATGAGAGCACTGTATAAAGGCATTTTCAATATATTAATGGATCCTCCCTGCCTCCTATCCAGTCCATTATATTCCCTTGCCCCCTCCCCCACCCTCCATAATCCTTGATCCACCTTGTCATAGATAGATAAATAGAAATGCTGCAAGATTGTTTCTTGTCCACCATCTTATTAATATGACTGATTGATAGATGTCTAACTAAATGTCTAACCACATCTGATTGGCTGAATTATGATTGGCACACCATTGAGAGGCAGCTTGTATTTCTAGCAACTAGCAGGACTGGTATACATATATGACAAAAACAAACTACCTTTTCAGGATAAAAATTTCAGTTGAAAACATTAATTATTCGTGGTTAGGTGAATTAACCGTCCCACCATGACCACAGCTGTTGACTTGGGACGCAAAGCAACAAAACAAACAAAATATTTGAGAGCACTGTATTATTACACTAAAGTTGTCTCATGATTGTATTTTGCCAATGCACTTATGAATGCTCCCTGCCTAAATAGAATATCTTCTGATATATACATAGGTACAAATAAATATTTCTTATATATTAAAAGCATTGGTAAGAAAGTCAGGATTTCCTGATTGAGCCCTTGCATACGATGCATGTACATATTTAAATTGGATATAACTATAAAATCAGCATATACTGATTGGTTTCTTTTGATAATTTGTGATTTTGAGCTTTTGATAAGGGATTTAAATAACTTTTTAGTTTTGGCTCCATTCATGATTCAAGAGCAGTTATTCCCGATTGAGAATTGCTAACTGTTCTCATCCTTGCAAAAATATTATTTTCTTATCCATCAGTTTTAACCTTTGTTTTGGATGCTTTATCCTTTGTATTCAGAAAACCCCTAAACGAGTACTTTTGCAAACAGTGAAGACCAAGATGAAATGCAGCATAATGCTGCATTTCATCAGGGTCCACATTTGTAAAGGTAAAAAAAAACTTCAGAAAAAATTATACAATATTTTTGGAAAATTATAATCTGACACCCCTAGATATGCACAATGGACTATCCCAAGTTTATTGTATCAAACCAGAAGGAAGAACCCGTAAGTGTACAAAGGATATGTACAATGAAGGTTCTATTGAGTACCCATAACATATGTTTTATTTGAGAAATATGAGAATTAATATCTCAAACTTTTATCTAGAGATCAGTTGATATAAACTATTATGTTGAGCCAGTATTGTAATTCTCTAGTGAATATCGCATCAATAACAATTACTCAAAAGTTGAGGAGCGCAGTGACTCAGTTGGTAGAGCATGAGACTGGGGATTTAGAGTTTGCTAGTTCAAGACTCACTGCCAGCAAAGCCATGTTGTGTCCTTGAGCAAGACATTTTATCCACTGCTTAATACTGGTTCAACCCAAGTAGACCCGCCCTAAAATGACTGAATTTTTTGACTGGGATGTAAAGCATCAAAATAAACAAAAGTCAATGATGATATGTGTAAGTTATTTATAGAATATGGGGCCAGCAAGTCTAAGATGAGCCTATGCTTCAGTGTAGACTTGCCAGAAAACTCACGCTCGCTATAAGGTTGGAAATGATGAAAGTTCAGACCAAACATTAGATCTCTTGTCCCTCTGGATATATTAACATTTTGGTAGTTTAACCTTTTGATGACTGAAAAGAGTTACTTTCGAAAACATGGCATTTCATCATGGTCTACCCTATTTACTATGGAGAAAACAATCTTCAGGGGTATAAATTCTTCATATTTTGGACATGTTAGAAATTCTAATCATTTTCCACTCATGGGACAAATATTCCACTTGTCCGCTCGTAATTAAGAGCGGACGTAATTACAAGTGAAATCTAGAAAGAAGGAGTTATTCTTGCCAAAGTGCTTTGGGAAGAATAACTCGAGGAAGTCATATATTACTTCCTTATGTTCTTTATTGCATACGCTTTTAAAGGACAGGTGCATGTGTTTACAGGACGAGTGGAAATTGTAAACAATATTGAAATACTATTGTCCCCTGCCACTTGATATGTACTATGAACCATCCAAAGTTCATTGTATCAAAGCAAATTGAAAAATTACAGGCCTTTAGATAAGAGTGTGTAACAAAAAACAATTTTCTTATTTCTCAACCAAAACATATGTTATGGGTACTCATTGAGAGGGTTCCTTTGAGCACCCAAAACATATGTTAAAACTGATGGGTAAGTAAATATTAACAAATTTACGCTCAAAAATTTTGTTTATCTAAACTTGTAGGTTAAATCAAAATTAATTCATTTACAATAAGTACCAAAATCTCATAAACTGGTTCATGTATTGCTTTCAGGCTCAACATGATCATTACTGGTTGGGTGTGATAATCTCTCACTGAAAATGGTTCTGTTGAAAGTCAAGGACAATGGGGTGATTTTGAAAAGGATGGGAGAATTTCGAATGGACAAGAAGTTCACAGATATAGAAATTTCTATTGGAGAACAGTGTTTTGATGCCCATAAATGTGTTTTAGGTGCCGGGAGTGACTATTTTAATGCCATGTTAACAGGGGCATTTACAGAATCCAAGATGAGTGTTATAGATTTGTCACAAGCAATAAATGATATAATATCATTTGAAGCTGTTCTAAACTTTCTGTACTTTGGAGAGATAAATATAGACAGTGATAATCTTGCTGAAGTGGTTAAACTTTCATCCTATCTATTAATTCCCCAACTTCAAGAAGTATGTACCCAATATATGTTGGAAACAGTTGACATAAACACTTCTTTGAAGTATTTGTTTTTGTCTGTGGATAGTTGTCTTCATGCAGTACAGAAGAAAATTGGTGCATTAGTGAAATCAAGATTTCATGATTACATTATATATAAGGAAGACACATTGAGTCTTTCAGGAAAGGAGTTGGTTTATTTGCTTGAAAATGGTTATTTAGAACACTGTACAGTTTCAAAACTTTTCTACTTTTTGGCTGACTGGATCACAATTGATATATCGGAGAATAGAATGTCATATGTAATAGAATTCTTGGACTATTTAAACCAACAGACAATTAAAGGTAATCTACCCAATGTGAAAGATTTTAACCCGTCAATTTGGACAGTTTTTGACAGGAAACTAGCTCATTTAGAAGGCCAACTTGGATCTGTGTTTGTTGAAAAATTCAAAACACTAATTGCAAGCCTTTTTAATGAAAGACATGTTAAAACTAAAACAAACTTAGCCATCAATTCACCAGAGATGTTTCCTGCTATTTCCTCTGAAAAGGTTCTTGTTTCTATATCACCAAGATCATGGCTTGTGGAATATGACAAGCTAGATCAGAGTGACGACAGAGAGCTAGATCAGTGTGAAGGCAGAAAGCAAGTACTAGATATCTTCCATGATGAGAAAGTGTTTGAGATTTGTATGTATATTCCTAGAACAGGTAAATGGCTGCACCTTCAATCACTTGAAGATTTAGGGATCATGAATGTGGATGAATTATGTTGGCAGAGTAGGTGCTTGGGGGACATGCTTTGTACAGCCTCCCCCACTGACATAACTATGTATAATCTGCATAACTTCACTCATAAAGATCTGGAGCCTTTTAGAAATATGGATTATTTCAGATTAACTGCTAATGAAAACATTTCCCAATATGATCATGAGTTTGTCTACTCTGGTGACAAGTTTGTATATATGATTTACAAAATCGACGTTCTTGATGTAAATAACGGTATGTACTTCAAGTGTTTTAAGCTGAATGAGGAGGAAACATGGGACTTTATGTTCAATACCCCAACAGTTATTGCCCCACAAAGACAGGGTTTTAGCACCTGCTGTATCAGTACAGTTATCAATAAGATGTTGATAACTATGTGGACACCTGACGTAGGAGGTTTTCATAAATTGAATCACAGTTTTGTTGTAGATCTTAATGCTGATGAGATGGTAGTCACTCAGATATATCCAACTGAAAGGCAAGAACTGACAGCAGCTCAATTACCCAAAGGTACTCGTGTATTTATAATTGAAGGAAAAGACAGCTTATTTGGAATAGTACATGATAAATCCTGTTCTTATGAAATAAAGATGAAGTGTTTATTTCAGTACAGGTTTCATTCAAATGAATTATTACCTTGTAAAGATAATGAGATAATCTTTGAAGATTATAGTGGGCAGGAGGAAGATAGTTCATATCCAAGTTGTTATTACTCTTATTCTGAAGATTCCCAATCCATATGGTTTTTCCATGGAAATAGAGACTTAACAAATAGAGTTAGTGAAGTGAAGGTGGATGGCAATGGAAAGTTGATTGTTCTTTATCACACGCCACCTCCTTTCACATGGGTAACACAGTTGGTTGCTGGATCAGTTAGCCTGGATGTCATAAACAATTTGAAACCAATCCAGAAATATTTGATGACAGACCTGGATTTGTAGGACATGCTAGGTTTTCAATAAAGCAGAAGTCCAGATAAACAAATATTTTGAGAATAAAGTTGTGAATAATTTCTAATCAATCAGTTTAAACAATTGTTTTGGGTGCTTAAATGAATTATCTCATTAAAATGGTTCATTTGAGCACCCACAGCATATGTTTTAGTTGAGAAATAAGAAAAATATTATGCAATTATTGACTTCAATGAGGTTGACATGAGGATTTATCTACCCGAAAAAGTGATAATTACCGAGGTGAATATCACTTTTAAGGGTAGGTAAATCCTCATGTCTACCGAAATTGAAGTCAATATGACTTTCAACTAAGAATGAAAATGTTCTACTTTCACTTTTGTTGTTGAAGTCATGTTCAACCTTCAACCTAAGGACTTTCTCACAAGTTTTATTAACTGTATTTTAATGTAGTATTTTGAATTTTGAAATGTTTGTTAATTCCCTGAATGTGAATGTAAAATTTAATTGTAAAACTTTTTTTTTTACATTTTATTTATTCAAACAAGGATAAATGAACCAACTAAGCGTAACAAAACAGTTGTTAAAATTCATGAAAGTCTTTAGTTTACCTGTTGGGATTTGAAACAGAAAACCATGTCAATTTCATGCAGCACATGCTATTTTTATACTCATTATGCTATTTTTAGCTCTCCAGAGGGGTGATTTTAGAAAAGTGTCAAAATATTAACTTCTTGAAACTAGTTTGAGCTGGTTTTCATGCAATATTAACTTGTAGGCCAGTTTAGACTGGTTTGCAGGTAGACATAGAGATTTATAAAGACAAATTGAACCAATCAGGAAACTGGATTCTCTCCAGTCATATAACAAACCTAATAAATGTATACTATAGAAACTGGACATGTTTCAATCACTGACAGTTGTACATTTCATCGAAATTTAATGTGTCACAATGCGGCTGATCATTGACCAATAACTGACCGTGGGTTTCATATATACGACAACAGAGGGCTTCATTGCCATTTAAGCCTGGTGTGCTGGAAAGGAATATATAAAACAATGACGATAAAACATTCTTTTCCGCTTCGCAGTTCGGGCTGCAACACATTAATTGTCACACTCGGGCTTGGCAAGCGATAATATATGGGAAAAGAATGTTTTATCCTGTTAATGAATAACTTTTGTACAAAAGTTAGATGTTTTATCCTGTTAATGAATAACTTTTGTACAAAAGTTAGATGTTTTATCCTGTTAATGAATAACTTTTGTACAAAAGTAAAGTTTGTCAATGGAATAGGTGTGGTAGTCTGGAATTGTCTTCCAACTAGTATGAAGCTGGCATCATCATTGGATACATATGTAAGGAAATGCACTGAATGGCTAAAAATGTGACATAGCACTACATGAATTTATAAGCCTCCATCGTCACATGGTCATTATTGTTTGTGCATTCTCTCTCTTTCTCTCTCTCTCTCTCTCTCTCTCTCTCTCTCTACGCATCATTGTGTTGTATATCTTGTTTTAACTTAAAATGAGCCAGTCATATCAGCCAGCCATGTGAACATGGTACTTATCATATTTTTTGAGTAGTGGCGAGGGACCAGGCGAGATTGTATTGTCACAGTCTCGTCTGGGCCTTCCATATTCGCTCACATATGATATACAACCTTACAATAGTATGAATCAAGACCTTAATATAAGGGCCGTTTAATGGCAGGGTATCTGATGAATGTTTTTGAAGAGGACAAACATACCATTTTCTTTGTCACGGCTCATCAATATTAATTTTAATTTCATAATGCTTCATGCCTACATGTTTTGAGTTTCTGTTCTATGTATTAATGTCTATACATTGTTTGTTAACTTGTTAAAGAAGGCCCCAAGGAAGCTTGGTACCTCCAATTGGGTTACCCTCGGTAAATAAAGAATACTTTTTTTACTCACTTTTATTCTTTGCCTGCTAGTGGAGGCTTCTGTCGTCTGCTGATAACCTTTGCAAACAGTTTGGGCCCAGATCAGGACAGACAGAACATTGGTCATTATCTGGATCCCAACTGTTTGACACTGATAGTGTTCACAATTTTTTTTTTTGAAAAAGTTAATTTTGATAAAATTCAGCAGCCAACAAAAAATCATGTAAGATTACCCAGCATACAAAGAGTTAAGCAGATCTTACAGGAGTGATCAATTCGTATGAAATAATTAAACAAGCCTTTGAAATGATCACAAGTGAGAGATTCTGTTTATCATATGACCTTTTAAATGTGATTTTATCCCCTTCAAAGTTTGTTTATTTCAATGAAAATTTGCATTGCTGTCACCGACTTTGTGATGACGTTACTTGTTTTGCTGAAAATGTTATGTAACTTGTGGTCATAGCATATCCACCGAATAACAGTAATGTCATATGATAGATATACTTACTAACCAGATCATATGTTTTTGGTATATGTGTAAAGTATCCTATATGTGTAAAATCCATCTTAAGATGTCACACTGGTAAATGTATACGTCGATTTGGTGGTATTTACGTGTATTGCCGGTACTTCATAGACCGGAAGTGGTAGGTATTGGTGTTAATACTATATAGAAAAACATGCCATATGCCTAAAGGACTATAGAATAAGATCATTTTTAAGTATCCGACATGCACATGGCGATTTATGTAAGCATTTAGGAATAGATTCGAGTACCGATCTGGATGATCTGTACTCGAATTTATTCCTAAATGCTTACATAAATCGCCATGCACATAATGAATACTTAAAAATTATCTAATTCTATAGTCCTTTAGGCATATGGCATGTTTTTCTATATAGTATTAACACCAATATCTACCACTTCTGGTCTATGAAGTACCGGCAATACGTGTAAATACCACCAAATCGACGTATACATTTACCAGTGTGAATGTGCATGTGCTGCTGCTATCCAGTGAATGGGTAGTGCAGCCTGGAATGGCCATTTTGCAAATGCTTTTGTTTGCAAAAACTTTGTGCTCAGCAGTTTAATAGTGTGTCGTAAATATTGAGTTTTGAGTGCCCAAAACAAAATAATTAATGTTTAAACCAATGGATAAGAAAATATTCACAATAATTTTATGCTAATTTTTGTGTGTATCTGGACCTATGGCGCAGGAATAATGTGAGATCAAAACATTTAAAAAGGGATAAAATGGCTCAGAAGTTGACCATTTGTACTCTCACAGAAACGTATCAAAGTTTTTCTATATGTCTAGAATGCAGATTAATGCCGTTCTGTACCTTTGTTGACAAATTAAAAAAGTCGCAACAACAGAAAATATGAAAATAAACAATCTGAAAATGCAGAAGACAAAATCTCCCCAGATTTTCGGAAGTTTTCGCCGTACTTTATAATTGAGGTACTGGGCATGGGCAAGGTATTTCATAACAAACTGTCATTCATGGGAGCTGGCTTCCTGATTTTATTTGTATTGCGATTTGCAAACAAATTGGCATTTAGGGCTGCAAAAACCATTGCATATCATTTCTACACCACAAATAACCAGATTGCATTCATAGATGCAAATGTGTGATAGTTATCAGCTTGAAACGATGTAAAAATCCGTAAAATACTACACAAAAAGGAATCGAGGCTCTCAACGGGAAATTGCAGTAGAGTGTACTATTCTATTTTGACACAGTGTATGTTGTACACACTAATGAATTATAGATAGAGTAATACAATTATAATTTTATAAAGTATCGAAGACTTTAGCGCTAACTATTTGTCTGATAAAATGTGTAGTAGCCTTTTGAACAGCGACGTTTACGCATTCTTCTTAACACAGGAAATGTTCCCTACAGGAGCCTTGCAATAATTTGCAGTTTGTATGGAAAGTGATTTTTGTCGCGTTGTCTTTTTAGTTGTGGCGTTAATACTCGCATATTTGCAAATAATCATTCTTCATGAATATGGCAATCTACATCCTACTTCGGTTTATATAATATAACAGCGTATAAATGTATATTTTGCCTCGGAAACCCAATGTTTACATATCGCCAGACGAGATATTCTCATAGGTTCAGAAAAGACCTGCAAAGGACCAGTGTCTATAAGGCCTGTTTCACGGCCACTATGAATTTCCTTTAAACTTTGTGTAATAAAAGTAGTATAACTTAGCTGTAAAGTGATGAAATGCTGGATCAATAGATGAAGTTTTCTGAGTTGTATATTCATTTGAAGTGGGTGGGGTAATTCCACCCCAAACAGGGTTATGCTACGAAAACGACTATATTTTTATAACCATATGTAGCTGGGAATCATCCATTTCAAGATTATTTATGGGATATCAGATATAAAAACTGACACTTATGATGTTTTAAAATATTTATAAATGATAAGTATATACTCACTTGAAAGTCATAACACAATTTTAGTATTTTTTTTTCTCCAACTTTGCAAAAAACCACAACATCTATTCATGCTTGAATGGATTCAATTGATGTTTATAGGTTACATAGTATATAAAATGGTTATTATAGAATTATGAAGAATTGTTTCCATGGTAATTATTTTAAGAGTTATCTGCCCACAAAACCAGGTATTTTTTTATTTTTTTTTCCAAATTTTAGGGTGGGATACATGCATTAGAGATTTTAGATACATCATTGCTCTTAGGTTACACAATGGTTGCTAATAGTGTCTAGAATAAAACAAAGGTTTCACATCGTTGATATGATCTGGAAGTCAAAGGTCAAGGCCACTAATACTAAAAACTTGTCTACGGCTCAAAACGTCAACACCTCTTTCATTTTTTGACTACACATATTCATATTTGCTACAATGATTGCATATCATGTGAAGATTACAATAAAAGTCTCAGATTATGGATATGACCTTAAAATCAAGGGTCAAAGTCAAAAATATTCTTAAAATCTGTCACACTGCTCATAATACAAACTCCTCTTTCGTGCATTGATGAGGTGTGTTTATATTTAGCACAATAATTGCATATAATGTGTTGATTAAAATGAAGGCTTAAGATAGCTGATATGACCTTTAGGTCAAAGGTCAAGGCCACACATACTTAAAACCTGTCAATTGCTCTAAATGCAAATATTTTGACCTTGACCTTTGAATAATATATCATGACAGCGACCTGAAACCATTGATGATATCTAAACATTAAGGCAATAAGTGTGCAAAATATATATTATCTTCATCGAAACTAGTAAAGGATACTCACTTAACAAGCCATAGAACCAGAATTTAAATATTTTTGAATATTTTTGAGTTTTAAATAGTTGACATTTGACTGGAACACAGAGAGTTTCTTGTCATCTACATACCTCAGACAAACACTGTTGCAAATATGAATATCCTCCATCGAAAAAGTAAGAGGAGTGGCACAAGAGGCCAAACAACCTGATAATATTTTTATATAGGTAATTTGAATCGATAGATTCTCTATCAAAGAATACAGAAGTTCATGTTGCGAGCCGTAGGACCGATTTTAAATACCTTGACATTTGATCCCACGGTCATATTGGTGCTCTGAAACCTTCATTTTAATGTACCCACCTTAAGAAATCTTTTCGGTATATATGGACATCCTCTAACAAAAATGATTAAAGGAACTCACGTCAACATTTGTAAGATATATTGACCTAGACCTTTTACTCCAAGGTCATAGCAGTAATCTGAAACTTTTATCTGTTCACCACACAATATGCGAGTGCAGTGCCCAGTGGTAGAATGCTTGAGTCGAGATAGAAGGGTTGCGGGTTTGAGTCTCATAGGTGGAACTGCATATTGTTCGTGAGCAAAGTAAAGAAGAAGGCAAAGGTAAGGAATTTATACAATTAAGTAACACACATGACCCAGGACACGGTATGGTATGGGAAGGTGACAAAAACAACACGAAAACATAACATGCAAGGGAGCCAAGAGGTCAGCCCTTCCCAACAGGTGACCACAAGGCTGCATGAAATAGACATGACAGGCAAGACACATTAAATCCTGCTAAGTGCCAGTTCAACCCAAGAAAGAGCCATCCTGATATGACTTGACTGGAAAAATATTGACTGGGATGATCAGGATCAAATCAAACAAACAATACACTATAGGAAATCATTCTGCCAAATATGAACACTCTCGCTCAAGAAATGACAGAAGAGCTGTATATAGTTTTTATGCAAGTGCGGCATTGGCGTTGACTTCAAGGTCCCATCAGCAATATGAAACCTTGGTTTTAAACTACGCTTCATAAGCAATCATTATGCTTAATATGAAAGCACTCCATCAATGCACGAATGTGGAGTTTGTGTTATGAGCCGTAAGACAGATTTTAAGAAATATTTAACTTTGACCCTTAACTTGAAGGCCATAAATATATTCTGAGACGTTTGTTGCAATCAACATATGATTTGCAAACATTGTGGTGAATATAAACACCCTAGATCAAAATAAATGAAGATGTTTGAATTTCGATCAATTTTACAGGTTTTAAGTACCTTGACCTATGACCACAAGGTCATATCAGCTATCTGAAAGCTTCGTTTAGTCTACAAATCATACGTACTTGTTGTGCTATGTAGGAACACATCCCATGAATACGCCAAAGAGGAGTTTGCACCCTTACTTACTTGGATTATTAGCAGTGTGACAGTTTTTAATAATGTTTGACTATTACCCTTGATTTCAAGATCATATCCATATTCTGAGACGTTTGTTGTAATCTACACATGATGTATAATCATTGTGGCAAATATGTTCACACTAGGTCAAAATATGAAAGAGGAATTCGCGTTTGAGCCATAGACAAGTTCTAAGTATGTGTGACCTTGACCTTTGACCACAAGGTCATATCAGCTATCTGAAACCTTTGTTTCAATCTGCACATCAGACGCAATTGTTGTGTTAAATAGGAACACATCCCATGAATACACCAAAGAGGAGTTTGCACTATGAGCAATGTGACAATTTTTAAGAATATTTGACTTTGACCCTGGATTTCAAGGTCGAATCAATATTCTGAGACTTTTGTTGTAATCTACACATGATAGGAAAGTATTTGTGCGAATATGTTCACACTAGGTCAAAAAATGAAAGAGGTATTCACGTTTTAAGCCATGGACAAGTTCTAAGTGTTAGTGACCTTGACCTTTGACCACAAGGTCATATCAGCTATCTGAAACCTTTGTTTTATTCTACACACAATGACCAATCATTGTTTACTTCAGAAGCAATTGTGTATCTAAAATCTCTAATGCATGTATACCCACTCTAAAGAAAATAAAGAAAAAAAAATAAAATCCCTGGTTTTGCGGGCAGATAACTCTTAATGTAATCACCATGGAAACAATTCTTCATAATTCTATAATTACCATCTTATATACCATGTAACCTCTAAACATCAATTGAATTCATTCAAGCATGAATAGATGTTGTGGTTTTTCGCAAAGTTGGAGAAGAAAAAATACAAAAATTTTGGTATGACTTTCAAGTGAGTATATACTTATCATTTATAAATATTTTTATATATTATAAGTGTCACTTTTTATATCTGATATCCCATTAATAATCTTGAAATGGCTGATTCCAAGCTACATATGGTTATAAAAATATAGTCGTTTTCTTTACATAACCCAGTTTGGGGTGGAATTACCCCACCCACTTCAAATGAATATACAACTCAGAAAACTTCATCTATTGATCCAACATTTCATCATTTTACAGCTAAGACATACTTCTTTTATTACACAAAGTTTAAAGGAAATTCATAGTGGCCGTGAAACAGGCCTTATAGACACTGGTCCTTTATCTGGAATCTTTAGTCCAGATACGACTTTTAGCATCACCTACCTTTCTTCGTGCTTTCCCATGCTTACACTACATTTTGATCCATTAAAGATTCCTTCCATTGTGTGATATAATCACTAGCGAATATTATTTGTGTGAGGTGCTTTTTTACAGACCATGTGTTGTCTTTCTAGCACATGGTTCCGCGGAACAATATGCAGGTGCGAAAATACTGACCTCTGGGTCAGACGCATATTATTAGTTTTCCATAGAATATCTGTTGAATTTTGTCGGGTCACTCGAAAAAAAGAATGGTACTATTAAAACTGATAGAATTCATTCCAACGCATATTTTCAATGTACTTTGTACCTAGATAACCTTGATTTGATGAATTAATTGTTCTAAAACAGTGAATTTATTTTTGGTAAGAAAAATATCGATTTTTAGCCATTTTATCCCTTTAAAAGCAGACATCATTTTGTTTAGAGAGACCAAATGTAGGTTAATTGGCTATTTATAATGTTATACCAGCAATTTTTTGGTAAAGTTTCAGTTGAAATCGAGTAAAATCTTATAGACGCCTCTTTATTAACTGATCAATAAAACTGCTTGATAAAGGGTTCTGATTTGACCAAAGTGCATAGAAATCATGAGAATTCAGTGGTATTATTACTTTATGCTATTATCTGAGTTAATTCTTATGTTTGCATTTGTATATTAACCATTCTGTTGCCGAGAATATTGAAACAGGAGTTTTAGGGCAGATTTATTACTTTGTTTTATACAAGATTTT
Organism: Loripinus fragilis; assembly: GCA_964019695.1. Classification (NCBI taxonomy): domain Eukaryota; kingdom Metazoa; phylum Mollusca; class Bivalvia; order Lucinida; family Lucinidae; genus Loripinus; species Loripinus fragilis. The sequence continues at coordinate 8,126,420 of OZ026514.1, read as the reverse complement.
TTAAACTCTTCATGAATATTCATGCTAAGCTCCACCCACTATGGATATTTATATAAATAAACGCTCACGTTTGTACATAGAACAAAGAAATTGCTTGTCAGATCCACTGGAGTAGGATCTTATCTAATCATATTTCCATAAGCAAACAGAGAATTAAATTTAATGCTTTATTTATTTTACAAGGTTTCAAAACAGCCCAGGGGCTACTAGTTGGTCTCCTTCGACAGAGTAGACCCTGATTATGCAGCTCTTGTAAGCAGCTCATATAAGAGCTGCCTGATCTGGGTCCGCTCTGTTTTGCAAAAGTTTTAAAAGGTGTCTCTATGTGGTAAAGGATAATTTAGAACATAATTAAACTTTTGCATTTGAATTGTTACACAGATTTACGAGGCATAAAAAATACAAACAAACAAAAAAGTTATGCTTTCTAAAAGCACAGAATGACTGGAACATGTTGACCTAATATATATATATATATATATATATAATGGTTGAGAACATTATTGTTTGTAATTAAGGATCTTACTTGAATGCTTGTGTTTTATTGAATTTATGAATTTTTGCATGTTGAGTAATTTTTCTTGCCTTTGTTGTCATCTGTTGACTTTTTCAAAATTAAACTTATTTTCAAAACTTTAGTTCAGGAACACTATCATATTGTCATGTGGTTTGGATCCAAACCGGTCCAAACTGTTTGCAAAGGTTATCAGTAGATGTCAAAAGTTGCCACTACCAGGAAAGAGTTTAAAAAGTTGGGGAAAAGAGATACTGTAAATTCAGAAATTTCGCGAGGGTTTTATTTTTGCGAAACTTCCCATGATATTATGTGAAAATAAAATCTTCATGAAATTACTCTGTCATTTACTGATGAAGGTAAATCATGTCATAGTCGCGAATTTTTACGTCGCAGATATGTTTTTTAACGCTATTCGCGAAAATAAAATTCTCGCGAAAATTTCTGAATTTTACAGTAAAATGTGAGGCATGCTGAGGATTTTACCACTTTCACAACAAATTTAACAAATTCAAAAATGCTGGAGCACAAATATTAGGTTCTATTTATCTTATGGTGCTAAACTTACCTTGAAATCTGGTTTGTTTTTTTTCACATGAAACCTCAAGATTTTTTCATTATGTACGCAACATTGTTATGGATGTCATTTATGGTTTATTGATTTTGATACATGGCATTATATTACTCCCAGATGCAAGGTCATGTGATAATTAGAGATTATCTCATGGCATTTTGGTTATCGCCCGAAGTATCAACCCGAGACCCCATTATAAGCCCGAGAGCTTTAGCTCGAGGGCTGATAATGGTCGAGGTTTGATACTGAGGGCGATAACCAAAACCCCATGTTATAATCTGTTTATCACATATTTCATTTCACTATTTCAACGCGTTTGGCGTGAAAAAATGTAAGTAAAACAGAGGAATGACGTAATTTTTCGTAATGTCACGCCACTTGTTTACATCTGACGTCATCAAATGATCAACGTTACGTGCCGGGCATGATAATCTCTCTCCGTTCAAAATACATGACTTCCGGTTATCATCACAGCAGGCTGATAACCAGTTTGCGGGAAAGAGCTTATCGCATATGCAGACGTATTATTTAAATAGTATTATTTATTTAAATACGGTAAATGTTCTAAAATTTCGAACACTCTAAAATTACGAACACCTAAAATTATCGCCGAAAATAATTTTTAAAACATCCTAAAAAATCGAACACTGACCTTTTTCGGAAAAGTGAATTTCTAAAATTACGAACACACGTTATTTTCGGCAGAAAATCGATGTCTGTTTATCTGTTTGTCACATCTGTGTTCGGTATACTTCTACCGTACGGCACGTGAGCGGTAGCGACATTTGGAAGGTTCCATTCTACTTAGATGGGTAATCTGGCATGTGACGTTCTATTTCGCAAGAGCGCGACGTTATACATTATTCAAGGTCACCAGCATTGACGAACTCGATGCACGGACAAGTCGAAACTGCTCTGACTAACCCTGTTGAGTATATGTATCCACACAAATGGCTGAGATCATTATTTATTACTGACCAAACATTGACCTTCAGACCGCGATTCAGCTAATTGTATGTGAATTATGCACATTGACACACGCGGAAGCAATTCTCAATAGTGTGCTGTGACACGTACTCGTTTTTTTCAAAATACCAGCCTCGAAGAGAGAGAGAGAGTTGCGGAAAATGAGACGATCACTTAGGAGAGAGAGGATGAAAAAAGTTGATGTATAGTGATTGCCGTGGACGTTTGCAACACAATGGGTCATTCGGTTTTGTGCAAAATGCAGAGAAAATCGTACAAGTCGCTTGTTATTTTTCTCACCGAGACATCCAATGCGGGAAATAAAGCCACCGTATATTTAATATTTACCAACATGCCTGCAAGAACTCGCACGTGGTCATCATCTCATTTTTATTCACGGTACATTACCCTTACCTTAAGGCTGAAAAATGTGTGATTCTCAGGTTTTTTGTTTGTTTGTTTTCTTTACGTCCCATGTCAACAGCTATGGTCATTGCGGGACGGTCAGTTCACTTAACCACACTTTTTCCTGGGCAGGCTTGAGCAAGCGGTTAACCAGTAATTTGTGCACATACTTTCGCTTGTAACTGACAACAACCCTTCTTGAATAAATCAGCGGAAGGAGGAGAATGACTGTAGAAATTATTTCATGATCAATCTCCACAAAAGTATGGTACTGGGCCAGGATCGAACTCGCAACCCCTGGATCTGCAGTCAGACACGCATCTGTAGCCAGACACGTTACCGACTGCGCTACGCGGCCCAACGTGATTCTCAGGTGATCCGACTGACGCCCCCTACCCTCCCATCCCTTTTAAGAATTTTAAAGGATTTCCCAGTTCGGCAATATGCCCAAGCCGCGTGCGACACGGAGGGCACTTCTATCATTCTATGCGTGTGCTCTTTTCTTGAACACAGCTCGGACCTGAGCATGAAATCGACTTGCCCGGAGCCCCAGACCCAGGGCTGGTACTTATGACAGACGTGATCAGCGAAGGCTCAGGAGAGCACGTGTGTTTGCACAATCTCGCCAGGGTCTCGCTCACTTACAAAGTTTAAAGTGGATGAAGACTCTAGCCAAATAAAAATTCTAGACATCTACGTACGTTGTTGTCTTTAAAAACTTGTCGGAGGTTTTCTAAGTACATGTTATAATGGCTATTCCTATCAATCAAAAGCATCAAATTCCTCAAAATTGAACATTTTAACAATTTGTTGAGCCGACCGCGGTGTGTCTGTTTGTCCTCATGAAACTGCACATGGAAGGTCCTACTAGTGTATTACCAGTATAATGTACGTACAGACGCACATACATGTACCAAGAAATTAATTGATTGTAGCACCATTCTGCATCTTTATGATTTTAATATTTACATATTTAATTTCATCAAATAAGCCAGTTCATGAGATTATGGTACCTATCGCATATGCGAGCAGCGAAGGCTCAGACGAGCCTGCGCATCCGCGGAAAATCGCCAGCGCCTTAACTGCCCACATACACATAGAAGGAATGTAAAAGAAGGTGTATGCCTTAATTTTCGGTAATATAGCCCCACTAAGTGACTGTGAATTAAAAAACAACAACAGTAAAATGCCCTTTGAGATGTTTGCGACATCTCTGAATTCGCTTTATGTAGATGTATGTACCCCGACTTTGTTACATGAGAAGATCAGCCTGCGCACCGCACAGTCTTATCAGCACCTTTGTTTCTAGAACAAAACATTAAACATTTTGTCGGGCCAGATCTGGGTCCAAACTGTCTGCTAAATTAGTTTATCACAGCCTCTTTTTTTTTTTTGGGGGGGGGGGGGTGCCTCCCAGGCCCCACCCTGGATCTGGCACTGCTAATAGTATCAGCCGCAGACAAAGGGACAGGGTAATGGTTCACGGACATGTTTGAGATCAAAGAAGCCGACTATCAGACCACATGTTGTTGTTGTTTTAAGACTCGGGTATCACGCGGATGCTTTGGCGCACAAAAGCGGACTTAGCACACAAAACATAATTGCCTAGCTGTGTCTCCTTTTCATGGGTTTGCATGAAAAAAAAAATCAATGAACTCGAGCATGAAACGGCGCACTGCATGCATGAAAAACTAGATTTGTGGTACTTGTCTGAATTTTTCCATTTCTTTGAGATATGAATGTACCCAGAGTATCGTACGCATCGGCTCGAAGCCAATACATTGTATATCATAAATTGAGCCGCGACATGTGATCTCCAACGATGTGGCTTTTCAATTTGAAGAGTGTAGACTCAGACGAGCCTGTGCAGCCTCCTTTTAAGCTTACAAACTCCAAAATTTGTTCGGTCAATAGCTTAACACTCATAGAATATTCAAGCGACTAGCAAAGGCTCTGATCAGACTGTGCATATGCGCAGGCTGATCTAAGGCTTTGCTGGTCCCACATACCACATTGTTGGAAATCTCATGTCACGGCTCAAATTTATTATATTCTCTCGAGGCATCGGACGCAAAGTAGGAAGTTAGCTTACATGATTAATTCTTGGTATGCCTGTTTGCTCCTGATTTGGTTTGGCAAGACGTCGGATATGTTCTGGATCCAAACTATTTGCAAACTTTGAAAGCAGGTGGGAGAGAGAGAGAGCGAGAGAGAGAGAGACTAGCGCTTGCATACGAATCTCTTGTAATCTCGAAAAATACCATTTTCCGGTGCAGAAAATGATACTTGGAAATGCTTCTCGTGCGCATCGGCTTTTGCACGACAAAGTCGGATATTCGACAGGTATTGATGCTTTGCATGCTTTCTATCGCATGCACAAATGTTTAAATTGACGAAACATTCTTTCCTGAATTCCATTCGGATCTGATCTGGACCCGAACTCTGACAACGTTTTTTTCTTTCTCCTTTTTAAGGGAGAGAGGATCCAAATATCATTAAAAGCGGGCCATCATCGGCCCGCCAGCGTAACGAATTTAAAAGGCGTTTCGCTGGCGTGCCGATGATGGCCCAACGTTGAATGCTGGCTTGGTAGTCTTGAGAGTTTCAAGGGATCCGGTCCAGTATTGCTAAGAAATTCTATATTTTTTTTATTTTTCAGGGGGTATCCGGACCCCTGTCCCCCCTCTGGATCCGCGCTTGGGACCGGACCATCTATACACTTATTGAGATACACTGAAAACCCATTATATCGTGCGTATCGGCTTTTGTACGACACTTTGCGTACTTTCTATCGCATGCACACATTTTTAAATTGACGAAACATTCTTTCCTGAATTCCATTCATGTCTGATCTGGATTCAAACCGTTTTTGCAAATGTAAAAAGAGAGAAAGAGAGAGAGACTGGTACATGCACATCCTTTCGGGAATATCAAAGTGCATCGACAAATCGACAAGTAGAGAGAGAGAGATGGAGAGAAAGGTGGTCGTTTTGAATTTCGTCATTTTTTAACTCGTCTACGTATTTCAAAGTTGCAAAAAATTCTGATCGACGAGATGTCCTTGAGTGACTGTATTACATTATAAACGGCATTGCGCAGATGGAGAGCAAGCGAAAGCGTTTTGGTTTTCTGAAGGAAGAATGAAAGTGTAGCGATTCATCGGTAGTCTGAGGTTAAATAAGGGGACTTTTACGACTTGTAAGTAAATTGAGTGACATAACATGCACGTGCCTGGCTCTCGATTTGGCAATTACCTCACGCACTGGACATTTTACTGACTCAGTCCGCAAGAATTTAGCGGCGGTTGAAAAGAAGCGAGTAGATAGCGCAGAATCATATCGCCGTGTTTTCAACACGTTTCTACCTCATTTTTACATGCATATATACCGTTTTTGCTCATAATAAAGACCACATTCTAAAATTACAAACACTGGCACTTTTTCTGAAACGTAATTTCTAAAATTACGAACAGCGGAAAAAATAATTATTTTTTTAGTGTTCGAAATTTTAGAACATTTACCGTAGTATTATTTTTGGTTTTGTTGTTTTTCTGTTTCATTTCTTCGTATCATTTTTTTTTTATTAACTTGTCAGCTGCTAATCGTGACAAAATGTTGCAAAATGTTGCCTGCTGGATTACTTACAATACCTCTCTGTAGCAAGATCATATTTGAGAAAAAAAAAAATTCATTGGGGCCTTAGTATTTTTATGCTATTTTTGGTGTTCTGAAAAATGCCGCTTGCATATCATCTCTGCTGCATTTATTCAAAAGCACTCCAGACTACCTTACCATGTGAAAAATTATATGAAGAACCGTGGTCAGACTGTCTGATCTGGGTTAATATTGTTTACATAAGAAGCTACAGAAGAAGAGAAAGCAGACATTTAACATTTGCCTTGAGTGGCTGGAATAAGAGTTAACCCTTTACTCCATAATAACACATTTTGACCCCGTTGAAATACAATGTATTTGAAAATATTTTGGAAAATGGAGCATTTGCTCATTTGAGTAAATGCTCCATTTTCCACGATATTTTCAAATACTAAATTTTTTTTTAGCTCACCTGAGCCAATGGCTCATGGTGAGCAATTGCGATCGTTGGATGTCCGTTGTGCGTTGTCCATTGTCAACAATTGCTTCAAAGGACATCTCCTCCTAAACTACTGGCTGGATTTACCAAACTTTGCAGGAATAATCCTTACATGGCCTTCTTTAATAATTGTTCAAATGGTTATGGTCCCATGCATATCTAGGTCACACAGGCTAAAAATAGATTTTCGAGATGAAAGCTTTAAAATCTTCTTGTCTGAAAGCACAAGGCCTAAAGCCTTGATATTTGGTATGTAGCATCATATAGTGGGCCTCTACCAAGTGTGTTCAAATAATGCCCCTGGGGCCCAAAATGGGCCCGCCCATAGGCTTTTATAGGGAGAAACATGAACAAATCTTGTCTGAAACCACAAGGCTTAGAACCTTGATATTCGGTATGAAGCATCACCCAGTGAACCTCTACCAAGTCTCTACAAATTATATCCCTGGGACCAAAAATGGCCCTTTCCCGGGGTCACATGTTTTACATAGAACATGAAAAATCTTCTTGTCTGAAAGCACAAGGCCTAGAGCCTTGATATTTGGTTTGTAGCATCACCTAGTAGACCTCTACCAAGTTTGTTCAAATTATGCCCCTGGGGCCAAAACCTTCATGTATATGTAAGCTTTAAACAAAATTCAGGTGATCCATTTAGGGCCACTTGGCCCCCTTGTTTTCAATGTTATCTAAAAATAGAATTAATAAGGGTAGACCATACAAAGAAAATCTGTTTGAATCTGACATCTATGTTGTTGGTCCGTGCCTCGCTGGATCTGAAAAATTAAAAAAGACTGATCATAGGTCCAGTTAACTCTTTGCCTACTGGGTAATTTTGCACGTTTTTTTGTTGTCTGCTGATTTTTGCAAAATCAACTTTTTAAAAAGATTCTTTCAGGAATAGTTAGAATCTAGATCAGGCCCAACATTATGTCTGGCCTGATCTGGGTCCAAACTGTTTGCAAAGACTATCAGCAGACGACCTTTAAGCAAAAATTTTGAATGTAAAATTATGCTTTTTTTTGGAAAATTTCTCTTTTTATCAGTTTAAACATGGGTTTTGGGTCTTATTGATAAAGGTTCTTTTTGAGGACCCACAAAAAATGTTTTTGATTAAGAAAGAAGAAAATTAATTTTCTTTTATACACTTTTGGCCCCAAGGTTACAAAACTTTTTCCATGTTCAACTCAAATGAGCATGTTTATCCTGCTCATAAATGTGAAAATGCCAACAATTGTTGAAATTGTAACATTTATTAGCATGATAGCTACAACATCTGAGAGACTTAAAGCAATACACTTCTTCATTTGATGGTATTTTAGTTCTTATGAGCAGTTGAAATTTCGTGCTCAGTTGAGTTGAGCATGAAAAAAGTATTATAACCTCGGGGGCCAAGACTTGTGTTGAATTTCATAGAGAATCTGGCATGAGTGCTCATGTGTTATTGAATATATTAAATAGTTCACAGAAAAGAGATAAAATCTGAGGTTCAGCCATTTTCACAAGGTAATAAATTCATTAATACAGGAGCACAAATTTTAGGTTCTTTTTATCATGTGATGCTAAATTGACATTTTTGGTGTGTAAATGTCAAGATTTTGAAGTTGTATGTGCATCACTACATAATATTTAGCACACTAGTCTGTATTATTGATTTTAATAAATGTTTTTATTACACTCCTAGACTCAACGTCATATGACAAAAAGGTGTTCAGTCATCATCCTTCAACTCATTACATGTTGGGTAAATTTGTTTTTTGTTTCCTGACGATTTGAGCAGGTGCAAAAGTTGCAGCGAAGAGCCTATGACAGCCTATTTTTAAATTTCGAAAATTATTTTTTTGTTCGGAAAACACCAGGTTTTACTGATCGACAGAACAAATCGACCTTTGGTCAACATAACCTATTCTTGGCATACGTTTTGTCAACAAAACTATTCCTGGCATATGTTTAGCTATTAATCACTGTGCTGGCCACTTGATATGGTTCACCAAAACCTATTCCTGGCATACGTTTTGTCAACAAAGCCTATTTCTGGCATACAATTTGTTCAGTGACTATATTGTCCACTTCTTAGGTTCAACATAACCTATTCCTGGCATACGTTTTGTCAATCAGTAAAACCTGGTGTTTTTCAAACAAAAAAAATATTTTACGCGTTCTACATGTTTTTTTGTTGTCTGCTTATTCTTTTTCAAGATCAACTTTTTTGAAAAATTCTTTCAGGATACCATCAGTGTCAAACAATTTTGTCAAGCTGATCTGGATCCAAACTGTTTGCCAAGGTTATCAGCAGATGACAGTAGTAGGCAAAGAGTTAAACTTGCAATGGTTACATTCCATTGAGTTTAGATTCTAGTATTTAGTTTAACCCATTTAAGCCATATGGACTCACCCTATTTTTATGAATTAGATGAGTCCATTTTTAATCTCAGGGTTGTTGGTTGGTGTTTGTCATTTTCAATAAAATCATAATAGATCATTCTGTCAGCAAACAGTGGGGACCCTGATCAGACGCACATTCTGCAAGATCTGATCTTGGTCTGCACTGTTTACCTTTGTCCCATAAAAAGGAGGCCATGCTTACATGGGTTAAATCTTGATCTACTTCCACAGGGTTTGCACAGGCTTGAAAATTACTTGAATATAGAGGACTGTCTTGAAAAGTCCTTGGTAATTAACTTTACCTTGAAAAGTACATATTTGTACTTGAAAAACACTCCAAGGCCTTGAAAAATCCTTGAATTTTACTATTTACAGGAGGATTCAACAGTGTTTTTGGAGACCTAAATCAGTATAAAATTGTGGTGCCTTTATTTGGTGCAGCAGGTGCAGTACCAAATAAAGGCACCATAATTTTATACTTATTTTCTAAAACTAATATCTTTAGTCATGGACTTTAGCATTTTGGAAATAGAATTGTAACCTGTAAATCAGTATTTTTCTTAAGTTTTCAGTCCTTGAAACAGTAGGAAAGTCTTTAAGAAGTCCTTGAAAAGTCCTTGAATTTTATACAAACTTGCCTGTATGAACCTTGTTCCATACTTTGTTTATATATGATCTGTAAATGATCTAATGAGTCAGTGCTAATATGCTGCTGGTATGGACCTTATCTGGTTGCCTATGCTGTGACTCAAATTAATAAGTGTACTGTCCCCACAAGTTTTTCAAAATTACAGTGCAGATCCAGATCAGCTGGCTTCAAGATCGGCACCTTTGTTGAGAGTACATTACTTAAATTATTACAATATATGTGGTCAATTAGTGTTTCTGAATGATCTGTAATTCTAGTTGGAGACATAACAATTTGTTCAAGGCCAAATGATTCCATATATTCAAGCCAAGTTTTCTTTGTATTGACCTGCAGTAAGTCGCGATTAAAGTCTCCCATTCAGTTGTGACTGGTAAGAAAAGAGTTTAGCGAGTCCAACTACTTGTTGACATGCCCTACCTCAAATGATACTTTGGTCGATCTTACCTGGCGAATAATTTAAAGCACTTTTATCTAGAGGTGCGATATCTATAATTGTTTATGTATATAAAGTGAGCCTGTGTGTATGTAGGTTTGAAAGTGCTCCATGCTGCTTGTATTATTTTGTATACATGTAAATCATCTTTGTACTCTATACTTGTATTCTTTTTTGGCAGTAGTTTATAGAGGGCCTCATGGAAGATTAGCTTTTTTTTTGCTAAATGTGTTACCCTCTGAAAATAAAGACTATTATTATTATTATTATTATTATTATTATTATTATTATTATTACTGTTTTTCACCATATTGATTATGAAATTGCACCTCCAGATTAATTGAAAACTAGATGTTGATAAACAACACAAAAAGTACCAAGTTTGTGCTTATAGGAGCATGTGCAATTATTAGGTTGAAAAGGTATTTGAGCGGGTGTCCAGCAAGAAGTACAAGTTGGCATGTGCGCCCATGGAAGACTCTTGTCAGACTGTGCATCTGCACCATCTGACCAGAGTCGTCAGTGGGCTCTCTATGGGTTGCCAAGGGTCCAACCTTTCTTCAGGTGGAAAACTAAAAACTCTTACCAGACTGCGCAGATGTGCTGGCAAGTTTCAATTTGTTGCATGAACATGCCATCTTTTACCTTATGCTGGAGACCGGCTTATGTCATGTGACTGCTGATATACCTTCACATATAGCTGCCTTGACATCTTCTCGTACAGTTTTCAAAGAGTCGAAGTTTGGCTTCATTATGGCATATGTGCTGTCAGATGCAATTTGGTCAAGTTCTGCTTTGTTTACATTGGTACCAACCCCAATGACCAGAATTTCAGCGTTTTGCTGTTTCAGTAAGTCTGCCTGTAGTACTGTCCTGTTGAAATCGGAAGGCGACTCATCTGTGACTAGAATCACATAGTTTTTGGCCTCTCTTCGATCGCCATTTTTCGGTATGAACAAGGTTTCTCTAACATACTGCAGGGCCTTGTCTATGTTGCTGGCTCCTGTTGAATTTGAATAAGGTATTAATTAACTCTTTCCTTCATGAATATTCATGCTAGACTCCGCCCACTATGAATAATTATATAAACAAACCTTCATGTTGGTACATAGAACAAAGAAATTACTTAACAGATCCACTAGGATCAGATAAATCATTTTTACATTAGCATACTGAGTAGACCCCGATCAGACAGCTCGTACAAGAGCTGCCTGATCTGGGTCTGCTCTATTTGCAAAAACATTAAAAAGTGCCATCTATCAACAGAACTGATAGAAATCATTTTATTTCTTTTCTTTATATATAGTTTGAATACAATAGAACTGCAAGTCATACAGTAAAACCTGTCTAAAATGGCCACTCTCAAAAAAAAATGATTTTAAAGACCAATTATCGCTTAATGCGTGTCAAAAGTATTGCAAAATGCTCTAAGGGAGCATTCTGCAATACTTTCAACCTTCAATAAGCTACCATTTGTCATTAAGATCTTTGATTTGTCTATTTTTGAGTGGCCGCTTAAGACAGGTTTTACTGTAGTTTATATATACTGAACAAAAGTGAAAAGCTACGCTACAATTATATATATTTTATGAGAAAGTATTGGACAAAAAGTATTTACTAAATCATAATAATGTTTCCCAGATATCCAGCAAACGATTCGTCGAATCTCCACCAAATTGTCTCATTTGATGTCTGAGTTATGCTCCTTTAAGTGTTTAAAGCTTTATTCACTGAATTTTGCTAATGCGCATGTGCAAATTAAAACTGTTATGCTTATCAAAATTGGTCATAATTGTGTTGCATAAAAACACAAGAAAACTGCTTAATCACTTGAAACAAGCTCAGAAATCAATTTGGAATTCAGCAATTTGTAAAAAATTGAAAATTGTCTCCATTTGACAAAAACAAATAGGGAATATTACATGTTTGGTAATCTTTGATTTATCACAATTTTCGATAATTTTCTTTTGCCAAATCGGGAAGACCTCTGAGCACATTCTTTCTACCATTTCTCGACTAGTAATGTCCTCATACTAAGATGCAACAACACATTGATTTTCCTATGGAGATTTCAGTGTTAAATTTCAAACTTGGCAATTTGATGGAAAACCCGCTTTTTTTTAGATATTCTTTTCTAAGCGATCAAAACACAGTTGAATTAAGTCCTTCACATTTCTGGTTGTCACATGTCTAGACCACCATTTCGTGTAGTCGGATAGCGTAGGTAGTGGATTTCTGAAGGCCTAAACTGTGTGAGATTTCTGTTCAAATTTGCAGCCTGAAAAATTAGACCCCTGTCACATTTAAATGGCTTATATGTGTTTCCTCGTGACAACATCCGTAAAACTTTTACTGTTATGCATTACTCAGTATTTGAACCTTAAGATACACTTTCAATTAAGTTCTTGGTTTGCATAATTTTGTATATAGATGGCAACAATTCAGGAGTAGCGTTTTCACTTTTGTTCAGTATATCAAAATGACCATTAATGGTCAGTTTTCTCAATAGGTTCAAATATCTTGATGCATAATGACTTAAAGCCCAAAACTGTTTCAGATATATCAACTTTTCAATTTATTTCCAATATGAAAAAGTGCATGAGGATTCAAATATTTTCTTGCAGTAGAGTAGGCCAATGTCAATCTATGATTTTTGAACAAACTTTGTGGGACATACATGTAGTCTCAACCGAGCCTTGCAGCTTCCACTCACAAAAGTTTGGAAATAGGGTTTGCCACCTTTCTTACCTTAATTGAATGAGCCAATGATTAACCCTTATTCTGCCAATAATTTTGTCCTGAAAATGTAGCCTGCTTTTTACGCCTGCTGCATCTATTCAAATGCACCTCAAACTACTTTCATCATGGATGCGAACAATATGTCCCAGATCAGACTGCTCCCTCAGGGGAAGCCAATGGCATAGCCAGAATGCTGAAAAAGTTACGCACATCAAAGTGAGACTACTGGATTAAGCAATGAACCTCTATAATTTCGTCCCTTTACAAAATGGGAACTTCTCTTTAAGGAAAGAATTTGCTCCCAGAGGGAGCGAATTCTTTCCTTTATGAGAAGTACCTTATAGTATGGAAAATACTTTTATCACATTAAGTGACCTCCCTTGAATGTAACTTTTTATTACGCACTTGTGTAGCCTGCGTAATGGGTGCTACGACAATGGGAGCAGTTTGTTCTAGGTCAATGTATTCTGCAATATAGGCTACCTAAGAACCTAAGCAGATGAAAGAGCAGATGACAAAAGTTGTGACTGGTAAGAAAAGAGTTTAGCGAGTCCAACTACTGGTTGACATGCCCTACCTCAAATGATACTTGTTGATCTTACCTGGCAAGTAACGAGCCCGCTGGATCCCTGCCAGCACTTGAATCTTCAAGTGCCACAGATTTAAATAAAACTGAGCGTGTGCAGTATCCGAGAATGTAACAAGAGCAATTTGAACGTTGTCTGGTCCGATCTGAAAGTCGTTGACTAGCCTTGCGACAGCATCAAGTTGTTTTTGATATCCGAGTGCCCCCTCACTTGATGACGCACCTAGTACTAAGACGATGTCAGCCAATGAGAGAAAACCACATGCTGAAATAAAACACTGACAAATGTTTTCAGTGGTAGAATGCTGGGGCCGCTGGTTCGAGCCTCATCGGAGTCACTGCATTGTGTCCTTGAGCAAGACCCATTAATCCTAGCTTAGAATCGGTTAAACCCAGGAAGACCCGTTCCTTTATAACTGAAAGATTGTTGATGGGACGTTAAGAATCAATTAAACTGACAAATGTTTGCATTGTAAGTTTCTGATTAGCTTCTTCATCAGAATGATGTACATCTGACACTGGCATGCCAATGTAACCCATAGCCCGCCAGTGAGGAGTTTTGTCATCTGCTCCTATTGCCTGCTTATCAAATTCTCTACATGTGACAATGACATAACACTTCGCCTACTAGTGGCACCCGCTGATAACTTTTGCAAACAGTTTGGACCCTGATCAGGCCCGACGTTATGCCGGGCCTGATCAGGATCCAAACTGTTTGACACTCTAATGGTATTCCTGAAAGAATTTTTCGAAAAAAAAAATATTTAAAAAAAATCAGCGGACAACAAGAAAGCATAAAAAATTACCCATAGGCAAAGAGTTAAATCAAAAGTGCAAGGGAGAAGTTTATGTTGAAAGGAGTATCTAAATAATCTATGAGCCAGTGCACAGTATAACAGACAAAATAACCTGTGAGCCAGGTGAAGACTTGGATCAGCCTGGGCATATACCCAGTCAGGCAAGTCCTTCCAGTCGGAATGACCAAACAATTTTTCTTTGGCTCCTAACTGAGCGCATTAGTGAAGGTTTTGATATTGAGACTGATCAGTCTTGATTCTTTTCTGCATGAGCTCACCGGGCATTATGTTAGTTTTGTCACACACTGGATCATATAACGATAATTTTCATGTTTCCTATCATGTGATATATTGTACATGCTATTGTTTAGTGTATTGGTCAAGTATGCTGGTCTGAAACACTTGCAAGACACTTTTGGTCGTGTTTTGGTTTATTTTGTTCATTCGAAAAGGATTCAATAAACAAAGAGCTACATGCATTTAGGAGCTATTTTGCCAGTCTCCCAAAGCTTCAAGTTTGGTCCAAAATGGCAATTTCTCTTTATTTTAAGTCTAGCTATTTTGGTGGGCCATTTTTTGTTACTATAGCAATGGTAAAAGTTAAATAAATAAATACCAGATTTATACACTTGGGTTGTAACAAACCTATTTAAAGAAATTGGTGAAAAGCAGCTTACAGTTTTGGGTCAGGTGTGGGACTTGATTGTATCGTTTTCTGGTCTTTGCCATCTTTCTTACTTTCAGAGAGGGCCACTTTAGCCCCTTAATGCACATAGCTCTTGGTGAACTTAGTTTAATAGTAAAATGCTACAGTGTCCTGATAATGTCTTGTTATGCAGTTTTCATTGCCCAGCGGCCAAACTTAGTGCCTTATTTAAGATTTTTTACCAATAGAAAATTGGATTAGGCAGCCACATGTAATGGCTTATTTATTGCAGGGATCTTTTAATGAAAAAATTATGTGCTTCCTCTGTAACAGTTAGTTATTTAACACTTTGCACTCTTGGAAATTTTTATGTTTATTTGTTATCTGCTGAATTTTTTCAAATTAGCTTTTTCAAAACAATTCTTTATCATTACTACCAGAGTGGCAAACAGTTTGGATCCAGATCAGGCCCGACATTCTGTCGGGCCTAAACGGGATCCAAACTCTTTGCAAAGGTTATCAGCAGATGGCATTAGTAGGTAAAGGTTAAGTTCATCTGTAAATTTTGTAAATGCGTTTGTTTATTAGCTGTTTAAGTAATAAACTTAAATTGAGTAACTTTGAAGCTTTATTCTTTTTATTAGCTCACCTGAGCCATATGCTCAAGGTGAGCTTTTGTGATCCTATGATGTCTGTACGTCTGATGTCCATTTGTCTGATGTCCGTCAACAATTTGCTTGAAACAACATCTCCTCCTAAACCACTGGATGGATTATCACCAAACTTCACAGAAATGATCCTTGGGTGGTTCCCTTTCAAAGTTGTTCAAAAAATTCTATTCCGTACAGAATTCTGGCTGCCATGACAACCAAAAGGAAATACTTTAAAAATCTTCAAGTCAAAAACTACTGTACAGATTTCAAAATAATTCAGTACGAATAGTCTTTGGGTGACCCTCTACCAAAGTTGTTCAAATAATTCTGATCGGTTGAAAAATTTGGCTGCCGGGGGGTGGGTGGGGGGGGGGGTGCCAGTTTTTCCTATGTTGATATAGGGAAGCTTGGAAGGGAGACAACCCTTGGGTAGATTTCTTAGAAGATCTTTGTATTCTGATTTATTTTCCCATACAGATAGCTACAATAAGGATGGGATTGTCCATTATATATTTTAAAGGGTCATTGGTAGACATTTCAAATAAATATGTAATTTAGTATTATCATAGCAAACCGTGCAGACCCTGATGAAATACAACATTATGCATTTCATCTGGGTCTTCACTGTTTGTCAAACTATTTGTTTAGGGATTTCCAGTATACAAAGGGTTAATGCCCCATTTTTAGATTAGTTTGATCAAATTATGCCCCTGGGACCAAAAGTGGCCCGTTTCTTTACATAGGCTTATATATGGAAAACAAAAAAACGATCTTGTTCGAAACCACTAGGTCTAGAGCCTTGATATTATCTTTGGAGCATCATCTAGTGAACCTCTACCAAGTTTGTTCCAATAATGTCCCTGGGGGCCACCACGGAGGTCACCTGTTTAACTTAGACTTTCATGAAAAAAAGTTGAGGTTCTACATGCTGTTAATTTGTCAACATAACCCATGATCTGGTGCTAAACCATTGACATATTTGTGTTGCTTTGTTGGGAACCACTGGCTCTATTTCTGAAAAAAAGTAATTAACCCTTAATGCGCCAATCACAACAAAAGTCGTCTGCTTTTCTCGTCTGCTGAAATGTTTAAGAAGCCTCTATGGCAAACAGTGTGGACCCAGATCAGACTGCTCCTATAGGAGCAGTCTGTTCTGGGTCCACGCTGTTTGCTTCTATGCTTAATTCGTCAGTAATGTTAGGCAATTATTTGCAGCAGACGACATTTCAGATGCATTTTTTTCTTGGCGCTTTAAGGGTTAAAAACAATCTGCAGTTCACAAAAGATCATGAAAAAATACCAATCATTCAAAGGGCTGAAGCGCAAATCATGACTACAGTATACAGCGAAAGTATGGTTTGTCTTTTCACATGGACGTCTGCCAGCAGAAGGTTTACATGAAAAGGTCGTCTTCTGCCAAGTTTTGGCAACTTTTTAAGGGTAAGAAGTATGGTTCAAGCAGGCCTCTAGATAAGAGAGCATGGTTAAAATGAATTTTCTTCTATCTCAACCAAAACACATGTTGTAGGTATTTAAAAGGAGCATCTCAATGAGTTCTTTTGAACATCCAAAACTGGACAATTTTACGCTAAAAATTGTGCTTATCTGGACCTATGCCGGATTAAAACTTACATTGGCATGCAACATATGCCAGCGTTGAAGTGGCTGTCTGGAGGGCATCGAAGTCAGTTACTGACAGCATATATGCAGGATCAGAAGCAATCGTCCTCATTTCTGTTTTATTCACACCAGAACCAACACCAACTGTCACAGCCGCTATACTGCCAGCTTTTCTCAAAGCAGCAGCTTCCAAAGCTGTCTTGTTAGGCTCAGTAGGTTGTCCATTTGAAACTACAACCACAATCTTTTTGGCATTATTTCGTGCACCCTTTGTATGTAAGAAACTGTTCTGACGGACGAAGGAGAGAGCTTGGTCTATGTGTCGTGAACCAGAGTTGATGATTAATAACCTGACTATGGCGTTCATGAGAGAGGTTTGGCTGTGGTAGGCGTTGAGAGCAAATTGCTCGTGAGCTCTGTCACTGAACGTAACAATGCTGATCTATAAACTCGAAATAGAAAGTAACATAGCTGACCTTATTAGCACATGGTGCACGTAGCTTGAAAAAAGTCCCTCTCTTAACAGTGCAAATACAGATCAGCTTGCTTCTGATGAAGCCAATTAACCAGATTTCACTGATTTTTCATCCACAGAATGAATTGAAATAAGTAATGGGCTGGCTGGAAATCCGGTTTATATACAACGTGTATGGCTCAGTGGTAGAAAGCTGGACTTCAGTTAAAGCCTCATCTGTGTCATTGAGCAAGACACTATTATATATGTATATTTTAGAATTAACAGTTTATAAACACAATTCTAGGAATCTCAGCAGAGTGTCAAGTAGTTTGAATCTAGATAAGTACGGAGGTCCTGAATTAAGCAGATTCTAATAGCTTCTTTGGTTTATTTTCAGTATATCTAAAGACCATTGAGCATTTAATCTTGAAATTGTTGATACTTGTAGGCATACTGCAAGTTTTAAGATTTGATTTAAAATTAAGTTCAGGATTTTGTAAGTTTTAAACTTTCACCCATGCAGCATGGGGGCCTGTCCTTCGGGATAAAGCTGGAAAATAATGATGTAAATATTCAAACTGCAGGCCGGCACTTACGCTTAAAATTGCATTTTTTTTTCAAAATAAAAACACAATTTACAAAATTGCCACATATTGCTGGTAGATCTATCCGTTATAGATGTTTTTGCCATTATTTTCAATTGCACAAATCAAATTTAGATGTTATTTTCCAATACTTTTACAAGAGCGTAGCTAGAACGCTGAAAAGTTACGCACATCAAAGGGAGACTACTTGATCAAACAATGATTCTCTTCAATTGCCTCCTTTTTCAAAATGGGAACTTCTCTTAAAGGAAAGAATTCGCTCCCTCTTTTCCTTTTAAGAGCAGTTCCTTATGGTATGGAAAATCACTTTTACCACATTATAGGTGTCCTTCCTTAATGTTTCTATTTTTACTACACACGTGCGTAATGGGAGCTACGCCAATGCTTTCATGATGGAGCTGACAACATGTTTAGAAAACAAACTTCTTCAAATTGATTTCATAGTTCTATTTTGTTGTTACAGTCGCGAGAAATTTGTAAAATATGAATCGTTTGCAAAAATGCACAGGTCTCATATACAGTCAGACATAAGTTAAGCATCACCCAAACATTATTTCAGAGACGTTTTTCATGTACAAATTTCTTTAGAAGAACAACCAGTTTGTGATATTTTTTACCCTAGTCTTCCTTTGGTCTGCTGAACATATCAGAATGTCATTTGGTCATTTTGCTTAATTTCTACGGTGTCCTGTACACACACAGCTTAACCGAAATTGCTTACTTTGAATTCAAATTAACGCAGAAATAATCTAGACATATTTTTCAAACTAGTGCCAAACTGATTCTATCGAACTCAAAGTTTCATGTAAGTTATAGAGGATCATAGAGATAGATAATCGCGTTTTTATATTTTTTTGCAGTATCACTATATAACATGCCATTCTTTACACATCCATAACTTTTTTCTTTTTGAGATATGAATCTGAAATTTTCAGACAGGACTTATCTGTGATATTGTAACAATATGACACTAACACTTTACATGTCTAAGCGTTTTGAAAAAAACAAAACAAAAACATAATGGGTTAGAGAATAGGGACATTTTAGGGGTACGTGTGCATTTACCATGCCTGGTTGTTTACCTTTGTGATAATCGAATCGAAATTTGCTGTAAACTGTCATCACTTTATCTATTTTTATAAATTAAAAAAGAAAGTATTCATGACTGGAAAGCTTTTTTCATTTTCTAGGAAACTATTGAGGCGATGCTTAACTTATGTCTGACTGTATATTTTGGCCATTTACGCCTTTAAACGTTAAAAGAGGGAAATCCAAGCTACAGTTGTTGACAAACCTGTATAGCGTGTGGTCCAATCGCAAACTGGTAAGCGAAATCTCTCACGAAGGTTAGCTGTCTGCTGAAGTTATAGGCGCCAGTGCTGATAGAAGAATCCAGTACAAATACGATGTCAGCTGTTTTTCCTCCACAACCTTCAGAAAAATAGGGGCCAGCTTATTAGAAGATGGTCGTATTAATGCGCAAAAACTCTTTTAAACGCGTTTGCTGACATATTCAGCAGAACTAGAGGTCTAAACTTTGGCCTGCCACTATTAATGTACACTGCTCAAAATATTGAAAGGAATACCTGATACATTTTGTTGACCTCTGTCCCATAGACAATTCATGCATTTCACTCGACAATTAATGCGTCAGAAGTCCAGTTTCTTTTGTTATGTTTTTCAAAGGCACGAATCGAATGAGGTTAAGGATAAAACATTCGCTGCCCCAGTTTATGGCTCAATTTTGTAATTTTGTTTTTCCTAACATTGTGGACAAACTTCTTAGAAGTGAATACAAGGTTTTTCTTATCGTTTTGTTAAGTAATAGACCTTATGTAACACAAGCCATTAACTCATGGAGCAAGAAACAATTGCTGCCAACATACAGACTGTAAGCGTAAAGCCTAAAATCGTTTATTTCTTGACCGATTTTAACCACTCAAAGATCCTTATCTTTGCTTTATCTCCTTTTTATATCTTGATCTATATGTTCTAGGAGATGATGCATTGATATCTTAGGGGTCTTCCATGCAAGCCAAACATCTATGTGTCTTGATCCACATCTGAACTAAGGGTGAGGTTGTTGCACCGTGAAACCGGCTTAAGCCCTCCAGTAAAATATTTTTACTGATAGTTCAATGCGGTGCTTCTTTTGTGGATCATTTATGTTATGTCTTGTTTATGTTATGCTTTCATGCACGTCTGTTTATCGATGCCTTGTGGTTACCTGCTGGGAAAGGGCTGACCTCTTGGCTCTCGTGTGTGATGTCTAATTGTGACGTTGTCACTTTCCCATTGGAATCCGGGGTCAGGTTTGGTGCTTGATTGTATCGATTCCTTTTGCTTCTTTTGTGGATCATTTATGCTATGTCTTGTTTTTGTTATGCTTTCATGCACGTCTGTTTATCGATGCCTTGTGGTCACCTGCTGGGAAAGGGCTGACCTCTTGGCTCTCGTTTGTGATGTCTAATTGTGACGTTGTCACTTTCCCATTGGTATCCTGGGTCAGGTGTGGTGCTTGATTGTATCGATTCCAGATCTTTGCCCTCTTTCTTACCTTGATTAACTTTTTTAATCCTCTAACATTTTTTATTCCAAAATAGTAAGTAAGTATGATTAGGAAATACCACAATCACAAACCGCAGACAACCCCGTGGCACCGCGAGGAAGAGCCACTCAACCGTCATGAGACACCAGGAAGACAAATTAAGCAAAGCAACCAGCTCTCTCTTCCCCATCAAGATGATTGCAATACTAGAATGGACATAAAATAACGTACAACAAAACATAGAACAATTACAGACTCCCACAATGGGAGTAACAATAAACAAAAAGTCAACAACAACAGAACCACCGCCTTAGAACGGAAAGCAGCTTAAGCCAAAGTCATTTAAGAGTTACCAAGTGTTAATCTAGTTAGAAACCAAACCATACAGAATACTATAAAGCTGACCAACACAGCATCCACAGCCATACAACCATATTGAATCAGTGGGGGGAGGGGGTGTTTCCTCACCTCACTTTCTTATCTATATCAGCATTTGTAGCCTAAATTTCTGGTAACCCCTTTAATTTTTTGAAGCTGTGTTATTCTGGAAATTGGCAGAATTTTACGACTTTACAAAAACCCTATAATGTTACCTAATAATTACTGCTAAACCACAATCTAGCTCTCTCACACTGGGCTTCACCTTATTAACCATATAGTCACAGGATTGAAGCCGACCCAGCGCTATTCAATGACATCATTATTGGCCAGCCATATTTCCATTCAAATATAAAGCTCCCTCTACTGATATAAGCTTCCATTTATATAAATATCAACCAAAAGGAAGGTACAAAGGTGACTCATAGTCCTGCTAATTGCGCAAAATTATTTACCAATTGCTGACATGACCAACATGTATTTATTTAGTTGATGCAATATTACTAAACAAAGTAATACTTATCAAAGCGACCTTTCAAACATCCCATCAAAATTGACACCTGTTGGCAATGCATAAATTCCCTCCTAACAAAACAAACATGCCAATTAAAATTGTTCGCATCACATGGTACTGCGCAGTTAATAACAAACTAAACATGCATAAAAAATTGTAAATCCCCACAGCTGAATTCACAAACACTGAGCACACTCTAAATTCCCTCCTAACAATACAAACATGCCAATTATGATTGTTCGCATCACACCTGGTACTGCGCAGTTAATAACAAACTAAACAGGCATAAAAAATTGTAAATCCCCACAGCTGAATTCACAAACACTGTGCACACTCACAGGTAACGCACACACGTGCCCAGCCACACGCACACACGTGTCTGTTGAAACAAGGTTTAATCCTGGCCAAAAGGATCTGTTGTTCATATTATTTTTGCTATTTGTGCAAATGGTTTGGTTTGTAGTATGTAATTGTGGCATTTCCTTGCCATACTCACTTACTTTTTTATCAATCACACGTAAACATAGTGAAAACCTTGTCTCAAAAAGGCCCAACAGGTTTAACAGTTGGATTGTTTTTGCTTTGGTATCCAGTTGTATGTACTGTTGAGTCCTTATCTTTGTTTTATATCCTTTCTATATCTTGATATACATGTTCTGGGAGATGATTCATAAACTAGTTGGGCTCTATCATGCGAACCAAACATCTATGTGTCTTGATCCACATCATAATTAAGGGTGAGGTTGGTACCGTGAAACTAGTTTAAGCCGTCCAGTAATTTTCTTACTGACCGTTCCAAGGCGGTACCTCTTTTGTGGATCTTTTTATTTCTATTTGTCTTTGACATATTGTCTTTCCTGTATCTTGCAGCCTTGTGGCTGGGAAAGGACTAACTTCTTGGCTCTCCTGTACGTGACATTTTGTGTTTTGTCACTTTCCCATTCGGTGTCCTGGGTCAGGTGTGGTACTTGATTGTATCGATTTCTGATCGTTGCCTTCTTTCTTACTTTGAAATCTCAAATGCAAATCGGATGGGAAAGTGAGACGCAAATTCAAAATGGTGGAACGCAAAAAAAAAAATTGGTTCACCTGCTTGTATATTTTGTAAAACAAATCTTATTTGAATTTAGCTTAGTCAAGTGTCGGTTGTGGTAGCATGCTATTTGATGTTTACTACTCGCATGTTGTTTTTATTTCTGACTGTTAAATACTACTGTGAGACCAATATGGGCTAGCTCATGTGATAATGATATCACACAGCCTACTTTATTAATCCATTTATGGCAGGAATTTCCCACTCTTCTCAATTGGCCCATTCAATTTCCATTTTAAGGAAGTTTGGTGGTATTATTCATTTGTATTCAAAGAGCTACGTGCATTAAGGGGCTATTTTTGCCCCCTCTGACGCCAAAAACTGAAATTTGCTTTCACCAATTTCGTCTGGTTGGTTGGTTAGAAGAATGACCCAAATGTAAAAGTCTGGTATTTATTTCACTCATACTGTTGCCATAGAAACAAAAATGGCCGCCAAAATAGGCTTTAAATAGAGAATTTGTCATTTTGGACAACATTTGAGGCTTTGGGAGACCAATTTTTCAAGAATTAGATATCAGCACAGATATATACCAAAAAACAACTTTTAATATGTTGTGTGTCCTGATAATTCTTATCATCTTCTAAAATGTTTTTTGGTATTTGCTTGTGCTCTATGTTAATTTCTCTGTCAAACGTCTCAAATTGTTCCAAAATGGTCACTTTCCCATTTTCAGCCTATTTTAGCGACCATTTTAGTTGTCATAGCAACGGTAAAAGTCAAATTGATACCAGACTTTTAAACTTTGGCTATTGTTCTAATAAACCAACAAGAAGAAATTTTTGAAAAGCATCTTTTCTTTTTTTGGCCTCATAGGGAGTCCAAAACACCCTTAATGCACGTAGTTGCTTTAATATAACATTCTGTAATCAAATAGCGGAGACCCTGATCAGACGCCACATGCTGTGTCATCTGATCTGGGTCTGCACTGTTTGCCTTTCTCCCACAAAACACTTTATAGGCTTATGGTGGATTAACCGTTACTGATGGCCTATCCAGTGGGACCAGAGTTCTACGTATTGGTGTGTCAGCAATCATCCACTTACATATTGTGTGTGTGCCAGCAGCGATGGATCTGGTGTGGATGCGCATACTCATCTGAGCCTTCTCTGGTTGCCCACCCAATAAGTACCGATATCTTATGTATTGGCCTGTTTATCAATTTGAACAAATAATCGCGTGAACTTTTCGCAGCTGTATATACAAAAATATTCGAAAATCATCTCAAAATTACATCAGAAGCATAGATTTGTATTCTTTAAGTAAGAATAAGAGTAATCTAATAAATAGATCGTATCAGGTTTGCTGACTTGCAGAAAGTAGTGATTTTGCTTCAATCAAAATGAGTACTTTAAATGTAATCTTTTGTATCTCTAATTGATTGGCTTGTGACACTTTGACTGCAGTATGATTCTGTTGCACTTAAAAAATCAGGTGATTTCTATATAATCTCAACTAAGTTCATACACTTACAAAATAATTTTGATGTTAACCTACTTTATTTATTGACTGATTGATTTTAGTATGATCTAGTGAAACAGGAAACAATCATTGATCATGCTCAGCTTGCTGACTCATTTCCTGTAATTACGTGGGTTGTTCTTTAATACTTGTCATTGGCTTCTTTACTAGTGCTCTGCAATATAGTCAGGAAATAAAATCAGAAAAGTTAACAAGTACAGGCATTTTGTGAGGAAAAGGGTTTGACACTTTGATTAGGGGTAATTTGGTATGCTGAGTCCGAAAACCAATGTTGGCAAACTGAGAAACAACGCCATAATGACCTAATTTGCATATTTTCAAAATGGCCACCAAAAATCATGGATTGACATATTACTGAAGTATTCTATTTTTTGACATTGTTTTTTTTATCCAAAATCATTAGTATTACGACCTAAGATTGTTTTTCCATTAGAGTACATGGTTTTGGTAGCAATTTTACATAATTATTCCAGGATATTACCGTATCCATGGTTATAAATGTCTGTTTAGTCTATAAACTCATATATAAACTTTGCTTATTCAGTATCCTGCTATTTAAATGTTAGTTTTATTGATAGCACGATTTAGGACTGTTGACCAGATTTTAAAGTAATAAATGAGAAAGAAACTTTGATGATCGACAAGTTGTTTTGTTTTAAAATAAATATGTCATAATGTCCATGCCCAAATATATGGTACTTTTTGTATCTATAAAAAGTAACAGCATGCACATTCCTTAGTACCCTAAGACCAACCTTACACCATCAGAAAAACTTCTAATTTGTGTCAAATTGTTTTGTGAGACCACCTAAATGGGGAAAAATAGTGCCCTAAAGAATAAACCCATTTGAGCTATATGAAATTGTATGGTTTCCATGGCAACACATAATGCGCTTCTAAAGAATGGGAATGTCCCTACAAAAGTACTCTTATCTCAGCAGCTACTCCTCCTAAACTTTTAAACTTGGAACCAACTGAATGTTAATACATCAGATATGCAAATTATTCAATTTGCATATCTGAACATTTTGTTTTATATTATTGCATATTCATGAATATTAATGAAAACATTAGAAATAAGAGAAAAATGTAAAAAATTAAGCGGGTGTACATGCAAATCTATCTACATCTCAGCTGCTTACTATCCTGTACTACCAGCATTGGTACCGATTTAATGCTAATACATAGTATGTTTACTTAGTGGTCCAATATGCAAATTATCTAAAAATTGTATTCATGAATATTAATTAAATATTTGAAATGAAAAAAAATAGAGAACAATTAATAGAGTATACATACAAAATTACTCATATCGCAGCTGCTATTTATCCTAGATTCCAAACTCACATTTTTCTAAACTTGTTCCCAAATTAAAGTCCAGAGCAAGTTCTATTATAGCGTTGTTTGATATGCAAATTATTTAATTTGTTTATTAATGAGTAATGTTTGAAGGTACAACCTTATTTATTCTCTTTCAATTTTTCTTTAGTTTTCTATAGTTTAGTGTTCATCATTATTCATGAATATGTTTGTTAAATGATTGTATATCTGACCATTGGAATAAAATACTATGTCTCAGCCTTAATTTGATACTAAGATTAATTGTCTTGCTACGATATGAGTAATTTTGTAGGTACACCCCCTTAATTTTAGTACGTTTTTTCTCTCATTTCTAACATTAAAATTAATATTCAAGAATATAATCATAAAATGATTTGCATATCTGATCATGGCATAAAATGTGCTATGTCTTAGCATTTATTTATTGCCAAGTTTGTTTGTCTAGGACAATTAGTTGATGAGATATAAGTAATTTTGTAGATATATCCATTTTAATTTTTCTGCCATTATTCTTTTTTGTTTAATGTTTTCATTAATATTCACATATATGTATATTAGATTTGTATATCAGACTACTGTGTTAAAGTACTTTGACTCACCTTTCATTTGGTACCAAATTTAGACGTCTAGAATAGTTAGTAGCTGACATATGGGTAATGTTGTACGTACACCCTTTTAAATATTCGATTATATATTAACATTTTTCTCTAATTTCTAATGTTTTCATCAATATTCATGAGTATGCAAATTAGATCATTTGTATATCATACTATTGGGTTAAAATGCTATGTTTCAACTTTAATTTGGTAACAAGCTTGGTATTCTTGAACAGTTAGTAGCTGACATTTAGGTAATGTTGTACGTAACCCCCCCCCCCCATTTTTCTCTTATTTCTCGTGTTTCCATAAATATTCATGAATATTCAAATTAGATCTTTGACATATCGTACCTTTGGGTAAAAGTACTTTGTCTAGGCTTTGATTTGGTACTCAGTTTGATAGTCTATAATAACTATCAACTGACATATGTGTAATGTGTATAGGTACACCCCTTATTTTTTCTACGTTTTCTTTTATTTCTATTTTATGTTTATTAATACTCATGAATATGCAAAAGCGAAGCATTTGCATATCAGCACATTGAATGAAAAAAAACTATGTCTGGGCTTTAATTTGGTACCAAGTTCGGTAGTCTAGGATGAGCTGCTGCTTAGATACGAATCATTTTGTAGGTACATCCGCTTTCTTGAGAATCATATTGTGAATTTTCTAGGCAAGCCTGCCTGAGCAAGTTTTTTTTCTCTGCTATTTAGCGACCATTTTGTTTCCCCAGTAACTGACAACTTGCTTTTCTCAAATTACTGGAAGAGAGAAAAAATCAAGATAGAATGTGCAGCACGCAAGTGTCGATCTTGGAAATGACCCAGCTATGCAATTTTATGTAATCCAAACAGGTTTATTTTCAGGGACTATACCTTTTTGGCATTATATGGTCTCACTGAACAATTTCGCATACTTGAGTAAGTGTCCTTGGGTGCAAGGTAAGTCTAATGAGCCCCCTCCCACTCCCGAGGTGTGTGTGTGTGTGGGGGGGGGGACAAATAGTTATTCCATGATTTTACCTCAATCTTTAGTTCATTAATATTCATTTAAATGCAAATGTGATAATTTTATATAAAGGACTTGTCAAATTGTATCACTGGTGACATAATAACGTGCAACAAGGACAGTTTGGGGCAGAATTCAGTTTATATTTGCTTTATTATAATTTTCCCTTATTTTCTGAAATTTTCATCAGTATTGATGAAAATGCAAATCAGATAATTAGTCTACATATCAGACCATTCCATCGGATGAAAGTACTATATTTCAGCTTTAATTTGCTAGCAAGTTTAATAGTGTGGGATGAGTTGCTGAAGAGATACGAGTCATTTGTAAGTACAGACCAACTTTTTTTAAACTCACATTAATCCCCTCCCCAAGCTAAAACTTACAGAACTTTGTTTTAATCGCCATATTTTCCTGCAAACAATAGTGATATCATTGGGGTGCATCTTTTTAAAGTTCTCATTTAAATGAAATCATTTCTGACACATTAAGGCCATAAAATATGCACAGACTATCATGAAAAAAACTTTAACTAAGTCGGAAGCCAGATTTTTTGCTCAAGTTGTCCCCCCTGATTACCTCTTGATCATATTTTTAATTCTAACTGCACAAATTGATGTCAGTGAAGACCCCAATGATGAGAATATGTTTTTGGATGGATTTGTACCAGTTTGGCATCCTTTACACGTTACTCTACAGATTTTTTATTTATTTTTCTTCAATTTGGTGGCCATCTTGGAAATATGCAAATTAGATAGTGAAGACGCCAACATTGTCAGCTTGCCAACATTGGTTTTTGGATTCAGCATACCAGAATACCCCTAATAGGTATCTCAAAACCTTTTCTTCACAAAATGCCTGTACCTTCTTAAATAAGCGTCTTTTTCAGATTTTTTCCTGGCTAATAGTTATCGAAACAATTCATGCATAGTATTTTACATCGGTTCAATATCTACACGCTGATACCAATTTTGTACATGTACGTCTACGTTTACATTGGTAAATTTCGGTTTTAACACATGTACTCGTTGGACACTGTGTTAAAATATGTATAAGAAATATGATGGAAACCCTACCGAAATTCGGTCATACATCAGGAATCGGTGTAACCATGGAATCAGTGCAAAACTCATTTTCAACGAGATTCAGGCTTCGTATGGAGACCATGCTATATCATATAGAACTGTTGCCAGGTGGACAAAGAAATTACAGGAGGGTGTGGAGAGCCTCGAAGATAACCCTAGGACTGGTTGACAAGTGAGCAAAACCATCAAGACTGCGGAAGCGACAATTCACAAATTAATAAGCACTGACGCACGCTACACCATTCGTGAGTTAGCTAAGGCATCAGGCATATCGATATACTAAGTTCATTTTATTCTGAAAATATAACGTCTTCACGCTAGAAAGATTTCTGCAAGGTGGATACAACATTTGTTGTCAGACGACCAAAAGAGGGCACGTGTGACATATGCTAAGAAAATGCTGAAACTGTATCCACATTTGACAAAAAAAGTTAGCTAATGTTGTAACAGGCGATGAAACCTGGGTTCATTTTTATGAACCACAGCGAAAAGTTAGATATAAAATTGTATTGAAAAATACCAAGAGACCGTGTATTGCCAAGAGGACAATGAGTGTTCAGAAGGTTATGTATGTCATTTTCTTCTCAACACAAGGGCCAGCAATAAAGATTGCTGTGCCAAAGGGTAGAGGTGTCACTGGTAAATCTATCGTGACAAGGTACTGAAAAAACTTAGACGGTACTACAGTAAACGCCGTCCGAAGAGTGGAATTAAGAATATAAGTCTTCTCAACGACAACGCTCCTTCACACAACGCATGTATTGTGACGGAATTTCTGCAGCAGGAAAAGATGACAGTTCTGCCCTACCCCCCCCCCCCCCTATTCACCAGACCTAGCCCCATGTGACTATTTTCTGTTTCCTCGGTTGAAGAAACTGCTTGCTGGTAGAAAATTTTCGCGTCCTTGCTTTGTGGGATCTGCAGTGTTCCAGTGTCTGAAGGGTATACCAACAAAGGACTATGAAAATGCCTTTGAAATGTGGATAAAAAGACTACAACTTTCCATAAAATATCAAGGGGAATACTTTGAAGGAATGAAATAAAGTTAAAAAAAAATCCAAGTTCAGTTTCTGATTTCAGACCCAAATGACAAGCAATAAAGAACAACCATCGCAAATTCAAACTTGGAGGGAAAACTAGAAACATCTTTGTATTGCTTTCATTTCTTGGTAACGTTTTCCGAGTAGATTGATATTCTTTTAAGTGCAGCAAGCAAGTGAATTTGATAACATCTCTAATTACTGTAAATACGGCATATTTAATCAGGCTATGTTACATTAAATGCATTTATTCCGCAGCATGCATAAAATCATTCATTATACTTGAACATGCATGATTCTCCACCCATCTTTAAAGCAAGAACAAAAGTTTCTCACAGTAATGTAGTAAAGGCTGTATATAAGTTCATAGATTTTCAGTATTAACATGTAACATTAAGTTTAGAATATTGTAAAACACGACAATGAATATGCTGGCAGCTAATTCCTTTCAGTGTCTGTGTTGACCCATTTATTGATATGTTGGAGTTATTATGATTTAGAATTATAGTGGTCTTGATATGATTTGGTGGAGTTCTTGTACTTCAACAACAGCAGAATCTAGGGCGAAGATTTGGTACCTGTAAAATGCATTTAAGCCCCCCGGTGGCTTAGGCTGCTGTTCGTTCTAAGGCGGTGGTTATGTTGTTGTTGACTTTTTGTTTATTGTTACTCCCATTGTGGGAGTCTGTAATTGTTCTATGTTTTGTTGTACGTTACTTTATGTCCATTCTAATATTGCAATCATCTTGATTGGGAAGAGAGAGCTGATTGCTTTGCTTAATTTGTATTCCTGGTGTCTCGTGATGGTTGAGCGGCTCTTCCTCACGGTGCCAAGGGGTTGTCTGCAGTTTGTGATTGTGGTATTTCCTGATCATACTGACTTACTATTTTTTATCTTGATGTGATTTTGTTGAGTTATTATAATATGATTCTGAATTGCAGTGATCACAACATGATCTATTGGCAGAGTGATTATCATATGGTTTCTAAGTAATCTAAATGTGATCTTGATATGCTTACTATATGATTTATTTATAAAATAAAGAAGTTTTTCCCTATAGCTTGTGTTCTGGTGAATATTAATCTGTGATCCAGAGCCTCATTTGCATGTGAAATTTCTTAGCATACTCAGAAGATGTTCTTGTTTCATTTATATGATCTAAAGGCTGTAACATACTTTTGTTTAGTTGATTTGAACGTTGTTCATTTAAGTATTGAAATGCAAATTTTTAGCTTGCACTGGATAATGAAAAACATGAGGCTTTTTAATGTGTGTGAAGCCCGAATGGCTTCTCGAAGACATTAAAAAGCTAATGTTTTTCATCATTCAGTGCAAGCTTAAAATCTGAGTTTCAATCCTTATATTTACATTTTATCTTATCAATCAAATGCCGTACAATCTCACACCCAGCCCCGCTTGTAACTTTTTTAAAATTATTTATTTTATTTGTAACGGGGGTAATAGAACAGACAGCCAGCGAAACTCTTGTACACAACGTCATGACGATACGTAAATTACTTCACACAAACACCAATAAGCAGAGCCAGTCATTGGCTGACGTTAACGTTGGTCCACCCAAGTCGCGTGTCAGATCATGTGATTGTTCAATTTTTGCATCAAGAAATGTAAACATCTGGAATGTTAGGTCTCATCTAAGGCAACTACAATGAAAATGGAAATATATGGGTATAAATGCGCGTGCGCGCGCGCGTGCGTGCGTGCGTGCGTGCGTGCGTGTGTGTGTGTGTGTGTGTGATTTTTAGAATTTAGATCTAGGCCGAAATATAAACACCAGCAAGTGTTTCAGTTAATGCTTGAGTTGGTACTTGATTGTATCTATTCCTGATCTTTGCCTTCTTACTTTTGGTAAAATCTATCCGCTAGAAATGCATGTTTTTCTTATTTTATATATTCCTATGTCTCTTTTTCATAGAGATAATGAGTGTCGTTGTTAAGCAGAATAGTTGGATATCTTAAGGATATACATGTATAAGCCGAACATTTTAGATTCAGTATGCAAAGAGCCACATTTATGGTGTAGAAATTGTTTACCAACTTACTTGCTTCCGATACATGCGTAGTTTCGCCAACTGAAATAAAAATTTAATCTTTTTGAGAGATTACAATTTTTATACAATGTTTCTGTATATATTGAGCTATATTTTCATCTGCTGTAGATGCTAAAACATACAAAAAGTATATTTCAGTATTTATGCAAGAGTGATGGTTGGAAACTTTTGTCACACTCTCTGGGTTGATGTCCAGAGTGTTCTGAGCCTTTATTGGGCGCACAGTTCAAGGACCTCTGACATTGGTAATGGGAATCACAATATATCGCAGCCTATAGTTTGTATAAAAAATGAAGTTGATCAAATGCTTTCATCTTCATATGTAAGTTCACTGTTAGTCTCTATTTTAGGATAATGCATTCAATTTCCTATTTCAATGAATGTACGGCTTTATATTTGGGCTATATGGTCATTTTTGTATTAAACATGTAGGAAAATATTTTTAACATTAATCCTCCGAGTCCCAGCTAATCTATTTGCAGGTAAAATGTGTTCTCATATTTTACATAATATAAATGTGAATAGTGTGGACCTTACATTTCTCCAATATGCCTCATCAGGGCCATTGTATAGTCTGTAAGCGTACTGGCATAGCTTGAAACTAGTGTAGATTAATGATTGAATGTGAAATGATAGATTTCCCCCATCTAATTCCTCCATTTTCCCTGCAAATTTGATATGTGTGACATAATCTAGAGCATCCCCATGAGTTTCTGTCGGGAAACATGCAAATCTGTACAATATAACCTAAATATACTATGCACAATAAGTTTAGAAATTTCTTATGTTTCGCATCTTTTTTGTACTCATCTTTGTGCAGTGCCGATCAATTTCAATTGCAATGACGAGAACAGGATCTTAGGCAAATGAGACCAAGAAATTTCAGACGCATTCCTTTAAATATGCATTTGGGCAGAGCAAGAATTGCAGAAGGGGTCAGTAAGCAAAAATCACATCCGTTGTAAGTAATGCTAAAATGATAAGCATGTGTGATTTTTCGTTTGGTGGTCTTTCATCTTCCTCATGCATCATACGCCTATAAGATCTATTGGTTATGTGACAGATGTGATAGAGATTTTCATGCTGAAAAACCAGCTGCTATCAATGACGTCAAAACGTAGTCATCATTGGATTTAACTTCTAATGTTTATTGGCATTTCAATTCAACAGAGTATCAGTTTACAAAGATATCATAGGCTTACAATGTAACTCATCTTATGGTTGATTAAAATCTTAAGTTTCTGAAAAATAGTGCGACGCATTTGCGAGATAACGGTGACGTTAGATTTTATCTTTCGGCTCGTGCACTGTAGTAGTGAAGATGTTTCATTCAGCAGTATTTGTCTGAATGTATTGTAAGGCGTAGAGCAGTTATACTTGTTAATGTGGTTCAAGAAAACCCAACTAGAAACACCATTTAAAGGCGATACCGTAAAAGCATAAGTAAAAACGTCAAACTGTGAAAACTTGGTCCTTTATTTCTCTAAGAAAGTTCAGAAAATTGCAGCATTTGCTATGCTTTTTTGGTTTTAGTGACCAAACAATCGTTTGAAAATGGTTTCAGCTTCCTCCAACGATCAGAAATACCCACGTTACCCGCTAGTCTTAAAATTAAACGTCACTTTAGAACGACCGCTGCATTTGGTAATTCTGTATTTTTTGAAATGGAAAATCTTGTCAGATGATCGGCGCTTGTATCTTCATGACAGAAAATGAGACTCGAGATCTGATGTGGATGGGCTCACCCATACAAAACAATTGCTAAATTTATTGTACATAGTATATATAGCCACTTTTACCCACACCTACCAAATGTTTCGATGCTGTACCGCTGGTTGAAAAACAATTGCCCTAGAAGAGAATAAAAAATCCAGGAATGCCATGCAATAGCATGTGGATTCCTACGCTTATAGTATAAATACGAGCTCAGAAAGTATCCTCACTATGTCATATTTATTTTTTTTGCGTTATAAACACGTTTCTGTCGGATTCTGGTACACATTTGTTACACGAAAAGTAAATCTGACAAAACGAACCAAACTTTCTGACCCCGTATTCATATCACACACGCAGGAATCTATATATAGGTTTTACATTATGTTTGCCTATTTGCGATTTTTTTCCTAGGGCAGTTTTTCCTCCAAATTCACCAGCGGTTGAGCATCAGAGCGCTTGGTAAGCGTGACGAAGTTGTTTTCTAAGTGACATATACGTATTAGATCCCAGATCCCGCTCTGTAGTGGTATATTTTGATATTCAAAGTTTTACATCGGGTGAAAGTACCTCCACATGCTTTTGTCACAATTTTCGGTTCAAGTGCAGTAAGATTGTCATAACTGCCAATGTGGAATGCATGATATTGGTCCGACGCGAGGTTGTACAACTCGTAGGTTCTGACATTTCTGCCAATGCCAACTGCAATGATCTGTATGCCTTGTGTCTGCAAATAGAGGTTTAAAAGATAGATTATAACTGTGAAAAATATATCAAAGGTCACGTTTATTGCTTTGCCAATAGGTGCGTGCGTGCGTGCGTGTATGTTTAACATTGCTAGTTTTTGAAGAAGAAGAAAAGATATTTAGGTTTGTAATGACAATAAAAATAACTAGAACGTGCAGTCGATTGGGCGCCATTGCAAATCCCCACACTAAAGTTATTTACCCCCCCCACCCCCTCCAGCACCCTAAGTCCCACCCCTGGGGCATGCCCCCGGCAACAGAAGGACATTCTGTCCAATGTGTTTTCTATGTTTTATTTGTGGGAACACACACAAAGTTTGGTATAAAAATCTTTAAAATTGACATGGTAACCGAAATTGAATTATATTTGACCTTTTGACCTCACCCCAAGGTCACCAGTTTGACCCTAATATAAAAATTTTACTTGCATTCTGTTCTGCTCGTCATCCCCGTCGATTTGATATGCCACATGACCATATTTGAACAAAAAAATTGACCCCCTGGGGACCCCAGCGCCCCAAAGTCCCACCCCTGGGGCATGACCCTGGCAAAAGAATGAAAATCCCGTCTGATATGTTTTGTATCTTTTATTTGTGATAAACACAAAGCTTGGTATAAAATCTTTGTAATTGAAATTAAATGATATTTTACCTTTTGACCACACCCCAAGGTCACCAGTTTGATCATAGGATAACTTTTTTTTACTTGCATTCTGTTCTGCTCGTCATCCCCGTCGATTTGATATGCCACATGCCCATGTTTTACGAAGTTTCGCGAAAAAAAAAACCTCTCTTAAATTTCTGAATTTACAGTATTACCTTCAGTAAACTTGCTTCCGTAAGAGTCTTTGCAATGTCACTAGACTGTCCTTCCATAATCACTATGACAACTTTGTTTGAACCCTCCCTGGCACCACGGTAAGAAACAAACTGATATCTCCGGGCGGCATGAAGTCCTTCTGCCACGGCAGTCGACCGCCCGTGTCGGTATTGCACAGATCGAATTTTTGAGAGAAGGAGCGGTTTATCTGTCATATAACTGAAATACGCATGGTTTATAAGAACCAATTGACAAAATAAAATTATTGAAAGTTCCAGAACAAAAACTAGAAAGAAAGGCCATACATAGTAGTATAAGAGACTATTTCAAGTGGCAGTTTTGCATTCTGCTTATAATAAGCAGTTATTTAAAATCGAAGATGATAGATGTGTTATAGATAACAGTGTAGGAGCGGAAGTGTACTGTGTTTGAGACTGCATCGTCTCTTGGGATTCTGTATAGTGAGAATCGGACACTTAGAGTAAAACATAAACATTGCATTGACACGATAAGTAATGTTGGTTAAAAAGCCAGACTGTTTTGGTCAATATCAATATATTTGATACACCTCAAGATGGCAAATGTCAGTTATAAAGCGTTCTTAGTGTAATGCACAAGTCTCATTGATTTTTGCATGCAAAAATATATATGATTACACCATTTGGACAAAATGTGTATTGACAGCATTATCAAAGATAACACCGATTGTTTTCATAGGGAGCACATTATAGAATCATCTGTTTGTGGAATGTTATCTTCGAAGTGGATCGGTTGTGGAGATAAATCATGATTTTTATTTTACAGGACACTGTATAAATCGATTTTGTACAGTGACTTGGTATGCTGTCGTACAGCAACTTTGATTTTCAAGAATTTCTTTGTACAGTCACTTGTTTAAAGCATCTGCTCTTACCATATCCACAGCGCCAGTCAACCTTGAGTCACATCTTAAGCAAATGTTACCACCAGTACAACCTCCTACCTGATAATGGATGACCCTTGTGACGTCTGTCAGCATCTTGCCCATTCCCTTTTCTCCTCTAAACATGCCAGGCCCCCACCCATCAGGGCTCCAAAATGGATGGGCTGCCTGGTGCCTCTGTGACAGAGCTGCTGGTAATTTATAGCAGGGCTTGAGTGCCATGTATCTCAAGTCGGATAAAAGTCCCCAATATGGCTGAAATTGTTGGATGGGACCTTAGACCTCATCTAAACATGTGTGCGTGTTTTTTCTTTGTTTTAGTATATGTATGAACTTTGAAAACTTTTTTGTATTTTGGGATTTATTTGTGTTTTTATTCGTTAAAATAAGCTAAACTTTTATCTTCGTTTGCTATGAGCTATTTTAATTGCGATGTAGAGAAATCAGACTTGACAATTAAGGCACCTGGGTAGCTCAATCGATAGCGCATTGGATATGACTCAAATTAAATGTAGGTACTGATGTTGCACTTCAAAATAAATGTAGGTCACTGTGACCTACATGTCATGGTCGAGTGATTTTTGCTTTGTAACTTGAATACTATTTGATGTACCAACTTCAGATTTTCACTGATATATTAGTTTGCTTCACAAGACAAGCTACGATGCCATGTGACAACTCTTGTTTTATAAACTAATCTGGGATATAGTTTTTTGTTTGTGTTGAAGCTCTACAGCCCAGTCAACATTTTTTTCAGGCATGTCATGTATAGGCCCAGAAAAAAGATGCCATAGCACCCGCATCTCATCATAGTCAATACTATTTGCTAGGATATAAACATATTTCAGTAAAAGAGATGTGATATAGTTAATCTGTCCAGTAAACATGTAAAAATGGGCGACCATCGGCCCACAAGCCAAATGCCATTTGAATGTCGTTTTGCTGGTGGTACGATTGTAGCCCAACACTGTGTCATGGTGGGGTGATGTTTTTGGAACTCGTATTCACAGGAAACAATACTTTGGTTTATTGCCAAAATGCAAAGTCTGCCACAAGTATAGGATCAGAGTTTTTTACTTTCTGCACAAGGAACGTTTACCCATTTATACTGAATGGAACATTCGAATCACTTTGGAAAACAACATTATATATTAAAGGGGTTGAACGTTGCTTGTTTTTGTTTTGTTGTTTTTTCAAAATTATTATTTTGCTTGAGATGTTTTTCACTGTAGCAAGCAGTGCAGATCCTAATTAGACTCCGCGATTAGACATAAATGGGTTATTGCGCATCATGAAGCCAATTGGAAGGGACTGGAGCTGCAAGCTATCAAAAGTCAAGCACTGTATTATGTTTGGTTGTACATGCGTGTCAGTGTGTGCCATCAATAGTATATCTGGTGAGATTTCGACTTACGAATTTAAGTATAGTTCATTATAGGCGTATCTGGTGAAGCTAACAAGACCAAATAAAACGTCACTTGGACCAATGTCAAACAGTGCCTCGAAATCTGCCACAAAGTCCAGTTGTTTCTGGAAGTTGGTTGCTCCCACACTTGAAGACGAATCCAAAACAAATACTATATCGGCTGGTCTGTCTCCACAGACATTTGGTATTGAACCTAAACACGAAAATAATGAAATTATGGGGAATCGTCAAAAATACCACGAAAGGTGCCACCATATGCTTGATACATGATACTAAATACTTGATGTTTAGAAGCTGGTTTGTAGGACTTCTCCTAGAGCCTTTACATTTATCCGGTTCCAGTTTTCTTTATTTTATAAGGGTTCTTAATATATCAGGTAATGGTTTATATGAATATAATTATTTTCATAACTGTTCATGATACTTTATGTATACGTCTACAACAGTTTTTGACATCTCAAGAAATGGATATAATCACAATATTAATAGATGATGGAATTGACATCAAACTTCTTGTAACTACAGTATTTATCAAGTCTGGTTTTAAAGCTCACAACACTGTCACTGTTAACCACTGAAATTTTGATAAACTATTCCAACTATCAATAGCTCCAACTGGGAAAGAGTTTAGTCTTAACGATTTATTCACTGATGGCCTAACAATTCTAAATATGTGACCACGTGTGTTATTGTCAATTAATGTGAAGAATGAATCTACATCAACACCTTCCACTCCAGAAATTATTTTAAATATTTGTATTTGGTCATATTATTTGCCTTCTGTATAATAAGGTGGTTAAATTCAGCGGTCTTAATATCTCTTCATACGACAATCCTTTTAATTCAAGCACTATTCTTGTCCCTCAAAAGTGTATGTTTTCAATCATTTGTATTTTCTTCTTTGGTTTAAATAATATTTTATTTCTTTATATACATACAATATTAAACAATTTACATAACCAACGGACCAGGATCTACTATAGATCTGACCAGACTTTTATAGATTGTTTGTAACATACCTCTGTTCATACTACCAGTGAGTCTTACATGTTTTATTAACTTCATCGAGTACATATTAATTGAATTAAAGAGAACCCTAAAATCGGACTCCCAGGTTTATCTTTTTCTTCACCAACAATTAGAAGAAAAATACTGTGAAGGTCAATTCAAAGAGTGGATCAGGTAAGGAGCATTTGGGCCTCGTCACAACAAAACCTGTCTTCGGGGTATCCGACATGCGAGACTCAAACCAGTATCCTCAGCTACAGAGACTAGCTAGAATATTGAAATTTCGCTTGAAGCAAGTTTAGATATGAAACTTTCCAGTAAGCGAATAACAAAGGCGCTGATCAGTCTGCGCGGATGCGCAGGCTGGTCTGCGCCTTTGTTGTTCGCAACCCCCCGAAGACAGGTTTTGTCGCGACGAGGCCCATTTTATAAATGGAAATGAACAAAGTTTAGTCACGAAATGTGTTATTGGAATGAAATTCAGCCAATCATTTTGTTATTTGACTGTTTAAACTGTCCTTATTCGTGCAAAATATTACCTGGAGATGTGATAAGAAACATTGAGGCATTTACAGAAAATTGGGGCTATGACAGGGATTTTCTTTTCTAGTCATTATCCTAATTACTGCTAAACCAAACGGGCAAGAATTCGTCATTATTTAAACCTATCTGAAATCGTCAGAGCCACACAACTATGCCCATGTGGTTTAGCAGAGATAGTCATCTGAAAATTTTGATAGTAAACTAAACCGCCTTTTGGGTTAGTCCATAGGTTGTTGTGACGTCATCAGGATTGATAGAGTTCTATATTGTTAAATTTTGGATAGTAGAATAATAGTACATTTTGATATGCAATAAACATTTTGGCTTAAGTCGATAGTCTAGTTAAAATGAGCAAAGCCATCACAATATCATTAACTTTATGCCATTAGTATACATGTTTATATCCTGAGCCTCTGGATCAAATAATTTGATACCATCGCGACCATTAAGGTCAAGTTCGTAGACACACCAGATTTTGGTATTTATTGCATATGCGAAGTCTCGCAAGACTATTCGCTAGTAGTATAGGCGTTACTTTAGTGCAAATTACGTCACGAAATCCAAATAAGGGCATCGAATCCAAGATGGCCGCCATCCAACAGGGCCCCTGGGACCTCTCCTCAGATGACCCTGGTTACACCCCGGAAGGTTAGACAACACTCTAAGCCATGGGAAGGTAGTGTCACACCCTAGAGCATCTCCTCCCCTCCTCCTCCTCCCCTCCTGCTCTCAGCTCCCCTTATTCTCCTGCCCTCCTCTTCCTCCTTTTTTTCTTGGCCATTGTATGTTTAGATACAATAAATTACCTTCAATGTGGACAAGTAAGTGAGTATGATCATGAAATACCACAATCACAAACTGCAGACAAACCTGTGACATCATGAGAAAGAGCCACAAAAACAATCACGAGGCACCAGAAAGACAAACAAAGCAAAGCAATTAGCTCTCTTATCTCCACCAAGATGATTGCAAAACTAGAATGGACACAAAGTAACCCAAACAAAACACAGCGAATCAACAACAGATCACTGCCTTAGAACGGACAGCAGCCAAAGTCACTGGGGGGGGGGGGGGTTTAATTGCATTCTACTAGTAGCCTACCAAATCATCGCCCTAGATTCTGCTGTTGTAGAAGCACAAAAATGTTAAGCTCCCATGGGAGATTCCTAACTATTGCAATGTATCGTCATAGAGAAACAATATAATCAAATTATCGCAGTATGATGAAACAGAGAAAATGGCTCACGACTCACTGATAGTCAGAGCTAAAGTAAACCTCAAGTTGAGCTATGGTGGGCCCAGCTACAGCCAAGCATGAAACCCATATTTGGTCACTTATATGGTATAACGTATAAAGACTCGTTGTCAATTGTTAACTGGTGCTCAGAAGCTGGTTTTCATTTACAAATAGATTAAATGTTCCTCTAAACTTATAAAGAAAATTTGCACTCTTAAAATTACGTTTTCATAAAAGATACATCCTTTTTAGCGCTTAAAACATTAGAAGAAGGAAGGGTGAGTATGTGTTTTGTGGCTCAATGTCATCGTTTTGCTTTCTTTAAATTTACAAACTTATCCCCCTACTTTTGGAAATAATACAGCCTATAATCTCCAAAATGCGGCCACTTATAAACATATATGCTCTAATACTCAACTATACTATAACTCGTTTCTACCATCAGTCGTGCGTGATTTGAACGAACTGTCTCAAAGTACCAAAAATGCAACAAATATTTGTGCTTTTAAGCACAGACTCAACTCTACCTTCAGTGGTGTCCCCTTGTCATATCTTGGTTGCAAACGCCTTGGCCAAATATACCATGCTAGATTGAGAACAGAATCACCATCTCTATTCGAAAAATGTCACAGACAATCCGTTATGCGTTTGTGGTAGAATAGAAACTACCAAACACTACTTGTCTGAATGCAATGAGTTCAATGAATTGTGCAAGGAACTGATGCAAGAAATATCTCCACTATGTGAACCAACATTGAAGACCCTTTTATATGGCAACAGAGAGCTTTCTGGTGAGAGTAATAAGCACATTTATTATTTTACATGAATTTCTAATAAATACAAAACAACTCAAATAATATGTGAGCGTATCTTACCATTAGCACTAGTATTTGACATTGAGATAGCCCAACCCAAACTTATATCTTATTTTATCATTTGAATCTGATAAGCGATACTGGTTATTCCATCCCCGTGGAGCCTCCTGACATATAAACACTATACACTGACACTAACAATTCGTTAATTTCCAGTAATTAGGTATGCATTGGAGTTCAATTATTTATTATGATACAGTACTGAAATTGCAAATGATGATTGTTATTTTCAAATCATATTAGATTTAAGCCCTCAAGTATTTTTGCTCACGGTTCCAAGTTGGTGCTTCTATTGTAGATCCTTTTAATGTATTTATGTTTCATATTTGCCCTTGTTATGCTGACCTGTCTGTTCCTTTCAGCATTGTGGTCTACTGCCGGGAAAGGGCTGACCTCTGTGTGTGTGTGTGTGTGTGTGTGTGTGTGTGTGTGTTGTCACTTTCCCATATGGTGTCCCAGGTCAGGTGTGGTACTTGATTGTATTGATTCCCGATCTAGCGTTGTATTGAATCTCTCTCTTTATATGTTTGTTATATGTACAAAACGTAAGCGAGTATGATCAGGAAATACCACAATCACACACCAAAGTCAACGTACAATGCCGTGAGGAAGAGTCACAGAACATTTACAGTAACAAGACACTTATAAGACAATAAAAACAAAGTATACATAATCTGTTTAAACCAAATTGACATTTTGTCTATTTGGTCATACCAGTGAAGGGAATGCCCGTTGTTTAAAAGAAAGCAAAATTTGTATATTTAATTCATATACAACAGCAAAAAGTGAAATTCCTGTCTGTTCAAATAAATGTAAAACATGCAATCTTTATATAAGTCACTAAAATCAAACAATATTATGGTACCGTTAAAAATTATGCCAAATATTGAATTTTTGAACTTTGGTATTTTAAACGTGGCATAAACTGAACTCAGCATGGAATTTATCCTGCTCATAAATGCTAAAATACCAGCAATTGTTGGCATTTTAACATTTATTAGCATGATAAATACAACACCCAAGGGCTTTAATGCAAAATAAAAATCTTTATTTTTCAGCATTTAAATTTTGATGAAGTGTTGAAAATTCATGATCAGTTGAGTTAAGCAAGAAATGAATTTTTTAACTATGTGGTCTGTTTCAATTTGGTTTTACCATTCACTTACATGTTATGTTCTCAATCTGCGCCTGTAAGGAACTAAGCTCTTCTAAATTAGACAAAGGAAATGAATAATGATGATCACTGGGGATAGCTCCAAGATTAATCTTGAAACCCAAACCACTTCCAATACCAATAGCTATCACCTGTAAATGAGTAAAAATAAATAAATAAATAAACAAATAAATAAATAAATAAGAAATAAATAAATATAATAAACGGTGCCTGGCAACATCAACACCATAAGGTCCTGAAGCACTCGCCTTACACTGAGATCTCCGCAATATGAGGTTTACAATGTCTTTCATTTGACCAAACCTATCCCTGATGTTACTTACCAAGACCAAAGGTGATTGGCCTATTAGTTCCAGAGACTATGGTTTTTGAATATTTTACCTATCATGATATAGAAGCCAATTTCACACTGGTCAATGTAAACGCACCGGTGGTTGCTACAACGAGCTGGTGGTTGCATTTTACAGCACCGGTGGTGGCGTAAAAGGTTAAAAAAATCTATACCTGTTGACTTTATTATTTATTTATAATCTTGCATTTATTTTATTTGTGATGACACCTGGCGCACAGACCACCGGTAACATTGCAGTTTATGGCTCTGCCAAGCAATTGGTGATTTAATTCATGGTTTGGACTGCAAATCCAACACAGTTCTGGAGTTTTGCCGTGACAGGTGCTTTTTTCTAGTGTAACTGCCAAAATTGAGTGAAATCTGCACGTCTAAGCGCAGCTATTGTCACATTCCCATGAAATAACATCCAAAAAACGATTACTACTTTGTTTTTTTTCTTGGTTAACTAGCAAATGTTTTATTGAGGAATTTTTATTACAACGCACTGGGAGCATTTTTTGACGCATTGATACAACGCACTGATGGTTGCACAGAATTCCTGTGGTTGCTGGTGCAGCCTCACCACAGCATTCACTGTTCTTACAAACGGTACATAAATCGTTATTTGAGCCAGTATATGATATTTCAGTACCAGGACGAAGACTCAGGTGAGCCTGTGCAAATATACAGACTCGCCAGAGCCTTCTCTGCATAGAAAAAAAAATAAAGAGTAGTAATCGTTTTTGGATGTTATTTCATGGGACTATGATAACATAGCTGCAGCTGTGCTTAGACATGCAGAATTTCCTGAAGTTAGGCAGTCACAATAGAAAAAAGCACCTGTCACTGTCAAACTCCACAACTTTGTCGGATTTGTCGGTCAAACCATGAATTAAAACGCCAATTGCATGGCAGAGCCATAAACTGCAATGTTTCTGACGGTTTGTGCGCATTGGATCATCCAAAGTAAAATTAATGCAAGCTTATAAAGAAATCATACAGTCAATAGGCATAGATTTTGTGGTTTTTGTACACTGATCAAGGCTCAAGCGTGACTCTGCAAATGTGTACCCTCACCAGAGATGCTCCAGAGCTAGCCCTGTTCCCACTTTGAGAGTGTTTCCGCCTATTTATTCAGATTGGCCCCAAACTTTTAATTTAATGAGATTGTTTGTCCGTTATGATACATTACAATAGTTAAGAAGCCTCCATGCGAGCTTAAAATTTTGTGCTTCAACAACAGCAGATTCTAGGGTGAAGATTTGGTACCAGTAAAATGCAATTTTAGCACCCAAGAGATACAGGCTGCTGTCTGTTCTAAGGCGGTGATTCTGTTGTTGTTGATTCGTTGTTGATTGTTACTCCCACTACAGGATTCTGTAATTGTTCTATATTTTGTTACTTTATGTCCATTCTTGTTTTGAAATAATCTTGATGGGGAAGAGAGAGAGCTTCCTGGTGTCTCGTGATTGTTGTGTGGTTATTCCTCTCAGTGCCATGGGTTTGTCTGCAGTTTATGATTGTGATACTCACTTTTTTGGGTGTCATTTATGCGAACAGCGATGGCTTTGGCCACATTTGCTTGGTCTAGTCTGAGCCTTCGTCATAGTTTAAAATTAACATGTGGTGACTCAAATGGCGATTGAATGCCATTTTGTGTGAGCAGCGAAGGATCTGGCGAGTCTGCACATTTGCACAGGCTTACCTTAGCCTTCGTCACTGTACAAAATCTCTTGTGCTGCCTTAAATGGCGATTTGTGTGCTATTCACGCCAGCAGCGAATACTCTGGTGAGTCTGCACATTTGCGCCGGCTGTCACTGGACAATGTAATAAATATCAAGATCTCTTGTGCTGGCAGGAAAGGCTCTTGGGAGTATGCACGTTTGCACAGGCTCGCCTGAGCCTTCTATACAGTATCGAAATATCATGTGCTGGTTGAAATGGCGATTTCTGCAACGTTTATGTGAACAGCGAATGATGTGGTGAGTCTGCACCAGCAACCACAGGAATTCTGTGCAACCATCAGTGCGTTGTATCAATGCGTCAAAAAATGCTC
This sequence comes from Loripinus fragilis, assembly GCA_964019695.1. NCBI lineage: Eukaryota > Metazoa > Mollusca > Bivalvia > Lucinida > Lucinidae > Loripinus > Loripinus fragilis. The sequence goes on along the minus strand of OZ026514.1, from coordinate 8,082,293 downwards.
CCAGTGCGTTGTAATAAAAATTCCTCAATAAAACATTTGCTAGTTTACCAAGAAAAAAAAACAAAGTAGTAATCGTTTTTTGGAATTATTTCGTGGGAATATGACAACAGCTGCGCTTAGACATGCAGATTTCACTCAATTTAGGCAGTTACACTAGAAAAAAGCACCTATCACGGCAAAACTCCAGAACTGTGATGGATTTGCAGTCCAAAACATGAATTATATCACCAATTGCTTGGCAGAGCCATAAACTGCAATGTTACCGGTGGTCTGTGCGCCAGGTGTCACCACAATTAAAATAAATGCAAGTTAATAAATGAATAATAAAGTCAACAGGTATAGATTTGTTTACCTTTTGCGCCACCACCGGTGCTGAAAAATGCAACCACCAGCTCGTTGTAGCAACCACCAGTGCGTTTACATTGACCAGTGTGATTTTGGTCATGTGCGATGATTAAGGTTGTTCTCTACATGAAGTTTGACTTCAGTGTGCTCTCTGATTTTTGAGAAAAATATGTTGGCAATTAATACAGCTAGAGATATACCTGACTGAAATGTCAACCATGACGTCTGGTGGTCATTGTCTCACTAGGTTAAATTCATCCAATTTGTTCAATGACTTTGACTGCAGACGTTATAGTAGGCCATCCAGAGCCCGAAAATAAAATTTTGTTGGCATTTTTTAGTACATTTTGGCATCCATGCTAATAGTGTACCTTGATATGTCTTAAGAAGGATAGGGGTGGATGCCAAGTCTGGAAATGCCCCAAAGACCCAAAATTAGGTCAAAGGTCAACTGAGTGCAAATTCTTGTATAAACGCCAGATTTTAGCTTTTTTATAAATTAAGTATCCAAAATCATGAATGAAAGTGATGTAAAATCTTTTTTTAATAATACAGCCATGCTATATTAGCAAACGGAATCATCAAGACATGATGTGTGTTTGGATCAAAAGTCATTTAAGTGTAAAATCGGTGAAAATTGTAGCAATATTTTATCTATATAGGGGCTAAATCTCTAATTTTAAGTTCCCCTGAACATCATGGAAGATGAATTTCATTACTGTCATGTTATGTATTGGTCTATCATTGTTGGAAAGCCATATTTTACCAAGTTTCCTGTGGTCAAATATTCATAATAGGTCTGTAAAGTACGTTACCATATAAATTCAACTAAAATGTAATATTACTAAGAATAACCATTTAATTGTAAAAAAATATTTTCCTTTGCTTAATTATTGGTATGAATGGGGTACTGCATGCAATTATCCATCTTCTTATAAATAAGATGTGTTTAGTTGTTACTTACGTTTTTAACCATCTGAAATTGAGCAATTTTCCCAAAGGTATAATGTTCCTATCTACAGCTTACATAAGGACTTGATCATGATCTCCTGCTTATAGGACTAGAAAATATGTCTTTTCTCATTTCACACATTTTTTTGTGTTTGTTCCAATCTATAAGCAACAGTAAAACTCTTTTTACAATGACGCTAACTGTTAATTGCATATATTTAGCATAGCTTCATGAGAACAAGAAGACCAAGCCTACTTTCATAAAACATCAGGCATGTTAAAACTTTGATATGATACAGTAAATACCTTATATTGGATGGAATATATCCTCACATTTGTCTTTACATCGGCCTGTTAGCAGATGGTAACATACATATCATAAAGCTAGTACAAAAGTGCATTTCTAATAATGGCCATCCAGTGAAAGCACGGTTAACTTTTTGTAGGGGATATTTTGGAAATAGCTCTATCATTAAGGGTAATTTTCCATATAACCTTTTATATTTAATTTTACTCATTCAACTTTTGATCCTAGAACAAAATGTAAGTAGTAAAGCATAATTATGTACATTACGTATTAGAATTCCATGTGATTTAGTTTTTAAGACGTTAAGGAATAATGCATATGAATCAATACAGGTAAATTGCTATCATTTAAAGTCTGGTTAATCGAAATGTATCCCATTAATATATAGTATCTATGTTCACATATGTGTTTTAATTACATTATTGCAACTATACTACAAAGCAATTATGCATGTTTTGTGAATGACAATATCCCAGATACTTGCAACATTTCGAGAAAATCAAACATAATTCTAAATTAGCCAGTTCTTTTTGCAGGTTTCAATAACAGGAATGGGGCCTTTTATTCGCATATCTTAATAAAATGATGTTGATTTAAAAGCATCGTTTCGTTAAAATCAGGCTGCTTGTTGTAAATGCATAGATTCCAAATAATGATGCAGTATAGATGTGATATTAAAGTTTGCTTGTTTGATTCGATTCTTTACGTCCTATCAACAATATTTCAGTTACAAAAGGACAGGTCTTCCTGGGCTGAACCAGTACTAAGCTAGGATTAATGTTCTTGCTCAATGACACAATACAGTGACGATTGTGGGGATGATATTAAAGGTACCGTCTAATTTTAATATACCATAAAATATAATTCTATGTCTATCACAGCTCAAATGTTTATAATTGTTTCAGTATTGAATTCGATTCCAGTATCATCATTAAACATATTTTGCTTATTATTTTTGCAATGATGATAAGAGATCAAAGCATGCTATGAGGTAATTGGTATGTGTTTCTTTATGTTGTTATTTTTAACTGTAAAATACCAATGCATTTTTATTCCAAATTAAATTTCCCCAAAGCAGATGTCTAGTGACATCTTGGGGACACAGTCATTCATCATATTGGAGCGGCTGATGATTTGATTGTACACCTACGCTTCCACCAGTTAGGGTCATTTCTTAGTATTTAGAGTAAAAGTGTCCTGAAATGGTTATTTAATATATACATTTACAAGCATTATCAATTGGATAAACATATGTAGAAAAAAATCCATAAGGAGATTAATTTGTCTTTTCTAATGTACAATTTATCTGTTAACCATGCCAATTTGCTAAAACAGGGACTGATTGCATATATAGTTGGGGAGTTATGTTAAGTGGAATATACCAGATTGAATAGCTCTTGTAACTGGTAACTTTCAATACTTGTAGTTTTACTATGACATTACTCTTAAAATAAAACTGAACTACTTTCCTTTCACTATATACAAAACAACCCTCAAATAATGCTAGTCTTCACAAATATCTAAAGGGATATAGGTACAAGAATGTTCAAGTTTATGACTAAAATGCTGCCTGCAAGCTGTTGTCAGCAGTATTGTTCACATTCTTGGATGGCTTTGCAATAAGCCTAATTCAAGAAATCTTTCAAACCATCTAACAGGCCATATAAAAGTTCACCTTTTATGGAACAAAAACATGTACTAGGGTTACAAATAGCTCAACACAATCAAATAATGCATAAATAAAACGCAAAACACTACCTTGTGAATGATGTAAACAAAACAAAAATCTGCTGCGTTGACACTCTTCTTTCAACATTTAGTTTGATCTGTGAGTTTCAGAGATGCAAAGCATATTCAGTATAACACAGAATCTTTGGAATAAAATTTCATTAACTGACAAATGATTTGTGCTTCATATTACCATGAAACATGTGTATATGTTTTATAAGCTTGCAATACGACTGTGGTAACTTGACCTCAAACGACCTAAGTCTAAGATAATTAACAAGCAGAATAGTTTCTTTCGGAATTGCTGCACAATATAATAAAATAATCAGGATTACAATATGATATTATGAAACTACGTTCAACTAAAATAGAAGATGGCAATGGTGACAGGTGATAAATTGATTATTATCAAATTGTAATTGTCAACAGTGTAAAGTTAAAATTAAATGAATTCAGCATACAAGGAAAATACAATATCTATGAAACATCGTATATTTGGGTATACACAATGCTGTTTCTGTATAAATAGAGCTTTGATTGACGTTATACTTGCAATCTTCAAAATCCTATACAGGAATTTACAGGGAGAATTGATATGTTTGATCCCATACAGGGAGAATTTTGGTCAGAATTACGCACAACCAAACCACTAGCTCACTCCATGTTATCCGTAGTTTGAGTTAAATGCAATATATAAACCAAAATATATCATTTTAATATTTATTATCAAAATATATGTTCTGGGTCTAGTCTCTTCAGGGAGCACCCAGATATATCCCAGAAAGTGTATAAAAACGGACCATTATTGGCTCACCAGCAAAAGGCCATTTAAATGGCATTTCGCTGACGGGCTAATAGTGGTCCAAGACTGTTTGCTGGCTGTAATTTTTTGATAGACACATTGTCTGGGCGGGATACTCAAAGAATTGCCCTGTCTGCTAAGGCACATCACGCCCGAAAAGTCGGGTTGGTGTTTATACGCGTTATGCTTTACTCAAAACACCTACATTAAAAGGTAACAAGCAATGAATGCCTATAAATAATCCCTCTGTTGAGACAACTATTCATCTTTGATAGCCAAACCATAACAATGATAGGTATTACCGTATTAAGCCGTAGACTGATCATATTTTATGTGAAAACATTCTTCACATGACCATTTCATAGAATCAGGTTCAGTGACACGTGATGACGCAGCTTGATAAACAAGATTGAATCAACCAATCGGGCAAATCACATGACTTTGTGACGCATTTGGTAAAGGTAGACAAATATGTCACACTAGAAAAGAGCCCACGCAAGCGCGGAAATATTTCATGATTGTCAAGTTTATATAAAACAGCGAGTTTTAATTTTTCAATGTAAATGGCCTTAGGCCCAGGTGTAGATATGACCTTTACCATGAATACTCACTAAAGCTTCATTTACCTAATTAGTTGTCTGCATCTACAAACTTTCAGGTAGCAGACTGCATTGTTTCTAAAAAACATCAACTTTTTTCACTTTTTCCTATAGCAAAAACCTAAGTGACTCAAAAGTTGACCTTGCCGTAAAACAGATCAAGGTCATCCCAGGGTCATCATTTATATAAATTTTGTTGAGCTTTTGAGTCCTTGATGCGACATGCTAAGTTTCAAGATAATAGGATTTGTGGTTCTGGGGGAGAATTGGTTGATTTGATGCTTAACGTCCACGGTAAACAGCTAAGGTCATGTCGGGACGGTCAGTTAACCTAACCACACTATTCCTGGGCAGGCTTAGACCTCCTAAGCGGTTAACCAGTACTAAGTGCACATACTTTCGCCAGTAACTGACAACTGCCCTTCTTGAATCAGCGGAAGGAGAAACAAAAGTATGTGGCCAGACCGGGTTTCGAACCCAGGACCTCTGACTTATGAGTCAGGTGCCTACCGATTGCGCTACGCGGCCCGGCGTGGTTCTGGGGGAGAAGATTTTTGAAATTCTTTACCATAATAAATGTTCGCCATCTTGGTTATGTGACCTGTCCTGGGTATTTTTTTTTCTGGAAAAATTGGGTCCTGGAACGTTTTTGGGGAAAATATTCAAGCCCTCTGAAGACTAAAGGCTTATTTACAATGTTCAAATCAGACAGGTCAGTATTTGAAAAATGCTTCTGGTCGGAGACAATGTTAATAGACAAGAATTAAATAAATTGGATAAAAGGTCCTTTAACCTGAATCAAATGCTTCTTAGATTAACTGTGAATTAACAGAGCACTTTAAGATATCAGAGTATGAGCTATCAATGTTCAAGAGACTGGGTTAACCGTATCAAAATATTACAGACACAGTTAACATCTAAAAGCAGGCCACCATCGACCCTCCAACGATTCGCCATTTCCTTTTAGGGTCATGCTTGCGCATGATTTATATAAATGTCAACCAATTTGAAATCAAGAAAATATTGATGGATCTTCTTTGGTTACCAGGGTTATACCAAGCAAGTATAGTATATACTTAGAATAGCGATTCCCTGGCTGCCCAACATGTGCGGATCCAGAGGGGGGACATGGGGTCCGGACCCCCCCCCCCCCCCCCTGGAAAATTACAAAAAAAATATAGGGTTTCTTAGCAATACTGGTCAGGATCCCCTTAAAATCACAAAGCTACCAAGCCAGCATTCACTGTTGGGCCATCATCGGCCGGCCAGCAAAACGCTATTTAAATGGCCCGCTTAAGAGGTATTTGGATCCTTCCTCCCTTCATCAAACTAAACTTAAAAAAAATTGTCAAAGTTGGACCCCCTCTGACAAAACTTTCTGGATCCGCGGATGCCCAATGTTGGCCCACTTTCATATGTTTACCGAGTTATTTGTGTACCTTCGCTCCTATATGATGTAACTTTGCTGCTGCTCTCCTGGTCTCTGTCAACTCTGCAACATCGCCCTCTAAAAGCACTAAAACCACCTTTGTAACTTTGCGGCCACTGTTTTCTGCCTTAAAACTGTAAGATATATAAAAGAGGGAAGCAAACACATATATTTTGAAAATACTTCCTGTGTGTGTGTGTGTGTGTGTGTGTGTGTGTGTGTGTGTGTGTGTGTGTGTGTGTGTGTGTGTGTGTGTGTGTGTGTGTGTGTGTGTGTGTGTGTGTGTGTGTGTGTGTGTGTGTGTGTAATTCAGCTAGGTTACGCTTGACAAATATTGATACAAAACGAAGCTAAAACTGAAAATCACAAAAAAAACATGGCAAGATGTCCGTTAATTAAAAATAACATAATCTTCTCCAAGCTCGTGATTTAATACATACAAAGTTTTGTCTATCAGCTAGGGTACAATGTTACAGTTATGATTTTCAAGAAGGGTCGTCGGTTTCTTGCCTTGTTACCCATTCGCAACATTCCTGGGCAACTGCTCATAAAAACAAAATATGCTGAAAAATTAAGTATTTTCTTCCTTTCAAAAACCCATATGTTGTATTTATAATGCTTAAATGTTTAAATGCCAACAATCATTGTTGGTATTTCAGCATTTATGAGCCTGATAAATTTCATGCTCAGTTAAGTTGAGTATGCAAAAAAATGTAAAACCTCGGGGCTAGGCTAGTCTTAGCCTTATCTGATGCCAAACCCCAAAGACAGGCTTACTCACGACATACGTGGTACAATTATGATGTTGAATATCACACCGCGTAGGCGGCAATCGAAAACGTCAATACTATCGACGAACGAATATCAAAAATCGTTAGAAACAGAGTTTTCGATTGTCATTTGTCGCCAGTTGGGCGACAAATGGCCATCGAAAACACTGTTTCTAGCGATTTTTGATCCGCGTTCGTCGACTGTTAAGAGCGTTTTCGATTGCCGCCTACCCGGTGTGAATATGAAACTGAAAACTATCTTACCTATTTAATCTGACATAGGTAAGAGCTTTCTCAATATGGTTGTCTCCAGTTCGGTAAGTGACGTTGATTCTGTCGAGAGCCTTATCTAGGTCAGACTTGTTCTGGTAGGTGTTTAAGAAGAACTCGTTGTATACATCAGAAGCATACGTCACAACACTCACCTGAATGTTCTGGGGACCAATGTCAAATCTACATATGAAAAGGAATTCTTAAAACAGCTATTTACGAGGTCACTTGTTTATTAAATTTCTAAAATTTATTGACTTTTAGTTTGTTTGTCTTTTTAGTGTGTTTGTTATTTTATTTTGCATTCAATATTGTTTAAAATGTTTGCAGTTTTGTTTCGTTTTGTTTTTAATGTAACATACACCATGCCATAGGAAACCACACTTAATTCATAAAAGTTTCCATATGTTTCACATGTGAAACTCATTGAATATATACGTATTTTAATATTAAAGCAGTATTACTAGGTATGCTTGAACTTTCAAATGGTCTTTTTGACAAAATTGAACAACGTAACGTATGTAACAGGCTGTGAAAGGCCCAATTCAATAACTACATACTAGACGCGGCAATTGTGTTATATTGTTTTATGTCTTGCCAACTCAAATGAGAGCTTATTATTATCTTATCTTATCTATTTCCTCTTAAAGATAGAATATTGTTTAAAATCCGGAAGGAATATTGACTATCAAGACGATTAATTCATACCAACAATTAATAATTTGACTAGTGAAATTAACCGATCCTGGCAGCGAGTTTATAAAACTTCTTCCATGCTCAACTTAATTAAGTATGGAGTTTTTCCTGCTCATAAATGTTACAATGCCAACAATTGTTGGCATTTTAAATTTAAAAGCAGGATAAATACATATGATAGTTTCAAAGCAAGACATGTCGTCATTTTTTCAGTATTTTAGTCTTCTCGAGCAGTTGAAATTCACGCTCAATTGATTTGAGTATGAAAAAGTTTCATTAATTCTGGACCTGTACTTTTGTTTAAACTATAATGGATCAGGATGGTCGACCCCTCGTGTAATATGATGCAAGATTACCTGTCAGTGATATTTCTTACAAATTGAAGTTGTGTATGAAGGTTGTCTTTCCCTGCTTCACTAGATGCATGTATCAAGAACACTATATCAATCTGTTTATCGTAGCATGCTTCTGAAAACAAAATAGAGTAAAACCACGTAATCTCGAGCGTGGTAGTTCGAATACCTACTTAAGTCGAAGTTATTTTGTGACAACCTAGATTCAAACAAGGTTCGCGTCTGTTGTCCGCCTTAATGCGGCGATTTTGTTATTTAATCATTGTTTATTGCTGCTCCTGTGTTGTTGTTATTTGTGTTTGGTCATTCTTTTTTATTCCGTACTTTGTGTCCTTTTCTAGTTTTGAAATCATCCCGCCAAGGACGAGGGAGTTGCATGCGCGGATCCAGAGGGGGGGGGGGGGGGCAGGGAGTCCAGATCCCTCTGAAAAATCACAAAATTATAGGGTTTCTTAGCAATACTGGTACGGATCCCCTGAAAAGTCATAAAGCTAACCAGCCACCTTTCAATGTTGGGCCACCATCGGCATATTAATAGTGGTATTTGGATCATCTTTCCCCTCATCAACTAGCAAAAAAACGACGTCAAATTTGGACCCCTCTGACAAAACATTCTAGATCCGCGCACGAGTTGGTTGCTTTTACTTTGATTGTGTCCTTGCTGCCATGTGTCTGTTGGTATTCTGTGTCTCTTCCTTGCGGTGCCGTAGGTTGGTCTGTGGTCTTTGCTCGTGGCATTTCCTGGCCATACTCAATTGCTTTTTAGAGTAAAAACTAAGTTTCTGTATTGTCTTGTTCTCTTTATTACCTATATCGTGTATCGTGATAGAATTAAGTAAATTGATTAATATTATTTACAGGCCTACTCCTTATAACTTGATTTTCTGATGGCTTGAAGTAAACACTGGCCCCAAGGGCTTCAAGTTAGCGAAACTTTACGTTATTTAAGTGTCCAACATGCGAATGACACACTTGAGGCCAAATATTTTGTCAATATGAATTTACAATCGGCCCGAGTTTTACTAAGATTTTGTCTTTTTAATTTTATTTAAATGTTTGCAAGAAATTTAAGAGAAAAATCGATCTAATAGCATAATCACACAACACTGCTTGACGTATTTTGTGTAATGTCGGAACGGTTACTTTTATTTTAAGTCGTACAAGAAGGATTTATTCCGCAAAGGCGTAACCCTCTTCTTATGGCTTTATAAAACAAGAAAGATTTCAATCTTTGAGGTAAGCTGATAAAGGGAAAATTTTTCTTTATAGTTTGACATAACAAGACTGATTTACAACTCTGGAGTAATTTGGCAAGTGGGAAAATCTCTAATTTAGGTGAATAACACAATATTGTTTGGCAAGATTGTTTGGAATTTGTGGACATTGGGCGAGTGTGAAAACCTATCCTTATAGGTAAATAATATATAGGTAAATATAGTAAATGAATATGACAAGGAAATGCCACAATTACACATAGCATTCCAACACACGACACTGCGAGGAAGTGACACAGACCACTAACAGCTACACAACACCAAGAAGACAAAGTAAAGCAACCAACCCTCTCCTAAACGAGATGACTGCAAAACCACAAATAACACTATGCAATGTACAACAAGTACTAAACACAAGCCCCCAAAGGCAAAGGGACAACAATAAACAACGAATCAACAACAACAGAACCACCTCCTTCAGACGTGAAGCAGCCGAAATCACTGGGGCTGTTTTGACATTTTCATGGTAATTTGGCAAGTGGGAAAATATCTTCTTATAGGCTTATGACGCAATACTGATTGACATTTTGTGATCATTTGGCAAGTATGAGAATCTCTTCTTAAAGGTAAAATTAAACAAATGTGGTAAAATGGTAACTCTTGTCTGATATGTTGATAAGGTAAGACTTATTGACAACATTTACTTTGTGGTAAATCGGATTTGAGAACTCTCTAATGCTAGATAAATAATACAAGTCTAATTGACAATTATGTGGTAAATAAGACAAGACAAGACTTAATGACAACTTTGTGGCTCTCTACTGGTAGGTAAATAAAACAAGACTTTCTGACAACTTTGTGGTAAATTGGGAAGGGGAACCCCTCGTCTGATAGGTAAAAAATACAAGACTTATAACATTGTGAAGGGGAAACTCTCGTCTGATTGGTAAATAATACAAGATTAATGGAAAAAATTGTGGTAAATTTGGAAGGGAAACTCTCGTCTGATAGGTAGATTATACAAGGCTATGAGAACTCTCGTCTGATAGGTAGATTATACAAGACTATGAGAACTCTCGTCTGATAGGTAAATACCGATCTACATTAATGTGGTAATTTGACAAGAGGTAGAGTAGTAACACAAGACTGGTTTAAACATTTAGGATAATTTGGCAAGGGAACCCTTGTGTTATAGATGGATAACACAAGACTAATTGAACATTTGTGGAAATCCGACCAGGGGAACCCTGACTTATATAATATTAATAACTCAAGACTTGTCACATCATTCGGTGGTATGAAAGTGAAAACACCCGTGAGTTAGCTTAATAACGCAGAACTGATTTACATAGTTGTAGTAATTATGTCATATAGCTGAATAACACAAAACTGGCTTGGGCGGATCCTGAGAGGGGGGATGGGGGACTTCTTGGAAAATCTCAAGTGGCTGTAAGTTTCCTTAGGTAAGGACCACCCTCGAGAAGCAATTGAACCCCTGACAGAATTTTTTGGATCCGCCCATGACTGGCTCTTTGGTATAGCATAATAAGGGTCCGGCTGCTTAAAACGTGATAGCATGCTAAAGGTTTAAACTTAAGAAACAAGGTGTATGAAAGAAGCTTGAGTGAGAAAGATACCCACATAGCATTACGCACATTCAAATATTGGGAAACTATCAAAGTGGCAGTGATTTGAATCATTGGTCTAGTCATAGAGTAAGTAATGGCTGATATCTTGCTGTTTCACAAGAACCTAGCAGTTAATAGCCATTACCTATCATAATGTTGATAGAAGGGTGTGCTGATCTTTGAATTATCGAAACAAATTGACGTAAAAGGGTGATTTGTTATGGGTTTAACCAAGATTCGTCAGTCAGGCGGGGGTGCTCATTCGATGTATCATTGCATGACTGATAGAAACGTGAACAACGCAGTACGGTTACTTATCCCGTGGTGTATTTAAGGCGCTCTGCCAAGCAGAAATCAGTCTAGCAATAGTCTTGCAAGAGTTTGGTTCAGTCTGCTAAAAGCGGCACTAAGTCAGTTTGCGCTGGGCTATTCAGAAATGAGCATTTAGTTTTGAGACTTTTGGGCCTGTTGTTTTGGCTTGGCACTAAGAGCTTGACGTTTTGAAGTAAATCTAGAAAGTTCAGTGATTTCTTGTGGGCTCAGTGTGAGAACTGGCCTGGACTGGCGTAGAATGGGAGAGACTGTGTTACTTGTGGAGACTGGGTGTTGAATAAATGTTATTGAACTAGTACCACGTGTTGAGTGATGGGCCCCTAGCGACTCCGACTAGGCTATGCAACATTGGTTTTAAAACGTATTTTATGCTCAATTCAACTGAGCTTGAATTTTAACTTCTCATTAAAACTAAAATGTAGAAAATAAGATTGTATCTATTAACAGCTATCAGGTGTTGTTTTTATCTTGCTTATAAATGCCAAAATGACAACAACTGTAACTGAGGTCATTTGGCGGTTATATAGATGATCAATTCCGTTAACAGTTGGATTAAGCATTGAAATGTTTTATAACCCTGAGGCTTGATTTTTGACACTTTTAGAATATAAAGCTAATTTCTATAATAGCTTAACATCTCAAAAGTGGCCTGCATGTCAGGGGTAAATTTGAAAGAAAAACCCCTTCCTTTAGCTGCATATAGAGTTACCTTGTCGGACTTCAGACTCTATGATGGTTCCGACTTAAGGACTTAGCTATTGATGAGATGGTAGGGGCCTGATGCTTTGGCTGTTTGTCAGGCCCACCGGGATGTACCTGTTGGATTTCTTTTGCTCCGGTATTCAGTTTTATTTACTGTTGAGTCCTTATCTTTGCTTTATCTCCTTGTTATATCTTGATTTATATGTTTTAGGAGATGATGCATTGATAAGTTAGGGGTCTTTCATGCAAACCAAATATCTATGTGTCTTGATCCACATCTGAATTAAGGGTGAGGTTGGCGCCGTTACACCACTTTAAGCCCTCCAGTAAAATATTTTACTGACGGTTCCAAGGCGGTACTTCTTTTGTGGATCTTTTATGTTTTTTCTGTCTTGTGTTTGCTAGGTCTTTGTGTGCGTCTGTTTATATGTGCTTTTTGGTCACCTGCTGGGAAAGGGCTAACGTCTTGGCTCTCGTTTGTGGTGTCTAACTGTGAATGTGTATTCCCATTAGGTATCCTTGGTCAGGTGTGGTACTTGATTGTATCGATTCCTGATCTTTGCACCCTTACTTACCTTGACTGAAGCATGTGCCAATTATTCCTAAAATTAAACAAAATGTATAAGCCACCATCCTATAAGCGAATTATTCAGACGACCTTGAAGTGCAGGTACAAGAGAGATAAGGCTTTGAATATCTTTTATGTATGGTGGCTTGAAACGGCTAGAATTGGATATATCTTTCAATATCAAAATGGCTAAGCCCGTAACACAAGGTAGGGAAACACGTGACTTGTGACGTCATATTTGCTACAGTAAGTGCGCAGCCATATTGGAAATTAAACCCATATGCGTTGTTTTTATGCTTTTTTTCTCCATAACACAAAAGTTGTAAAAGCAAACAATCCTTTCGTGAGCTATCTCACAACTCACTTGTAATTTAAACATGTTCCTTTTGTGATCACACGCTGCTCGTTTACCCTTTTTACTACGACATGGAGTTTTTAATTAGGTCATTGTGTCAGCTGTCAATATGAATTTGTTATTGATTGTTTGCTTTAACCAGATTAGGCAGCACAAATACAATTACCCTCCTTTTTTCAAGACGGCTAAGAGTTTGTTTGCCTTACTGCAAAAAAGGACGACTCATACACTTCTCATATCTGGCTTACCTGTTAAATAGACACAGAGCGGATCGAAATTGTATCATCTAATTGGATGGCCGCATCCACAATGTTGATACAATGACGTATAATGACGTCACAAATCATGTGTTCCAACCCCTTGTCACAGGAAAAACTCAAGATACATTTAATAGTTCAATATCAATGAGAATCAATATTACAGTTGCAGTGCAAAATATTGTTCTGTATGCAGTTGAGGCAAACCTTCACAGTGGAATAACACTGATGCAATCGTTATATGAGCATTTTAACCCATATTACCTTAGCTTGCCAAGATTGCCAAATAACACATTTGAGCCAGTACATGAGTCTTTGGTACTAGGCATATGTGAAAGGTCATTCTTTAAACATGCATGCGCAGTTTCTTAGCGGGGCTAGATAACTGGATTTTGGATCAGCTCTCGTCAACTTATATGCTCTGTGTTTCTGACCCAGTATACAGGGGTCCGAGTGTTTGTATATGAGTAGTGAATGCTCTGGCGAGTTGTTTTATATATATGAAACACATTCCTTCGGCAAGAAGTACGGAATGTCATGAAATTATTCCATATAGTTTATGATAAAATGGTTAAATGTTTGGGATGATTGTCCAAATCCAATCGAAACTGCCTCGGCCAATTCAGTGGAATCAGACCTCGGATGTAAATCGAGGATCTACTTTGATAACGTGACGCTGACGTTACATAACGTGACGAGAAACCATTGCAGCAAAACAAACGGTTATTAATGAAGTTTATGTTTTTTTTTCAATAAATATTTATTCTGCTGATTCAACTTTTTAAGTAATCAGAAAAAAAGGATTTTAATACGGCTGAACCCGCCTGCTACAAAACTTATTTTCCTTACGCCAGTTCCGGCTAACAAAATGAAGCCTTTTCATACATAGTACTACGCGTAATGCGCCTTACGTACACTCGAGGTTTGATTGGGTTCTCGAATTGTGCCTGACTTTCCTGATTGTTTCCAAATCGTATGAGGGCTGCTTACCCTCAGACATATCTAGAAAATCAAATATTCCTAGTAGTTTCTGAGTTTTTCCCTAACTGATAACAGACGGATGGAACATCGTAATTCTTTTTGATCGTGTAATTTGAAGATATGCACCCTCCTAATGATCGAAAACGTAGAATTAAGCATACGCATAGCTCAGTTGTTAGTATGACGGACGGACGGTCGCAGAATTGTAAGCTACAGTCGACTGTGTGTTTGAATCTTGAAATTCTGCATTAGCGAGGCGTCTGTAATGAGCAAACTGTAATTATTGTTCTTCTTACTTTTTTTCTATTTTTAAATAACTTTTTCCTCTCTTTTTTTATCATATTATTTTCAGACTCACAAATTGGAGTGTTTTCTTCGATATTTAGCAAGGATATCCTGTCCTCTCTCTCTCTCTCTCTCTCTCTCTCTCTCTCTCTCTCTCTTTCTCTCTCTCTGTGTGTGTGTGTGTGTGTGTGTGTGTGTGTGTGTGTGTGTGTGTGTGTGTGTGTGTGTGTGTGTGTGTGTGTGTGTGTGTGTGTTTCTATAATTCTATCTCTCAAAATTTGAAGCGTTTTTCTATCGAGCAAGAAAATCCTGTGTGTGTGTGTGTGTGTGTGTGTGTGTGTGTGTGTGTGTGTGTGTGTGTGTGTGATTTTATTTTAATTTTTTTTATCTCACAATTTATAGGGTTTTCTTCACTGTAGAACAAAACAATATTGCCCACAATTTCTTATGTTTTCTTCTTTTTATCTTTTTTTATTTTATTCCTATTTTTTGTTTTTGCTTTTTCTTTTTTCTGTTTCTTCATTTTGAATAGAAAGATAGATAAATAAGCAAAGCGTGAATAAAAACCCTCCAGATGTCAGAACAGAACAGATCGTTTATTTGACATAAACCATACAGTTTCTAGTCAAGCATATACATATTACACAATAAATCTGTCATGAATATCGTACTTTCACATTTTTGCTCATATAAAATGAATATTGTACTTTCACATTTTTGCTCATATAAAATGAATATTGTACTTTCACATTTTTGCTCATATAAAAGGCATAAAGGAGTATTTTAAAGTGCAAATAATCGTAAACTTAGTAAATTACAATCATGGAGAAGTAATTTCTTACTGTTAAAATTTGGCTCATTATTTGATGTTTTGGGCATTACCAACACAAAGAGGGCGCCGTGTACCACCCTCATTGTATCGATAAGGCTTTCGCTATCGTTGCGAGTGAAGTCCATTGATGCGTTTTACTATAGTCAGAAACAGTTTGAGTGTATTTAATTTTACCGTAAATGCTTATGAACAGGTAGGGTCCCGATCGCCATGAAGACGTAATCAGGACACCTACTCGACGTTTGTCTATGTTTTAAGACGTCACGTCAAAAGTAGGGGATCATGTAAAATATTAACGAAGTGTCATCATTCATTCTTGTTTACTTGTGACAACATCAAACTAGGAAAAATGTAATGAGTACTATCTTTGAGACAATGATATTCTCTTCATTCCTGTGTATATTTGCTAAATATTAAACTAGAAAGTGCACGAAATTTTATAATTTAAATAACGGGAAACGTCAAAATAACGTTGAAAGATGTTACACTACTTGTTCACGCTAGGTTGAATTACCATGCACAGGAAGTTCAATTAACGTTCAAATAACGTGGTTTTTTACGGTGCGGCGCCTGTGCCGTCAGTATAGATAGCACGCGAATCTTACGTCAATAGGCCGAACAAACAAAAAGATGGACGCGGCCGCACGCAAAGTTAAAATTTGAAAGATTTCTGAAAAAACGGCCGATTTTTGAGGCATTTTTTCTCAAAAATGCTATAAAATAAAACTCCAATAAAATAATTGTAAAATATTTTAAATTTGACATACATTTAGATTGTTATTTGTATATTCAAAATATAAAATCTCTTGGGCGCTTATAAAGTGGTTTTAGCAATACATTTATAGCGTCTTAAAAATTGTCACAATTTTTAAAAACGTCGTTTTGGTGAACACTCATTTTTTTAAAAAAAATAATCTCTGAATAATGCTTTTTAATATTTAAAATTTGAATATGTTTTTTAAATACATTTTGAGCAAAATTTTCAAATTCCAAACATTTTTAAGATCGTGCAAACAGTATTAGAAATGTTCTATTGAGAGTGGCGTCTTAAAATTTGTCACACTCGCGCTTTTTTGACGTTTAAAACACGTAACGTCGAAGATTACAGCTGTTAAAGCATCCGCATTTCTATGCAGTATTCGTGTAGATTTAGTAAGTGTTTATTTCGCAAATTGGTAGGAGTACAACTGAAAGAATCATTTCAGCATTATAAGAGATTAAAGGCTGCAAAAAGAGAAAAAAATATACCAGATACTATTCACCGAGATCAAGTCAAAGTAAAAACAAACAAAACTCTAAAAAAACATGGCGCTGTAAGACAAAGAAACTATAGGCTATAACAACAACACATTTAAGATCGTCAAAGGGAATATTTGGCTAAGTACAGAGAAAAACAGAAGAACACAAAACAGTTGAGCCCAAAGACTTTCAAAATAAGACGCAGAAAGCAAGAGCTATGGAAAAACACACACTAAAAGAGTCACTTCCGCAAACCCCTGGTCGACGTGTATCTGTCATAAACTCCTACTTAGAAAATATGAGATCGCCAGCAGTTAGCTCTTTACAAAACATGAAAATAGTAACATCACCCACGAAAATTGAAAATAAAGCATTCTAAGTGATACTAAATCGATCATACAATCTATCAAGAAGATTTACAGTTAAACGACGTAATAAAAAATGGTGAAAACGACGTTCAGAAAGACGACGTCATTATGTTACAAGCGTGACCCCCAACTTTTGACGTTACGTCTAAGCGTTTTACCGGAGCTAAATAATATCCGACATGGGCTGTGGCGACACAACGCCGCACCAACGTCGATACACTGTCTCAACGTTGCATCGACGTCGGTAAGACGTTGTCCCGAGCCACGAGACCACATTCGATGAGATTGTGATATAAATTTAATCAGTATTAATTTACTACTTGATAAGTATTACCGTTAGATACTCATACGTGCCATGGGGTATGGGATATAGAAAGCAGATTCAGATAAACCGACTCGTGTGGGCCATCTCATCTGCATCTATCCACTATACAATTTAAACTTGTCAGTCTTGTGCTAACAATTTTAAGCATGGATTTTATAGGGGACACGCACTTAATGCAAAAACGCATGATTCACAAAGAACCGAATTGATTTTTTGCGTATACAACTTTAAATGCATCTTACGTATTAGCATTCACTGGTGCAGGTGACTTATATCAAAATGCCTCCCATTCCACAAAGCAAATATGAAATAAATTGATATAAACAAAAAAGGACAGAAATGAAAAATAAAACAATCAAACATCAATCAAACATCAATCAAACAATGATCAGGTGACAAATGCTTTATAATATCAATGAAATACAATATCAATGAAATGAATTTGTCCATTTAGTTGTCTACAGAAGGAAGGCCTCCAGTGGGAGCGTTTGGAGCGGTCTGTCCATCTTCGGTATGTGCTCTGAAAAAAAAGCAAGAACCCTATAACTCCTTGCCTACTGGGTAATTTTGGGATACATTTTTGTAGTCTGCTGATTTTTTTTTTTTTTCAAAATCTAGAGAAAAAATATTTCAGCAAGACCAACAGAGTGTCAAACAGTTTGGATCCAGATCAGGTCCGACATTTTGTCGGGCCTGATCTGGTTCTAAGCTGTTTGCAAGGTTATCAGCAGACGGCATATTTACTACAAGTGCAATGCACGTTAATCCCGGTTATAAGCCTAGTGTGCTTTTTATGGGACATCGGCAAACGGTGCAGAACCAGATCAGTCTGCGGCGTTTGTGAACTGTCCAAAAACAAAGTTATGCACAAAATAATATTCTTCTTAAAATCACATTTTAAAAAAGAAGACAATTGTTCCATTGTAATAGATGAAAAACGAATAACTATGCCTTTTTCACAGCTGGACAATTGAAACAATCACGAATAGAGGCATAAACATCAGATACAATCTTCCAAATAGAGAGCTGGTTGCTTGCTTTACTTATAGTATTGCTGTCGTGAGACTGTATTCTGTGTCTCTTCCTCGCGATGCCGTGGGTTGATCATGGTCTGTGATTTTGGCAAGTCCTGGTCCCGAGGTTATAAAACTTTCTTCATACTTAACTCAGCTGAGCACGAAGTTTATCCTGCTCATAAATGTTAAAATGCCAACACTTACATTTAACAGCATGATAAATACAACATCTGAGAGATTTAAATCAAGACACTTCTTTATTTGGCGGGAGTTTAGTTTTTATGAGCAGTTGAAAGTTCGTGCTCAGCTCAGCCCCCTTGGGGCTTCATTCACACTTGTGTTTCAAGACGTATATACACACGATAGAGAACCACTGTACTCGAACTGTTAGTTTGCATTTTAGCTAAAAGTAGGCATAAGTTCTAAAACATAAGCAAAAATTTCTTCAATCCTCTTTTTCAGGAAAAAATCACATTTATCACTCAACCCACAGTTTTTAAGCAGAAACACAGCTGAATTTAAAAGTGACAATGATTCGCGATGAATATTTTCAGAAGTAAACTATTGACCAAAATATTACCCTTTTCAACAGCTAGGTACACTACTTTGTGCACTCATCGACTGCAACCACCACGCGATGACTGCTCTGTTTGAGTACAGTGGTTCTCTAGCGTGATTTAGAGTATTTAATAACACAGACTCTAGTATTCAAATATTTAGATTTTTTTTTCAAGTTGATTTATAAAAAATCATATCTCATGTGTGAATCATGTTGAATATATAATCCGATACCTTAAATGCACCAATCACGTATGAGTCTCATTGTAAATTACCTTTGTGCTCTGCGAATACTCAGATTAGCCTGGGTATCAACCCAGTCGCTGTCCGCATGGATAAACTTCCCATTTAGTGCACATTAAAGACTTAAGGTATAAGCTTAGGATATAGACAGACTTTTAAAGAACCCCTGGGGCCAATTTCATCAATAAAGTTCGTACGATATATCTTAAATTGTGCGTACGTTGTTTTCTGAGAAGTGCGTACGTCAGTTTCATCGAAACATCTTAAATTGTTCGCAAGAACAAAAATTTGCGTTTCACTAAAACCGTCGAATTTTTAACTTTGCCTAACTCCAGTCTCCAAATATCATGTGATTGGTCACGTGCGGACTTTATATAGCCGTGTTAAGTGGTTTAGCACAGAGGCATGTGAATAAAGTTTAAAAGAAGAAGCATGTGCGGATCCGAATGAAGGCAGGGGGTCCGGACCTTCATCCCCTTGAAAACCACATTCAATTTATATAGATTTCCATAGAAATTAGCGAGTGGACCACCTGGAAAATAATGGATCCCCCTCCTAGAACCTTGCAAACTTGAAGTTTTCTGGGCAAAAGATTCCTGGACCCGCGCATGAGAAGATGAGCAGGCGACAGCCTACCCCATTGAGAAATCAATTTCTTTAACTCTGTGAATATTCTTGTGTTAAACGTCGGTCTGATCTGAATCCAAACTCTTTGACACTTAGATGACAGGTTTCCCGAAATCACAAGAAACCGTGTCCAAGTAAGGCACAAATCAGTAAGATTACCTAAAACCATAAAATATACTGAGAGGAACTAGAAACTGAAGGGGGTTTTCTAACATGTCTGGGTGAAAAATAATAATTCAAATTCAATATTTTTATGAAATCTGATATCCTCAACATCCATCTAACAAATACAATTCACAGAATAAATGATAGCATCAAGAACCAGTCCTATACTGCCGCCAAATTTCGTGCGCTCTCAAAATTTGGTCCTGAGTTGTAGGCATTATGAGCCGTTGTCTCGGCTTTCTTCGCACCCCGATGGTTGATTGCTGTAATGCTCAATTACAGATCCCTAAGAGGGACATACTATTATAATTCGAACATAAAAGAGATAGATCATATTGTATTCATAACAAAAACGGTTCATGTAATGTTTCATGAAACTGCGTCCCGAAAATTACTCGTTTTCACACTTTATGTTAACCCATACATGTCGAATGGGGTTTCCCATTTTAATCTTTTGGACGAGCTCATAACTTGATCCGACTCCACCGTGGTTATGTGGCGTCTGATCTGGGTCTGCACTGTTTGCCAACGTCCAACAAAATGGAGGCAAGGCTTAAATGAGTTAAATATCACACGCCGGGTGCTTATAGTACAGCAGACGACTGGCCAAAAGTCCTCTCCTTAAGGACTTTACTGGTCAGATCGGTGCAACATCTAGTGACATATACCAAAATGTTCGTTTGCATGTCCAGCTTCAGAATCCGGTTGATGACATCGTCGCTGATGAGTACTAACGGAGTTACGGCCCTTGAACCGTACATACCCTTCATAAAGGATTATTAAAATTGTGCATACAGTTGGCAGATATCATTGCATTTATTTCTAATAAGCACACATAATTGAAATATTTTTATGATTTATATGGTTTTGTATTAGAAAACAACATTGGAATATAGTTTCAACACGTACGATACCTAAAGGTGTGTTTGTCTGTGTGTCTTTTTGTAAATAGTGTCAATGTAAAAGGGCAATGCTAATATTTCATAAACACAACTTTTATCCATAAATTAGTTCAAAATGCAAGTTTCATCTTTATTTTTCATCAAGGTAAGCAACAGCATACACTCGTTTTATGTCAAAGCTTAAAATCAAGTTGTGACCTTTATCGAGGTCAAAGGTCAAGGTCAAATAGACATACCGCCAAATCACAAAAAATGCATATTTTATGTATCTTTTTATTAGTATAAGTATATTTTGTGTCTGTTTGAAGCCTAACGTATAAGTAATAGTCTAACATACTTAAATTCGACATATTCCTTGCCACCATAGGGTAATAAATACCCCAATCAAACGAGGCATGGGCTGTTCCGTAACAGCCTGAGTTTGAATGACGTCAATCTGATAACTGCTTTATACTACCTTAGTAGAATTCCTCTTCTTATGAACTTTGCTGGTAAGGATGTGCTAACATCAAGTGCCAAATATACCAAAATATTTGTCTGTAGATACGGCTTTGGAATCCAGTTGATGACATCATCGAAGATGAGTACTAACAGAGCTACGGTCCTTGAACCGTACATACCCTTTATACAGGATTATTCATATGCTGTATACAGTTGGTCTAGATCATTGCATTTATTGATAAGGACACGTTTATTAAATACAATATTTTATGACTAGTATGGTATTGGTTGGAAAACAACAAATAAATTATCAATATCAATGATACATGTACCAAACGGTGTGTTTGTTCGTGTGTCTGTTTGCAAATAGCTTCAACGCAAAAGGAAAATGCAAACTTTTGCATCAAAAACTCTTTACCCACATTAAAATAGTTCACTTGCCATATTTCGTCAATTTCGTATCATCCAAATAAGTAATAGTCTTCACTCTTTGTATGTCAGAGTCAAAATTTGTGTTATGACCTATTTAAATGTCGAGGGTCAAGGTCAAATAGACATATCCAAAATCGCAATATTTAGTATATAATAACGGCTTGAATCTGATCAAACTTGGCTGACAGGAATGATCCTTAAATGGCCTTTTCAAATAATTGATCAAATGGTATATCTAGATCACAAGGGCAAAAATAGATTTTCGAAAACTTTAAAAAATTCTCTTGTCTGAAACCGCAAGGCTGATAGCCTTGATATTTTGTGTAGCATTATTTAGTAGATATTTGCCTTTTTTGTTCAAATTATGCCCATGGGGCCACAAATTGTCCCGCCACCGGTTCTCATGTTTACATAGGCCGTGGGTTGGTCTGCAAAGTGTGATTGTGGTATTTCCTGGTCAAACTCACTTGTTTTTTTTTTATAATGGGATACATGAAAATATATTGTCTGAAACAATTAAGTATATATAGAGCCTTGTTATTTGATATGTAGCATCATCTAGTAGACTAATTTTGTTAAAATTATGGCCGTAGGACCAAAAGTGGCCCGCTCCTGATTCACATGTTTTTCTTAGGTTTTATTGGGATAGCATACAAATCTTCTTGTCAGGAACCACTTGGCATAGAGCCTTGTTATTTGGTATTTAGTATCATCTAGTAGACCCCTCCACCAGGTTGTTCAAACTATGCCAATGTTGTCAAAATGGACCCATCCTGGGGTCACGTGTTTTACATAGGCTTTAATAGGGAAAGCATAAAACAATATTCACAGAGCCGTGATATTTAAACTTCACCATCACCTAGTGCTAATCACAAAGTGCTACTATACCAAGTTTGTTCAAATTATGGCACTTGGTCAAAAAAAAGTCCTGCCCCGGGAATCACATGTTTGATATAGAGTTTTTTAGCTCACCTAAGCCTTTGGCTTATGGTGAGCTATTATGATCGTTGTATGTCCGGTGTCCCACGTCCGGCATCAATAATTGCTTCAAAGGACATCTCCTCCTTAACTACTGGCTGGATTTAAACCAAACTTGGCAGGAATGATCCTTATATAGCCTTCTTTAATATATGTTCAAATGGTTTTGGTCCGTTGCATATCTAGGTCACACAGGCTAAAAATAGATTTTCAAGATGAAAACTTTAGAAATCTTCTTGTCTGACACCACAAGGCCTAGAGCCTTGATATCTGGTATATAGCATCAGCTAGTAGACCTCTACCAAGTTTGTTCAAATTATGCCCCTAGGGCCAAAAACGGCCCCACCTTGGGGGATCACATGTTTTACATAGGCTTGTATAGTTAAAACATAAACAAATTCTCTGGAACCACTAGGTCTAGAACCTTGATATTTAGTATGTAGCATCGTCTAGTGGTTCTCTTTTACTATGTTTTATTGGTGTCTGTTGATTTTAATCACCCTTTTTGAAATACAAACAGGAATAGTAGCAAAGTACAGTGAGATTTCTATTATAGAAAACTTGCCATTAGAGAAAAATCACTTTTCTGAGAACTGGGCAGGTTCAACATATACTGTCATCACTACCAATGACTTAAGATTCAACACATAAAACATTTTTTTCTACATCTTGGTGTGTTATAATCTAGATATGATAGAAAATATGTCAACCATTTGCAGGACCTGTTTATTTGGTGTATTTTAGAAACATGTTTTTGGAAAAATATGTATAATTTATAACTTTCTTTGAGATAAGATAATTAAAAGTGGTATGAAATTAAGGTACATTTATTTCAGAGTAAGTATGACTAAAACAGCCCATTGTTCATTTATAGAGTGGACTTATTGACGAGAAAATGTGAGTTAGTAAGGTTGTCATTTCAGGTAATGATATAAGTTTTAGGTAGTATGTCTGGCAGGGTCATCCTCAAAAGGATGTTTAGGAAATCAATTTGGTTTATCTATAGTATTAGGGTACCTAAAACTAACAAGATTCAAAAAGAGTTTTCCAGAGCATAGACGAAAATCTAAGCAAAAGAGGAGGATGTCATAAATAAAAATAGCATCTTTTTTTAGAAAACTAAAAAGATAGATACTGTTAAGATCTAGAATTATTATTATTAGTCATCATTTCAGATGAAATATGAAGCCATTAAGATTGTCAGTATATTCGTACCTCGCCCACGTTTTCAATGATTATCTTTTATGGTTTGATGAATAATTAAAAATGACACACATGCTTTTTGTTGGGTGATACATGAAAACAAATGCAAACGTCATGAAACTATATAAAAATGAAGAACATTTCAATATTTCACCAATATTTTGGGACCATTGATACATTTATTTATAAGGCCTATTATATTAATTTACAATCTTAAAACGCAAAATCAAGGACAATAATGCATGTTCCATGCTGTGTTTTATATAGCTAAAGTCAATAGATGATGTAAATATGTGTAAAACCAAATACCTCGTATATTTTATTGTAACCAGATCCTCAGTAAGCAAGGTATTGGAGAAAAATTTGATCATTGACCCATTTCCTATGTAAGTCTTGCCATTCAGAGACAACAACATGTTTCAAAAAATAAAACTATGTAGCAGAAACATATTTTGATCTGCAGTTTGACATAGTATTGGTTCAGGACAAATTTATTCTTATTTAGAAAATAAGTTTTCAAATTTAACTTATTGAGCTATTATTATTTTACATACCGTTTTCCATACAAAACAATGGTAAAATAAGCAAGGGCAGTAACTCTTGCTACAATATCTAGATAGTGTAATGTATTATAATTGTGTTTGGCGTACTAAGTCTATTAACCCCAGTGAGTTTCAGGTATAAATGGTAACATATATACATGTTTTAAGGCAAATTGTGTTTAGTCTTGCAAAAGTTATGGTTATTGGTGGCACTAGTGACCTAAAATGATTTTCTTGGGTATGATTGACAATCTTAAGACAAAACATATAAATGTACTTGCAATGCAGTTGCCCTGTCAGAAAATATTCTCTTCTTATTTAGGCTATAAAAAACTTTGGTGATTTAGTATTATAAAACTTTTACTAATGTTAGCGTTATCACCTCATCTTATACGTGGGTGGTGTATTTACATGCTAGTAGTTGAATCAGAGAATTCTGTATGTAGAAATTAGAATCTAGAAACCCTGTTGGCATAACTGAGGCTCTGGTCTTACAATTACTATTCAATGTTAAAGACATACCACTAGTGGGCAGATTCGTTAGTTGAAAGTTTCTATGTTTATTCAAAGCAGCTGAGTTTTGACATATAATATAACTATAAGATACGAAGAAAATAGTTCCTGACCCCATTTCTCTGACTAAATCTACATTCAATTACTTATCAAGTGCGTTATGATTAGTGGTGAATATTTTTATTTCCTGAATGCATTATCTCGATTATATTCCAAAACTGATGCCCATAACCTCTCATAATATGATCAAAATGGGTTGGGTAATTCAAGGGGAGTTAACTCGGTCAGTACTCAAAATCAGCGGTGTCATCAACTGCTTCTATTTACTAGAGAATCTGCATTTTTGTTTGGTACATGTACATGTATGGACACTAGATGTTAGCAAAATTCGACCAAGGTCACCCTAAGACTGCGCTGAGATCTGCAGTAGTAATAGGTGGGTGGGGTATTTACATGCTTATCATTGCCCCCAGAGCATTCAGTATACAAAAATTGGAATCTAGAAATCCTGATAACATAGAAAAAGAATCGTTCTTTAAATTTTAGTCATTTATAAGGACATATTACTAATGGGCAGATTCTTAAATTGAAAGTTTCTAATATATTTGTTTCATATGATTTTTGACACATGATTTAACGTTAAAAGACGAACAAAAATGTTCAAAACCCATTTCTCTGACTAAATCTTAACTTTTCACTTTTTTAAAGTACCGTTATTAGTAGTGATGGGTATATTTTTCCTGGATGCTTCATCTTAATTATTTAACAAACTTATGATCATAACCTTTTATAATATGATCAAAATGGGTGGGGTAATTCAAGGGAGTTAACTTGGTCAGTACTCAAAATAAGCGGTGTCATCAACTGCTTCTATTTACTAGAGAATCTGCATTTTTGTTTAGTAAATGTACATGTATATGACACTAAATGTTAGCAAAATTCGACCAAGGTCACCCTAAAACAGCCCTGAGATCTGAAGTAGCAATAGGTGGGTGGGGTATTAACATGTTTATCATTGCCCCAGAGCATTCCGTATATATAAATTGGAATCTAGAAATCATGAAAACATAGATAAAGAAGCGATCTTTAAATTCTTAGTCATTTCAAAGGACATAACACTTATGGGCAGATCCTTAAATTGAAAGTTTCAAATATATTTTTATTCAAAGGCGTTTTGAGACATAATTTAACTTTAAAAGACGAACAAAAGAGTTCAAAAACACATTTCTTTGACTAAAACTTAACTTTTCTACTTTTTCAAGTACCGTTATGAGTAGTGATGGGCATATTTTTTTCCTGGATGCTTCATCTCAATTATTTAACAAACTAATGATCATATCCTCTTATAATGTGATCAAAATGGGTGGGGTAATTCAAGGGGAGATAACTGGGTTAGTACTCAGAATCAGAGGTGTCATCAACTACTTTTAAAAACTAGAGACTCCACATTTTTATTTGATATATAACACTAGATGTTGCAAAGATCTGACCAGTAGACCCCTCTGACAGCCTTGAGATCTGCAGTACTATTAAGTTAACAAGTCGAAATTTTAAAAAATGTAAAAATCTAGAAAACAACTTGTAATATGGTCGGAACTGAGATTGTGCTAACCCGGATGTATGTCCCTTCATGGAGAATGTAAAATTCTACTGTAACTATTGTGAACAGCTCCCACATATACACCTTCATACAAAGACATACGTTTTGAAACTTTATCGAATGTTGAATGTATGTTTATTTTCGCAAGCCGCTCATCATTGTCGTCCCTGGCAGTCATGCAAATCGACGATGGCTTACCCGTACATTTAAATGTGTATATTAGTATGTTTAAGCAATGGTGAAAACGTTCAAAAATATCCCGTTGGTTTTACTACAGAATCCCTTCCCTTAGACGTGATGGTTATGCATAAATTCAGCTACTGACATGGTGGTCATAGGCAAATCTCTTGGTGACAGTATACAACGTGGTAGGTGAAGGGGTGGGAGAGGTTACATGGACAAATAAATAACTCATAAGCACCAAGGAAAGGGGGTCTTATTTTCTCATTTTGGTAAACCATATGGTATGTAAAGGATTTTCTTGATTGAAGTACTTTCAAAGTATTTAAACCTTTGTCGAGCCTCTATAATCGTGTGAAATGCAGCAGCCTCGGTAGCTAAGTAGAAAGTTAGTAATATTTGAGACAAAGATGTCAGCTGCGACACCTTAATATTTGTATTAAATATACGACAAAAAGTAAGAAGTTCGCAAATTTCAATAGTTTGATGAAACCCGATTTTTAACGTACGAACTTCGTACGATGTTTTAAAGACAAAAACACGTCGTAAACTCGTTGATGAAATTGGCCCCTGGTATGGTTATCAAATTATACTCATGAACAAAAGAGACAGCCGTATGGATAGATAAAATAGATTCTCACCCCTCCTTCTCGAGGGCGTCGGCCTGGGCGACTCGAAACATGCGACGTTGCTTGGCATCATGCAGCTTAAAGTCTTCACGCCTGGCTTTCTCACGCCTCTCATTGAGGTGGTCATCTCTAAGAATCTCCGCCATCAAGGCCTTCTCCTCGCTAGTGTAGACTGGTGTATCCTGGATATAATAAAGTGAGTCGGTGCAGTAAGTATGGGCGGATTTGTCCATTTTGTCTTTTAATGGTTTGAAGGTCAAATTCCTATAAAATGAAAGTATTTCTGTCCCAAAATAGTGTGCTTATCTTAGTAAACAGTGCAGACCCTGATAAAATGCTGCCTTCATCTGGGTCTTCACTGTTTGCCAAAGTACCTGTTTTATTTAGCGGTATCCAGAATGAAAAGGGTGAAACTAAATGTCCAGGCCGACTGCCAGAAAGCAGCCTTGACAACCCTTTTTCAGTCCTCGCCTTATTTTACAGATTTAAAGAGGGGGTCTAATGGTTTATCAATGGTTAATTTCAAAGAAAAATATAATTTTCTAGGTTTCAGAGGGGCTTCAACATTTTCCAGGGTGGGGGGGGGGTCCAATTTTTTCAATGAGGGTCCAAATGCTAATTTCTATAGAAACCCATAGAACTTGTGATTTTCCAGGGGCTCCGGACCCTATTCCACCTCTGGATCCGCGCATGATGCCCATCCGAGAGTTGGCTTGTCGTCTATGATAACAGAACCAATATTTCATCAGCTGACTCGCATGCCCTTTTTAGGAAAAAGGGTGCAAAAGGTCATAAAAAGAGTGCAACGCATTGTGCTTCAGTGGTCAGCTTTTTCCAGTTTTTCATACAAAGTATGTTTGGAAGGGTGTCGTATATTATGACAAAGTGCATGACGTGGAAACTGTATCTGGCCATTGTGGACAGCTAACAGCATATGGAAATTATATCTGAAATAGCAGTGATGCTTGGAAAACTCCTCATATTTCAGTTGAGATTTCAAGATGGTGTATTCAACATAATACAGTAGAATCTCGTAAGGACTAGAGGTTTTGTTTCGAGTTATCAGTAATTTGAATGATAGGCAAATAGACATAAAATATTTAACCCCCCCCCCCCCCCCCAAAAAAAAAAAAAAAAAAAAAAAAAAAAAAAAAAAAAAAAGGATAAGAAGATTATTATCAGGGTTTTTCCCCCTATCAAGCATATGTTTTGTTTGCGTAAAAGAAACGTCTCAGGGAGACGTTTTTTTAAGGGAGACGTTTTTTTAACGCACACAAAACATATGTTTTTATAAAGTCAATGATTTACATTCACTAATTATCTGATATAGACTGCATGTAGTTCATTGACTTATTAGTTTATTATTCGCTTTGGAATACTAATTAGAAAAATATTACGATTTATCAGATAGCTATTCAAATGATTCATAAATAGGCCTTATTCTCTAAATCCATTGTATCTGAAGTTTAATTCGAATTGTAGTATGGCCGATGCTTTTTTTCTTTGATCTTTGTTGATGTTTAAATCAGACACCCTAGAATAACGACGAAGGAGGAGCTTAAAACCGTACTCTAACTTCCAATTTTAGTTAAACAGCGATGTAGGTGGGAACTTCCTAAATACCCGTAGGTAAATGTAATATAATTGACAGCTTCGGACGGATGCAGGGAGGAGCGAATGTAAATTTCGTCAGGTGTCAGTAACACGTGTTTATTTGCGCCTGCGCCATACTACAAGCTAGATAAAGGATTCTTCCTCGGCTTTCTGTTTAAACCGCTCGGTGGACTACGCCCACCTCGCGGTTTAAACAAGAAAGCCTCGGAAAAGCATCCTTTATCTATTACTAAGCGAATATTTCGAAAAATCGGAGTTCGAATTTTCGATGTTTTACTGTATATCAAACTATACCTTCACATCTAACACTAGGTCATATCTGGCAATACCAATTCAGACAATTTTTATAGAACAGAACAGAACATAACTTTATTGAGGCTACTCACAGGTGACGTAAGAGATTAACGCATACATGTTATGCAGTAAAATAGACATAAACACTCGTCTAAATACGTTTCTTGATGCACATACTATACTTGAGGAAAATCAGGCAAGAAAAAACTAGAAACTAGAGCGCCCAGTCAATGGGGCGCCATCGCAAATCCCCACGCTAAAGTTTTTGACCCCCCCCCCCCCCCAGCACCCTGTAGTCCCATCCCGGGGCATGACCTTGGCAACAGAATGAAAATTGTGTTCAATATGTTTTCTATCTTTTATTTTTGAGAACACACAAAGTTTGGTGTAAAGATCTTTGAAATTGACATGTTAATGATATTTGATCTTTTGACCTCGCCCAAAGGTCACCAGTTTGACCCTAGGATGAAAATGTTACTTGCATTTTGTTCTGCTCGTCATCCCTGTCGATTTGATATGCTACATGACCATGTTTGAAAAAAAATGCTTGACCCCCTGGGCACCCCTAGTGCCCCAAAATTCCACCCCTGGGGCAAGACCCAGGCGACCAAATAAAAATCCCGTCTGATATATTTTGTATCTTTCATTTGTGAGCACACACACAAAATTTGGTATAAAATATTTGAAATTGACATGGTAACCGAAATTTAATGATATTTGACCTTTAACCTCATCCAAGGTCACCAGTTTGACCCTAGGATAAAATTTTTACTTGTATTCTGTTCTGCTTGTCATCCCCGTTGATTTGATATGCCACATGACCATGTTTGAAAAAAAATTGACCCCCTGGGCACCCCTACCGCCCCAAAGTCCCACCCCTGGGGCATGACCCAGGCGACAGAATGAAAATCCCTTCTGATATGTTTTGTATCTTTCATTTGTGAGAACACACACACAAAGTTTGGTATAAAAATCTTTGAAATTGACTTTGTAATTGAAATTAAATGATATTTGACCTTTTGGTCCCTCCTGAGGGCCCCAGGGGGCGAGACCAAAAAAAGTTTGACGTTGCACGCCCCATTCATGTCAGTAACTCATACACCAAATTTGGTTGAATTTCGTCCAATGGTTTAGGAGGAGATAGCATAACGGACAGACGGACGGACGGACAGACGGACGGACGGAGGCGATTGCAATATCCCCTTTCACTTTTTTAAAAAAGCGTGGGTATAAAAATATTGACTACTAAAACGCATGACATTGCATCCTATGAGTATTGACAGACATTCTATAGTATTCAGATTTCATGTAAAAGGTATAAGGTTTGCGTTGTACATGTAGATGAATAAATAAATTTAAAAAAATAACACGTACATCTTGCCTGTCCTCAATTTTGGGCTTCATTGGTGTCTGTGCCATTTTCTTACTCTTCGATTTCTTCACATCGAAGTCCACATTGAAAGAAACCCCGCCTCCAGTTGCAATGGCATCTTCGCCTGTAAATAAAATCAGCAAAAGCATCAGGGTAGTTTTCCCTACTGGTTATGAGATAGTGTTGAATGACCATTTTCAAAATTTAGGCACGACGTTAGAAATTTGTCTGGCCTTTGGAACCAGATAGGGTTCAAGACGGCCCATTTAAAATCTTGAAAGTTTAGATAGTTTTAAAGTAATCGCCTGTTATCGTCTTCTGCTGGTTCTTTTAAAACATCTCGGTTGCAAACGGTGTTGACCCCGATCAAACTGCACCACTAGGAGCAGTCTGACCAGGGTACACAATGTTTGTCTGTGTGCTTCAACTAGGAGCAGTCTGACCAGGGTCCACACTATTTGTCTGTGTACTGAAACTAGGAGCAGTCTGACCAGGGTCCACACTGTTTGTCTGTGTGCTGAAATAAGTCTTTGATTATAGCAATTAGATGTAGTAGACGAGATTTCATATGCATTGCTTAGTATTAAGCGAAGGGTTTTAATAGCTAATTAAAATAATAACGGTGCTGGTTACACAAGTGACCTACACCTATCTTGTTCGTATTCATTAAAAAAAAACTTCGGGTTTCTCTTCAGCCGAGAAATAAAATTAAGCCACGACTATGAGTCCAGTCATTAGATTGGAGATATAGCAAAGTTTCATATGGTCGTTAAACTCACGACTTATGTCGTTTGCTCTCTTGTCTGGTCTCTCATCTGCTATTCGGTAGTCTATATTGCAAACAATTTGGACTCAAAAGGGAGCAGTATTCAGATTTCAGAGTGAGGTGCACTTGAACATATACAGCAGGCGTGAAAACATATATGATCATTTTCTGAGGTGAGTGTAAAAAAATAATTAAAAAAACTGAGTCATTTAAATGAGTGCCCAGAACTCCTCTGTGGTCTCAGCTAGAGCCAGACTAATTCAATGAGGAATAGCCATTGAGAAAAAAAGAATACTTCAGGGCATCACTATATGTCTTGGGGCTGCAATACTGTGAGTTGTGTGATTACCTGGAAGATCTCATTCTCTGAGACGAGGTCACGTACTTGTCTTTATCAATTGACATAGTCCTACAACGAAAATTTTGGAAGAAAAGCAGAGAGGATTGATCCCTCTGTGCCTCCAGAGTTTGCCATTGCAGCTTATCTAGCATCTCACCAACACTTCTAGTGTTGCGCCACCTCCCACAGGTAGAGCGGGATGCCACCCTCTGTACCTTCTCTTCATGTTGAATCTGAGTTTTACAATATGGGCTCCAAATAGGTGCCGCATACTCCAGTTTAGGGCGTACCCAAGTTTTGTATGCGTCCTCCTAAGTACTCCTAGGTGCGAAAGCGGCCAATTTCTTGCGAAGGAAACCTTAAGTCTTAGTTGCTTTGGATAAAATACCAGAAATATGTTGACCCCAATCCATGTTCTCCGTAATTGCTATGCCAAGATATTTTGCGGACAGAACGTTTTCCAAAGTTCGCTGGTGCAGTGTGTAGTCGTGAAGAATTCGTGTGAATAATGCCGAGTCACTCCCATGACATTTGGGCTTATGCCAATCGGCCTTCCAAAGCGCAAGACTGTCAAGATTTTTCTGCAAAAAAGACAGTCTTTCAAAGAGTGAATGTTTCTATACAGGGCACAATCGTCCGCGAACAGGCGAACTGAAGACGATATTATCGGGTAAGTCATTTATGAGGATTAAAAAGAGAATCGGTCCTAGGACCGACCCCTGGGGTACACCGGTTAAAGTAGGGACTGGATCTGATGCTTGACCATCTAAGACTGAGCTGTACCCAGAGAGAAAGGAGCTGGTCCACTTATGGGTGGACCCTCCTATTCCATACTAATCGAGTTTATGTAATTGCCTCCTGTGTGGGACCTTGTCGAAGGCATTTGCGAAATCCATCATGATCAAACCTGTCTGCTTGTGCCCACGACCAGGTTACTGATAACATCGTGCACAGACTGCACCAACTGGGTTTCAACTTCGCAACATTGGCCTGACACTACGCGTCGCTGTAAAAGCTAGCTCATACAGCGAGGCTGGATGTGTGTCTTAAATATACCTGTGGTCACTACTCCCTTCTTTTTTCTTTTAGGAGTCAGAGTTGTCCCTACATGAGCTCGTCAAACACTTCCGACACCATTGTAGTACTGATGGTACCCAACATAACCGATCTCTGCGTTGCTTTACTTCGCAACATTGGCCTGACACACTACGCGTCGCTGTAAAAGCTAGCTCATACAGCGAGGCTGTATGTGTGTCTTATATGCCTGTGGTACCCATTACCACTACAGTAGCTTTGTGATTTTTCAGGGGATCCGGACCAGTATTGCTAAATAACCCTATATTTTTGTGTTTTTAGGGAAGGTCCAGACCCCCTGCCCCCCCCCCCCCCTCTGGATCCGCGCATGAATATAATCAGTTTAGTATCTACATGTATTACTAACAAAATAACTTTATAACTACCTTGATCTTTCAAAGCGTTGATCATGTCAAGCTGGGAGCCACGTGATATAATCTCACTGGCGGAATCCTTACCCACCTTGTTCTTCTTATTACAGTTACCCATCACTAGAATTGTCAATAAATCGACATGTAAGAGGGAGTGAAACGCCTGTCTTATCGGTTCAACGTCAAAACGAAAAACTGAGTTGCCATGAGAATGACGTTACTGACGTTGCTTACAATAGCCGCATGCGCGATGTCAAAGGACCTCGGACAGTCTTAATGAAGGATTGCCCATAAAAATGACCAGAGAAAAGTTTCAAAGAAAATGATATTTTTTCTATGAAAAAGATAGTAGGTTCAACCCTCGACTTATCCTCAAAAGCCGTTTTCCCATTGGACAAGTACCAATTGAAAAATATGGGTTGAAAACTCCGTTTTTGCTATTCAACATATTGAAAATAGAAAAAGTTTTACTGAGGTGCTTCCCCCCCCCGTGACCAAACTAATCCTTTTGCATACAGTTGTAGTTTTACATTTCACACATCATATAAAAACGGCATGTTTGGTCACGGGGGGGGGGGGGGGGGGGGGAACACTGTGAAAATGCTCAAAAACGCTTTATTATAAAAACTTATTAGGAACTTATTTTGTAAAAACCTGTAGATAAATATCAAATTGCAATGGCATATATCAGGGTTTTAGTTATGAGTGCTTACAAAGAAATTAATTGTCTCATTTCTCAAACAAAATATTATGTTGTGGGTACTCAAAAGAACCGTCGCAATGAGACGGTTCTTTTAAGCACCAAAATCATAGGTTAAATCTGATGTGTAAGAAAATATTACGATTTTACGTTAAAAAACTGCGTTTATCTAGACTATGATTTATACAGTATACATATATGATACACCTCAGTGCACTAGTCGAACTGGTTGAACTGGAAACATTACAGGTAATAGTCAAAAGTAATTGACAGCACACTTCTTTAGATGAACAATGCAATCTAGTCAACCCGAATTGATGCAAACGCATCACTTTCGTCTCAAGTTTTATGCCGCAAACATTATATTAACATGTATTTAGGTGAATACTCGATGAAACTTTGACTTTCTGTGAAATAAAATTTGGTCACAAAAAATACCCCCACCCTCTAAACCCTAAAGGCTTGGCATAATTATGCAATATTTTCAAAATAGTTTTATTTTGTTAGATGCACTAAATGTAAGGGTTTCATTTAAGCACAACGCTATAGTTGTCAGTTATGCATTATGCTAGCCACAGGCTGTCAACATTTGGGCAGATTGAATAGGAAACTGTCCGAGGTCCTTATGTATTCGCGGTAGCCGCATACTCAACGTCAAGTGACGATCATTAAGCTCTAGATCATTTTCGGTTTGATTTAAAGACATATATTCTTGTCCAATAGAGATCATTAACAGATTAACTGATAAGGAACAGCTTCAGTATCTCATTGGATTAAAGGGCCCCCAAAAGGAGACTTTCTGTTTTTAACAAAATTTCTTTCACTGGGATAAATATAGCAATATTTTATCAGAAAATACATTGACCCTTCATCACACTGGTCTGTAGAAACGCTTGGGGCTGCGTAACAAACACGTAGCCTTCAAATTCTGAACGCGCAGGCGTCAAAGAAAAATGGCGGATTGTAAACGAATCGAACAGGTATTGGACCGTTCTTACTTTTGTCTTGTTGTTATTTCGCGATTTGCAATACAGACACCTGTCTTACCGACCGCTGTAAACATTTCCGAGACTGTGGCCAGCAAAAAATACTTTGAATAGCGCAAGACAAAAAATAGACCCCAAATCCTATTTGACAGTCAATGCAGATTTACAGATTTTGCAGATGTTGTCTGGTCATTCTGTTAAAATACATGTTTTTGGCTCGCATACTGCACGAATAAACTGTGCACAAGGATGCTCTTAACAAATGCACACATGTAGTTTTTGTCACATCTCTTGTGAAAAAATAAAATCTGAGGTTTTCATTACAACGCACCTAACTACGAACTCATTTACAACGCACTGGCTGCGAATTCATTCTAAAACTCCTGTATAGGAACCATATTTTTGAATCAAATGGTTTGAAAGGACTTATATTGTTACTTTTTGTCCTACCAAACGGTTATATTAGATTTTAATCAAATGTTGTTTGCAAATTGGTGAAAAATATGTTTGAAGCTTGGAGCGACAATGGTCAGGTTGGGCTCTCTGAGACGCAAACAACATTTGATTAAAATCTATAGATGTACCACGACCTCTGACCAATGACCTTTGGGTCTTTCTTTTTCAAACGATGGATGCAGAATGCATAAAATGAGCCAGTCTGGATGGAACATATGTGTATGTTAAAGCTTTTATAATAAATGTAAATAAATGTCTGAAACCCTTTTTTCTAGAACAACACATCGATATTGTAAATAGAGTCACTCTTCAAAGCTTTTGGTAGATCAGTAATGTAAAGGTTTTGAAGGTATGGTTCCTATACAGGGGTTTTAAAATGACTTCGCAGCCTGTGGGTTGTAATGGAGTTCGTAGTTTGTATGGTCCATTTGATAATGTTTTTATCAGATAAAATCTTGTTATCCCCACGCTTTTTTAAAAAAGCGAAGGGGACATTGTAATCGCCTCCGTCCGTCCGTCTGTCCGTCCGTCCGTCCGTCTGTCCGTTATGCTATCTCCTCCTAAACCGTTGGACGAAATTAAACCAAATTTGGTGTGTGAGTTACTGACATGAATGGGACGTGCAACGTCAACTTTATTTTTGGCCCCGCCCCCTGGGGCCCTGGGGAGGGGTCAAAAGGTCAAATATCAATTAATTTCAATTACAAAGTCAATTTCAAAGATTTTTATACCAAACTTTGTGTGTGTACTCACAAATGAAAGATACAAAACATATCAGACGGGACTCATTCTGTCCCCTGGGTCATGCCCCAGGGGTTGGACTT
Source organism: Loripinus fragilis (assembly GCA_964019695.1). NCBI lineage: Eukaryota > Metazoa > Mollusca > Bivalvia > Lucinida > Lucinidae > Loripinus > Loripinus fragilis. The sequence goes on along the minus strand of OZ026514.1, from coordinate 8,046,130 downwards.
TGGGGCGCTGGGGGTGCCCATGGGGTCAAAAAAAATTTCAAACATGGTCATGTGACATATCAAATTGACGGGGATGACGAGCAGAACAGAATGCAAGTAAAATTTTCATCCTAGGGTCAAACTGGTGACCTTGGGGTAAGGTCAAAGGTCAAATATCATTAAATTTCGGTTAGGGTGTCAATTTCAATGATTTTTATACCAAATTTTGTGTATGTTCTCACAAATGAAAGATGCAAAACATATCAGACAGGATTTTTATTCTGTCGCCTGGGTCATGCCCCAGGGGTGGGACTTTGGGGCACTGGAGGTACCCAGGGGGTCAAACAATTTTTTTTTCAAACATGGTCATGTAGCATATCAAATCGACGGGGATGATGAACAGAACAGAATACCAGTAACATGTTCATCCTAGGGTCAAACTGGTGACCTTTGGGCGAGGTTAAAAGGTCAAATATCATTAACTTGTCAATTTCAAAGATTTTTATACCAAACTTTGTGTGTGTTCTTACAAATGAAAGATAGAAAACATATTTAACAGAATTTTCATTCTGTTGCCAAGGTCATGCCCCAGGGTGGGACTGCGGGGTGCTGGGGGAGTCAAAAACTTTAGCGTGGGGATTTGCGATGACGCCCCATCGACTGCGCGCTCTTGTGTGTGTGTTGTTGTCGCTGCTGCTGCTGCTGTGTGTCACACATCACTACATGCTACACTCCAAACAATTGCGTTTACGTTCGCACGCTCCTTTTTTGTGGCAATTCAATTTAGTAATATTTCAGCCATTTAAGGAATCCTGAGGGGGGACTAAATAATCAAACTTATTTTGTTATACTGTTATTGTTTAGGAGGCCATTTAATAAGAAACATTTCTTTGACAAGAATGCTCATTAGTGAAAACGTGATTATGCAGTAGGCTAAGATTATAATCACTCCAATATATTTTGCTACGGTACCTTGCTGTCCAAAACTACGATCTCAAACAGTCACCAAGCACATAAATTGCAATATCATACTATCATATTATACAGTCCAGTTTTGACAACGATTATCTGTTACTTAGTTAGTAACATATATTTGTATTACAAGCTCGATGTGCATATGAAATTATTGAACAAAACAACTTAAGCCAAAACTCTTAACATTAGTTATCTGTCGATGTAAGTATGCATAAAGTAGCTACCTTCTATTCTTTTCTAAACGGAAAAATGGTTCATACAGAAATAATTTTTAAAAAAATCCAAATTCCCTGTCATTTCCCTAACAATTTTCAAATCTTCATGAAATTCTGACCACAGCAAAAACAAAAACACACATACACAGATGTTTATTATAATGCTCTAACATACACTTCATTATTGGACTAAAATTCTTAAATGGTACTGTATTCGAAGCCAAACTATTATACAAACTCTTCTAGGCTGCTGGTTGGTAAATACCTGCCTATTATATCTCTCAGAGTTGACAAATCGAGTGAGGAAAAATGAATCTTCTGCCTTTACGAGTATGAATAGAAATGTAAAATGCTTCTAGCTTAACAATGTTATAAAATATAGTTAAAAGTTTATGAGAGGAATGGTAAAAAAATCTAAGTTGGCCTATCAAACGTGAGAATCTTAAAATATTAACGTCGTCTAAAGGTTTCTAGCATCTAGTTTGTCATCATATGATCTCTCTATCCTCTATTTTACCTCATAACCTGATCAAAGAACAACTTACCCTGTCAATTGATGAAACTATTAATAAAGAGGGCTCACTTTATTTGGTTTGTAACGATAAACGCCCCTTTAACACTTCTGAATATATAATTTTTGGTCATGTCAGGAACTTTGTAATGCTCTCCCTTATCTTTTGGACAATATATTTATTCCATTTGCCTCTAAATTGTATAGACAAATTGTATGTATTCCAATGGGTATTAATTGTGCTCTTCTTGATGCTGACTCCTTTTTGGTTTCGTTGTGAGAGTGCCTTCACGTTGTCTCTCTTCTCACAGCAATCAAGTTGACGTTATTGGAGTGCTCGGCTCTACGTAATTAAAGATATCTAGATGGCATTATCAGTATCACAATTCTTATTCTGAACAAATGGTAAGTCAGATATATCTCACAGAACTACAGTTAAATAAAGGGAACTCCTTTGATACAGATACACCCTATTTGGATTTAGTTTTGTCCATAATAAATGACATAATTTTATTTATCATATGACATTACTGTTATTCAGTGGATAACGTCATGTCATAAATATTGTTATTATATAATCTATAAATAAACATCTTCTGATTGGCCCAGATGCATATCCACACGAGTCAATAAAACTACATATTGCATGGTTTGCCGGACGTGAAGTTGCAAAACACACGGCACGAGGTAATATTGACTGGCTTACGGGAAGTGACGTCAGAACTTCCAGTAATTTCGCATGATCCATCCGTAACGTCAACGTTTTAATGGTCTAAAATGTCAAGAAATGCATAACATACATTTATTATATAATAAAACAATTGTTGACTTATGTTTCGGTAGACATGGAGTGTTATTGAACATTTAACTTAATCATATTGACCTCCGCTCCGCGTCGGTTAATATGACGTTTACTGTTCAATAACTAACAACACCATAAAGCATTTTCAAAATTTTATCTTGACTGCTGAATAAAATATTGGATTGTAAACTCTTCTGAAAATGGCATAGCCAGAGTCAATATTTCATGGTGATTTAGTTTATTAATTCAAATAAATCATTGGAAACTTTTTTGTTGATCAGTTCAAAAAGATAATCAAAAAATATAAAAGAGTAGGATGTAACATGGATGGTATGCAGTCTGCATGCCTGCTTGTAAACCCAATCACTGTTTATAGCTATGGCTTCAACTTTTTATGCACTATGGTAGTGGTTCTATGTGTGTTACTTATGGGTTTTTAGCTCACATAAGCCATTAGCTCTTGGTGAGCTATTTTGGTCGTCGTCCTTCGTGGGTCGTCAACAATTGCTTCAAATGAGATCTCCTAAACTACTGGCTGGATATTGACCAAACTTGGCAGGAATGGTCCTTATATAGCCCTTTTTGGTAATTGTTCAATTGGTTCAGGTCCGTTGCATATTTAGGTCACACAGGCTAAACAAGATTTTCGAGATGAAAACTTTAAAATTCTTTTCTGAAACCACTAGTCCTAGAGCCTTGAAATTTGGTATGTAGCATCACCTAGTAAACATCTTCCATGTTTGTTCAAATAAATCCCCTGGGGCCAAAAATGGCCCAACCCCAAGGGTCACATGTTTTGCATAGGCTTATGTGAATAAATCTTCTCGTCTGAAACTACAATTCCTAGAGCCTTGATAATTGGTATGTAGAATCACCTAGTAGACCTCTACCAAGTTTGTTCAAAAAATGCCCCTGGGGCCAAAAATGGCTCCGCACCGGAGGTCACTTGTTTTACATAGGCTCATATATGGAAAAACATGAAAAAATCTTTTTGTCTGAAACCACAAGGCCTAGAGCCTTGATAGTTGGTATGCAGCATCACCTAGTAGATCTCTACAAAGTTTGTTTAAATTATGCTCCTAGGGTCAAAATGGCCTCGCCCCGGGGGTCACATAATTTACTTAGGCTTAAATATGGAAAAACATGAAAACATATTCTTGTCTGAAACCATAAGGCATAGAGCCTTGATAGTTGGTATATAGCAACACCTAGTAGCCCTCTACCAAGTTTATTACAATTATGCCCCTAGGGCCATAAATTGGTCCGCCCGGGGGGCCACATGTTTTACATAGGCTTATATAGAGAAAAAAACATGAAAAATCTTCTTGTCTGAAACCATAAGGCCTAGAGCATTGATATTTGGTATGTAACATCACCTAGTGGTCCTCTACCAATTTGGTCAAATTATGCCCCTATGATCAAAATGGCCCCGCAAGGCGGTCACATGTTTTACACAGGCTTATATAGGAAAAACATGCAAAATATTCTTGTCTGAAACCGCAAGGCATATGAACATTGATATGTGGTATGTAGCATCATCTACTGGACTTCTATCAAGTTTGTTAAAATTATGGCACTGGGGCCAAATATAACCACCGCAGGTGTCACCAGGGAAGTGGTCAACAAATACCTATATATATAAGCTTTAAACAAAACTAGGATGAGCCCTTCACGGCCATTTGACCCCCTTGTTTAAAGACAGAATCGATAAGGCAGGGTACCATACTAGTTTTAGTGTCCATTCTAGTTTTGCAATTATGAAGTTGAAGGAATGGAGAGCTGCTTGCTGATGTGTGGCTGTCTCTTCCACACAGTGCCGATAGTTGGTCTGTGATCTTTGTGCTATTTCCTGGTCATACTCACTCAATGTAATAACTACATGGTCAGGCTTTAGACATGCATATGCAACCATCTAGTAAGAGATGTCTATATTTTGACATTAAGCTTTCTCTTTTTCCATACTTTGTATTTGTAAGCAGCGGTAGCTCAAGTGAGATTACCTGTATATACCATTCAAATAAATATCAAATCTAATAAGATTCTTGACGCGAGGAACTCTGTCTACAGGGTATGCGAACAACAAAGGTGCAGACATGCGCAGACCTGCATGTAATCCTCGCGATGAGGTGTTGCAGTATATAAGGAAATAAAAAAAGACTTGCCTGCGCATCCGTGCCGACTGATCAGCGCCTTTGTTATTCGTTTTTTGAAAGTATCGCATATAAACTTTCTACAAGCGAAATTCCAATTGTCTAGCTACTCTCTGTAGCTGAGGAGACAGGTGTCAGTCTTGCTTTGGAGGAAACCCCAAAGACTGGCTATGTCGCATCGAGACCCATATAATGTAAGAGGTAGATGAAAAAAAAAGAACAAAATTATCTTCCATTGTTTTAATAACATTTTAATTCCCATTTACACAAATATAGCAAAATATCAAGCAAAATATGCACGTACATGACATTTAATCTTGCTCCATATATATCTGAAAGTAGATATATATCAAGTAGTTTTCAGTTTATAAACTGGGTTTCATTATGACCGTTCATGAGAATAAATGGAAAGTGCAACAAGTCTGCTCCTCCTAGCAGTGGGTTTAGTGGAATATTGCTTTAATTTAGAACCCAAAATTCCTAAAGTACAGGGATATAACAGATCTCATCATGGTACTGACGTACAAGGAGAAGTTCTTCTAACTCACTGAGGTACAACGACAACTGATGTGGCATCTGTTCATGTGCAGGGAGCTTACCAAACATATGTAGGAAGGTCAAGTAGTTACATCATATCCCATAGAAACTGTGGTTATAACACCAGGCAATTATTATTTTATTTTCAAATTTTAGAAATACCTTTGATATATGATCATCCTCCATTCTCTACAATAATTGATTACCAGTAAGCGAACCTCATTCATGCGTGGATCCAGAAAGTTTTGTCAGTTTTGACGTTTTTTTTCGTTGATGATGGGAGGAAGGATCCAAATACCATTATAATCGGGCCATCATTGGCCTGCCAGCGAAACGCCATTTAAATGGCGTTTCGCTGGCGTGCTGATGATGGCCCAATATTGAATGCTGGCTTGGTAGCTTTGTGATTTTTCAGGGGATCTGGACCAGTATTGCTAAGAAACCCTATAATTTTGTGATTTTTCAGGGGGTCCAGACCACCTGCCCCCCCCCCCCTCTGGATCCGCGCATGTCAATCACGAACAAATTTACTTTAGACTTTAGGTAATATTTGGCATTTGCAGCTTTAGAAGTGCATGGGCTATTTGAGAAATGTATGGCATGAAGCTTTTATCCTCAACAGTATGTGAGAGCACTCACTGTAGACTCTTACCAAGGTTAGATAAGAGCCAACTGATATGAAAAGCTACTTCTTGTGAGAAATTGGTCCTACTTCAGAGAAATGAGCACGCACATACTCGTCTTAGTCTATACGTGTCAAAATACCACATTGTTGGAAATCACATGTCAAGGCTCACTTACCTTTGTTGAACTAACCCAAGAGTGCATCACCTGGCGCAGCTGTAGTTCGTCTCTCTGGTAATAAGAGAAAAGGAAAACATAGACCAAAACGAAATTGATTGCAAAATTGATTAAGAATCGGATAGTTTAGAATAAAAAAAAACAACATAATCAACTGGTAATATATGAAACACTTTCTTGAAATATTCATTGCAGCCTTGGGTTCACCTGCTTGGAAAGGGCTAACCTCTTGGCTCTCTTGTATTTGAACTTTATTGTGTGTTTGTCACTTTCCCATGTGGTGTCCTGTTACAGGTTTGGTACTTGATTGTATAGTTTCCTGATCTTTGCCGCTTTACTTACTTTGGATCAACATCCTGTCTGTCTCTCATTTAAAGCATTTATTAAATTTTGAGAGTTTAGATTAGATACTATTCAATGACATTTTAAAACTGTTTATATGCCAAGCTTTGGTCTCATTGCATGAATTGATGATCATGTCCTAAAACGTTCTAGAAAGTTTGGTGTCTAATGTTAATAGCGGTGGGGTGGCTCAGCAGATGGTGGTTTTATCTCTCTATGTATCATTTGATTGATATAATATGCTGTTGTCTGTGGTGTTTGATTGAGAAAGCTAGGCTTACCTTTTTGTGTAGGAAAGAGAGAATCTAGTCCACATGCTTGACCACGAAAATATAGAAAGCAAGAGAGAGATTTAACCATTTTCCGTCATAACAGTAAACGCCAATCAGAAGATGAAAGCGAACTTATTGTTTAGCCAACAGTTTTAATTATATTCGAAGCATTTCTTCTTGTTATATTAAAATGTGAAAATATTACCTTCAAATAACTGAGTTGTGGATGGAGGAGTGGGTCTAGTACGTCTCTCTGCAATGAACAGATAATGGTACATACAACATTTACCTTGACAACCTGACACACATTTCATAATCTCACCTGGTACCTCAATGGACAATTCTTTATTCTATATAGCACAGTAATCAGATAGTACTTTATCAAAAAGTGAAAATTAAGATGATATGCCGCATAACAATTTATCTGGGTTTGTACTGTTTGCTAAGATAAAAACAATCTTCAAGGACTGAAACACATTAGTTTATCAACAGTTTGACCTGAGCCCCTTCAGACACAAAATAGTCAATTCCATGCTTATTGTATAAATATGTACGGGATAATCCATCAGAATGAAAAGGGTTAAAGAAATACAGGAAGATTCTTTTCATGTGCTATGGTTCCCTGAAAGTCTTTTGTGAAAAGTCAAAAACTTAATGATGTTCAAACCAAGGGCAATTGGGGTACAAACATCTTATGATAACTGCTCTTAAATGTTTTTTGATACTGTATAAGTCAAAGGGCTATAAAATAAGTGATTGTTTTTTTTATTAATCCCTCAACTAAACTGCGTTTTACCATCAAAGAATGAAAAAAAGATTCATCTTACAATATCTGGTTAGATCTGTCTGATCGGTATACCTGCACAGTATTTAAGCATACAAAATTCAGTTAATATTTTAATTGTTAATAGACAACTGAGGAAGATTCAATGTTTTTCCTATAAAAATAAGTTTCCCACCTGTAAATGTCCTGTATTTTTTCCTCACGGTGCTGTTGGTTGATCTGCAGTTAATGATTGTGGTATTTTTGGATCATACTTAGTTACTTTTTGAACTAACTTCCCAATAAGGTTTAATGTGTAACTCTATTATAGACTTTTACCTTTTAAATGATTTGCTGAGTCAAGGCTGGAGAATACTTTTACATACATTATGATGGGGAAGAGAGAGCTTGTTGCTTTACTTTGTTTGTCTTCCTGGTGTCTTGTCACTCTTGTGACTGTTATTGTTCTGTGGCTCTTCTTCACGGTACTGTGGGCTACAGTACCGTGGACTGGTCTGCGGTGTGTGATTGTGGTATTTCCTGATCATACTCACTTAAAAAAATTTATTCGACAAACATCGAAGTATCCTTTTGTCCATTTACAATGGGAAGTATAAACTGCATTTTGCTTGCTTTTAAAAATAGTGGACAGGCATACCTGTTGATCAGACAGACCGAATCAGATTATTGTAAGCTAAAGCTAGTATATATTCTTCAGTGGTTCAACACAGTTGTGGGATGAATAAAAACTACTTGGTGGCATTATAAGTTAGCTGTTTTCGAGCACTGTGCTATGTGTGTCATCTCAGTTTCCAAATATTGAATGAAATCTATGCTTTAGACCATAGCAAATATATAGAGTTTGCGTGAAATTTTAATGTATAAGCATTGCTTTGTGTTTTGGACCAGAGGCCTATCTCACATATTTAAAGTGTTTGTATGAAAGTAATCAAGTTTGCAATTCAGAAATGTTTTATTTAATAACGCATTAAAACAAAGTTGTCTAGTGCATCAACAATTACTGGTTACTTGTAGAGCTATATCTCACTCTAATCCTTTGTATTCTGATTGGTTTTCCTATACGTATTAATGCAATAATGATGGGTTGTCCATTATATATTTAAAGAGGTCACAGTTCAGAAGTTCTAAATTATGATGTATGTCAGTCCGTGAAAATTGTTTTGGCCTCAGCAAAAAAATGCAGACCCTGATGAAATGCAGCATTATGCATCATTTCGTCTGGGTCTTCACCTTTTGCCAAAGTACCCATTTAGGGGTTTCAAGAACATTTTTCAAGCGGGCAGGCCAATGCTAATGCATATATTTGCAAGATTGATTCCTTATATACACCAATGCAATATCTGCTATTTGAGCCAGTAATAGTTTGCATGTGCATACAGCGATGATTCAAATCAGGCTCAGAGGTTATAAAACGTTTTTCATACTCAACTCAGCTGAGCACAGAATTTATCCTGCTCATAAATGTTTAAATGCCAACAATTATTGTCATTTTGACATTTATAAGCATGATTAATACATCACCTGGGAGACTCAAAGCAAGACACTTACTTATTTGTCGGTATTTTAGTTTTTATGAGCAGTGGAAATTTCGTGCTCAGTTGAGTTGAGCATAAAAGAAAGTTTTATAACCTCATGGCCAGTTTTTACATCTGCACAGCCGGACAAGTGTCTGAGTGTTCTGTCTGAAGAAACGTTGGACCCTGGAGTATCCATAATGCACCCATCAAAGACTCTGATACAGATGCACAGGATGATATGAGCCTTCGGTTGGTGTACATTTGGCTGGACACTTGCTTATTGTTTTAACTCTTTGCATGTTGGATAACTCTGCATACATTTGGATGCCTGCAGGTTTTTAGTAGCATTTAAATATATTTTTATAAAACGAGTTTTCATGGATACTAGCAAAGTGTTAAACAGTTTTAATCAACATCAGGGCCAACGTTTAATGGGTCCTGGTCTTGGTCCAAACTGTTTGCAAAGATTATCAAGTACTAACAAAGAAAGAAACTCTAATATATTTATGACAATAAATTGTGAGTATTTTCATGCATGCTGCTGTTTTATCTTTGGCATTACCTTCAAAGAACTGTGTTGTTGAAGCACCAGTAGGCCGAGTTCGTCTCTCTATATTGCAAAAATAAATAATTAATGAAACATTAATAGAATAATATCTGTATATTATAAACTAATAAATTTCTTGACGCAATGTTATTGGCATATACTTCATTCTTGACTCATTCGTGAGAAACAAACAATAAAAACAACCCTGTCGTCCGCAACTATAATTGTAAGTCTGTTCCCATTTCTTTCACCGATGCACTTTTCTATCTAAAATTACACAGTTATCTAACTGCACAGCTATTTAATACCCCTATTCCACATAGGCCCCGAATCCCACGAATAGCCACGAATAGACAAATATTTGGATTCGCTGCTGAATCTTACTCAGTTCGTGAAGATCTTATCTGATTCGTACAGTCCGTGGACAGTTCTTGCAATTCGTAGGTCTATCGGGAATTCGGCTCAAAAGTTTTGAACTGTTCAAAACTTTGGCCACGAATTCCCCGATTCAAAAAATCGTGTGTGGTTCGTACCAAATTCCTAGGGCATTCTTGGACATCGAAACTGATTCTTGGACATCGTGACTGAATCCTAATCGATTCGTAGCTACTCTTAGCTCATTCGTGGGAATCGGTAGATTAAGCCAAGCAATAAAATCAAGGAAGATATAGTAGAAGGATTTTCCCTAAGATTTATTACCCCGTCACGCGCATGTGAGCAGTCCTAGAAGTTGAATCAGATTTGGCAGATTCTGTAGCACAATCTGGATCAGTCAGTAGCTCCTGGCTGGTGATTTTGCCAATGGTGAACTGCCATATTTTCCCAAGTCAATGAGTCGTTGCCATGCCTCTCGACTTTAATGTAGTAGTTTTCTTCTAGCCATATAAATAGCTGTTTTCAACACTCAAGTTGCAGGATCAATTCTACAGCTGCTTTACGAGGAACATTCATTTTGGAACTGATGCCCCTGAAGCATGTATGAGCCTTTGTTTATAACTATCGTGAGAGAAAATCTCGCGAATCGTGGCGAATCGTCGCGGATTTCTGTTAATTCGTGCCCTATTCGTGCTGCATTCGGCATATTCTTGACTGATTTGTATTTGATTCCTTAACTTTCGTGCACCATGTTCTAATGTTATTTTGCTAATCGTAAAGGATTCTTGTGCGATTCCAGCCGAATTGAGCCGATTCCCCCGAATATTCGTAACGACATCGTATCTGAATCGGGACTGACTCGTAGAACATCACGATTGGAGAATTTTTTTTAATGAAACCTCACGAATCCCCCCCGAATCAATAGAAAATCAATTCGTGGAGATTCGCGCGATTCGTGGCCTGTGTGGAATAGGGGTATAAACTGTTTTGTAAATTAACAAAGTATGGTAATCCAAACAACAAATCCATGTCTGTCTATATATAGGAATTATGTTTGTTGGTGTTTAATCATGGTCTTATATGAACAGAACATAAAAGATGGTTTATTTGAAAATTCCAATATAGGGATCACACATGTTTTTTCATGCAATAACAATTGCTGGGTCCCCCGAGGATGCTGTTTTAACATGAGGCCAATAGGCAGAGTTCTCAAACATCTCCCTAGGGACCCGGCAAGTGTTAATGCATTGAAACAGACATGTGTGATCGTTTTTCTTGCATACTTTACCTTATTCCAACCAAATTAACACTGAAACGCAGTTAAAACATTTAGATATCCCTTTTCTTACACTGGATTACTCTTAACAAAATGGCGTTGGTTGTAAAATTTTGAACGTCATAACACTGTCACAACTTCATAGCCGTATGCGACGTTTTTGCAAACAAAAGTATCGTTGAAATGATCAGTCTTGTCCACAACGCTTTCTGTTTATAACGTCATAACTTAGGGCTCCTTTACAAGTATTTTTAAGTTTAAACCCATGTTCAAACAGCACGTGAATCTCTTGATTTGAACATGGATTTTAGTTCATTTGACAATGGGTTAAAACAGTAATACGAATATATATATATGCAAGAATAGGCATTAACGCCCAAGAGGATACACAATATACTAGTATATACAAACATGTCAGAAGACAGTGTCTCAATGACTTAAATGCATTCACCCGCATGAAATATACAAAGTATGAAACATGTGCAATTTTGCACTGGTTTCATATTTTGTACATTTCACGCAAGTGTAACAGTAAAAAAACTATAATTCAAATGCACTTGCAAATGCAACCGCGATGTCTGATTGGATAACGTCATCAATTTGCGACAGTATATCCTGCAATAAACTGCAGGAAATAGTTTGACGTCATTAATTACATCACATTTTCTTGGATGTCGTGCGGCTTCATGCGGCTTTCAACGCTCTGATTCGAGTCGAAACTGCAGAAGTGCATTAGAATGGGGATAACCATATTCAAATTTTCATTTGGGGTGGTATATCGTGGGATATACATTCGGAAATCACGTTTTACGGCTCCACTCGCGCGTGGCCGTAAAACTAAATTTCCGACCGTTTATCAGACCATATACCTTCCCAAATACAAATTTTGAATACAGTTATCCCCTATTTATATGCATGTTAAGAAGTATTTCTAAACATGTTGTCAGCTAGTTTTTATAGATAGTTTTATTTATATGACGTTGGGTCTGGGAGTGATATAACGCAATATATTAAAATCGATAAACCGCTAGTGGTTTACAGATTTTAGTAAAGTTATGAAATGACGCACATAACAATGTCGCGTATATATGGAAATCCTTACATTTTCATGCCAAAAATGCAATTTCAAATTTATTTTAATGCCATATGATAATAGAATCTTACATACGTGATCATATATACCTGACAAATAAAGAAACGCACCACTACGATTTTCCCTATTAAGATCTCCTTTTAATACGAAAATGTTAATTGTCATGAAATATTCATTTCTGATCAAATCTTACTAAAACTTGAGTGTGACTTAGATGAGTATATGTACTTTCCCTGTGTAGGCACAAAACACATCAAGGCGAGTGGTAAACGAGTTTTGGAAGCGTTAATTCAACGCTACTGTCTGCATCGAATTCCAAGTATGTTTTACATTTGCAAAGTATGAAAACGATATGTTGTTGTTATGTGAGACAACCAATGTGTTTATTGATATTTTTTTCTAATTCCAAAATCCATTTTCATCAGTTAGGACCGTTTAAATTGATTAAAACAATGTTGAAATCTTTAAATGTTTTGTAAGGTTTATCTCCAGCGTGGAATCATTATCCAAAGGGAAGTCACAATACATGGGGTACCTAGCGTGTCAATTATCGCTTGTGATGAAGTTAAAAATAGCATTTGCAAAGAATACGTGTCTGGGTACAATTTGGTCTTCTGAATTGATTCCAATTGCTTGAACTTATCCAGCAAGAGAGCATTATAAAAATGCTTATTTCCTGTGACTTTACAATTTGACCCCACTTTGTTCATGACCAATTTTCTTTAACACAATTTCGACGCCAGATTGCAAGAGACGTATGACGCAACAGTACATGACATACCTTTGCACTGATATAAACTAAACTGGCCTTTCACTTGTGATCTTCCTGAGAGTTAAACAGTTCTAAGCGGTGGGTTTCTTTTTTTGTTGGGTATATTATTGAATTTATTCAACTTTTAGAGAAAAAGCAATAAAATGCTCGGCAGACCTCGTATTTTATAATTTTCCCCCAAGCTTGCTTAATAAATTCAATAAAACATGATCACTTATGGTGGATTTGCATCTGGATTCTCACTGTACAAATATTTAGAAGGGCAAATCTACCAATAAAACGGATACCAAGTTATAAAACTGGAGTTCATTCTTACATTCAAAATAAAGTGCAAGATTGGCTGTTTGTGGACACGTGTCCGCAAGAAGCCAATCATTGCACTTGAGTTTTGAGTTTTGTACATTGTAGATAAAAAGCAATTTGGCATGTCCAAGTGTACTTGCTGTACAGTGATTCGTAATCTCACTTTTATATTCAGATATTATCAAACTTGGTATAAAATCACTCTTACCTTCAAAGAATTGAGTCGTAGATGGTGGGACTGGCGTTGTTCTTCTGACTATAAATTTTAAAGCATACATCACAATTGCTGTTCTAGGCAATTAAATGTTTTAACACTGTAGCCATCTCCAAATGAATTTTGCGATATCAATTTGACAATATTAGAATATTAACTTATCTGCTGATAGTTTTCAAATAGTTTTAAAAAAAGAATGCCAGTCTTGATCTGGATGAAACCGTTTAACACTCTGAAAGAGTTTTTGAAGGAATATTTGAAAAATAAAATTTTGAAAAAAAAATCAGCAGCTGACAACGAAGCCTGAAAAATAACCCGTCTCATGCTATCCTCTGCCGGACTACTTCCAATACATGGAATGCCCTGTATAAATAGCTCATGTCATGTTTTACATTAATTGGCAGGATGTGGCAAACATCCACGTATCTGAGCTTTGGGAAAGTGGGCAATTAGCACAACTATGATTCGCCTTTGTATCATGTAAATTGAAGCTTACATTAGTAGAAGGCTATTTATTGATAGCTAAAAATATGATTGGGTATTGCTGACGTCACTAGATGGCGCTGAGGTTGGCTCTTATCACGTGACTATCTGGTATATATAAGCTTTAGCTCAGTACAAGAGAGATAAGACTAAATTAGATTTGGATTTAAATGAGTTTGGAAAAGTTTTAGAAGTTTATTAGTTGTGATTAAAATTGAAAATACAATGCGAAGTTAGAAGAAGAATTAGCCTCAGCTTAACAGTCAACTACGTTACATAAAGATGTTGATTATGCAATACCTTAGAGAAGATTTGTGTATTCATTTTTATCAGTTACCTCTCATATTAATTGCATTGTTGAATGTTGACCTCACGGCAAGTATCTTTATTAGGTCATTATGGCGTTGCATTTTTAAATGGCGTCATCAATGACGTTGAATCAACATAAAAATCGGCAATCACGTCATTATCGCTATTTTGAAGAGCAAACTGATAAATAGGATACCAAGTCTGTGTCTTTTGATATCAAGTTTACCAGGGTCAGCTTAAAGAATGCACGCTGAATCCCTTTGCAAGACTCGCGATTCAACAAACATTCTCAAAGCCTTGCCTGGTAAACTTGATTTCAAAAGACACTCACCTAGTATTCATTATTTAACTCTCCATAATAGTGGTACCTAAATTGCTAGGTTTTTATTTCTCAACCAAGCATTTGTTGTGGTACTCATTGGATGCATCTCATCGCTGGACTTCTGATGAGTACCCACAATGTATGTTTAAGTAATCCTAGCTTAGTACTGGTTCAACCCAGGAAGACCCATCCCTATATAACTGAAAAATTGTTGATGGGACGTAAAGAATCAAATCAAACAAACAGACAAACATTGTATGTCTTAAGAAAAGAAACTACATGTTTCAATCTTGATACTACTTTTATCTTAACCCTTTTCCAACCTATGGACTTTTCCTTAAGGTTACATACAATTATGCCAGGATGGTTTATCATATATATTAAGGGGTCACATTGAGAATGTTATCAATGAAGATCAATTTGGTCTTATAATGCGGCATTTTATTCAGGTCTTGGTTGTAGTTAAAGTGCATGTTTTGGGATTACTAGTCTTCAAAGTATTTAACTATGTTAAACCTACCTTCAAAGCCTTCAGTAGTTGGTGTAGAAGCCCCTGTAATTAAAGGAAGAAAGTGGCAAGGATCTCTTAATAGACACAATCACTCAGTGGATAAACCACATGTCTAGATAACTTAGTACCCATATCTATCGGATAAGACTTTTCTTGTCCTTTGGGACCATGGGTTTTATTGTGGAACTTTCAAACTATAAGAAGGTCACTGATGAAGCCTAAATGGCAGAAACTAGCTAGTCTGGCCCAGTAAATATGCACACTCTAGTTTCAGTTCTTACGTGCAGTCTTTGCTTCCAAAGGATACCCTTTTAAGAACATATTTGCCCTCTTTCTTACTTTTATGTTTCGCCTTTTCACTATTTTAGCTTTTCACTATTTTAGCATTTAGTAGGCTATTACACACAACACAGTTGCACTAACATTTTACCTAACTGAGTCAACAAGATATTGAGATGACAGGATTTTTGCAAGGTTCTGTGTATATTTGGGAATAAAGTATCTGTCTAAATTGATTCTATATGTTTTGTCACTTCCTATATGGTGTCCTGGTTCAGGTGTGGTACTTGATTGTATCAATTCCTGATTATCGCCTTCTTCTTTACGCTCTTTTGACATCAAGTGTGATAAGCCTTTTATTTACTTTAGGAACTCCTACGATTTCCGTGGAATCAGATCTTGGATATACAAGGAGGGACTACTTTGATCAAATGGTAGTAGTACAGTGGAAACCAGATGCACTCAAAAATGATCTGTCAGCATATCTTAAAACAAGATCTTGTGATTGTTCTATTTTTTTACAACTACGAAGAATGTTCAAAATATAAAACCTGTGCTAATGGGCACAGGTTTTATGTTTTCGCATTTTACCGTTGTATACCTTTAGTGTAGGTGTTTCCTATTGCTCCTATATATCAGGTCTTTCTTATTTCATTCCCTGTCTTTTGAGAAAGGCCAAACATTACTGAAGCATACTTGAGTCAGGGTTTACATCTTGATACAAACAATCAAAAATTCTAAAAGTTATAAGTCAAATGAAACTACTTACATATTGAAACCTCCTCTGTCGTTGTCGTCATACTTGTTGCTGAAATATGAAAAAGACAAAGAATGCTGTACGGTCTGGTGATTTTAATTTTTATGAACCGTTCTTTTCGGAGCCAAATACATTTGAAGTAATAGATTTTTATTTTAAATTGGTTTTAAACCGTTAAACCAGTTTAAGCCCGCATGTAAAATATTTTACTGACCGTTCCAAGGCGGTACTTCTTTTGTGGATTTTTTATGTTTTTGTTCTGTCTTGTGTTTGCTATGTCTTTGTGCACGTCTGTTTATATGTGCTTTGTGGTCACCTGCTGGGAAAGGGCTGACCTCTTGGCTCTCGTTTGTGGTGTCTGCTGTGAGTTTGTCAACTTCCCATTGGTATCCTGGGTCAGGTGTGGTACTTGATTGTATCGATTCCTGATCTTTGCACCCATTCTTACTTTTATATGTATTGTGACACCAAAGAAAACTCCATGTGGTTAAATGATTATATTAGCGCATTTTGTTAACCCTTGCTAAACTAAATGAAACACGTAAGAGTGATAACCCAGTATTATTGAAATAACTTGCGATAATAATGTTGTGGAAAACAAGTGTATGCATTGTTTTATACATTTGATGCAAAACTTTGATTGTATGATAGCATCCGGATCTGTGACCACTATACTAGCGTAGAAGTTGTATTCTTTGTACCTTCTGTACAAAAGTATTTGTATCATTGTCTGTTAGGACTGCCTAATCTGCCAATATCTGCTTAGTTTCACTGCGCTTTGAGCTTCCACAAGTAATTCACACAATATCTGAACACTTCTTATAACATATTATAAGATAATATATCAGATATAGACGTTAAACGTATCAAATTTCGTTCTCCGTACATCCAAGTATGCTATTGGGATGTAACGTTATATTCTTAAAACAATCTTAACTACTATGACTTCACATTAACTTGAATGTACCCACTCTTATTGGTCGCTGGTGCCCTGCCAACATACAATTTCTGGTCACTAATGACAAAACTACATTTGAATGGCGATTCTCTATTGGCCCACTTTCATATAATTACAGGTGGTATAACATAAGTGATGAAATAATTAAAATGACGCCACTTTCTACTACATGTATTATATTGTTTGTGGAAAGCTAGTGTATAGTTTTGTTAAGTTTTCCATCAAATGAGGACACAAAAGCAATAGAAGTTTAAGCCCCAAAATCGGGTTTTCTGATAACTATCAAAAGAAAACTTTACATTAGCCCCTTTGGGGTTCACTTATTATACGTATTGTTGATATACCTAGAAAAACATAAGTAAAATCACACTGGATAGGCAGCAATCGACAATGCTCTAAACAATTGACGTATGTGATAAAAAATCGCTAGGAACAGTTTTTTCCATTGTCATTTGTCGCAAGTTTAGCGACAAATGTCAATCGAAAACTCTGTTTCTTACTATTTTTGTTCTGCATATGTCGAAAGTATTGACGTTTTTTATTGCCACCCATATGGTATTTATACATGTAGTTAAATAAGCATCTGTGTACCCTTTCAGCTTCAATCATATACATGCAGCTAGCATCAGTTTGGTATATCTTAGTTTTATATAAACTGGAATTTACAAATCAGCTGACAATTCAAATTTTCTATCAAGTATAAACATCTTTAGAGAAACCAAAGGAAAAAATAGAAGAAAATATCTTCTTGCACACCGCATAAGGATATCTGAGATTTTACACTGGGATAGAAAATCTTATCTAACCCATGCTATCTTACCAAGGCTGTCACGTGAGGGCTTCATACATTGGTTGTATTGGAACTCACGCACATTGTCGTCAAGTGACGTCATTCATTTGTGAAAATGACGTCATCATGTGAAATTGTATCTTAGCGTATTAAGGGACTTCTAGAAGCTTATTTTTGAATAAAAAAAATGGAGAGCAAAAGAAAGAATCCATTATTCGTGTGAGGTTAGGATAGAAAAATCCGTCCCTCGGGATCACCGATTGTCATTACTAGGCAAGCTTCGTGATGCCAAACGGCGATCCTCGGGACGGATTCTTCTATCCTACCCTCACACTCATGATAGATGCTTATAGTCCGCTGCATATTTCGGAGCCCTTTAAAAGTTAAAACAACTTACTTGGAGCAGGAGTTGTTGTTGTCGTAGTTGGTGCAGGCGTAGTTGTTGTTGAAGTAGTAGTGGATGTTGTTGTTGATGTTGAAGAAGTTGTCGACGTTGTTGTTGTAGATGAAAGTGTGGGAGGTGGTGTTGTGACTTCTGAAGTAATAAATCATAAAGGTGTCAATTGTGCCAAGGTCTTATTGTATCAAGCAGGACTTCAGATAGGAGAATGTAATTGAAAATTATTGTTTTATTCTTAAAGCTGCATACTCTGTAACTATGAACATTTTTCGAAAAAAAAATTCTTTTTAAATCATTTGCAAAAGTAGAATAAAGTTATGTTGTCACAAGAAATCTAATGTCTACAGTTGAAAACTGCATGAAAAAGTGAATTATCTTATAAAAACAGGTGTATTTTCTCTTATTTGTAATTATTTGCGTCCCTCCAATAATTCTAGGCAGTTAATTTTTAACAAAAATGCTGTTGTTTTGGCACTAATAATTTGTTAATTATTACGAAAAAGGTAAAATGTATACCTGAATTTTAGTATTTTTACTGTGTTCTTGAAAAATAGAAACATTATTTTTAAAATGAAAATATCAAAAGTTACAGATTATGCAGCTTTAAACCAAAACAACTGTTGTGGATACTAATTGAGTTGGTTCCTTTGAGCACCCAAACCATATGTTTAAGCTTATAGGTACGAAAACAATCAAAAGTTTACCTTCAAAATCTTTGTTTAACTGGAACTATGATCAAGTGTAAAAGATAAAAAAAAATAGAAATCCACAGAGAAAATCGACATGTTATTAGTCATATTTTGAACGTCATCAACAAAACCAGAATTGGTGTATTTTCTTTTCCATGATAAACAATTTAGTGTTTTACTGCCATTATTCTAATAGATGTTTATATCCATTGTATCAAAAGATGTTTGATTATTTGTGTCAGAAACAAAATGCTCATTTTAGCGGAAACATAATTACTGTTTATACTTTTTCCAATCAGATATAAAAAAAATGCTCTTTTTCTTTTATAATACAAATGAATTTCATGTCTATTCAAATTCTATCCTCTTTCCTTCAAAATCACTTTTAGAGCAAATCTTGGATCACTTTTTCATGAAATGATTTGGTAAGGAAGCCTAAATTAGACTAGCATATGCTAGCAAGGAATGTATCAATGTTCATATTTTCCAATATTTGTTCTATAAGAAACAGAATAATTTCATAAATCAAAGACCAAACGGTGAAAAAAATAAACACCAGAACTGAATAAATTAATATCTTTATTATTGTAATAATATGATATTTATTTACCTTTTAATGATATGAATTATATTTTCAGTGTTAGTAACAGACAGTAGTTGTTTCTATGCCTATCGCACAACCAGAAACCAGTCTTGTTTTAGATTTCCAATCGCTTGCCACTTAATTTATAATACATATAACAATTTCTTTTGGAATATCCGTTATCATTCTAAAAATAAAACATACAGTTTGGTAGCAAATTCGTTTTGATTTGCCAACAATTTCGTTTTTATCGCTTTGAAGCTTTTTCCTATATGTGTTATGGGCCAGCACTCTCACCTTATTTGCTTTACTAAGTAGATTTCGCATAGTTTCTAGAATATTTTCAGTCTCTGACAACTGCGTCAGAGAGTCGACTCTTTGTCTCAGTGGTAAGAGCATTGGTCTTGTACATGGGCAACCTGGGATCGATTCCCAGCCAGGGCGCAGGAATATTTTCAGCTTTGTTTTACAATTGATATAGCTGTCATGTCGTAAGAAGGTGGCTCATCCAGGACATTATTTTGCCTAAAAAGGATCGGGCGAGTGTTATCGGCCAGCACTCTTACTTTTCATATATATACTGTACAAAGTAGATTTTGCATATAGTAGGGGAACCAAAGTCGCGTATCATGCAAAAATACACATTTTTTGCACCCAAAAGGTATACAACTGGAGTTTTGAATACTGATAGTCTAAATAGTGCCTGATAATAAACCATTGTATAACAATGCGACCAGAATTGCATTTCGCAGAAAATGCATTTTTGAAAGCCACATAGGTCAAGTTAAGCAATCTTTCATGGCATATAGAAATTGTGATATTTCCTAAATCAATAAGTTAAAGAGTGTGTTTTGGTCTTCAAAAGAACAGTCACATTTAATAGGATCATTTCAGTACCCACAACATATGTTTTGGTTGAGATATATTAAAAATAATTTTCCATTACGCACTCTTATCTGGAGGACGGGTATGAGAAGCCTTTTGTCTCTCCAATAATACAATAATACACAATTAAATGCATTTAAAAGTATGGGCAGTCATTTGTGCGCCAAAATAATCATTCTAGGAACATTTTTTTCTTTACAAATACTATGCGGTTACATTTTTGCAACTCAGACGGAAACAGACAGGTTGTTCATGGTGATATGATGATTTGATAATAGTTATACCAGTTTTTCATCTTTATTTTACCACTGTTTAACGAAATTATTGTTTTCAGTAGATAAAAATCCCCTTGGTCCCTACAATGACCCTCTATTTCAAAATTGTTGTAAATATGGAAGATAAAAATCCTTTTAAAGATAAATTTCATTTATGTGTTTGACTGCTCTTAAGTTGTCCATAGTATTTAACTACGCACCAGCTGGCATAGACTAAATTACTTTGTATCAACTTATCATGGTTTCATATTTTTACTTTTCAGCTACGTTTTCTAGTTTGCGATATAAGATACGATTAATTGTTTTAAATTATGTCCCAAACGTCTGTCTAAATGTATGCAGTGTTGAAACGCTTTCAATTTAAAATTTAATTTTTTATGTAAAGAAATATGCAATTCAGACCACTGCAGCGGGAGGATAAAAGTGAATAAGTAAGCAAGCAATTTTTTTTACTAGATATGCTTCCAAGCGATATATAAATATTTGTTAAATACAGTTTTGGGCAATCAATGAAGTTTTAATGAGATTTGAAGCAAATAAATCCACAAATTTAATTTCAAAATCTGTATGCCCTTATCTGCATGCTTTAAAAATCAATAAGCAGTATTCTCAGATGACCACCACTGCCTCTGAGGTATACTCCGATGTTGTTTTATTATATTAACTCAATATTTTTCAATCTCGAACTTTTTTGATAAAAAATATATGACATTTTGAAAAATAATATTTTGACATTTTCTTGCTGGGCTTCCGTAGAAAGTAAGTAAGGGTGCAAAGATCAGGAATCGATACAATCAAGTACCACACCTGACCCAGGATACCAATGGGAAAGTGACAAACTCTTAGCAGTCACCACAAACGAGAGCCAAGAGGTCAGCCCTTTCCCAGCAGGTGACCACAAAGCACATATAAACAGACGCGCACAAAGACATAGCAAACACAAGCCAGAACAAAAACATAAAAGATCCATAAAAGAAGTACCGTTGACTGCTCTGGCATTATGCAAGTTGATCAAGTCTGCTATACAGTGGTTTCAGATACACCATAGAAATGACTTTGCAACCATACAAAATCCAGCTGTATACCTGTTGGGTGCAAGGGTTAGCATTTTTTCTACTTTGGTCTCTGACTAATAGCTTCAAGAATATAATCAATCTCTGACAACTGCATCAGAGAGTCAACTCTTTCGCTCAGTGGTTAGAGCATTGGTCTTGTACTTGGAGGCCCATGATTGATTCCCAGCCAGGGCATAGGATTATTTTCAGCTATGCTTTACAAGTGTTATAGCTATCATGTCGTAAGATATCTTAGAGCACCATGATTTATAACATATTGAATTAATATCAGGCCACAGGTGGTTATTACCATAGCTTGCAACCGACATTAAAATAAGATGTGCTTTATTTACAACAAATGTTGGTATTTGATCATCGCTTTTGGTATTACCTTCATTAGGACAAGAAACATGTCATGCAAGTTACAAAGTGTCCTTCTGTTTGTCTGTCAACTCTACTCTACTCTTAGCGTACCTTATGTAGGAGAATTCTTATTCTTTCTTCATAACATTTGATGAAACTTTAGAATATCTACTTGTGCTTCGACCTCATGAAACAACAACTGTTTTCCCGACATCACAGTTCAAAAAGATAGTTATGGTATTCACTGTAATCGAGTTGCTATTTACTATTAATATGGAGAACTAAAATATAAAATAATGAATGTACTTTATTACCTTCACAAGCAGCAGCCTTAATGTCTGTCTTAAGAGTCCTCAGTGCATCAAAGCTAGACACCTCAAACACGTGTTTACTATCTGAACCAATCCCATTTAACTCCGGTTTGTTTATACTAGTTCCAATACCAATAGCTAGTACAGCTGTATTTAGTTGTTTCAGAAGGGTTGCTTCTTGAAGAGTACGGTTAAAGTTGGAGGAGGAGCCATCAGTAAGAATAATCACAAAGTTATTAGCATCGCCACGATCGCCATTGGCTGCTGTAAACATATTCGTTCTGGCGTATGCTAAAGCTTTATCTGTATTTGTTAAACCTGTTGAAATATAAAAAAATTCATCTTTAGATATGATACCTGACTATGTCTTTTTATCCTTTTCAGCTATGGTACCCGTTGTGATTTGTTCAAAACATCTTTAAATGCATATAATAGTTCTGTTTTGCTCTAACAAGACAATATGAAATGTACAAAACATAATACCTGTGTAAAGTGCACAGGGTTTTTATTTGTACGCCTTTCATGGAAATATCGCCTTTTCAGTTTGTGTGTTTAAAAGAACAAAGGCTCTGATGAGACTGTTAATGCTTGCATGAATCTTCAACAGTTGCCTTTGTGATGAGTGCCAGTCTATATTTCTATATCATTACACACTTGCTATTCAGAGCATGGATTCATTAGTGATACAGCACTAAAGCAAAATAATTCAGGATTACTTATTTCATTGGCTTGATATTACACGTCTCCATAATTTAGGGATAATGACCAGGAAATACCACAATTACACAATGGTGCCATGAGGAAGAGACGCAGTACACTAACAGTCACATGAAACCAAAAGGCAATTAAAGTAAATCAAACAGACCCCGAGGTTATAAACTTTTTTCATGCTCAACTCAACTGAGCATAAACTTTCAAATGCTCATAAAAACTATAACGCTGAAAAAGATTGGTATTTCTTGATATTAAGCTCTCATATAATGTATTTATCCTGCTAATAAATGTAAAAAATTTAACATTTATGAGCATGATAAATGTCATGCAAAGTTGAGTTCAGCATAAAAAAGTTTTATAACCTCGAGGCCAGCTCACCATGTGTTATCAACCACAAGTGTATCCTTGCTTACCTTGAATATATGCTATTCTTTGGATGGCACTGAGAATGGCTGATTTACTGTTGTATGTATTCAGATAGAATTCTTTGTGAACATCATCTGAGAATGTGAGTACACCTATCTGCACATTGTTCACGCCAATTTGGAAATCGTTGACAACTCTGGCTATAAAGTCCAGTTGTTTTTGGAAGTTAAGAGAGCCTTCACTTGAAGAAGCATCCAGAATAAACACTATATCAGCTTTTGAAATGAATCCACAAGCTAAAAGATAAAGATGTTGCTTAAAATCAAATGTAAATACACTCGTAACAAAAAAATATAGTGACATCGAAAATTATCTGATATTTATTTTGCTCCTAGTAAGACGGTTTAAAATATGCAAATCTAGATATAAACGAGAAAACTCATAACCTGGATCAGCTTTCCTATATAGTTTGTATTTGTTTGCGTTAGTTAATATTAAATAAAAACTGTTTATACATATGTATTCATTGCCTGTTATGATTGTAGAGTATCATAACTATTATATTCGTTTTTTACACAAACTGACCTCATGCTTACTATTTTGATGTGGCTATATTAAAGGTGGCAGTTATATGTAATAACATAAGTATAATGCATTAACCTATTGTAACAGAGGGCTGAAAACAAGGATTCTGTTTTCCAAATAATTCTTCTTAGATATGTGGTCATTTTTGTTTAAAATGAAACCATTTACAATAAACGAATGCTCCATACACTGACCTCAAGGTGTTTTTTTACATATTTAATTCAATGTTTTGCATTATTTTCAAAATGCACATCCGAAGAAAAAAAGTAAGTTAAGTATAATCAGAAAATACTACATTTACACACTGCGGTCCAACCCACAGCACCATGAGGAAGAGCTTAGAACATCTACAGTCACAGGGCATCAGGAAAACAATTAAATCGTATACTATTAATTAATTTACTCTAGAATTAAAATTATTTCCAATTATGTTATGATATATTGCATATAATGCGTAGAGTTTTTTGAAATCTTAATGGTATGCTATCCACTAGAGTAAATGTCTAGTTTAGCATGAGCCTTTTTAGTTTGCGTTTGTGAGCAACGAGGTTGTGCAGATGCCCAAGCTCATATAAGCGTTTGCTGCTTGCAAATGCAATATGGATCTAGATTATTTATTGTTTACAGTCACACAAATTTTTTTACCAAATAAAGAGAAAATGTGAGTTTAAAATAAGCAATACACTAATCGTTTTCTGAGTATTGGCATTGGTTCACAGCAAAAACGACATAAGCATATTTAGCCCATGACCATCCCACTTCCTATTATAGTTTGGCCAATCAGATGCCAGAAAAAGGGCATAGTCAACGTGCGACTTGAGTGAAATATATAAAATATTTTGCACATTTCATGTGGTTGTACACCTGTAAACATTCCTTAACCCTTTGTATACTAATGGATTTTTCTTCTGGTTTGATGCAATAAACTTGGAATAGCCCATGTATATATCTAGGGGTATCAGGTTATTTTTTTTAAAATATTGTATTCTTTTGTCTGAAGATCTTTTGATTTTTACAAACAATGTAGACCCTGATAAAATACAGCATTATGCTACATTTCATCTGGTCTTAGCTGTTTTATTTGCAAAAGAACTCGTTTAGGGGTTTCCCGAATACAAAGGGTTCAGCAATGTTTATATTTTAAAGAAAAAGTGAAATAATATGTTTGCTAGATTTTAGATTTATTGTTTGTACTTGGCTTTTAGTCATATGATTCACAACATACATTTTGCATATTTTCTGTGGTGGTTATTCACCTTTAGACATTCAACTAATGTTCTTTAAAAATTGAATTGATATGCTTGCAAGATTTTGTACATTGATTTTGTCCTTTGATTTTCAGTTTATATTATACTATTATTGACTTATGTTGAGGTAGACATGGAGTGTTATTGAACAGTAAACGTCATATTGACCGACGCGGAGCGGAGGTCAATATGATTAAGTTTACTGTTCAATTACACTTCATGTCTACCGAAAAATAAGTCAACAATTGTTTTATTATATAATAAATGTATGTTATGCATTTCCTGCTATTTTAGACCATTAAAACATTGACGTTACGGATGGATCACGCGAAATTACTTGACGTTCTGACGTCATTTCCCGTAAGCCAGTCAATATTACCTCATGCCGTATGGCTTGCAAGGTCACGTCCGGCCAACCATGCAATATGTAGTTTTATTGACACGAGTTGATATGCCAATGGCCAATCAGAAGATGTTTATTTATAGATTATATAATAATTGTATATAGTAAATGTGTGACTTACTTTGACAGGCGATGAATGTCAACTCAGATTTGATGGTGTTTAAAGCGTTGAAGTCAGCTACAGAAATGGCATGTGCACTATCAGAAGCGATTGTAATGAGCTCTGATTGCCTCACTCCACTTCCAATTCCAATAGAGATCACCTTGATATTAGGTAACTGTTTTAGTAGCCCTGCCTCCGTCTTTGTCTTAGTTGTTGAGTATGATTGTCCGTCAGTTATCACCACAACAAGACGTGTAGCATTGCTGCGAGCACCTTTGGACGGTAGAAAACTGTTTATGCGTACATATTTCAGCGCTTCGTCTGTGTGGGTCGTTCCAGACGTATAGGGTATTTTTGCAATTGCTGCGAGAAGGGAAGTCCTGTCATGGTACTTGTTGAGAGCAAACTGATCATGAACTGATGTGCTGAAAGTTACCACGCTAATCTGAAAATAGATCCCTATTATAAATTATCCAATTCTTGTCAACTTTATAACAAAACATCTTGTAATGTGTAAGGTCTACACATGTTTAGGTGGTATAAACTGGTTTTACCATGGGTGGCCACTTATAAGGAAGATAATCCTCTCTAAATAGCTCTTTGGATAATCTTCGCGTACAGGCGGACGACCCATGGTATAACAATTAATAATGCCAATATACAAACTGGAAATATTGTTTTTCCCCTTAAGTTACTTTATAATGATGCTACCCAAAACACATGTTTAAACTGACAGATAAGAAAATAATAGGAATTTTATGCTGGAAATTTTTGCTTAACTGTCCCTATGTCACAATCAAAGTGTAAATACAAAACCACCGCACCGTGAGGAAGAGTCACAGTACACTGACAACTACACAACAGCAAGAACAAAATTAAAGGAAGGCAACTAGTCCTGTATTCCTCAGCAAGATGAAAGAACACTAAGTACTACATAACAAAACAAGGACCAAACACAAAACCCCTACATACAATGAGAGTAATAATAAACAATAAATAAACAACAGCAAAGCCACCGACTTACAACTAACACCATCTGACATCCAGTATTTTTTTACTGACCGTTCCAAGGCGGTGCTTCTTTTGTGGATCTTTTTTGTTATTTATGTTTCACGTTTGTCTTTATTATACTGTCTTGTCTGTTCCTTGCAGCCTTGTTATCACCTACTGGGAAAGTGATAACCTGTTGGAAAAGGCCTGTTCTCTTCGTTCTTTTGTGTGCGATGTTTTCTTGTGTTTTGTCACTTTCCCATATGGTGTCTTGGGGGTCAGGTGTGGTATTTGATTGTATCGATTCCTGATTTTTGTCCTTCTTTACTTTTAAATATATTTTAACGACCAAATCTTCGCCCTAGACGCTGCTATTGTTTAAAAACAAATATTGTGTAGCTAGCATGGACATTTCCTAAATGAGACAATAAATCATTACTGGGGAAAACAAAAGACGCATTTTGGTATCCTTGAAACTGTTCTTCTATAATTTGGTAATTTTGAGAAAGACAAAAACAAACTGCGGTTTCCTGAATATGTTTGAATACCAAATACACAAAGAATCAGAAAGAACATGTTATGAATTATGAAAATATGCTAAATATCATTGAGTTATCTTGAAAAAATTATGGTTTTGATGAATGGTTTAGTGCAAGACCGATGCATTCAGAACTTTTAGAATGTAGCTAAGCCCGTACCGCTGTAAAATAAATTTTATTCATGTAAAGTTATTTTTACCCCAGGGGAATAATATTATTAGCTGCCAATTTTTATTCAAAATTATGCATCAGGATAATCCAGTAAGATAAAAACAAAATGATACTTATGTACATTAGAATAATGTCATGTCTCGCTGGGGAAGGGAAATTGAGCTGCTTTGAATTGGGCCTCGGCGTGAGAAAACCCGTCTTCGGGGGTTTGCGAACAGCACAGGCGCAGACCAACCTGCGCATCCGCGCAGTCTGATCAGTGCCTTTGTTATTCGCTATTTACAAAGTATCATATGTAAACTTGCTACAGGTGAAATTTGAATTTTCTAGCTAGTCTCCGTAGCTGAGGAGACTTGTTTGAAACTCGCTTAGTCGGAAACCCCAAGGAACTCTGACGGATGTAATGGGAATCACAGTGTATCGCTGCCTATTATTTCGATAAAAATAAAAGTCGACCAAATGCTTCCGTCTTTATATATAAGCTCGCTGTTGGTCTCTATTTTATGATTTTGCATTTGATTTCCTATTTCCATAAATGTACTGCTTTATTTATGGGCTAAAATGGTCACTTTTTGTATTATACATATTGGAAATTGAAAAATATTTTTAAAATATCACCCCCACCCCCGAGTTCCTACTAATCCTTTTGCACGTAAGTGTGTTCTCATATTTTACATAATATATGTGAAAAGCTAGTTGGAGCTCGGGGGGAATGATATCCCACAGCCCAAAATGTGAGGTCTGGGCGAGCCCGAACGTTAGCATTTGGATTTTTTGTGTGCTCTCTTGAAAATCTTTTTTTCCAGTATAATGAAATAAGTAGTACAAGTGAGCTTCCTTTTCATAACCCATTAGTCATGGAATATTACCTCGTTTTAGCATAATTTTCTTTAGATTATGAAAATTGTAATTTTACTTAATTCAGTCGGTAGATTATTTTGCACATATACTGTATGTATCCAATACACATTAACTACGTGGCCATTGACTAGGGGCGGACTTGATTTAGCAATTTTAGAGTACGCGGAGTACGCTAGAACAGCCATCTAAAACAAGCAAACCCGGGTACCTTGGAGTACTCCGGAGTAAATCAAGCAATTACTGTTTGAATGGTAAAAAAATTACACAATCCGATTGCCAAGAAGAAGAAAAAAGAATGACAAAATACATGTGCTTTCAATCCCTATTACTAATGACAATATTTTTTCAATATAAATAAATGTCAAAACCTAACGGAAACGACTGAAAAATTACTCAGTACAGTGTAGGCAGTGCTCCGCCATTTTATTTTGGAACAGGTCACTTGACTGTTCTGTCTGCACCACCTTGGAAGATGGAGTACTCCGGCGTACGCCAGCACAGGTGTTCCAGCGCACTTGATTTCTGTTCTGCCTGTTCGGAGTGGAAGGAGTAAAGAGAACAGCTAAATCAAGTCTTCCCTAGGTGTACTTTACGCATGGCTGAATGGTAAAGTACATTGCTGCATAATATTGCACCAGGGCCCGGAATTACAATGCCTCCTTAAAGTTAAGCAAGACTTAAGTTAAGTATTGATATTTCAACATGCTATATTAAATGCTAAATGCTAAATAAATTGCCTGGATCGATGTGGTATTTGTGGTCAAAGATAGCATTGTGATCTTCAATAAAATTAAAAATATTTTGATTTTAATCAGTTATAAACGTTAGTTTTCGCATCCTGAAAAATCAATACTTAACTTAAGTCTTCCTTAACTTTAAGGAGGCATTGTAATTCCGGGCCCAGGTAAATAAATTGTCATCAAGGTTGAATATAGATTACAGTTGCACTTCAAAATATTTCTTAACAAATCAGATAGAAAAAACAACAACAAAATAATAATTAAAATGCTCATGATTTTGGACTTTAAAATACGTCCACTGTGATTTGTAATCGAGTATCGAGTATTGATCATATAATACCCTTACACGTGAAAACAATTGATTTCTAAATGTTTTGGTGAAGTCAAATTTTGCAACCCCTACCCCCTTTGGTAGCGTCTCCTGTTTTGTCGAAGGGATCTGCTTGTCTTATTATAACCTTAATTTGTTCCTAACACATCAAGCGTCCTTTTCAAAAGGATGCCAGGGATATCTTATGCATAGGGAAATTTTGGGAAGCATCTGAAAAATAGGCAGATACCCTATCAAAGTGTCAGAGCTCCTTTATTCTTGTTGTTGTGTGGGTGATTGCGCTCTGAGTCTTAATTTTACAGTGCTGTGGGTTGGCATTTACTGGTCATATCACTTGTTTTATTAACTGTCAAAGTTCATTTAGGAGATATATCTTTCAAAAGCTCTTACTTGCATGAAAGTTTTCCTGTATAAAAAAAAAATGTTTTTTAATCAGGGAGACGGATACCTTTGGGCACATTGTTGTATGAGCATTTTATACAGTTCACATAGATCACTTTACGCCCCAACATACAGCTTTTGAGCAATCCACAGCATGCTTATCAGTCTATTTATAGTCACTTCCTGGTTTGATACCGTTTACAATATTGTGACACGCTAGGTGAACTTTAGAGAAAACCATATGCATGAACATAAACTACAATGATCTGACTAATGCAATGCATCATCGCTGTGAAACAATCTAATCAAATTAACACACTATTATGAAACAAAGAAAAGAACTCATGACTCACAGATAGTCAGAGCTAAAGAAAACCTTAGGTTGAGCTACGGTGGACCCAGCCAAAGACATGCATCAGGTACCAATCTACAGATTAAAGCTTTACGTCAGGGCTGTCATTGAGTCTGAGGCCTGACTCACCGTACAATTAAATAGGAACCCATACCTGCAAACTGTGATTGGGTTTACAACCTATAATGCAGACTGCCACATGTTATACATGTTGTATCCCACTTTTTTTATAACGTTTAATCATCTTGATCACTTAAATTAGGCTTCCCAACACTTCTTTTAAATTTATAATCTAAATCACCATAAAAAAATACCGTATTTGATCTAAGCTATAACAAAACAAATCAGCAAATTGACCAGCTGTCTCTTCTTGAACAAGATGATTGCCAAAAAAGAAAGGATACAAACATCTACAAGTGATGCAAAAGCATTTAATTGCTCCTATGGGGTTGGGCTTGAGCAACGAATCCATGCTAAATAAACTATACCAAACCTGCACACTTTGTGGTCCAATCTGAAACTGATTGGCAAAGTCTCTCACGAAATCAACTTGCTTCTGGAAATTGGACAGTCCTTCACTGGAAGAGGAGTCCAACACAAAGACAATATCAGCTGGAGCATTATTACAGCCTGCATAATAAATAGAGGATCTTATATGAGTGCTCATGTTTTATTGAATTTATTAAACGAGTTGGGGAAAAGAGATCAAATGCGAGGCTTGCCGAGCATTTTATCTCTTTTCCGCAATGAGTTTAATAAAATCAATAATACGAGAGCACGAATGTAAGATTCCATTTATCATATGACAGTAAGATTACTTTGAAATCTCATTTCTGCCGTAAAACGTTATAATTTTGTCATTATGTACGTAACGTTGTTAGGGACGTCATAATGTTTCCCGTAAATCTATAGACCACTAGTGGTTTATCGATTTTATTGCATAGCGTTATTTCACTCCCAGACGCGACGTGATATGATAAATACAGTCAAACTTGTCTTAAGCGGCAATTCAAAAAGAAAATCAAAGATTGATTTCCAAGACCGACTATCGCTTTATGCAGGTCAACGTGTCGCAGAATGCTCCATTCTGGAATACTTTCGACCTTCATTAAGCTTCCATTTGCCATTAAGAACTTTGTTCTATTTTTTGAGTGACGGCTTAAGACAGGGTTTACTGTAAAACATATGCACTATAGGTCAGGATACACAGAAATATTGGGCATAGAATTATGAATATTTTCTTATACATAAGTTTAAACATTTATTTTGGATAGTCAAAAGAATTGTCTCATTGAGACGGATCTTTTAAGTACCCACAAGATATATTTTGGTTGATAAATAACAAAATGACATTTTAATTACGCACCTTTTGCCTAATGCCTGATACACTATTGCAGACGTATTTACTGGCACCATATACGATATATGAAAAGAATGATACAGTTTCAAGTTATAGACTAAAGGAAATGTCGTATAATGGTATAACACTCTTATTGAAGAAGTAAACTGGAAACATTTAAAAGGCCACTCATAAATTTCGCGGTAATATTAATGGACATTGTTGGAGGAACGATATTCCCGATTATGGAAAAAACACCAGATTAAACGATTTTTCGAACGATAATGAATTTATTCTTATTTAAAACAATACTATAGCGACGTCCGCTTGCAACTGTCTATGCTCAAACTCGGTACTAAACGTAACCCGACGTCAACCCGACGTTAAATAATTGACGTAACGTCCGGTCTTCATATATGCCACTGTCAACTAAAATTACCTCCTATCCATTTCTTCCCCTCCTCAAAATGCACTATTTTGATATAATCTATTAAACATTGAGCATAATATAGAGACCCTGAAGATTCTAACTTGTGTATCTTAAAGGTCTAAATGTTTGCGTCATAAACTTAAATTAAAACAGTAGAAATAATTGCATTTTGAGAAAGTGTAAAAAAGGGTAAAAGTTTGTCTTATCACAGATTTTTTTTTTTTACGTTTTTGCTGATATAAATGAACTTAGATTTCAGCTAAATGTATCTAGTTTTCCAGTTCCAAAGGACACAGTCTTGTTACAGCCCTCGTGGTAGTTCCCTTTCCTACCTGGATCTTCACCACGCAGACCCGTCCATCTTTACCCGGATATGTCTCAAGTACCCTTCCAAGCGGCCAATTTCCTCTGTTTGTATCCGGTGACATCACAAGTACGACGTCATCGACTTTGAGGTCTCGTCTTGGCTGGAACCATTTTCTTCTTGCACTCAGCTCCGGCAACCATTCCCTCAGCCACCTATGCCAGAAGTGGCGCACCAGCTCCTGGACCCTTCGCCACCTCTTCCTAGGGTTGAAATCTGTTTCATCAACTGTTGTTGGCGCGAATTGACCACCAATCTGCCCATGCAGGAAATGGTTGGGCGTCAGTGGTACATTATCCGAGGGATCAGCTGTCTGATACGTCAATGGCCGAGAGTTAATTAGACCCTCAGCTCCGATTATAGCTGTCATCAATTCTTCATCTGTAACATCGGCGTTGCCTAGTATTGCTTTGATGGCACGTTTTGCGGACTTGATCATGCTTTCGTGTACCCCACCAAAATGTGGGGCCATTGGTGGATTGAAATTCCATTTCACTCCTTTGTTGGCGACTGATTGCTTAATTTTGTCTTTATCTAACTCTGCTACAAGCGACTTCAACTCGTTATCAGCTCCTTTAAAATTAGTTCCGTTATCAGAATAAGTTTCGTCTGGTAGCCCTCGACGGCTCGTCATTCTGTAGAAAGCATTCATGAACGAATCCGTGTCAAGTCCGTAGGCAAGCTCTAGATGAACCGCCCTGGTTGTCATACAGGTAAACAGGCATAAATAACGTTTCTGTCGACGTTTTCCTCTTCCTTGTACAGTCACAAATGGTCCTGCAAAGTCAACTGCTGTCTTCGTAAATGCTCTCATCGACGTCTCTAATCTTGCCAGCGGTAAAGGGGCCATGATCTGTTGACATGCCTTGGCTTTTCTACCTTGACACTCCATACATTCTCTTTCCCACTCGCGAATTGCCTCATGCCCTGAGACAATCCAGTAATGTGCCGACAATGCAGCCAGTGTATGGTTTGTGCCACATGCATGCATTCCTTGTTCATGGTGCTCTTTGATGATCAACTTCGTCACCCAGCTTCTTCGAGGTAATATTACTGGATAGCGGACATCAAAAGATAGATATTCAGCATGTGCAAATCGTCCATCTGAGCGTATCAGCCCATTTTCATCTAGCATTGGCTTCATTCCTAACAGCTTACTTCTAAGTGGAATGGGTTTTCCTTGAGACAGCGCTAACCACTCTTCCTTAAAGTCTGTACGTTGTACCCACTTGATGAGTTGGACTTCTGCAATTTTTGTTTCGTCTGTTAAAAGTTCTCCTGATTTTCTATCTCCTTTTTGTTTCTGACAGTTATTTGTGAACCGATTTATCCAAGCTGTAACTCTCTTCAGTCTTGACCAGTTTGAGTAACGTTGTGGATCAACTATAAATTGTCCACTTAGCTCCACAGCTGTTAAAGACGTGTTCAGTGTCCCTTCATGTGTATAAAAGCTATCCCCAGCTAACTGAACTTCCGATTTCTTTGTGGTTTTCATTTCTACGTTGTCATCTGGTTTATCAACCACCTTCCTCAATGGCCACGTCTCTTCCGATTGTGAGAGAAAGTCTGGACCTTTCCACCATTTTCTGCAACCGATTAGCTCTTCCATTCTCATGCCTCTACTTAAAATGTCAGCAGGATTAATACTGGTAGGGACATACCTCCATTGCTCTGGGTCGGTGTTGCTCTGTATCTCTCCTACTCTGTTGGCAACAAATGGCTTAAATTGTCGACTGCGACCCCTGATCCACCATAAGACATTCACACTGTCAGACCAGAAAGTAACTCTTCTTATGGGAAAATCAATGACTGTAGTTATTCTTTTAGCTAACCGCACTCCCACAACCGCACCCATCAGCTCAAGCCTCGGTATACTTGTCGCTAGACTAGGTGCCACTTTTGTTTTGGCAGCTATGATGTTGGTTGAAATCGAACCGTCTTGATAACTGTATCTGGCATACACTACTGCCCCAAACGCACTTTCAGAAGAATCTACAAAGGTGTGCAGGGATAGGGTATTAACCATCTTTTCCTTTTCTTGCAGGCATCTGGGAATACGTAGTTTCTTCAAATCACATAGCTCTGAAAACCATCCCCGTGCCAAGCTTGCCAGCCATTCAGGCATTTCCTCATCCCAGTCTAAGCCAGCTGTCCACATATCTTGTAAAAGAATCTTGGCTCGAACTGTAAATGGTGATAGTAGACCAATTGGATCGAACAGTGTGGCGATCTTCTTTAAGAAGTTTCTTTTCGAGTATATCATGTCATCATTAGGTTTGTTTTCTTTGAACGTGAACATGTCTTCATCAGCCAGCCACCACACCCCTAATGTTTTCATAGACGGTAACTGGTCATTGTCTAAATCAACTTCTGATTTTCGGTCCTGTGATGGAATTCCCTTCAGTACCTGTGGGGAGTTGGATAACCATTTGCGGGCGTGCATGCCAGCCTTGGTAAGTAGTGTCGAAAGTTCACTATACAGTGTCCTGCCTTGTTCTTCTGTACCGACAGAATCCATGGAATCATCCATGTATGTTGACTTCAACACTGTTTCTGCAGCCATAGGAAATGTGCTCTGGTACTGCCTCGCATGTTGCTGCAGCACAAACTGAGCCTGGAATGGCGATGAATTGACTCCAAAGACGACACGATCGAATTCATAGACCTCTGGGCTGCGACTTTCATCCATTTTTCTCCATAGGAACCTGTGGTAAGGTTTGTCAGATTCAGTTATTCCAATGCGCAGGTACATCTCTTCAATGTCACACACAATCGCTATTGGGTACCTTCTGAATCGCAGCAATACATCGAACAAATCACGCTGGAGCTTTGGACCCTGGTATATCTTGTCATTAAGAGAAACACCTTCAACCTTAGCAGCAGCGTCGAATACAATTCTTGTTTTTGTGGTATCCTTATCAGGTCTCAACACAGGAAAGTGCGGGAGGAACCATTTTGTATTTGAATGGTCGGCAGCTGGAACCTTTGTAACATAGCCTTTCTTGACATATCTCTGGATACAGTCACTGTATGCCTTGCTTACCTCGGGTATCCTTTTCAGTCTCTTCTCGGTGTTTTGTAGTCTCTGTAGAGCCATTTTGTAGCTCCTTGGTAGGTCTGGATTATCACAATTCCACGGTATTCCCACTCGGTACATCTGATTTTCGTACGAAATTGATTGATTTACTGTGCTCAGCGCCAGTTTGTCTTCAAGTCTTACGATTGGTGTCTCCTCTGATGTCCTAACGCTCTCAATTTCCCAAAACTTCTTCAGGTTCTCATTAAGCTTTTCAATTTCTGAAACATTCCTGACAAAGAAAGTGCATGCAAAGTTTGTCTGAAGAACAGGCTGATCCGAAGGTCTGGGTTTACCTATACAGGTCCATCCAAGAGGAGTGAGTCTTGCGACTGGCTCACCTGGTTTTCCTCTTATTTCTTCAAGCGCATAATGCAGGCTTGGGCAGTCTTGTCCAATAAGAATATCTACTATTGGCTTAGAAGCACATCGCTGAAAATCTACGGATTTGAGGTGTGGTCATTGCTTTTTGTATTTATACCAGTCCACAACTGTCATTGCCCCTGTGACCCTGTTGGCTGTAAATGCAGACACCTTCAATTTGACGTTGCCGTTGATGCTCTCTAACTCAAAGTTTACCGGCCTGGTCTCGAAAGTTTCTACCTGACCATTTAAAACGTTAACAGTTACCTGTTCTGTTTTTCCTTTCAATCCAAGTTCGGCAGCGACGTCTGCGTTGATGTAGGTCTTCGTACTTGCATCGTCTAGAAGTGCGTTGACTGTCATCCATCTGTCTCCATTCTTAACTTTCACTGGCACGGTCCGCAGTCCTACGTAGTCCTCCCTAATATGGTTTTGCGATAACATGGTCATCTGCTCACTGCTCGCCTTCCCCTCCGTGGTAGAAGAAACTGGCTGTTCTGGCAAGTTAGCATCCTCTCTGCTGTTCCCAAGTTTAACCATGGTTTTGTCTGAAGACGGACGATTTGGTTTGGTATATTCTGATCGGTGTAACAGTTTATGGTGTAACTCTTTACACCCATTTTGGCCACACTGTCTGCTTCTTGGGCAGGATCTTCCGAAATGGTTATTCCCTAAACAGCGAAAGCACAGCTTTAAATCCTTTGCAGTGTCCCAGCGATCAGGTAGACTTAAATGAATAAATTTTGCACAATTCCATGCTCCATGTGAGCTACCACACACCTTACAAGTCAGCTTCTTAACATCGCGATTACCTTTTGTGTCACCGAAAAACGTACGTTGGTATTTATTTCTCGCTCCTGTCGGTGCTGTGGTCTCATTTACTACATTTCCTGATAGTCCGTGAACAGTTTCTGCTGCTATTGTCTGGAAATCCGCTTCTTGTATAACCCAGGTACGTAACGTTAGAACTGATTCCTGCTTAGAGTTCTCAAAAATCCACCGATGATACCTGGCCAACATTACCTCTGGTAGCTTGCGCTGCAATTTAGCGTAAAGGGAGCCATCGCCGAGCTCTTGGGTTTGGTTTGCTTCCTTCAGATTTATTATGGCGATATCCAGTAGGTCTGCGAACTTATCTAGGTCCCTGGCGTTACCTGATCTTATCTGCTTAAATTGTTCCAACTCCTCGATATACATTGCTATCTGACGACGGCGCCCTCCATACTTGCGTTCAAGGCGCTCCTTTGCAGCTTCATAGGCGGTAGACGAATGACCCAAGTTTTCGATCACATTTAGAGCCTCCCCCGACAAGTATTGTCTGAGCTGCAGAAGATTGTATTCACCCGTAGCTGGGGCACTGTCTATACAAGCGAGGGAGGCCGCCTTCCAACTTTGATAATTTCGTTTGTTCCCTGAGAACGTAGGAATGTGGACCCTTTTCAACTGTTTCCATAAGTCTTGCCCAATAGAAGGGGTCGCGAAACCGGCGGTTGGTTGGAATTCTATCGCATTTGGGTTCATGATGCTTTCATTTCCTGTTGTTTGGAACGCATTTTTGCCTCGTGCCACTATATTCCCCGGATTTTCGCATGTTTCCGTCTCTTCCAAGGGGCTGTTCTGGTCCAGTGGTGATTTGTGGGACATGTTTTTCTTGTAATGTCCGTCGGTGCATGTAGCAACGGACGCACCCCGATTATCACGGTTTTGTGACAACTTCTCTTTTTCAAATGGCGTAGTTGCATGGTTGTTAATTATTTGATTTTGTCCATTTACTTCATGCGCCGTCTGCTTTTTACAAGTTTCTGAATAGTCACAAATGTTCAATTTCTGAGCCAAATCAATTGTAAGTATGTCCGACTCTACACTCGATCTATCGTCCTGTCGTGCATTCAAATATTCTCGAGCCGGTTCGCTTGCCGCAGCGTATTCATCGATAATTGTGTCCATCTCCCCGGAGACCTTTCTCTCCTTCTCAAAGTCCTTAACACTCGAATACAATTCTGACAAACTTGTAATTACCTCCATGGCGATGTCCATGCAAGTGTCAAGGCTGCTGCATGCATCTTGAACAGTTCGGCGACTGGGTAGTTCAGGTTCTCCTAGTATAGATGCTAATTTATTCCGTGCCCGTGTTAAGTTGTATTTTGCGCGACCCTTTCCTCTCCTCAGCGTCGCTTCTCTCTCTGTGTACTCATCCTTAGTACCAACACGATCGGTCGATTCTCTGCGATCTTCAGAATTCGTTGTAACGGCCGATGATGCCATTTTAACTGATTATTTCTGTATTTTATTTCGATTTAATGTCAAAACCTCGCTCTGCTACCAAAAATCTGGAGGAACGATATTCCCGATTATGGAAAAAACACCAGATTAAACGATTTTTCGAACGATAATGAATTTATTCTTATTTAAAACAATACTATAGCGACGTCCGCTTGCAACTGTCTATGCTCAAACTCGTTACTAACGTAACCCGACGTCAACCCGACGTTAAATAATTGACGTAATGTCCGGTCTTCATATATGCCACTGTCAACTAAAATTACCTCCTATCCAATTGTTTTAAAGTAGCAATTTATTATTACTTACATATGTATTTCCAAGTGTCTATTCTTACACAAAATAAATAGAAAACCTTTACTGAACTTTTTTGTAGTATAAACTTAAAGGGTAGTATATGTGATCAAATGGGATGGAAGGTTTTATTCATGGTCTGAGTTAAAAGATAATACAATCGATGACCATCTTGTTTGAATTGAAACTTGCCAAAACAAATGCATATGATAATACAAATAAACTTTTGACACTCACTTGGGTCTGGCGTTGGTGTTGGCTTTGGGCCTGAAAAAAAAACAAAATAAATCCTCAAAGTGCCAATCACATATATAGCAAATAACATGTTTGTGATATATGTTTATTTCATAGTAGAAATATGACTTTAACTGTTGGATTTCTTTAACTATGGTGTTCAGTTGTATATACTGTTGAGTCCTTATCTTTATTTTATCTCCTTTTATATTGATTTGTATTTACTAGGAGATGATACATCGATAAGGATATTTTATACGAACCAAACATCTATTTGCCTTGATCCACATCAGAAAATAAGGGTGAGGATTGTACCATGAAACTACTTAAAGCCCTCAAGTATTTCTTTTACTGACTGTTCCAAGGCGGTGCTTCTTTTGTGGATCCTTTTTGTTATTTATGTTTCGTGTCTATAATGCTGTCATGCCTGTTCATTGCAGCCTTATGGTCACCTGCTGGGAAAGGGCTGAACTCTCGCCTCTCTTGATGTTTTCTTGTGTTTTTGTTACTTTTCCATGTACTGTCCTGGGTCAGGTGTAGTACTTGATTGTGTCAATTCTTGATCCTTGCCTCTTCCTTACTTTGATATTCATGCAAGCTGGAAAATCACACACTATATCAAAAAGTATGTGGGTACATGTATCAATAAAGTATATTTGCATTGTCTGCGCATGCATCGATATTAAAAGATTGACTTGTCTGCTAAGGCACATCACTGCTGAAAATAGGTTTTGTGTTAATATGTGGTATACATTACTTAAAACACTAACGTTAAAAAGATGCAAACGGAGATGGCTATAAGTTATCTGTCTGTGGAAACATCGAGTCACCTTTGATAGCCAAACCATAAAAATGATTGGTATTACAGTATTTAGCGATAAAATGATGATATTTTATACACTCAAACATTTTTGAAACATTTTGCACATGACCAGGTCATAGAAGCGGTTTCAGTGACACGTGATGACGCAGATTGAAAACAAGGTTGAAGCTTAACATGCGACCTTAACATTTTTTATGCTTCAACACCAGCAGAATCTAGGGCAAAGGTTTGTTACCAGTAAAATGCATTTAAGCCCCTAAGTGGCTTTGGCTGCTGTTCGTTCTAAGGAGGTGGTTCTGTTGTTGTTGATTCGTTGTTGATTGTTACTCCCATTGTGGGATTCTGTAATTGTTCTATGTTTTGATGTGCGTTACTTTGTGTCCATTCTAGTTTTGCAATCATCTCGCTTGGGAAGAGAGAGCTGGTTGATTTGCTTTGTTTGTATTCCTGTTTTCTCGTGATTGTTGTGTGGCTCTTCCTCATGATGCAACGGGTTTGTCTGCAGTTTGCGATTGTGGTAATTCCTGCTCATACTAAAGTACTGTTTTGGTAGCAACCATTCAGGCGAATCACATGACTTTGTGACACATTTGGTAAACAAGTATGTCGCATGTACCCACAATGCTCATGTGGTCCTCCATAAAAACATGAAATATGATATACATGCCCCTTATTGGAAAATACTGTCATATTTGAGCAAAAATGTGAATATTTCTTATACATAAGTTTAAACATACGTTTTGGGTGCTTTAAAGAACCATTTCAATGAGACGCTTCGTTTCAGTATCCAGAGCATATTTTTTGATTAAAAAATAAAAATAAAACATTTTTGATTACACATTTTAGGAAGAGTCTTGAAAAAAAATCTGAAATGATTCATTAAACTTAATCAAATGCTAGAAGGGTTGTGAGCTCACACACATTATGAGTCTCAACAAGGCCTTTGCTTGCACAAAATATATTTAAGCTCAGACCACTGGATAGCTCTGCATGCTAATTGTTTGTTATTTCGTTAATGCTAAATGCTTTATATAGGGTATATAATATAGGGTATATAGGTAAAAAGAATATTTTCGGGGTCCAAATACATGTAGTCATTATTGAACAGTCTCTCTCTCTCTCTCTCTCTCCGTGCGTGCGTGCGTGCGTGCGTGCGTGTGTGTGTGTGTGTGTGTGTGTGTGTGTGTGTGTGCGGGGTGTTAAATATTTGTTTGAGTTGTTTTGTGCTTCTTATTGTTCTAGGAGGGCGTCTTGCTTTTTTACTTCATTCTTTTTAGAGGTTGAGGCGGATACGTTTTTACACTTACTTCCACAGGCTTCGTCTTTAATTGACTTCTGTAGTGAGTTGAGAGTATCAAAGCTGTTACTGGTGAATGCATGGCTGGAATCAAAGGCCATATTCAAAAGCTCATAAGTGTTGATATTCGAACCAATTCCAACAGCGACAACCTTGATGCCCTGGGACTGTAAAATAAAAAGACCCATATTTGTGTGTTTTCCATATTTTTTCAAACACACATGACCAAGTAAACAGTGTAGACCCAAATGAGACTGTTCATAAAAACAATCGGATTATGGAAGGTACTTTTTTATGTCACAAAATTTTAGAAGCTTTATCACGTACTAAATGTGTCAGATCGTTCATGACAATTACTGACTTCCTGACATTGAATCTTCCAGCGGGTGATCCTGGTTATCAATATATGATCTGCTGACAAAAGCAAACAAATAGACTCTGATCAGAATGCTCCTCTAGGAACAGTCTGATCTGGGACTATATTGTTTGCATATTCTTTTCATGTCTTAGCTATCTGTGTCTAACACCCTTAATAATTAAGATCAGCTGTCCAATTCTTGAGGTAATAGTGAGAAATAATTTTTAATGAAGATTGGTAGGTACAAAACCCCAATATCGCAATAAATGTGAGTCTTTTAAGCAAATTATTGTGTTAAATCAGCCTGGTGGAAGCGCAGATCAATTAGTTGTTGCAGTGTAGAAAGTATGATCATTATACTTCCGAGTTCTAAACTTTCAAGATTCTGGGTAATCTCTGTAGTTAGGCTATTTGTTTTTAATCTGACCTTGTAACATATCTAGAGCCCATTATTTTTACTTATGTTCTAGGAGATGATGCATTGATAAGTTATAGGGGTCTTTCATGTAAACCAAACATCTATGTGTCTTGATCCACATCTGAACTAAGGGTGAGGTTTGCGCGCCATGAAACCGGTTTAAGCCCTCCAGTAAAATATGTTTACTGACCGTATCAATGCGGTGCTTCTTTTGTGGATCATTTATGTTATTTCTGTCTTGTTTTTGTTATGCTTTCGTGTGTCTATTTATTAATGCCTTGGGGTCACCTGCTGGGAAAAGGGCTGACCTCTTGGCTCTCGTTTGTGATGTCTAATTGTGAAGGTGTCACTTTCCCATTGGTATCCTGGGTCAGGTGTGGTGCTTGATTGTATCGATTCCTGATCTTTGCCCTCTTTCTTACTTTGTGATTTGGCTCATACTTAAAAGAAATATAATAAATACTAACCTTTACAAGACGTGCTTCATTGAGAGTTTTTGATACATCATTGGAATGGCCGTCGGTCAGTACAATAGCAATCTTGTTGGCACCCGGTCTTCCACCATGGTAACTCTGGAAATGGTACTGTCGGGCATACTGCAGACCCCTATCAGTGGCTGTTGTTCCCGTCCGATAATGTACTGACTGGATAGCAGAGATCAAAGCATACTTGTCTTTGTAACTAATTAAATAGAACGCATATTGCGTCATATTTTTCATTGTAACTAATTAGATAGAAAGTAATTTTGGTGATACTTGTCATTGTAATTAATCAAACAAAACGTACATTTGGTCACACTTGCCATTTTAACTAATTGAATACAGTAAAACCTGTCTTAAGCGGCCACTCCAAAATTGACAAAACAAATGTCTTAAAGACAAATGGTAGCTTAATGAAGGTCGAAAGTATTGCAGAATGCTCCGAGAGAGCATTCTGCAATACTTTTGACCTACGATAATTGGTCTTGAAAACCAATTTTGGGTCTTCTTTTTGGGTGGCCGCTTAAGACAGGCTTTAATGTAGAATGTAAATTTCGTCACTCTTGCTACTATGACTGACTTAAAAGAACGTACATTTCGCTATTCGTGGCATTGTAACTAATTACATAGAGCGTAAATTTCACCATTCTTGTTATTGTTACTAATTTAATAGAACGTCAATTTTGTCATACATGTAATTGTTACTAATAAAAACATAAACTTTACCATGCTTGTCATTGTAACTAGTTAATTAGATCTGTTAAATTTGTCGTCATTGGATTTGTGACCAATAAAAAAAGAACATGCTGGAGCTTTTTGCAATACTTTTAACCTACATTAAGCGATAATTGGTCTTGAGAAATAATTTTTGGTCTTTTTGAGAGTGGCCGTTTTACACAGGTTTTACTGTAAATATCCTTAAACCTGTCTATATTAATAAAACATTTGTCTTTGGAACTAATTAAATAGAACGTAAATTTCAACATAAGTTGTTATTGTAACTTACAAGGAAAAGGCTACATTTTGTCATACTGTCATTGTAACTTATCAGACAGAATGTATTTTGTCATAGTTGTCATTCAAACTAATAAAAAAAGAACGTAAATTTCGCCATACGTGTCATTGTAATAGCTTATTACACAGAATGCAGTTGCCATATTTGTCACAATAACTTAGGGAGAATGTAATTTTCGTCATACTTGTCTTTGTAATTAAATGAATTTAATGTATATTTCGTCAAATAAAACTAAGTTATATTCAACAAAAACAAAGACTAGGTCATATCAGGCAAGATTAACTGTAAATACACTATTTAATACTACCTTTCCCAGTAGTTCACAAGTTAGTAAAGGGAACAGATCTCCAATATTTCATAAAACTTCAACAGGAAATCTCATTGTTTGTCATATGTGCTCATCGGTTATTGTATGTGCGTGGACGAATTAACCTCGGACATACTTCACCTTATTGCAAGGCATTCAACTTAAACTAATTCAAAAACAATTTTCTATGTCACTTTATAAAGCATAAAGTGCCTTGTTCTGTGGTTACAAAAAGTGGTTCAGGACCTCACATGTACAAGACCTGTTTCATGTTTATTTGAACATATTTGAGTTTCACTTTTCGCCGTAGCATATAAATAAAACAAACAAATTTTGCTTTTTCATGCATAACTAACGTGTCCCTGGTATTGCCAAATAGACAAGATGGCAATTTAAAGCATAGACATAACACGGCGGCCCTAAATACATCCCCACCCCCTTTAAACTGATTTTAAGAGCTAAAACGGTAGTATCTTCTCAGAAAGTACGTATTTAAATGTGAAATTTTCTTTTAAGTTTAGAGGAACACTCAGTCTATTATTAAAATGAGAAACAGCCTATGTGTGCCTGTTTTTGCTTTGAAACTGAGCTTGATAAGTTCTTTTATACAAGTGCCCAAATGGGTATCTCATGTATAAAATGTGTCTTGGAAGAAGTTTGAAAAACAAATTCTCAAAACTCACAGGTGACTCAATTTCTAAGATATTTTAAGTATCTATTGCTGATCAAACTGACCACCAAATATTGCATTTGAGTATTTTGCATACAATTAAGTGTTGATATGGAAACTGTAAACCCTAAAATTTGGTGTTCAAGTCGCTTTGAAAAAGTAAATATTTAACTGGAATGCTTTATTTTCTAACATAACTTACTTCAATTATCTATGTACAATATATATATATATATAAGGTTGCAAGAGAAAAACTTCATATCTCTTAGAGAAATTGCTCGAGAAAGATTTAGTACAATCCGTTTCAGACAGCATTTTTAAACGCTTAAAATTTGACTACTCATCTTCAGAGACTGTTTCAAACCAGAAGATAAAAATTAAGAACTATTTTCTTAGTGACTAAGTATTCCTGGAGATCAGACTAAACCATGGAAATCAATTATTACCCAATATAACGAGAATTAAATGAATAATGGCATTTTCAAATTTGTTCAGATAAACATGAAACACCGCTTGTATGCTATGGTCCAGAATTCCAAACAAGTAGGCGTATCTGTGCAGTCTGTAAGGACTCTACCTACCTACCTACATATTTAGTGGGTTGCTTCTTAACATCATAACTTACCTGTTAAGATAAAATTCGCTGTGTGCGTAGCTTGAAAATGTGATCATACCAACTTGTACATCAGTGGGTCCAATATCAAACTGCTTCACAAAGTCTGACACAAACTGAAGCTGCTTCTGAAAGTTGGTTGCCCCTTCACTTGATGACGAATCCAGAATAAAAACAATATCTGTGGGTTTGTCTCCACATA
This sequence comes from Loripinus fragilis, assembly GCA_964019695.1. NCBI lineage: Eukaryota > Metazoa > Mollusca > Bivalvia > Lucinida > Lucinidae > Loripinus > Loripinus fragilis. The sequence continues at coordinate 8,001,350 of OZ026514.1, read as the reverse complement.
TAGACGGAGTTGCACCTGTAAGTAACAGAAGTGATCCTTTATGTGTCCACATAAATACAGCAAATCCGGTGTCAAACAGCCACTCAAATAGACAAACAGCGATCTTAATGACAAATGGTAGCTTAATGAAAGTCGAAAGTATTGCAGAATGCTCCCGTTGGAGCATTCTGCAATACTTTTGATCCGCAATAAGTGCTGATTGGTCTTGAAAACCAATTTGTGGTCTTTTTGGGAGTGGCCGTTTTACACAGGTTTTACTGTATAGCAAGTGATTATCGCAAATGTTGGAACTTTCAGTAATTTATTTATTTTTTATTATTAGTAGTAGTAGTAGTATTAGAAATATGGTAAAAGCCATCTTGATAGTTGAGCCACGAAATGTAATTCCAACAATGCGACATTTTGACAAGTGTAGACTCATATGAGCCTGACTGTGCAGCCAGCTTTAAAGCTTAGAAGCTCCAAATGATCTTTGGTCAGCAGCTTAACACTCATTGAATATTCAAGCGACTAGCCAAGGCTCTGATCAGTCTGCGCGTATGCGCAGGCTGGTCCGGGCCTTTGCTGGTCGCATATACCACATTGTTGGAAATTTCATGTCAAGGCTCATATGTCTTCGCCAAAAAAATGTTAAAATGGACCCTCATTTCTCGTTCACTAGGTAACTTTTCATCAACTGACTTTTTTTCAAAATGATATTTTTCAAACAATCCATTCAGGAAAGATTTTAGAGTGTCAGACAGTTTAGATCAAGGTCAGGACCGACGTTCTGTCGGTCTTGGTCTGGGTCCAAACTGTGTGGAAAGGTCATCAGCAGACGACAAAAGGCGCCGCTAGCAAGGAAAGAGTTAACTTGTTTGACCGAAACTTACATGTAACTCTCTCAGAATTTACATGCAACTCTCTCAAAACTTACATGTAACTATCTCAAAACTTACATGCAACTCTCTCAAAACTTACATGTAACTCTCTGAAAACTTACATGTAACTTTCTCAAAACTTACATGCAACTCTCTCAAAACTTACATGTAACACTCTCAAAACTTACATGTAACTTTCTCAAAACTTACATGCAACTCTCTCAAAACTTACATGCAACTCTTTCAAAACGTACATGCAACTCTCTCAAAACTTACATGCAACTCTCTCAAAACTTACATGTAACTTTCTCAAAACTTACAGGTAACTCTTTCAAAACTTACAGGTAACTCTCTCAAAACTTACATGTAACTTTCTCAAAACTTACATGTAACTCTCTCAAAACTTACATGCAACTCTTTCAAAACGTACATGCAACTCTCTCAAAACTTACATGCAACTCTCTCAAAACTTACATGTAACTTTCTCAAAATTTACATGCAACTCTCTCAAAACTTACATGCATCTCTCTCAAAACTCGCATGCAACTCTCTCAAAACTTACATGCAACTCTCTCAAAAATGACATGCAACTCTCTCAAAAATGACATGCAACTCTCTCAAAGCTTACATGCAACTCTCTCAAAACTTACAAGCATCTCTCTCAAAACTTACATGCAACTCTCTCAAAACTTACATGCAACTCTCTCAAAACTTACATGCAACTCTCTCTATTTGAGTTTGGATGGTATCCAGCGCCTGGAATGATGCTACCGTAAACACATTGCGACTGTCACTGGCGATGGAACCCAATTCCGATGTGGATACACCACCTCCTATCCCTATTGAGATAACCTGCAAGAGATCAAGTGCATAAAGTAAGCATCTTGATTAGTGTGGCGAACATGTTCAATGGAATCAATGTCACTAACTTGTTCCCAGCGTTGGGTCACATGCTCTGAAGAGTTTAAATCTCAAAAACACTAGAATAAACAGCCATCACATACAACAAACCAATTTTGGTGATGTCTTTAGAAACTATTGGTGTTATCATGTCGAATTAGACAAAAGCCATCCCCATCAAAGAGTTTCATGCATTTAAAGGGATATTTTGCCCCCTTCTAAAGCCAAATATACTCATACCCAATGAAAACGCACCACTCTTCAGATGCGCATAGTTGTGGCCTATCAAAAGTGCAAAATTGTGTTATTTATATTTATTATTTAGGACAAATGCAATGGTTTCGCGCAAAAATTTCAACTCCAGTGACCCCGTCAACACATGACGTAACGTCTGCTTCCAAATTGCGCTAAATGCATTTTGGGCGTATACAAAAAAAAAACCTAAAATCCCGTTTAATTTTTTTCTGTTTGCCAGTAGATGCCCTGTCATTTCGCCATAACTTTGACAGCTGTGACGCAACACCTAACACTACACTAACGCCAACAATGTCACTTTGTGAGCTTAAATATGGCGTGGTCTAACAAAACTTGACGTAAATGTTTAATTGCGATTTCTACAGTCCTAGTGTTCTACACAATGCTTATTTCCATCGTACAAACTCACACATATGCAAAACGTCATAAAATCCTCTAAACAATTAACGTTATATCATTGACGTCAACTGTGAGCGCGTCGTCAGCCATTGTTCGCAACGCTAGCGTTTTAAATCTTCTAAAATTTGTGTTCATCTGTTGGTGCGAGTATTATCTAACATTAAGTTCAAAACAGATACTCTTAGGTTTTTGTATACGAGCTTTTAGAGATTGACGTTTATCAAAAAAAAAAAACGCTGATACCTTCGTTCCATCGATGTTAACGACCCGCTACACGAGCAAGAAATATTCTTGCTACGACCTTGTCGTAATTTTGCATCAGTAAAAGAAGGATTCCTTGAATGTCTCGATTTTACGAACCAGTCAAAAGTATGCTAATGACGTCATATCGTGACGTTGTAGCCGCTTTCAAGGCAAGATGACTATTTCTGGCTATCGATTTAGAGATTCTTTGCAATTTATGCACAGAAAAATGCGAAAATAATGCTTTTGAAAATTCTGACAGATTCGATTGCTGGTTGAGTGACTTTCTGTTTGACGGTTGTTTTGTTAAATGCTTCCAGCACGTGTTATCAGTGATCATTCCGTTTTAAAGACCTATCACAGGCTATCGGAGGCTGTAGGGGAGACCGGGGCAAAATGATACACGGGGCAAAATGAAACAGCGCAATTTTTCAAACGATGATACCATATATGACGTTTCTTACTCAAACTGAATGCGCATTTTGAAATCCGCCATATTATAAGAAAGGCTCAGCCAAAACAGAGCAAAGTTAAGCTTTTTATATAAACAATTAACTTTTGAGGCACCCTGAGTAAATTTCGAAGGTATCAGTTATTTTATAAATGTGAAAAATGTGGTAGATATATATTTTAATTGTATCGTGTAAATTGAACTATATAGATACTGATATGTCTCCAAATAATCAGAACTATTGTGGGGTGTCGTATTTTTGAATTATTACGAGAACAAGTAAACAAGAGATCACTGGGGCAAAATGATACAGCGTGGTTGGGGCAAAATGATACAGTCTGAAAGAATCTAATTTGACTCTGTTTTAGAGTATTTTCAAGATATTTTTATCGAAACTGTCTATTCCTATCACAAGAACATTAAATGATACTGCTACGTCAGAAAAGTACCATTTTATTTTTCAGAATGTTAAAAATGGGTGGTCAACTGTATCATTTTGCCCCGTGGCAAAACATAAAACATGAATGGTAACAAATGTGACTCAGAAAATTCAGAAAACTGTTCGTGTTCAATCATATTTCCGTGGCGATATGTAGCATTGTAAATAGTTTAATTGTGTTTATAGTTATTTCTGTGCTACGTCTTGTATATTTGAATCTGAGATGAGAAAAGTCTTACTGTATCATTTTGCCCCGTGTACTGTATCATTTTGCCCCATGCACGAGGCAAAATGATACAGCTGACCGCACATTTTGAATGCTTGATTTCAAGCACTAATGTCACTTTATGCCTGTTTTTCTTTCTCTCAAGTTGTAGCTAATACTTGACAGTGTATTATACATTTAAAAGCAATAAAATATATCCAGTCATAAAAGCAGGAAAAAAATATTTAAAAAAAGTGGATCATTTTGCCCCGGTCTCCCCTACCTATGCGACCGTTTTTCGAGCAAAAAATGGCAAAAAATGAAGACAAGAATACCCACAGGCTGGATAATAACGGTTATTACTCTTCAATAAGCTTGATTTCGGTTATCCAAATACTAGCCAGTACTAAATAATGGATTGGAGATGTTCTCATATGTAGAATTAGTTCGAGGTTTGTCCCGAAATTCGAGATTTGCCACGAAAACAAGTGTATTCTCTCTCTGCTCAGTGAAACACCGCTACATACACAGATTCTCGAGGCTAATTTCACAAGATTTCATTTGAAATCACAAAGTAAATACCTGATTTATCCGTAGTTAAACACTATGTGTATATGATCATTCACACCATTTATCTCTTTTTTATTTTATTTTGTATGTGTTGATCATTTTATACACTGTACGCCACACTGTTTTTTGCATTTATACTGTAGCGTTTTTCGAGGAAGGTTAACATTCCATTGTATGAGTATTTCGAGCAAGATAAAGCTACTGTATGCGTATTTTGAGACCATAATTATTGAACAGGTATTCTGAGCAGAACCTTGATGGAAAAATTAGAGCTAGATAGGCCAAGAATGATGTCTACTCACATTAGGCTGGTAACATTTCTTCAGCCCAGTCTATCTGTAAGTCGTTGATTTTTCTTTGATTCATCAGAGCATGTTAATTTGATTCGATGGTTTCTCTGTATTGATACATTGCAATATTTTGAAACTTCCATGCCATCTACACAGTTTTTGTTTTAACAACAACAGCATCCAGGGCAAATATTTGGTACCAGTAAAATGTATCTAAGCCCCCACTCTGTGGCTTATTCAACAGTCTGGCAATGATCGAAGGGGATGGTAACGCTCTATTTCTGGCGATTCATTGTTAATTGTTGCTCCAATTATGTGGTCCCTTGTGTCCATGTTTTGGTGTGGAGTGTTTTTTGTCCTTAATAATTTTGCAATCATCTTGATGGGGAAGAGAGAGCTGATCGCTTTACTTTGTTAGTCTTCTTAGTGTCTTGTGACTGTTATGGCTGTGGCTGTCCCTTGGTGTGATTGTGTTATTTTCTGATCATGCTCACATGCTTTTTATAGATGTGTAGCGTTAAATCAACAGGCAGAGTCACACTCCTTTTTATTTAATCTATGCTTTTTTCTGAAATTTAGCAAGAATGCGTGTCGAAATACAACCATGTCATTGTTGGTATTATGATGTAATTCTAACATTTTATGTCATAAATAGACCAGGAGCTAATTTCTGCATGAGCCTTAGTATTTGAACTGGCACAACTTACCTGCCAGATCAGGTTTGACTGCAAAATACATATAATTATAGCATATCAGCTATTGATTACACCAACTATATTGATAACCTTTGGGGATAAAAGCTAACCCATAACTATTATAACTACCTAAAATATGTCTTTTAAAATATAGGTCAAAATTGAGAAATGAAAAGAAATAAAACATTAAAGCAGACATTAATCCTTGTCATAAGAAAAATAACCTGATGTTTAATTGTAATGGTTTCTGCCCCATGCATGGCATATGGCATGTCTATCCCTATGGTAATAATCGCTTAATATCCAAAGCATACTCATGTTGGTGAAGTTAGGAAAATGTTTCTTTTAAATAGGATGTCTTATTAAGTGTTATCAGCTAAGTAAATGATCAGAAGTACTAAGTTGTTGTGATAAATGCTTCCATTAGTTATTCTGAAAATAAGCTAAACCAGTTTAAAAGCTTAAACAAGTACTGTGTCATCATCTGCATATGCACATAGATGTCAGTATACACTGTAATTTTGAGACAGTCTCTTTCAAAATTAACTAATTACAGACACGTATTATGTATACTATCTAATGTTACATGTATCAAATCTTATTTTACCAACTCTTAGATGGAATGTCAGCAAAGTTAAATTGTATGCTACCACTTGCATAAAATCTTAAGTAATTGGCAGCCTTCTTATCGTAAATTTAAATAGATACACAATGAACTAGCCTGTATGATGTCAGAGATTATGTTTGTATATTGTGAACAGCAAAAACTGGATACAAAGTTTGTTTTAAATAGCTGATTAGATTTCTTTCAATTTAATTAAACTTAGCTTTTATCAGATAAATATAACAAAAATCTACATCCAACATATATAAGCGTTCAGGCCCAATTATATACTGTCTTTGACAGCAATTTGGACAAACAAAGGACCATACAATATATTTTATATGTTTTTTTTGTAATTAATTGTTTTATTTCAGAAACAACATCATACAACATATACAAGCACAATACATTTTACAATACACAAGTACATGTATAAGTAAGTCATACTACAAAATATGAATCTTTAGGTGTCACATTATCAATAAAAACATGACAAGATGTATTCTCAATATGTATGATTCCTCTCCCAAATGCATGTATTGATAGATAGGCTACTTCAGTGTGCATTGTATCAGCAAGAAAAGGAGGTCTTGAACAATTCTTAGACAGATTTTATACATGCATTATTTTCCATTGCAGAGTTATACATTTTGTCACGTTTTAGTAAAAACAATGTATGACTAGTTGATATTCGCTTATCAAAGCTCTATATGTTTTACAAGGCGGATTCAGAATCAACTAATGAGAAAAATGGGGCGGGGGGGGGGGGGGGGGAAAGGAAAGAGGGAGAGGGAGTTGAGAGAGAGAGAGAGAGAGAGAGAGAGAGAGAGAGAGAAAGAGAGAGAGAGATAGTCGCCTTTCTTGTTTATGCATTGTCCTCTATTAATGGTTTAAGATTCACCCATTTTGTGTCAAATTGGGCAAGTCTATTTTTTATAAAACAGATATGCTTTTCAACATTTATTCTTTGACTAAGGTACACTTTAAAATGCGATATTGTTGGTTGAGTTTTAAGGCATTTGTTTTTAAATATAAAATATTTTCCGAGCAATATAATGAAATTTTTGACCTGGGTTTCTATACAATGTGCTCTTTCCGTGATACCAAAAGTAACATACTTTAAGCTAAAATGCATTGTTATGTAATATCTCAGCAAAAACGTACATGCAGCCAGGTTTGCCCAAAAATGTTGTACATAGTTACATTCCCAAAAAAGATGATTAATAGTTTCTATTTCCATTGTACAGAATTCACATAGAGCTGTCTCTCCAATTTTACATTTTAAAAGATATTTGTTGGTAGGAATAATTCGCGTTAAGCATTTATATTGAAAATTCTGAAGTCGGATGTCTTTAGTTGCCTGTAAGCGATTGGTATATATTTTGTTCCAGTTTAGACCTTCATCGCCCAATTGTTCTATCCATTCTTGTTCAGATTTTATTGCTGGTGTTAATTTCTTTTTCATAAGTAGTTTATAAGTGTACTTGTTTGTTTGTTTCGATTTAGTTATTTGTTCAAGAATAGATGGCTTTTTTGGTATATCAACGTTTTCAGTTTTAATATTAGTTTTCCATGAATTGGGTATACTATGTATGAGGGTTAAATATTTCAAAAAGTCACCTTCTGGGATTGCTTATTTTTCTCTTAGCCTTCTAAATGTGTAAAGCGATTTTGCTGCATTGTCATATATGTCTTCAAAATATTTTATACCACTGCTATACCATTGTGAATACATTAATGTCTTACCTTCTACCTTTATATTGCTATTATTCCATAAAATCTTGTGTCTGTAGCTACTGATGGCTGGATGTTTGATACAATGACACCACACTGCTAAGATATCTTTTAAAAAAACGTTTTGTGTAAATATATCTATTTCATTTTCAGAATAGTTATTTTCAAATAATAACTTTCCTCCAAATTGATTAAGTTTGTTAAGGTATAGGTTTTTTAATAATCCATCATCTTCAGATTCAATCATTCTTTTAATCCAGCATATTTTTAAAGATTTCATAAATATTTCTAGATCTATCATTTTTAACCCGCCTTTTTCATAATCCATGGTAAGTACATCTCTTTTTATCTTAGCAGGCTTTGAATCCCATATAAAGTCATACATTATCGTTTTGATTTTCTTAATAGTAGTTTTATTTTATATGGTTATATATGCTACTTTGATAAAATTGACAGAAAATGAAAATGTATCTTTCTACTATTACTGAAGTGCTATCCTTTTCTTTGTTTATGAGTTTTAAAATCTTTAACTTTGGACAAATCAAAATAAATATGTTGTGGATATAAAACGTTCAAATATTTACCTTTTTCAGAAATGTAAATGTGTATAGATATAGTTTCTTGAAAATAATTGATATTTATTTTGGGACAAACTGATATCTTGTCATAAATTCAACACATTAAAAGAATTTGGGATGAAATAAAGTATTACATGACATAAAGTAAAAGATATTAAGCAATATATATAGTAATTCTTAAAGTCTGTAATGTATGTTGCATATTAACGTACAAGCAACAAAATGATATTTTACACCAGAAATATGTTAAATAGCTTTTCACTCTTATGTATCTGTAGAATGCTCATTGATGGTTTTGTAAAATGTACACGCTTATTTTCAAAGTGAAAATGTTCTTTCCTTAATTAACATTTTATTTGGGGCCATCCTATTCAACAGCCTATAATTCTTAAAGTATGTGTGATAGAAACAAGCTATTCCGCAGTTTTGAAATATTAAATAAATTGTCTATTAGGAACATGGTACTTAAAATATAAATACTTTTAATGAAAATTACAAAAGAAACTATTATACATAATTGATTTTGTATGATGTAGTTGCACATGTAACGTAAATGAATAACATAAAGGTGTGTTTCTGGAAGCAAACAATTTATTTTGATACTTGTTTAAACCCCAAACGAGCTGTTTGCATTTTAGAAAGATTGTATATGTAATCTGAATACTTTTTTTAAATGTCACAATTTTGTTTTAATTGTAAAACATGGGGAAGTTGTATAAAACACCTGCCTCTGAAAAACTGCTACCACAATTAGATCGTATGGCATGCCAAGAAATGTTATAGAAGGCTAGTCCTAACTCTTTATGAAGTCAAACCTTTTCAGAATGAAACTTTTGTGAATTGAATTTCAAATATTTAGCTACTAAAATTTTGAGTCTCAGACACTACCTGAAAATTTGATGTCAGAATTGAAGCCAGTTCCTTGATACCTTTGAAGACAGTTCATCAACACATTTGCATTATGCTAAATGGCATATGACTGGAAAATAATTGATGATTAGTATAAATATTAATGGATGTTTGATGTAGACTGACTCCCATCATATGTTCCATATTTGCCAAAAGATATCATGTCCTATAACATATTCTGTTTTTCTTGTAATAGTTACTTCTCTCCTTGTGCTACACAAATTCAGCCATTTGAAGATTGAGCGCTATGTAAAGATATGCATGTTTTACTAAATAAATACTTGGCAGCTGGGAGCCAGGCCAGATTTGGTGTAATAAGTAGATATACTTTAGGTAGAATAATGATTGAATGTGATCGTTGCCAGTGTAGAAGATTAATAGAACATTTTCCCTGACAATTAGAGAACATTTTACTGTTGCATTTAACTACTGGATCATCAATAATGTGTGACAAACATAAAGAGTTAGGACTTTTTTTTGTTTACCTTATTAATTAATAATAGGCAAACATTTGAAGGATTCATGGAGATAGACTGATACCATCCCATAGCTAGATATATATCTTATTTTAGATGTAGTTTGTCAAAGATGACAAGCATTCCATTTAAATACCAAAGCAGATTGATTGTAGGCATACCATATTTTCCCATCATACCTTCAATGAGTTATGTTTTTATGTTGGTAATATAAACATATCTTTGCACAGACAATGGAATGGCGGCTTTATAGACATACGCCATGTGCAAGTCCAATAAAGTCGAGGTACAATAGCTAATATGTGTCTTAATTGACTTTACATTAGGCCTTTGTTTATTATATCATTAATAAATGAATAAGAATTGGGATATTCCATAAAATTACAATATAGAATTTGTCAGTGAACTGATATCCATTCTGTTAGTGAACTATCTTGTCAGTAAATTGTCCTGATTCTGCTTTAAAGCAGTAGAAGTAGCGTAGTTTGCTATTTGTTTGTCATTCTGTCTGACTGCCTGTCTAGATAGACATGATATGACTCAGAATCGCAAAGGATTTGCTACTCGAACTACCCGTACAGAAATTATGCTCAGAATACTCATCCAGAAGCGTTGCATAACTCGAAATACCCATCCACCTCAACTCGAAAAACGCTACAGTTTATATGCCCCGTAAGTGGAACTTTTGGTGTGCGTACAGTCTGTAAATTGCCATAAAACTGGGGTTAACTTTAGAAATAGCAATATGTTTGGGATATATTTACTTTTCCCTTCATGTCTAGGGTTAAACATGAAGAAAATATGAAATAAAAACCATCTTATCTTGACAAAAATGTGAATTCAATGGCCCAAACCCAGGCAAATTTTACTGAGCAACAGCCGTTTTAGCAGCATTTTTATTCATAGCAGCAAAATAAAACATGTATAAACGGAAATCAAGAAACATTTAAAGAAAAATTCTATATTGGAAGAGGAATGCGCATTCAATCTGATAAATCAAATAGACAAAATATGTATTTACCTCACAAAATTCTTCCCCTGGTGTCATGCATCCTACAACGTCCGCCATTTTTGCTCGAAAAAACGGTCGCATAGGTACAGCCTCCGATAGCCTGTAATAGCTGACTCATACATTAGCGACCCTGTATCAGTAACTTACGGAATTGCTACAGTACAATAAGACGCAATTGCGAAAATAAAATTTTATGTCGTTAAAAAGATATAGGGGAGACCGGGGCTAGTTCGGCCTCGGGGCATGTTCGGCATGTGACTATATTTAGCATGTACACTAAGATATGGGGCTGGGAAACATATTTGGAAATTACTTGAGACGAGTTTGTCTACATGAGTACACAATGGCTGCATTGTTGAAGGGTACATTGATATTGTACCAGAAAATTCGTTTTCTTGCACGATTGGTAAATTTCTCATAGTCACTTCAGTTTTTATTTATCCAAAGATGTGTTAGGATAGTGATTTGATTTCTATATTTTTATTACGAACAGATTATGTGCTTCGATATAAAACATTGTTAATTTCTCCTCCTGCATCTTAAAAGGAGCTGCCACGTGATATTTGGAAATAGTCTGTCTGGGGCAAGTTCGGCCACTTAAGTCGGGGCAAGTTCGGCCCATAGCCAAACTTGCCATACACTTGCATAAAATATTTGCCATTGTATTTTAGGTCACCTATTTTGTAAAGGGTGTTCATATCATGGATCCTAAATACCTCCGTGGTCATATTTAGCACAACGACTGACTGCACAATGATTACGTTTATTACATCGAAAGTTTCAGATCGCCATTTTACATTGACGTCAAAAGAAAAAAAATGTCTAAGACACGTAATGAAAATTTTTCCTTTTCCGTTTATTGTTATTATTATTTTTTATTCTATTTTGTTTTACAGAACAACAAATAAAACGAGATGTATTCAAAGATTAGAAAAAATAAGTTAAAAAAACAACTGTGAGCACATACAAACCTAGCGCCTTTCTCTGGGTCATTGGTACACAGCAAAGACCCAGATCAGACGCCACAGAGTGCGGAGTCTGATCATGGTCTCCACTGATTGTTTACAGATGATAGATTTTGATGAAAATTACTACCCAATAGCACTTTGATTCAAAACTGGTTCGTCCGTTTGATAAAGGTGGGACAAAGAATAAATCGGCCCAAAAAGCAAGCCGAAAACTCGGACAATTTGATGCGACATTTTTAGGCTCATTTTTTGTAAATTTGTATTCTGAAGAATTAACTCGGATAGTCCATATGTTAGGTTAATGCCGTTACATTTTCTTGGCCATTTGCAATTCCAACTACAGCAGCTTGACTGTATAACAATATGCCTTGCTGAACTTGCCCCGAGGCGTGACCGAACTTACCCCATGGCGGGGTAAGTTCGGCCATCATGACCTGTTCTCCTTGAATGAAGATTACCCTTTATCGTACAGAGACACATGATGGGGGTTACCAGGACTGGTACCGCCCTATTGTTCCTTACTTAAATATATAGGTTTCGCAGACCTAGATGTTATAGTATTTCGAAAATTGTACTTTTATAAAATGGGGCCGAACTAGCCCCGGACTCCCCTAGTCATTTTTGTAGGTGGTGCGTTTTCATTGGACATGAGTATAATAAAATTAAAAAAAAATGCCTTACACCAATAACTATGGACACAAAAGTGGCCGTCACAATAATTTAAATTCAGGATCTTACAGTTGTATGAGTACTTATGTATAACGAGTTGGGGGAAAGAGATAAATTACAAAGCTTTACTAGCATTTTATCACTTTTTCGCGAAGAGTTTAATAATTTCAATACTACAGGAGAACGAATGTTAGATTATATTTATCAATTGAAATTAGAATTGCTTTGAAATGACTATGACCTGAGTTTTCTATGTGCACGCATGCCATTTGGTTTATTTTGCTTAGCACTTGTGAGTACTTAAATCAAAATAACGTTAAGTAATTTAGGAGATATATGTGAGGCTCACAATTGGTTACATATTAAGACAAAGAGGATAATTACTTTTTTGAGCTGAATACCAAATATATTTCATCAAGTGCGGTGAAAAAATCGGTATTTTTCACGAGTGCGTAGCACGAGCAAAAGTGCTGATATTTTCACCGCACGAGATGAAATATATTACGATACGAAATACTTTATTCATAAACTCCGGTCATAATACATGACATCGAGCTGATTTACAATAGACATATCAAGACATGGCATATAACATACACAAAGTAAATACATCATAAGGCTATTTGCTAGTTGAGTTACGGTGGCAAATTGGTTTAGATGTTAGGTTGATTGGGAGTTGGGGTGGGGGCAGAACATCGTTCTAAGTGCTGTAATACAAAGATTGATCTAAGGAAAAAAGGTAGTTCAATCAACTGTATCAAGCAAAAGGAGATAACTGCAATAAGCATGACCAAAATTATAGTCATATGGAGTTGGGGCGGGGGCACAACATCGTTTAAAGTTCTGTATGAAATGCAGCAATATGATCTAAAGAAAAAGGAAGAAACTTAACATAGGCAGTTCAAGGGAATTAACTGCCATAACCATGACCCAAGTTATAGGCCACTTATGAATGTACGATTAGTTTTCACAATCTGTCCAGTGAGACCAGGCGCTACGACTCCCACAGGCCGTTTACCCCAAATCAGTTAAGAGTCAAGCCGAGCTACTACTTCTGCGAGCACAGACCGCTAAGAGTCTACCAATATGGTATACTGTGGGAGTCGCTGCGCCTCGACCCAGATCCATAAAATAAGGTATGTGCATTGCCAATTTTGTAAGTTAATCGTTTTGGGCGTTCAACATGAATAAATAAATAAATAAATAAATAAATAAATAGATGAATAAATAAATAAATAAATTAAAAAATCACATCACATCATATCAGTCACAACACAGCACTTCGCATCACATCAAATCAAATCAAATCACCGACATCAGGTCCTTTGATGCGGCTAGGCTGGGTCTTATCATTTGCAACAAACTGTGCAGACCCAGAACATGCTGATCCCACGGGATCGACATGATCTGGATCCGCACTGTTTGAGTAGCACCAGCAATTATGTGTAAATCCAAAAAGAGTCGAGATAAAGAGAAAATAGATTAGCGTGGCAATGAACCGCGAATTTGGCTAATCTAAAAATAACTTCAGTTTGCCTGAATACCTGGGGCCACTAACTCGTAGACATCTTAAGCCTTAAGATCACCTTAAGTTCAACTTACGTTCACCTTAACGGTTATGGCCACTAACTCGTACGCACCTTAATTTACGGAGACAACTTAAGATCATCGTAAAGTTATGGTCACGATAGAGTCACCTTAGCGGCGTCTTAGTGGTTACGAGACGTACTTCCCAGAACGAAAGAAATAAATAAAATATGATTTCGACGACACAATTTTTTAATTACCCTAAAAGCCTATGCCTTTGAAGAACTTACTGCATGCTTCGTTTTTGGCGACTTTAAAAGGCCCCAAACATGGACACGTGCACATAGGCAATGCGCGAATCCAGAGGGGGGTATAGGGAGTCTGGAACCCCCTGGAAAACAACAAGTTCTATAGAAAAAAGCTATTTGGCGTCATCACCTTGGAAAAGGTTGGACCCCCTGACATTTTTGACCCCCCAGCTCGGACTCTGGAAAAATTATAGTTTCTTTGAAATAAACATTAGGCCCCCACTGTAAAATAAGTTGAGGACTTCAAAAGTTGTCAGGGCTCTTTTTTACCAGTTGGGCTCGGACCGCCCACCACCCTGGCGAAAATTCCTGGATCCATGCATGTACGCATGTAGCAGATAAACACGCACGTGTATGTACATGCATTTTGCTTTATGTATGTTTTGTATTTGGTTATAATAGGTCATCTTTTGTTATGGTCAAAATGATTAAGGGGTGGAAGACCATGGAAACAAGGGTATTGTTCTAAGGGAAACAAGGGTACATTTGTACATACATGTATATCATGTATCTGAGGCTTCTTTTTGTAAGCTTTTGCTTAAAATTTCTAGTTTTTTATTCAGTAAGCTATGACAATAATGATGAATACTTTTTAATTGTATGTAAAACGTGGGCTGTTGAAATTAACTAATCCAGCATGATAATCATGTTCATAAAACACATAGGAAACCATCTTTGACTGTGACATAATCGCATTTTCTTTGATCATCGTGTACGTTTAAGACTTGTAATGGAACCAGGCGAAATTTAATTCTTTGTATACTGATGAATTCTTCCTTCTGGTTTGATACAATGAACTTGGGATAGTCCATTGTACATATCTAGGGTGTCAGGTTGTAATTTTTCAAAAGAAAAAGAAAAACAAATTGTATTCTTTTTTTCCGACGATCGTTTATCTTTACACGCAGTATAGAGCCTAATGAAATGCAGTTTATTATGCTGCATTTCATCTTGGCTTTTACTATTTGCATGAGTACTCGTTTAGGCGTTTCCCGAATACAAAAGGTAATAAAAAAAATAAAATACTGATATCAATAGACGCTTAAATAGGTAATATCAACAATAAGGGACCTCGCCTCGAGGAAACCTGACTTAGTTACATGCACAAAACGATGGCACAGAACACCCTGTGCAACCGTGCAGTCTGATCAGTGCCTGTATTTTTGTTAACTTGGAAGTATAGTAGTCAGAAACTGAGTATGGCTAGAAAATACCACGATGCCAGACTCCAAACAAACCCACAACACCGTGTGGAAGAGACACAAAACACAGGCAACACAACTTGCAACACGATTTTTTTTTTCAATATTCTAGCTATTCTCTGTAGCTGAGTATGCTGATTTCAGCCTACCGAAGCCTCGCGACCCATATATTTTTCTTTTCTACTGAGTCCGTTCTAAATACTGTAAACAACACGCTTTGCACGAGCGAATAAATATAACACAGGTAAATCTTAAAAGATAAGGTGACCTTTAGTTAAGAATACGCTAAGACGGCTTTATGTTATCGGAATAGCGCCACCTTAAATGTTACGATCGTCAACTTAACTTCAATTTAAGATCATCGTAAGTTGGTCAACTTAAGATGTGTACGAGTTAGTGGCCCCTGTTCGTCATGTCAATGTTTATACTTGTCAAATTACTCAGTGTCACTAGGTCAGTCCCGTGAAATGTGTGCGGAGATGTAGTTGTTTTGACGCACATGGATTTATTTGTGCTATTTCTTAGCGATTCAGAAGAGGATTTTACCCTAAGAGAGAGTAAGTTCTGCTAGTTTATTTCAAGATAAGTGCAATAGCAATAATTGTTTCTCAACCAGAATATTTGTTATGGTTGCTCAAATGAGTCTCCGTGAGACGGTTCATTTGAGCACTCAAAACAAACCGTTTTGTTTCATTTGTCATGACTTTATTATTTGGGTTAGATGATAATGGTATGCTAAATCACAGTTTTCATGAGGATTTCTACGAATAGACAGAGGTTTCTTAGATCTTGTATGTTTTTAGTGTTAAGAAGTTGTTTGAATTTGAGTGTGTTCGGGCGGGCGAAGTAATAGCGCTTGACAAACTTTTTCCTTTCTTCTGAAAAATACGGACAGATGAGTAAGTAGTGCATCTCGTCGCCTACGTCCTGTTTGTCGCATAGATGGGTAATTGCCGAAAAAAGCCTTGTTTTGCTACAGTGAAAATATAAATCGTATCAGTCACTAGTGAAAAAAAAAACGATATTTTTTCACTGTAGAAAAATACCAATTTTACTCACATTTGATATGCATTGGATTCATTGCTTGTGATAAAATAAAAAATAATTTAGTTAGCCCATGAAAATGTCACTGTCGAGCAATGAAAGCTCAGGTGAGCTGCACAAAATGTGCAAGAGCCTTCATGTGCGAATCCAGAAAGTTTTGTCAGAGGGGGGGAGGTCCAAATTTAACAATGTTTTTTTTTTGTTTTGTTTTTTTAGTTGATGAGGGGAGGGAAGATTCAAATACCACTATAAGCGGGCCATCATCGGCTCGCCAGCGAAACGCCATTAAAATTGCGTTTTGCTGGCGTGTCGATGATGGCTCAACATTGAATGCTGGCTTGAAAGCTTTGTGATTTTCAGGGGATCCGGACCAGTTTTGCTAAGAACCCCTATATTTTTATGATTTTTCATGAGGGTCCGGATCCCTTGCCCCCCCCCCTCCTCTGGGTCCGCGCATGGCCTTAGCTTGCTCGCATACATAGTATGAATGTAAATGAAGAATGCAGCCAAAATATGGATCTCTAGTTCCACTTGATACGGCAGCATGGGCATAGAAAGAACCATTTTGCGCCTACGCGATAATTAACCAAATCTCATGCGCGGATCCAGAGAAGAGGGGCAGGGGGTCCGGACTACACTTGAAAATCACAAAAATATAGGGTTTCTTAGCAATACTGGTCCGGGTCCCCTGAAAAATCACAAAATACAAAATTCAATGTTGGGCCATCACCGATTCGCCAGCGAAACGCCATTTAAATTGCGTTTCGCTGGCGGGCCGATGATTGCCCCGCTAAAATGGTATTTGGATCCTCTCTACATAAAAAACGTTGTCAAAGTTGGACCCCCTCTGACAAAAGTTTCTGGATCCGCGCTTGAATCTTCTGTGCTGAGAAAGCTTTATTACCTTTACTCCTGTGTGGTGTAGCTGCGTAGCTTGTAAAATAGTTTCTGAGTGGGAGCTGGAATAACCGTCTGTCAGTATAACAACCAACTTTGTAACACCACGGCCACCATTTTCTGGCTTAAAACTGCCAAATATACCAATTAAGTCATTTAATCAGCATTTTAAAAGACTTACAAATATCCTCAGAATTAAGTGACGCCCACGAACTCAAAATTTCGTTTCCGATGTTACTGTCCATTTATGCACAGAAAATGTACAAAATGAGAAATCTAATAATTGCCTTATTTTTAATTTCGTTAATACAATATTGGTCTGGATAAAAATAAATAGCATAAAGTTGTGAAGGTTTTCTTATCCAACAGTTTTAACATTGTGGATCAGGAGCCACACTGCTTTTAAAACAGTTATATTGTAGCAAGTGTTTATATTATAGCATTATTACCTGTTTTCTCTGACGACCTGTAGAGCTTTCTCAGTATGAGTGGTGCCCCCTGTGTATGTAAAATTCTGTATAGCATTTATGATATCTGTCTTATTGTGATAGGTGTTAGTATTATAACATTATTACCTGTTTTCTCTGACGAACTGTAGAGCTTTCTCAGTGTGAGTGGTGCCCCCTGTGTATGTAACATTCTGTATAGCATTAATGATATCTGTCTTATTCTGGTAGGCGTTCAGGAAGAACTCGTTATAAACTGACGAAGCAAACGTTACAACGCTCACCTGGATGTTGTTAGGGCCAATATCAAACCTATCAATAAAAAAATAAGTAACCCTGGTAATTGAGTGTTGTTGATACCATTCAGAACAAATATGGACCAGATCATATCAATAATTATAATCTTGTATTTTTTTAAACGCACATATGCATTTAGTTTGCTTTCTAGCTCACCTGCGCAAAAGACTCAAGGGGAGATATTGTGATTGTTTTATGTTCGTCATGCGCCGTGCATCGTCAACACATCTCTTCCTAAATCTACCGGCT
The DNA here is from genome assembly GCA_964019695.1 of Loripinus fragilis. Taxonomy (NCBI): domain Eukaryota; kingdom Metazoa; phylum Mollusca; class Bivalvia; order Lucinida; family Lucinidae; genus Loripinus; species Loripinus fragilis. The sequence goes on along the minus strand of OZ026514.1, from coordinate 7,983,123 downwards.
GGATTTTGACCAAACTTGGCAGAAATGATCCTTATATGACCCTCTTTAATAATTGTCTAGGTCACTACTAAAATAGATTTTCAAGATGAAAACTTTAAAAATCTTCTTGTCTGATACCACAAGGCCTAGAGTCTTGATGTTTGATACGTAGCATCACCTAGTAGACCTTTATCCGGTTTATTCAAATTATGCCATTGTGGGTAAAATGATCCGATCCTGGTGATCACTTGTATTCACCTAGTAAACCTCTACCAAGCTTTTTTCAAATTATACCTGTGGGCCATAAATGGTACAGCCCTGGGGACACATGTTTTATAATATGCGTATTTAGGTAGAACATGAAAACCTCTTTCTGTCTGAAACCACAAGGCCTAGAGCCTTGTAGTACGTAGTATTACCTTAGTATACCTCTACCAAGTTATCAAAATTATGCCCTTGTGGCTAAAAATGGCCCCATCCTTATCCGAAACCCCACACGGCCTAGAGATTTTAAATTTGGTATATAACATCACCTAGTGGACCTCTACTAAGTTTGTTCAAATTATGCTCATGGTGCCAAAAGTGGCCTCCGGTGTCACATATTTTACATAGGCTTAATAGCGAAAACATGAAAAATCTTCTTGTCTGAAACCACAAGTCCTAGAGCTTATATTTGGTATACAGCATCACCCATTAGACCAAATTTGTTAGAATTTTGCCACTGGGGCCAAAAATGGCTCCGCTCCGGGAACCACATGCTTTAAAGAGGTAAAAAAAGGAAAAATGAAAAAAATCTTCTTGTCTGAAACCACAAGTCCTGCAGGCTTGATACGTCATCGTGCGTTTGTTCAAATTATACCCTGGGACCATAAAGTTATTACATATACACATATGCATATGTAGAGGAAGCTAGGAAATATTCTTGTCTAGTGCTCGTTGTTCTAGAGCCTTGATATTTGGAATATTTGAAAATATTTAGGATGATTATAGTATAGTGCAAAAGCTATATTACGTTTTTATGTAAGGAACTTCATATTTCCCCACAGCTATTACATGTATTTCTAACAACTTTTCACTATCATCCATGATTGCCCAGTGTCTGTAGATGAGCACAACAATGCCCCCACTCCACCCCACCCCTCGACCGCATATGCGGGGTCAAGGGTTATATATTTAAATAACGTTATAACTAACCGAAATTCGACATGCAAACAGAGGACAACAGATGTGAAACAACTCAAAAAGGATTTTAGTTTGAAGGCCAGGATGCGTTCCCCTGGATGGATCTAGGGGTTTTGGCTGATGTCAAGAATAAACCTTTTAGAACAAAATCATGCTGCATAAGAAATTAAATGGAACGAAGCATACAATAACATGCTAGCAAATAATTTGCCCTTACACCAACCTTTTCTGAAAGCAGTCATGTTGCATATCAAATTAAATGGAGTGAAGCATAAACCACAATGCAAGCAAATATATTACCCTTTTACACATCCTTGACTATTGAGGTAAGGTCAAAAGGTCATAACATTATTTCCTTAAAGTGGGTTTTTGCATACCAATAGTAAATGGAAAGAAGTGGAAGAACAACATGCAAGCAAAATGCTTGACTGACTACTACTGTGATGTCTGTTTCTTGCAGTCTTGTGGTAACCTGTTGGAAAAGGGCTGACCTCTTGACTTTCTTGTATGTGATGTTTTCTTGTATTTTTGTCAATTTCCAATATGGTGTTCTGGGTCAGTGTGGCACTTGATGCTTTGAAGGAATGGAAGATTAACATTTTTAAAATTATTGATACTCGTATTTCATTTTACTCTCGTAATACACATCTTTTGCCCCCTAAACCTAAATCTTCTTTTAGTCATCTTAAACGAGGTATCCAGGATTTTCATATGAACTATGTTTTGGTTCCAGCAGATAAAGCTGCTAACAATGTTGTAGTTGTTTGACGATTGTATTATATTAATACTCTTAAGCGTGAGCTTGTTGACACTAATGCCTATAAACTGCAGCCTTCTTTAAGTGAAAGGGTGATTGTTGATGGGCATGGTTGTCATACAGCCCTACATTTTGGTGTCAAAGCTAAAGAAAATCAAGACAAAGTTCCTACGTTGTACTGGTTACCTAAACTCCATAAAAAAACCCTATAAAGCAAGATTTATTGCAAATTCTAGTTCTTGTACAACAACAGAACTTTCTAAATTGTTAACCTCGTGTCTTACAGCTGTTAAAAAACATGTTATCAAATATTGTGAAAAGGTATATGAGAGATCTGGTAAAAACCTATTTTGGTCGATTAAAAATTCAGGTGAAATTTTAGATAAACTTAAAGCTAGAGATTTCAATGCGACCAGTTTGTCTACTTATGATTTTTCTACTCTTTACACTACTTTACCTCATAATCTAATTAAAGATAAACTTATTGATCTTATTGAAAGTACCTTCCAGAGAGAAGGCTCTCCTTACCTTGCATGTAGTGACAGAAATGCATTTTTTACTTCGGAAAAACCTAAAAAATATCATGCATGGTCGTGTCAAAATGTATGCGATGCGCTGACCTTTTTGTTGGACAACATTTTTATTCGATTTGGCACCAAGCTCTATAGACAAGTTGTTGGGATTCCTATGGGCACTAATTGTGCTCCCCTGGTTGCAGATTTATTCCTGTTTTGTTATGAAAGGGACTTTATGATGTCTCTTTCTGATGATAAGCAGGCTGATGTTATTGATGCGTTTAACACTACTTCCAGATATTTGGACGATATCTTAAATATTAATAATGTTTATTTTGACAATATGGTTAGTCAAATATACCCTTCAGAGCTCCAACTTAATAAAGCCAATGCCTCTGATACCGAAGCCGCATTTTTAGACTTGCATTTGTCAATTTCTAATGATATTGTTTCTACCAAAATTTATGACAAACGTGACGACTTTGATTTTGAAATTGTCAATTTCCCATTTTTAGATGGTGATGTTCCTCGTTCTACATCCTATGGAGTCTATATCTCTCAACTCATTCGTTTTGCTAGAGCATCTAGCTATGTTGCTGACTTCAACACTCGCAATAAATTGTTAACTCAGAAACTTCTTAAACAAGGCTATCGGTATCATAAACTTCGCAAAACATTTTCAAAATTTTATAGACGATACTATGATTTGATTTCTAAATTCCAAGTTAGACTTAAATCTCTCTTGCGCCAAGGACTTTCGGAACCTGATTTCTATGGTGACTTGGTGTATAAGTTGAAGAAGATTGTTGGCTCTAATAATTTTTCAGCGCAGTTCATTAAAATAATTTCCCATTATAAAAAGATTGGCTATAACATTAATGTATTGCAACAGACTGCATGCTTGGTAGTCAACCCAATCACGGTTGGCAACTTTGCTTTCCTCTTTAATTGCACGCCGGTGGGTCGGACTTCAGACTCTATGATGGTTCCGACTTAAAGACTTATCTATTGATGAGATGGTAGGGGCCTGATGCTTTGGCTGTTTGTCGGGCCCACCGGGGTTTACCTGTTGGATTTCTTTTGCTCCGGTATTCAGTTTAATTTACTGTTGAGTCCTTATCCTTGCTTTACCTCCTTGTTATATCTTGATTTATATGTTTTAGGAGATGATGCGTTGATAAGTTAGGGGTCTTTCATGCAAACCAAATATCTATGTGTTTTGATCCACATCTGAATTAAGGGTGAGGTTGGTGCCGTTAAACCGGTTTAAGCCCTCCAGTAAAATATTTTACTGACCGGTCCAAGGCGGTACTTCTTTTGTGGATCTTTTATGTTTTTGTTCTGTCTTGTGTTTGCTATGTTTTGTGCGCGTCTGTTTATATGTGCTTTGTGGTCACCTGCTGGGAAAGGGCTGACCTCTTGGCTCTCGTTTGTGGTGTCTTCTGTGAGTTTGTCACTTTCCCATTGGTATCCTGGGTCAGGTGTGGTACTTGATTGTATCAATTCCTGATCTTTGCACCATTACTTACTTTGATTGCATCGGTTCCTGATCTTTGCCTTCTTCCTTACTTTCTTGTGTTGGGTAAAAAGGTCGGACATTGAAAGTGTGCAGATAAGTATATTCTGATTAAGTTTTTCTATAAGTATGTGTGTTTAACGTCCCACCAACAGCTAAGGTCATATGGAGATGGGGCCACGGCTTTGAGTCTCATCCGACCCCTGGTTTACAACGCATGTGGCTTATCCACTGCACCACAGCGGCTCCTTTGTAAAGGATCATTGACACTTGCTATGGGTAAATGCCTATGGTTTTCAGTAAAAATAAAAGTTTGTCAATCGTCCCTTTCTTCACCTTGAAGCTACCTTGACCTGAGTACTTTATGGCTGTGAAATCCATTTTCGATATTAAATGCTTCAAAGATGTAAAATTTTGGGAAGAACAATCAGTTTTACATAAAGATATATAGAAATCCGAAAACATTTTTTTAAAATATCATTCCCCCCCCCCAGTGTGCCAGCAAAAGCTTTTGCATGTATGTGTGTTACCATATTTTACAAAATGTATGGAAGTGGCTTGCTGGCACAAGGGGAGGGGGAGATGTTCAACAGCCCAAAAACCCAGTGCCTAAGCCCATAAAATGCCTTTTCTACCAAATAAGAAATTAATGACAGTAATGAAGTTCTCTAGAACCAACCTCCTAAATTGCTTTGTATTCTGAGCTAGCTTAATATAAAGTACTTAAAGATTAAAAGTAGAATTAGCAAGGCTTTATGCATTTTTTCATAAGAAAAAATCTTGCTGTTATTAAATGACACATTATTTTGCAAACGTCCTGTACTTATCTATTTGCATGCTAGGGAATTGTTCATGTTTTAAATTTCGTCTGCTGACTTTCTTCAAAATTAAGTTTTTAAAAATAAACCACCCAGGACCACCATCAGAGTGTCAAACAGTTTGGATCCAGATCAAGACCGACATTCTGTTGGTCTTCATCTGGGTTCAAACTGTTTGCGAAAGGCTATTGGCAGACGACAAAATTATCCACTGGCATGCAGAGTTATGGCATGTAAATACTTTTGTGTTCAATATATTGTCTCATATAGGGATATACATGTATATGTATACCATAAATATTCGGACACTTTAAATACATTCAACATGCTATGCCCTTTAAAACAAAGCAAAAGTAATATTTAAAGGATCTAGTTAGAATCAGTTTTACTTTCCAATGCTAAATGGGACACTTTCATCCCTTCAAAACGATTTATTTCTTTTGTTGAACTTTCAGTTTTGTATTATGACGATGCATGTAGTAAAAAATGTACAGGTTTCTTCTAAATTATCTCCCCAAAATCATTTTATTACAAAACATATTTTGTTTTTAAAGCAATTTCATCAATTATCGTGATTCGTTAATACCTTGCTTTTTGACTACATGTACCGTAATTAATACAATACTGAAAGCCCAACAAAAGAAATAAATATTTTTGAAGGAATGAAAGTGTCCCATTTAGCATTGGAAAGTAAAACTGACTCTAACTAGATCCTTGCTTTGTTTAAAGGGCATAGTATGTTAAATGTATTTAAAGTGTCCGAATATTTATGGTATACATATACATGTAAATCCCAGTTGAAAGCTACCTTTATGAGACAATATATTGAACACTAAAGTATTTACCTGTTATAACTCTTTGCATGCCAGTGGATAATTTTGTCGTCTGTCAATAACCTTTTGCAAACATTTTGAACCCAGATGAAGACCAACAGAACGTCGGTCTTGATCTGGATCCAAACTGTTTGACACTCCGATGGTGATCCTGGGTGGTTTATTTTTAAAAACTTAATTTTGAGGAAAGTCAGCAGACGAAAATAAAAACATGAACAATCCCTAGCATGCAAATAGATAAGTACAGGACATTTGCAAAAGTATATGTCATTTAATAACAGTGAGGTTTTTTTCTAATGAAAAATGCATAAACCTTGCTAATTCTACTTTTAATCTTTATTTACTTTATATTAAACTAGCACAGAATACAAAGCAATTTAGGAGGTTGGTTCTAGAGAACTTCATTACTATCTTTAATTTCGTATTCGGTAGCAAAAGTTTTTTATGGGCTTAGGCCCTGGGTTTTTGGGCTGCTGAACATCTCCCCCCCCCCCCCCCCCCCCGTGTGCCAGCAAGCTACTTCCATAAAGTACTCAGGTCAGGGTAGCTTCGAGGTGAAGAAAGGGACGATTGACAAACTTTTATTTTCACTGAAAACCATAGGCATTTACCCATAGCAAGTATGCTACGAGCAGCATCTTATACTGCATAAGTTTATCCTTTAAATTTGTCTGAAAGCTAGACAGAGAAGGTGCAGTTTTGGGTATAAGTAGGAAGTGACTTCCAGTATTTTGGTGCTGAGACTGAGAATGATCTATCATACAAATAGGTACGCGACCTTGGCACCATAAATGTGCCGTCGACCGATGATCTAAGTTGTTGATCATGAACCTGAGAATTGGTGTCAACATATTTGTGATAAATTCAGGGGTAAGACCGTTTAGAGTTTTATACGTTAGAATAGCCTTGCGTAATGGCATCCATTGTATCTCTATCGTCAGTAAGCATTTCCAGTAAGCAAGGCTACATGTCGATTACGACCAGAGAGGCATGATCTGCCCCCATAAAAAAATCTCGTCAGCTGGTTCAAATGCAGAATATAAACGAAACGACCGTAGCCGTGCCTTGACGTCGCGCATGCGGCTATTGCAAGCAACGTCAGTAACGTCCTTCCCATGGCAACTCAGTTTTTCGTCTCGACGTTGAACCGGTAAGACGGGCGTTTCACTCCCTCTTACATGTCAGTTTATTGACAACTCTAGTGATGGGTAACTGTCATAAGAAGAACAAGGTTGAACCTTTGGTGGTGAAGGATTCTGCCAGTGAGATTATATCACGTGGCTCCCAGCTTGCTAAGCCGGACGGTGAACAGCAAGAGGACATGGTCAACGCTTTGAAATATCAAGGTACTATTTATTTATTTATCCATTTATTATTTATTTATTTATTTATTTATTTATTATTTATACAATTTATTGAGGTAATGAGATATATTTAATATCAAAATGATTGTATTGTTTTGCTGTGGATGTACTAGATTTATTCTTTTTATCTTGAAAGTAAATTCCGGTTTTGATGCTTAACTTCAGCAATAATAATAATAATAATAATAATAATAATAATAATAATAATAATTATAATAATAATAATCCACTACTACTACTACTACTACTACTACTACTACTACTACTAATAATAATAATAATAATAATAATAATAGCAATAATAATAGGATCCTGAGAAGGAATACGTATGATAATTTTATACAAAGGATCTTACAGAAATGATCATGTACCTCAGTATTTATTAAGGTTGAAAAACAAATGATGGAAAGTGTGGCTTCAACACTTTATCTCATTATCTCTTTGTCTGCTGATACCTTTTGCAAACAGTGTCAAAATTATTCAGCGTATAACATTTTCATTGTATGAAAAGACATCGTCCGCCATTTCTGGCACAAAATTCTCGTCTAAACCGCTGCAATTCAATAAATTAGAGCTTATCATTTTGAGTAAAGCAAACACATTGAGTATTATATAATACCGCATGAGTTCCGTGCCGGCGACATGCTTATATAATCCGTCGAGCCTCAAAAGTACCTTAAGTACACTGATCAGAGCCTGCACAATACAGTCACTCATGAGGGTGATGCAATAACCACAGGTAAAAGATGTTGCAGCTGAGCTGACACACCGTTTGGTGTAAACACTTACACTTACTGACCTACTATTAACAACTTGAGACCAACGTTTCTCCAGTGACAAATGTTTAATACTTCTATCCGTTATTGTTGTAGTTATTCTCCAGCCAAATTTAAACCAGTTAAAATGTTATTCCAAGATCAGGCCCCGAGGTAATACAACATGTTTCATGCTCAACTGAACTGAGCACGAAATTTCAACTGCTCATAAAAACTGGAAAATGCCGACAAATGAAGACGTTTCTTGCTTTATGCCTCTCAGATGTTGCATTTATCATGCTAATAAATGTTAAAATGCCAACAACTGTTGACATTCTAACATTTATGAGCAGGATAAATTTCGTGCTCAGCTGAGTTGAGCATGTAAAAAGTTTTATAACCTCGGGGCCAGTGACAGTTCAGCTGCCTATCAAATTTGTGTAATGTTACACTTATTTTAGTATAGATATCTAGCATTTGCTGTGCATACAAGGTAGAGTAATGACCAATAGATGTTTTTGCTATGCACTGGCTAATATATTCTTTTATTCGTAGGCGAAGATGCCATTCCGACTGGAGGCGGGGTTTCTTTCAATGTTGATTTCAAACCTGTGAAGAAATCCAAGAGACGTAGGAAGATTAAGAAGAGGGCACAGACACCAATGAAGCCAAAAATTGAGGACAAACAGGATGTATGTTTAATTGTTTTCCTTTCTTCCCTCTTTCCTACAGTCGTTCTCCTTTCTTATTATAGCAGTTTCGTTCCCTGATCGAATTTGATAACTGCCTTCTTGAACCGTTTGATACTCCTATATACGTACATGACCAACAAATAAGTGTACGCCATGAAGCGAAGATTCTGACCAGCCTGTACATTAACTCAGTATAGAGACTAGATTCGCTCTGTGTTTAGCGGAGAGATATAGACTCATGTATATCGATGACTGAATAGACTTCGGTTGCCTAGAGTAATCAGTGTTTGCTAGGCTTACAAATCATGTTATTTGAGGGTGGGGGAAGAGGTTTAGACATATGCCCGGGCACTACACGAGACTTTGGTACTTTTCGAATCAGTAGTGAGCAGCGAAGGCTGAGGCGAGTCTGTGCATGTCGCTGTTTGCCTATGCACTGTATGAATGTAGATAAATGCTCAGACAAAAATTTAGACCTCTAGCTAAAATAGGTGCTTGAAGGAGGCTTTGTGCAAATGCGATACGTACCTAAATCTGGAGTGCTGGCCCCATTATTTCAGTTTATCCATATCACACCGGGTAGGCGACAATCGATACGCTCTTAACAATCGACGAACGCGTATAAAAAATAGATAGAAACAGTGTTTTTTATTGTCATTTGTCGCCAATTGGGCGACAAAAGGCAATCGAAAACTCTTTTTCTGTCGAATATACTCCCCTGTGAATTACGGTGTGAATATACTCCCCTGGATAGCGGAGACCCTAAGCGATGGCTAATATAACTTTTTTTTTATCTCTCCAGGACCTACCAGTCTACTCTAGCGAGGAGAGGGCCTTGATGGCGGAGATTCTCAGAGATGACCACCTCAATGAGAGGCGTGAGAAAGCCAGATGTGTAGACTTTAAGCTGCATGATGCCAAGCTACGTCGCATGTTTAGAGCCGCCCAGGCTGAGGCCCTCGAGAAGGAAAGGTCAATATCTATTTATGTATATATCCGTCAGTCAGTCCGTCCACCCGTACCCACGAATAGTTACGTGTAGGCTACTTTGAAATTCTGAAAACTAAAAATGAGGCTTACTCCATTAAAATTTAAGAGTTCTGGTTGAGTACTTTTTGCCTTGTTGACTTCTTTTTCTAGTGATAATTCAGTGGGTAAATTGTCTAAAATTCATGGTTATGAAAAGGATCTATATAAATGATACGAGATTTTTCATTGTGGGTAAGGCCATCATGTCGTTATGTCGATCCAATGCTTAACCACAAAAAATCTGACAGGATGACATTGCCCACAGTGAAAAATGAAATTACAGCAAATCATATTCAAATTAATTCTATGGCAAAATAAATGTTCTATGGAAAAATAATGGATTGTAACTTTCTGCAGCATGATTTAAGAGGTGATTTTGATTTCGTCCTAAAATGTAGTAAATTTCTAACTCAGAAATGAAATGCTAGTTAGTTTTGATAAGAAAGGCCAACATGTATACACAGAGGTCTAGAAGTGGCATCTAGAAACGACAGGTAATTTCAAATGTCCCTATCATTTATATCGATCCTATGCGTAACCATGAATATTAGACAATTTGCTCACTGATTTATCACTTGTGCTGCTTTGTCAGTTGAAAGGGTCATCACACATACGACCGTATGTGTCCATCGAGTGTAAAACATGACATGCCAACCTTCTAGTAAGGCACCAACGCAGAGTAAATCACAATCTTTGTATCAATTCCCATGCTTTGGCGGCTGGTGATACCCCTTCACAGCAAATATGCAAAAAGCATGTGGTCTGTAAGTTGCTCAGCAAACCTAGATATCCTTGGGCAGTTGCATGACATTCTCCAATTTTTCAATAACAGTCTTAAAAAAGCTATCTTAATCCAAAATGCTTGTTTACCTTTTTACGACTTCCAATGCCAAACCAGACGTTGGTCCAATTGTTTTCATTATTGAACCAGCGGTTAAGAATTCGATCGATTGGAAGGCGTGTATAATATCAATGCAAATGGAGACTCCCATGCCACGCCTGAGCGTTAGGTAAAATAAATGTGTTTTTTTTTGTGGAAAAATAATGGATTGTAACTTTCTACAGCATGATTTAAGAGACGCCTACCTAACGCTTTGCTGCTCAGCCTCTGGTTGGCTATGAAAAAAAACCTACCCAAAGAGAATCGAAACATGGTGAATACCATGCAATAGCCTATGGATTCCTATGTTTCTGGTATAAATACGAGGTCAGAAAATTCTCTCGTTTTGTCAGAAATAAATGTGTACTAGAATCCGACAAGAATGTGTTCATTACGCGCAAAGTAGCTATAGACATGATATAATGAGAATACTTTCTGAGCTCGTATTTATACTCCAAAGGTAGGAATTCATAGGCTATTGCATGACATTCCCCATTTTTTATTCTCTTCCTAGGGCAGTTGTTTTTTTTTATATTCAAACAGTGGTTGAGCACCAGAGCGTTTAGTAGGCGTGCATGCAGTTAATGAATTTGTCTTAAACATATTTTCATATGTCCTATTTCAGAGCTAAAGCTGGAAGTAAACAGACCACTCAAAAAGCTCCCACTGGAGGCCTCCCCTCTGTAGACATCTAAATGGACCAATCCATTATTACAAACAGATACTGAACATTTTAAAAACGCTTGTTATTTGATTATTGTTTGATTCATGTTTGATTGTTACATTTTTCTCTTCTGTCTTGTCTTTGTAAGATTTTTTCTTTGTTGTTGTTTTTTATTTGTTTTTGTTGTCTAGGGTGGGGAGGAATGGGTATTTGTTTATTTTTGATTTATTTAGTATTACTTTATTTATTTATCATTTTCGCTTGTTTATTTATTTACTTTTAAATTTATTAGTTTATTAAAAGTGAAGAAAACACTTCAAATTGTGAGATAAAAAAAAGAAAATAATAATTAAAAAATGGGGAAAAATAGAAAATGTCAAAAAAAATGTAGGGCAAGATAGTCTTGGTCAACAGTGAAGAAAACACTTCAAATTGTGAGATAGAAATAAGGGAAAAATAAATTTAAAAAAAAATAATAAAAAAAATATAAAAATACAAAAAATAAAGGACTAGACTGTCTTGCTCAACAGTGAAGAAAACACTTCAAATTGTGAGATAAAAAAAAAGAAAAAAATGAAAAATATATATATAATCAGTAAATATATAGGGAAAATTGGTCTAATCAGCAGCTAACGAATCACTTAAATTTGTGAGAACTGCGATGATATTGCAGTTATCATGATTTTAATGCATTTCCTTTACCCAAGAAATAATATCTTTATATATATATTTTTCTGTCATATTTTTTTTTTTGGGGGGGGGGGGGCAGTTTTTTATATTTGTTTCTTTATATTTATTTTTATTTATTTATTTTTACTTATTTATTTATTTATTTATTTATTTATTTATTTGAACAACTACCAATCACTGTTTTCAATAAAGTTAATCAAACCATGTCAAATGCTGTTTACTTTTACGTGTAACGATTCTATTTTCCTGCCGTTTTGTGAAAACACTGAATAACAAGAGACGCCTGGTTTAACCAGGGTTTCTTTTATTATTCAATGGAAAGCCAAAATTTTGCTTAAAATATCCATCAGTAAGCTTTATAACAGTGTCATACTGAGGATCCTTTAACCCATTAAAGTGCCAATTACGACTGCAGTAGACGACAAATTTTGTGACATTTTTCCCAATTTTCGACAAAAATAAGGTATGATATTACATGAGAATCGTCTGCCGACGATTCTCATGAAATATCATGTCTTAATTTGTTATTTTTGAAAAAGCGAAAAAATTTGAAATTGACGTCTGCTGCAAATTATAGGTGACGCTTTAAAGGTTAATTTTTCAATTTGGCATTATTATTTTTTGGTTTTGACATAAGGACTAGACCTCAAGCACATGTGCACCTGTGCTCAGACCAAATGTTAGATTTCTTGCCCCAGCAGCATGAGCGTTTATTGGAGGCTATAAGTATCAAAACCCCGTATGCTGGCCCATCAGTTAAATAAGGAAATTATTACAATTCCTTACCTCCTGGTGACATTTTCTACGAAATCCAATTGCTTCTGAAAGTTGGTCCTTCCTTCACTGCCAGAGGCGTCAAGAACAAATACCACATCAGCCTTTTTGGTGTCACAGTTCTCTATTCAAGAAAACAATGGTAACAAGTGAACAAAACTATAAAGACAAATGAGCCGCGACATGTGATTTCCAACAATGTGGCGTTTTTACAAGTTTAGACTCAGACACGCCTGTTCAGCCTCTTAGAAACTCCAAATAATATTCATTTAGTAGCTTAACACTCATAGAATATTCAAGCGACTAGCAAAGGCTCTGATCAGACTGCGCATATGCGCAGGCTGGTCTGAGTCTTTGCTGGTTGCACATACCATATTGTTTGAAATCCCATGCCACGGCTCAACTATAGGTTGGCACATTAGATTTTGGTTCTAATATCGTATATATGCGCACAAACCCGTCAAATGCCGGTGCTGGCGTATCTGGGTGTGCGAGAGGCCCAAACTCTGATCTAAGTCCTCATCTATACTATGTGTGTGCGAGCAACGAAGGCTCTAGCGAGTCTGCGAATACGCGCAGGCTCGCCTGAGCCTTCGTTGTACGACAATGCCATACGTATCAAAATACCTTGTGCTTGCTCATTTAGGCCTACGTCTCGCCACGAGTAAACATGTCTTCGGGCGTGTGACCAGATTATGCTCAAACTAGTCTGCTCAGCTACTGAGACGCATTCGAATAGAAAGTTGTGAGATAGACCAAGCAAATGATGATAGTCGAAAAATAGCATTTGCATGTCTACTGAGGAAGACACTGATAGGATTGTTTTTATTATTACTAGGGATTTTCGAGCCGAGATAACCCTAAATAGCATTGACAGGTAACACAGCACAGGAAAGGCTACGAAACAGTGTCCTTGGGCCATAATTGATGAATAAACCAGTTATATAGCCAGACAGACAGACAAATACTTTTATTTTGGCTCAGGTCAAAACATAGACATAAGAGCTAATTACAATATCACACTACATTAAGTAAACAAACGAGCGAGACATGGAGTGAAGCATTGGTAGCTTGAGGACTTTTGGTCGGGTGCCGCCGCGTCAGCGCCAGTGCGACATCAAGTGAAAACTTGAAGTCGCAGTGTCGCTGAAGCTGTGGCGTTTAGATTGGGACGGGCACCAAATGCCCTCGTAGGGAGCTGGAACTTTTAAACACTATTTCAAGGGAGGCGAGTATTAAGTACATAGGTAATTATTTGTATGCTTCGCTGCATATCAGGCACGTGCGCTACCATATTTGCTAGCTAGCATGTATTATAATACAGTTTACTCAGAGTGATCAAAATTCCATAGAGCCTTAGATATGGTCGGCTAAATATGTTAAGGTACTATGCTCAAATACTAAACCCATTCATTGGAATACAGAATAAACGTATGTATTGAGATAAACGAGAGCTTTCAACACTTAAAATCATATTGCACTCAGAATGGCCAAAACTTTATAGAGCTTTAGCCAGTCTGAGTGGGATATGTTTGGGTGAATGCTTTACGACACCATATACTCAAACACTTAACTCTTCAGTTATAAATCAGGAAAAAAATTTATATTGAGGAAAGAGAGTTTTTTTTACATTGAAAAACATATTGCACTCAGAATGGCCAGAGCTCCATAGAGCCTTAGTCAGTCTGAGTGGGATATGGTAGGATGTATGCTTTAAGACACAATGTTTAGATACTGGTAGTGTAAGTTGGTCAAGACCCTATGTTTCGATATCTAACACTTCATATTGCACTCAGAGTGGCCAGGGTGGCCAAAACTCCATAGAGCCCTAGCCGGTCTGAGTGGGATATGGTAAGGTACCGTGTCGAAACATTTGAACTTTCAATGTAAAACAAAATAAACATATATATTTAGGAGTATGAGAGTCAGTTGGAGTCATTTGCACTCAGAGTGGCCAAGACTCCATAGAGCCCTAGCCAGTCTGAGTGGGATAGATTAAACGAATGTGTTGAGGCACCTTGTCCGAAAAATCTTTCATGTAAAACAAAATAAACGTATATATTTAGGAGTATGAGAGTCAGTTGGAGTCATATTGCACTCAGAGTGGCCAAAACTCCATAGAGCTTTAGCCAGTCTGAGTGGGATATGATTGGATGAATGTGTTAAGGTACTATGTCCAAACAGTCTTTCAATGTAAAACAAAATAAACTAATATATTTAGGAGTATGGGAGTCAGTTGGAGTCATATTGCACTCAGAGTGGCCAAAACTCCATAGGGCCTTAGCCAGTCTGAGTGGGTTATGGTAGGATGGATGTGTTAAGGTACTATGTCCAGCAATCTTTCAATGTAAAACAAAATAAACTAATATATTTAGGAGTATGGGAGTCAGTTGGAGTCATATTACACTCAGAGTGGCTAAAGCTCCATTGAGCCTTAGCCAGTCTGAGTGGGATATGGTTGGATGGATGTGTAAAGGTACTATGTCCAAACAATCTTTCAATGTAAAACAAAGTAAACGTATATATTTAGGAGTATGAGAGTCAGTTGGAGGCATATTGCACTCAGAGTGGCCAAAACTACATAGAGCCTTAGCCAGTCTGAGTGGGATATGATTGATTCAATGTGTTAAGGTACTATGTCCAAACAATCTTTCAATGTAAAACAAAATAAACGTATATATTTTGGAGTATGAGAGTCAGTTGGAGTCATATTGCACTCAGAGTGGCTAAAACTCCATAGAGCCTTAGCCAGTCTGAGTGGGTTATGGTAGGATGGATGTGTTAAGGTACTATGTCCAGCAATCTTTCAATGTAAAACAAAATAAACGTATATATTTCGGAGTATGAGAGTCAGTTGGAACCATATTACACTCAGAGTGGCTAAAACTCCATAGAGCCTTAGCCAGTCTGAGTGGGATATGGTAGGATGGATGTGTTAAGGTACTGTGTCCAGCAATCTTTCAATGTAAAACAAAATAAACGTATATATTTAGGTGTATGAGAGTCAGTTGGATTCATATTGCACCCAGAGTGGCCAAAACTCCCTAGAGCCTTAGCCAGTCTGAGTGGGATATGGTTGGATGAATGTGTTAAGGCACCAAACAATCTTTCAATGTAAAACTATATAAACGTATATATTTAGGAGTATGAGAGTCAGTTGGAGTCATATTGCACTCAGAGTGGCCAAAACCCCATAGAGCCTTAGCCAGTCTGAGTGGGATATGATTGAATGAATGTGTTAAGGCACCATGTCCAAACAATCTTTCAATGTAAAACAAAATACACGTATATATTTAGAAGTATGAGAGTCAGTTTGATTCAAATTGCACTCAGAGTGGCCAAAACTCCATAGAGCCTTAGCCAGTCTGAGTGGGTTATGGTTAGATGAACGTGTTATGGTACCATGTCTAAATGGGATATGGTTGGATAAAAGCATTGAGACCTATTAGGGCTAAATCACGTCCCTAAGGACAAGACGATCCAAATGTTGTACAGTCCAGGTCCAGACCAGTCCCGGAATTTGGTGGGGTCCAATCTGGTTCTGAACTGTTTGCAATGGCCATAAGCAGACGACATAAGTTGGAAATTTAAGTGTCTCAGATTGTAATTATATATAATTATTTTATCGCGTCTTCTTACTGTGTATAAGTGGTCTATAAGCTTAACGCTGTTGTCCAGAGGCAGTTTAGTATTAAGTGTGCCATTCTCGTGACATGTTGACCTAATTGGATTTGTATTTTTAATTTGGTAAGTTGTATGTGATTGTTGAAATGTTTGTTTGTTCGACTCTGGCTATTAATGAGACTGTTGGTATACACCCCTGGTGTAAAGAAGAAGCATAAATTGACGTTTTGTTGGTATTAAATTATTACTCCATCTTACCAGCTCATGCGTATTTGTATTGCTCGGCGGCTTGTGTCTGTGCATGCGTACGGCTTGTACGGATAAATATTCGCATTGTTTTATGTGCGGACATCATTTGACTGACTGCAAAAGAATACCGATAAATTGACACATACGCTTCAACTTTGTCACACTTTGCACATTCATAAGCTCTTTGAATTTTATTGTGTTTGGTCTCGTGTAATAGTACTTAGGGAGATATTCCGCTCTCTGCTGTTGAAAGAAGGGGCAAATTAGGAAATAATGCATTTCGTCGCCAATATCGTTATTGTCACAAAGTGTGCATTTTCTTTCAGAGTAATCAATGCCGTGATATCTACCGGTTTCACATGGGAAACGGTGGTTGCCGGTTCGAAATTTGGCCAGTTTAATGTAGAGTGATTTAGGTAATTTAAGTAGATAGTTTTCTAGCGACGGATCATTTTTGAAGATTCTATAGTTTCTCCCTTTGGACGAAACTTCGAGGTTGGCATTCCATTCTTGGTAGAATTGGTCGAGTAGCCTCCCTTTGACCATAGCAGTAATATTTGTGTTATTCGGCTGGTTAAGCCAGATATCAGCTCTTCCACAGTTTTGTAGCGTTTCGCGTACTTTAGTGACCCATTTAGATTGTAGGCCGGGGGTGCTTGTAAGTTTATGGTACAACATATAAGAAAGTTTATTTTGAGAGCCAGAGATGATTCTAGACCAGTAGGCAATCATCCTTGTTTTGATTGTGATTTCGAGGGGGTACCTGCCCAGTTCGGCGTAAATCATATACAAAGGCGTACTTTTCCGGGCATGTAGTAATTTTCTTAAAAATTGGTTATGTATTGGTTCTAGCAGCTTACAGCTCTCGAATCCCCAGACCTCACAGGCATATGTAAGTATTGGGAGAATAGTGTTGTCGAAGAGCTTTAGATGAAGATCAACAGGCAGGTCTAGGTTATTAATTCTCATGTTCAGTAAGTGCATAGCTTTGTTTGCTTGTGTTGCGATATGCTTTCGGGCTTGGAGAAAACTGCCCGTAGGAGTGAAAAAAGTGCCAAGGTATTTGTACGAATTTACTATTTCAAGATTTGTATCGCCCAGATAAAAACTGAAATGGTTAACTTTACGTGCACCAAATATCATAATCTTAGATTTGTTCATGTTGACAGTTAATTTCCAATCTGCACAGTAATTATGAAAAGAATTAAGGCTATCTTGGAATGCTTCTGGTGAATCGGATAATATGAGGGTGTCATCAGCGTACAAAAGGATATAGATTTTCATAAAATAAGTGATCTGGTCATTATCACAGGCTACAGATATCCCATTTACTCGGTCTGACATCATATGGTCCTCCAGGTCGTTAAGGAACATAGAGAATAATACAGGGGACAGATTGTCCCCCTGGCGGACGCCACAATTAGATGTGAAAAAGAGTGAATTTTCGCCCCCAACTGAAACACAAGATTTGATATTTTGGTACATATTGTGTATAACACGGAAGAAATTTCCATTTATTTCATTTCGAAGTAGTTTTCTCCAAAGACCAATCCGCCATACTGAATGTATGATCACATGTGCAAACCCTTGGGTTAATATTAATATGTGTTCTAAAACCAACTTTTTTGGTGATCACATCCTTTACACGGGTGGTAATCATGTTTTTGAGTCTTCTTGTGGTTTAAAAATAAATAATTTGATTGATGGTAACGTAGAAACTGATGTCATTTCATTAACTGAAAGTAGAAATAATGCTCTAGGAACATGTTGAATGCAAAGTTCTGGCCATATTTCCATATTCTTGTAATCATGAAGCTTTGGCAAGCTGCATTGCAAAATGCATATCAGCAGTCATTTGTGTAAAAAATTTGTTACGAAGTTATTGTTTGTAAGGGAGCCTATGACTGCAAATGAGTATTAACAAAATGTCGGAAATCCTGAAAAGTGTCGAAAAATTATCTTTATAGAATCAATGGAAAAAATGGTATAAATAGAATCATAAAAAAACATTAATTATCATCATAATGGATCCTCTTAACCCTTTACTCCATGGGCTATTTTTAGATCATGAAATCATTTTCATTTTTTAGACAATATGGAAAAAAATCAAGAAAATTTAAGTTTAGTAATGAATACTTTTGAAATATTATGGAAAATGGAGCATTTGCTCTTGCTTTTGAAAATATTATGGGAAATGGAGCATTTGCTCCATAAGTGCAAATGCTCCTTTTTCCATATTATTTTCATATACATGATATTCCAAAGGCATCAAAAGGCGTTATCATGGAGTAAAGGGTAAAGAGCATTCAAATTTAATAAGTATGTGATCATTTCATTGCCTTAGTAGCCCCCGTGGTGTAGTGGATAAGCGCTATGCCTTGTAAACCAGGGGTCGCAGGTTCGATTCCCGGCTTCACCATAAAACCACTTTCGGTGAGCCTTCGGGTGCTTCCGTCATATAATAAACACACAAATCATAAACCCTCCCGGCGGTACTGGTTACTACCCAGGGAAAGCCACAAAAAGTTTTTTTTTCATTGCCTTAGTATAAAAGTTAAAGAAAATTGCGTTATTTTCTAAAAGGACTACAATTTTAGGATATCTGTATTTGAAAAACCTAAAGCTCCATCCAAACCTACTAGCGACGTATACGAGTATGCAGCTGATTCAACTATAAACTTACCAACAACTTCGCTGTAGCCTGAAAAACAGAGAAAAAACATTGGTATTTCTTATCATAATTTTCTATAAAATAGCTATCGTACACATGAGATTTTGGGTACTTAATGAAATGTCCATGTTGGCTTACCAAATGGGGCTACAGGTCTTACTTTAGGCCTGAATGTTCATCTACATCGATACTTTGTGTATGCAAGCAGCGAATGCTCTGGTGAGTCTGTGCATTTGCACAGACTCACCAGATCCTTCGTTGCTCGACAATGCGATAAGCACTAAACTCTAAATGTCCATGTTGGCGTACCAAATGGGGATATAGTAAGCAAGGGTGCAAAGATCAGGAATCGATACAATCAAGTGCCACACCTAGGTCTTATTTTGGTCTGAGTTTTAATCTACATCCATTCCTTGCGACTGCGAGCAGCGTCGTCTCTGGTGAGCCTTCGTTTCTACACAATGCGATAAGTACCAAAATCTTATGTGCTGGTTCAAAATTCGGACCACTATCGGCCACCCAGATTTTAACGCGTACGCTGGCTGGGAAAACAGTAGTTATAATTCTTCTGGTTTGATTGAGTGGTCCATTCTGTTCTGGGATTGCAGCGGCTCCGTGCACGTGGTAGAGCGCTTGTCTCGAAATCTAGAGGTTGCGGGTTCGAGCATCACCGGCGCCACTGCGTTGTGTCCTTCAGCAAGACAGATTAATCCTTGTTTAGTACTAATTCAACCCAGGAAGGCCTGTCCCTACATATCTGAAAAATTGTTGACTGGAACGTTAATAATCAATTTAAACAAATCAATTCTGAATAATGAAAGAGGATCATATGTCTACATGCTTAATTTTATTAATTGTGATTTATATGCTGCCTATTGGTGGCCCATGATTGGAAATAAACTTTATTCTATTCTATTTTATACATGATAAGCATAATCACTCAATTAATGAGCCTTTGGGTAAGGCCAAGTAAATATATTTATGTAACCTTATCGATTGTCACTTTCTCAAGTTTTTCATGTCTGCATTGCAATTGTATAGATTATCGCCCAAACTCAAATGCATTCATTTCATTATTATAGTTATTATTATTGGTGATGGTGGTGGTTCGAACCCAGTACTGGGAAGGTAGTAGTAGTAACAATCTTCAACTTACATGCAGCGGATTGTATTTCTTTCTCTAT
This sequence comes from Loripinus fragilis, assembly GCA_964019695.1. NCBI lineage: Eukaryota > Metazoa > Mollusca > Bivalvia > Lucinida > Lucinidae > Loripinus > Loripinus fragilis. The sequence goes on along the minus strand of OZ026514.1, from coordinate 7,962,947 downwards.
GTTTCTCAGAGCATCGAAGTTGGCAACAGTGAAGGCGTGAGCACTATCCGTTGCTATGGAGACCAGTTCGCTGCGTATCACGCCTGACCCAATACCAATACTTATTACCTGTCAAATGAAATCATGTGCTTGGATTTACATCTAACTAATGCAATGTATCATCATGGAGAAACACTCTAATCAAATTACTACACCATGATGAAACAAAGAAAAGAACTCATGACTCACAGATAGTCAGAGCTGAAGAAAACCTCAAGTTGAGCCACGGTGGGTCCAGCTACAGATAAGCATCAGGCACCAACCCACCGATTAAAGCTTTACGTCAGAGCCGTCATAGAGTTTTGAAAACCTGTGTAAAACGGTCACTCTCAAAATGGCCAAAAATGATTTTCAAGACCGGTTTTCGCCTAATGCTGGTCAAAATTATTGCACAATGCTCCAATGGGAGCATTCTGCAATACTTTCGACCTTCATTAAGCTACCAGTTGTCATTAAGACCTTTATTTTGGCTATTTTTGAGTCCGTTTTACACAGATTTTACTGTATATGGTATTTGTGTTTGTGCCTCTCCTTGTAGGTTTTACACATGGAGCGTTAAGATTTATTGGTGCTTTTGAAACTGTTTGAGCAATTATCGTGCTGATTGATGGTTTAACCATCTGATACAGTGTACTCCTTCTTTGCTGTCAGTAACAGTTTTGAACAACAACGCTTATTTCAATCATTCTAGATAAGTATCATTGCATTTGGTCACTCAGGCACCAATTGTTTGATATGGTATGATAATTAAAAGTGATTACAGCCGTTTTTAGTCCATTGACATTTCATAAGGTTTCTCTCCAGTATGTAGCAACCATGCAAGCACAGCATACTAAAAAGTCGATAACTGTGTACGTTGAAAGATGAGATAAAATCATCAAAGCATGATTATATGACTAGCTGTTGATCCATTGACCTGGAAAGCATAATGACTCAGCTTGTTACATGCAAAATTAAAATACGCTAGATGGTTACTGTAGCTGAACAACATAGATCACAGAAGCTTGAATTTCGGTCCATATATCACCTATATAGCCTCAAAACCAAAAGCTCACGGTGAGCTTTTGGTTTTGAGGCTATATAGGTGATTTAAGGATCGAACTTCAAGCCCCTGTGTATATATTGAGTCTTGCCTGGTCGCAAGCTGGTCGCAAACTTGAACGACATAAGCCAAATGCGATCAGCAACATGCTTAGCTTTTGCTATAACTCATTCCTTCTATCGTACCTTGACTCCCTCTGTGTGAAGAATGCTTGCTTCTGTCCGAGTAGCTCCTGGATTAGCAGACTGTCCGTCTGTCAGAACTACCACTATCTGTGGCACACCTGCTCGTGCTCCATGCTGAGGCTGGAAACTGTTCTCCCGTACGTACTTTAGGGCGGAATTTGTTATGGTTCCTCCTGTTCAGAAGGTTACATGGAAGATTAAGAATGGATGTGTGAGTGGAACTTGTCGGATTCGAAAATCAGAAGTAAGTGAAAACGAGCACGAATCAATAAACAAATATTTCCAAACAGTGTTCTCAGTAGCAAAGGTCGACCGAAAACGTTGTTTCTAATGGCCTATTGATCAGCGTCTGTCGACTCATATGCAATTTTGATTGACGACTATATACCCTGCATGGGTACTAATGGAAAAAATCCAATTTTAAGTGTAACGCGCAATCAATGTTTACACAATTTTCATGCAAAATGGACCTGTACATTTATAATAATAGACCTAGGGTATGTATATATAAGCAAACTAAGATGTATAGGTTATATAGATCATATATTACCATTATAAAGGATTTAGTGGGAACGAGCGTAACGTAGCGAGTGAACCACTTAATTTCTTAATAATTGTAATAGGTGAGCTATGACCTACTTATAGTTTTCTCCTCCCCTTTTCTGACTGCCCCTTTGGAAATGGTCACATGGACCACTTAACAAATTTATTTACTGATTTACTTAATAGATAAATATTACAAATATTGACAAAATATGTGATTAAGTTGGCCAAAAATTTATATTTCTGTGCAAAGGGATTGGTTGTTAAGCACAGGAAGGGGTGAACTATAAATTGTTTTTGAACATGATGATTAAATAAAATATTACTTTTTGTAGTGACATTACTAATGATGCAATATGGTGCAGAACATATTCTTAGATCACGCCTGCAGCAGACGATAACTAATATCTTATATCACTATAACAACAACAACCTTCATTGCGGATAGAAAGCTATGGATCAGTTTCCAGAGATAAAGAAAACGTTTTAAATATGCTGCGTCCTCACTGTTGATGTCCATGGTTGGTTTATTGATTGATTGATTGATGGATTGATTGATTGATTGATTGATTGATTGATTGATTGATTGATTGATTTTTTATTGATTGTTTGTTTGTTTGATTCATTCATTCATTCATTCATTAAGTGAATAAATATTAGAATAATCGATGGATTGATTGATTGATTGATTGATTGATTGATTGATGAATTCATTCATTTATTCAAGTAATTATTCATTCATTTGGTCATTGATTGATTGATCCATCGATTGATTGATTGATTGATTGATTGATTGATTGATCGATCGATTGATTCATTGATTCATTCAATTGTTCATTCATTTTGGGCATTGAATGACGGATTGGTCGAGTGATTGATTGGTCGATCAAATGAGTCATTCGTTGATGATTGATTGATTGATTGATTGATTGATTGATTGATTGATTGATTGACACATTCATCCATTTATCCATCCATTCATTCATTCATGTATTCATTACCTCCAATATAGGCAACTCGCTTGATAGCTGCTAGTAGAGAAGCCTTGTCTTGATGAGCATTCAGATAGAAAGAGTTCCTTGGTGTCGTTGAAAACGTCACGACGCTCACTTGTACATGGTCCGGTCCAATCTCGTAGCCCTGCACGAAGTTTTCTACAAACTCTAGCTGCTTGTGAAAGTTGGTGCTGCCCTCACTGGCCGAGGAATCCAGAAGAAAAACAATGTCCGCTTTTCTTTGGCTACAATCTGTCAAGATTACGTTGAATTGATGTTGTAATCATGTGGGCTTGCTCAGTCGCGGGAAGGTTTGCGACATGGAAATACTTTGCAGAGAGTGAATGACAAAGCTGTGCATCTGTTGTTCGCATGCAGCAAAGTCATTTTTTCTCGCGACGAGGTCCATGCTTTACTAAGGTTCATTTAAATGATATGTACTTCATAAAGTGTGTTTCGTTCCCAAAAACAGTATAGGTGAGAATTGTCATGGATATTTTCCAATAATTTCTTTGAAGCTATCATATAGAATCAGTTATTCTGGGGGTGCAAAAAGGCGATACCCAGGCCAATCATATCAATATCCTCAAAACTCAATTTTCCATCTTAACATTATCACAAACTTGTGAGGTAAACGTCATGATCTGAAAATGCTCTGGAGATAGTTTTGTACGTAAACTTGCATAATTTAAAAAAAGACGTTCCAAAAATCTAGAAATATTTTCTCATACGTTTGGCTAAAATACGGTATATTTATACATGACAATATACATGACAATAAAACAAAACGAAAAACATACAAAATAGTTGCCTTCTCACAAAATTCTTGCCAGAATAACAATCTGGGAAGACTCTGATCAGACTGTTTTTTCAGTCTGCTCTAGGTCTGCGCTGTTTAATACCTGTGTTAGAAATTAGAACTAATACACGTCTTCATAAAGAACTATTGAGAAATTATTACCTATTGTTCCATTGCCACTTGCTCCTGAAACAAAAAATATAAATCAAATAAAATGCATAGTTCAGTTTTCTTGTTTTGATATGGCGGAACCAAAGTGGTCTCGTCTGCCGCTGTTAAGATGACTATTTATCAGCCTGAAAGTTAGTAGAGAGAGTTGCAAGGCTACCGTGCATGGGCCACTTAACATAGCCCTCTGATGCATGAACAGTGGTTTCAATGACATTGTTAGCGTGCATGGGCCACTTAACATAGCCATTTGATGCATGAACAGTTGTTTCAATGACAGAGTTACCGTGCGTGGACCAGTTAACATAGCCCTCTGATGCATGAACAGTGGTTCCAATGACAGGGTTACCGTGCATGGGCCACTTAACATAGCCCTCTGATGCATGAACAGTGGTTTCAATGACAGGGTTACCGTGCATGGGCCACTTAACATAGCCCTCTGAAGTATTTAAAGTGGTTTCAATGACAGGGTTACCATGCATGGGTCAGTTAACATAGCCATCTGATGTATTTACTGTGGTTTCAATGACCGAGTTACTGTGCATGGGCCAGTTAATATAGCCCTCTGAAGTATTTACTGTGGTTTCAATGACAGAGTCACTGTGCATGGGCAAGTTAACATAGCCCTCTGAAGTATTTAAAGTGGTTTCAATGACAGATTCACTGTGCGTGGGCCAGTTAACATAGCCCTCTGAAGTATTTACTGTGGTTTCAATGACCGAGTTACTGTGCATGGGCCAGTTAATATAGCCCTCTGAAGTATTTACTGTGGTTTCAATGACAGAGTCACTGTGCATGGGCAAGTTAACATAGCCCTCTGAAGTATTTAAAGTGGTTTCAATGACAGATTCACTGTGCGTGGGCCAGTTAACATAGCCCTCTGAAGTATTTAAAGTTGTTTCAATGACCGAGTTACTGTGCATGGGCAAGTTAACATAGCCCTCTGAAGTATTTACTGTGGTTTCAATGACCGAGTTACTGTGCATGGGCAAGTTAACATAGCCCTCTGAAGTATTTACTGTGGTTTCAATGACCGAGTTACTGTGCGTGGGCCAGTTAACATAGCCCTCTGAAGTATTTAAAGTGGTTTCAATGACAGATTCACTGTGCGTGGGCAAGTTAACATAGCCCTCTGAAGTATTTACTGTGGTTTCAATGACAGATTCACTGTGCGTGGGCCAGTTAACATAGCCATCTGAAGTATTTACTGTGGTTTCAATGACAGAGTCACTGTGCATGGGCAAGTTAACATAGCCCTCTGAAGTATTTAAAGTGGTTTCAATGACAGATTCACTGTGCGTGGGCCAGTTAACATAGCCCTCTGAAGTATTTAAAGTTGTTTCAATGACCGAGTTACTGTGCATGGGCCAGTTAACATAGCCCTCTGAAGTATTTACTGTGGTTTCAATGACAGATTCACTGTGCGTGGGCAAGTTAACATAGCCATCTGAAGTATTTAAAGTGGTTTCAATGACAGAGTCACTGTGCATGGGCCAGTTAACATAGCCCTCTGAAGTATTTACTGTGGTTTCAATGACAGATTCACTGTGCGTGGGCAAGTTAACATAGCCATCTGAAGTATTTAAAGTGGTTTCAATGACAGAGTCACTGTGCATGGGCCAGTTAACATAGCCCTCTGAAGTATTTACTGTGGTTTCAATGACCGAGTTACTGTGCATGGGCCAGTTAACATAGCCATCTGAAGTATTTACTGTGGTTTCAATGACAGAGTTACTGTGCACGGGGCAGTTTACATAGCCCTCTGAACTATTTACTGTGGTTTCAATGACAGAGTTACCGTGCATGGGCCATTTAACATAGCCCTCTGAAGTATTTACTGTGGTTTCATTGACCGAGTTACTGTGCATGGGCCAGTTAACATAGCCATCTGAAGTATTTACTGTGGTTTCAATGACAGAGTTACTGCGCGTGGGCCAGTTAACATAGCCATCTGAAGTATTTAAAGTGGCTTCAATGACAGAATTACCGTGCACGGGCCAGTTAAGATAGCCTTCTGAAGTATTTACAGTGATATCAATGGCAAAGGTGCTATTTATGGATCAGTGTAAATATTTTTAAAATTTTTACTCTGTTTTACATGACATGGCTTCTATACATAAGCGAATTTACATAGCCTTCTCAATAAGTTCTGTGGTTTCTGTGGCAAAGATTCTAAACTAGGCTCAGTTCAGTTAATATTGATTTCTGCAATTTTTAATTTGAACTTATGGCGAAGGTGGTGTGTATAGGGGTTTGAAAAGTAACAAATGTATTTATGGCAAGTGATTTTTTAGGAAACATTACCTTGAGTCGAATTGCTGCTTGTTCCTGCAAGAAAGAAAATAAAGTCAATCTTAACCCATTTGAACCTAGCGTCCTTCTTGTAGGACATCTACAAACAGTGCAGATCCAGATCAGACACCAAAGAACGCGGCGTCTATCAGTGTCTCCACTGTTTGCTCTAAGAATTTTCTGGTAAAATATGAATAAAAATAAGAAAATACCACCCAACAACCCTTAAAACGGTAATGGGTTGGTCCAATTGATAAGAGTGGGAGGTCTAGCAATCCCTCGATCCCAAATATAAGAATCCACCCCACTGAGCCACTGCGCTCCAGACTCTCATTTTTAAGTATTAGACATTCAAAAAGAGAGAGATATTCTTCTGTAAATACATCAATATGCCACCTCCAGATATTCCTTAAAACCCTGATAATTTGATAGAGAAAAATACTAGTCAATACTAGTCATGATTACGTATTTATAAGCGTTTAGTCAGTTCCTTATCTATTGTACAAATAGTCTAAAAGCTATATTCAAATTGTAATTGAACCTAAAACATTCGGGTCGTTGATCTGATATAAATATGGGTCTATCGCATAAGTGCAAAAACATCCTTTAAACGCCCATGCTGATGTAACCAGCACTGCTAGAGTTCTTAACTTTGTTCCAGCCATGCTTTATGAGTGCACAGGCTCGGCGGAGCCTTCGCTGCCCGCCGGTGCGATAAATACCAAATTCTCGTGTACTCGACGTTTTGCACTCAGTGAGGTTGCGAAGAAATATTGGTAGAAATACCTTGGCTCGACACGACAGAGATTAAACCGAGAACAATGAGAACGGTTCCTGCAGCCATATTTGACCACAGCTCTTATAATCCAAACTATCCTACACTTCTCTACTGACCCTTGGTGTGACTTTATACATGCAAGATAAGAATCAAATTTTCTGTCGTCGGACAATCATGCCTTATCTGATTCTCTTGATAAGAAGTGTATAACCCCTACACCGTCCTGTAAATGGGACATTCAAAATGCGCAGACCCAGATATGGACGCGGCTCTCTCCATGCATGAACTGCATTATTGGCTATGAAAAAGCAATATTTTGCAATCAACCCAAATCGCAAATTTCGTCCCCTTATATTTAATGAAAGATTAGTGGATTTAGTTAAATATATTAGCATGCAAATAAAACAGCACAAAGTGATGTTAAATTTACACTTTCCACTATGAAAAAAATAAACGGAAGACTATATTCTATGATATAAAGGTTTTAATCGTAGTATTCTGTTGTATTCATGCCTGATAAAGGGCGTAGGCATAATACACTGTACAAAAATTAGTGCAACTTTATACCAAATATTGTGGCAGCTGAACTGTCACTAATCTTTGTGTAGCCTTTCAACTGCTTTCAGAAAAGCTATGTTCTGTTCCAGAGAATAACTATAACAATGTCAGGAAGAAAGGATTACTATTTGACTAGTAAAATGTTGGTCCCATAGGGAGTTGGCACGTAAAAAAATCTAGACTAATAGGACTATCTATATTGTCTATATAAATAGTCCCATTAGTCTAGATTTTTACGTACTAACTCCCTATGCGTTGGTCCCAAGTTGTTGTGGTCGGAAAGTAAGAATACTTTTAAACCAAGAGAGGTGGTAGCTATGAACTCTGTTGTATGCAGGTATTGGAGCAGTGGTTAGAGCCTTAGGCTCAAGGTCGCAAAATTAGATACGTTGGAGTAACAATTAGAGAGGATATGAGATGGAACACGCATGTTAGCAATGTTTTCACATCCTTGATTTCAGTAGGCGAGACTTATATCCCTGCCCTCAAGACATCAAGGAGGCAGTGTACAAAGGACTGATCCATCAAGGTAGTCCGGCCTGGATATTGTATGGTACATGTAGTTCAGTTTGAGATCCACAAGGTGTTCTTGAAATAGAAAGCGTGCAAAAGCCAGATTTGTAGCATGAAACTGGGAGCGTAACTGGCATTCTTGGACAATTAAAAATGTGAATCCTTCAAGAAAATGTAAAATCATACAAAGGACTATAAGCCAGTTTACCAACAGAAGACTTCATCCCCTTAACCCTGGAGTGGAAGAAATCGCCACTCAATGAAATTTCAGGCTCGTACATTTATAAAAGCAGCTACTTTCCATGGACTATTAGGGAACGCCCTTTTTAGACTGATGGCTGAGAGCGCCCCGCCCCCCCCCCCCCCGCCTCTAGAGAATTTTGCAGACATACCCTACCTTGAAGAGAATTTCAAGCTGCGTCGAATAAGAGATGTTTGCACTGTGTGCGCTGGGGCGTTAGTCTCTGACAGCCTGCTACATATGTTATCATATCAAATTGAGAAAATGAAAACGAAAGGCATATCAGAACCTATAGTTTATGGTTATTTAGTTTATAAATTCAAACAAATTGTTGAAAATCTAATTTTAGTGATCAATTCAAAAAGATTGTAAAACGTTATATAAGGGTTGGATATAACTTGGATATCATGCGACAGTCTGCATGCCTGGTTTTAAACTCACGGTTTATAGCTATGGTTTCCTCTTTAATTGCACGACGGTGGGTCAGGGGTCAGGCCTCAGACTCTATGACGGCTCTGACGTAAAGCTTTAATCGGTGGGTTGGTGCCTGATGCTTATCTGTAGCTGGACCCACCGTGGCTCAACTTGAGGTTTTCTTTAGCTCTGACTATCTGTGAGTCATGAGCCCTTCTCTTTGTTTCACCATGGTGTGTTCATTGATTAGAGTGTTTCTCCATGAAGATACATTGCATTAGTTAGAAGGCCTCCATGCGAGCTGAACATTTCTTGTACTTCAACAACAGCAGAATCTAGGGCGAAGATTTGGTACCAGTAAAATGTATTTAAGCCCCCCCCCCCCCCCCCCCCCGGTGGCTTAGGCTGCTGTCCGTTCTAAGGCGGTGGTTCTGTTGTTGTTGAATTGTTGTTTATTGTTACTCCCATTGTGGGAGTCTGTAATCGTTCTATGTTTTGTTGTACGTTACTTTATGTCCATTCTAGTATTGCAATCATCTTGATGGGGAAGAGAGAGAGCTGGTTGCTTTGCTGAATTTGTTTTCCTGGTGTCTCGTGATGGTTGAGTTGCTCTTCCTCTCGGTGCCATGGGTTTGTCTGCGGTTTGTGATTGTGGTATCAAACTCACTTACTACTTTTGAGCTACTGAAAGAAGGCATTAAACTGTCGGGTTATTTAAATAATATATATTCAGCATCCTGGATACCTTAGCTAAACATAAAAGCTTTTGTAGCAAAATACGGCTTTCTACGGTGTTATGCGTGTTATTTAAATTAAATTATCCTTGTGACCAATATCATTTACTTTTACAGCTGATTAGTGCATTTTCAAAATGTTTATGATTGTGTTGTACTAACATACTCATTTTGCTTATAGAAAACTAAAGTTTGCTTTTCTATCTTAAATACATAGACTTATATGAGCAATTAAGGAACTCTACCGCCAGATTTTAGGAGCCCAATTTGGTAGGTATTATTTAAGAAAAGAATATATGAAAATATTTGCTGCTGCTGGATATCTTACGTATTTGGGATTACCTTGCTCATACAATAGAAAATAATATATTTTGCAGGTTTAACAACAAGATCGGAGCACTTGTTTAAGTCTGTAAAATAATCTACATGGCATAATAAATGAGCAAGTATATTATCTTGGTGTAAGGGATGGTATTTCAGAAGAAAAAAAAAGAATATTTTCGCATGTTTTCCTGTAAGTCTCTAGCCTTGGTGCCTAATTCTTAGGAATTAATTTATTGGTGATTATCAAGCCCATGGACCTTTGTTACAGATGTTATGAATAAACTTTTTCAATATTTCCTAATATGATAAGATAAGATAAGATAATTTTATTCGCAAAAGGCCTATTGGTCCATGAGCTACACACAAAAATATAACAGTAAAGTTTATTCATGACATGAAAGCATGGTACTAAGCAATTGTTGTATAAACTTGATTTATATTGAGACTAGTTTCCATTTACTTGTAAGGGTCAATCGATTATTTTCTTTTGAAGAAGATATAACAAGTTTACAAAGCATTTTACCAGATTTTTACCACATACCTGAAGCACCACGACCCAAATCAGACCTGCCCATGCACGATCTCATCTGGAAAGTTGGTGCCACAAGGAATGACCAAGACCCTATTGCAACCAAGCAATTATCCATTAATTACATTGCCACATCTTTTTAAAATTTGTAATTCAGCACATATATATGTATAGATACCCCTTTCGGGAGAAGGCAACAATTTAAGACTGGTACAAATATATACCTACAATATTTCAATATGTGTTGAAGGTACAATTAACGCCTATGCTTATGTATAAAGTAACTCATTTCTTAAAGCAAAAGATTTTTGGACAAAACACGCTAATTTTGCGGTTTGTTATCAGTGGTCATTAACTCAGTAAATTTCGACATACTTGGACGTTTCCAATAGTATTTATGTATGTATTTACATCTAAATTCACTATACGCAGGGCATTCTAAAACAAAGTGACACTCATCTTCCAAAGTGTTACACAGATAACATAACCGTTCCTCCAAAGGTGTTCTAGTGGGTTTTGTCCAAAACCCTGATTCTGTTGCTAGACGATGTGAAGACATCCTCAACCTGGATAAGGCGATACGAAACTTCTTCACAGTTACAAATTCCAGATATGGATTAAAGCCAAAGACAGATATATGTTTATAACTTATAGCACGACTAGAATCATGAATTCGAGAACTCCAGTTTTGAATAAAATTATCATTTAAGCGTTGGCGAACCTCATTCAGAAAAGCATGTTCATTTCCTACACCTTGCTGGAGCCAAACATAATGAAAGTCTAACTGTGATAGTAAATCTCTTACCAAAAATACCCAATTTACTTTATTTGGTCGCAAAGTAAGATCCGTTAACAAGATGTCATATATTTTTCTTATATATTTCCATTCATTCGTATAACAATTTTTTAACCAATATTTAATAATTCTTAAGTGTCTATCGACCAAAACTTAAGTTCGCCCTAGATCTCCATAAATAAAGTCATTCTGCGTACATTGTTTAACCCCTAATAATCGTTTGCAGAATTGCAGATGTACCCTTTCAATTATCATAGAATTGGTAAAGCCCCAGACCTCTGCACTATAATCTAATATTGGACGAATCAGTTTGTCAAATAAATCTAGTACATGCTTTGGCTTCAAATTCATAAATTTACGAACATATTTATTCAATGTGAATATTGCTTTAAGAGCTTGTCCAGACAGTGCCTGTTGAGCTTCGTGGAATGCATCACCAGTTGAAAAGACGATACCAAGATATGTGAATTTATTTACTATTTCTAAATTGTTTTCTCCATATTTAAATTGAGTATTTCTCCTTAATATGCCACCCTTCCTGAAAATCATAACCTTTGTTTTTTGTGTGTTAACCGATAGCTTCCATTTTTGGCAATAATCATACATACAGTTTAAACCATTTTGTAAACCTTCATCTGTTTCCGAAAAGAGAACAATATCATCTGCATACATAAGTAAAAACAACTTAAAATGTATAATACTAAAATATATATAGAGGGACATAGAAAATAATAGTTTCACATTTAAAGGAGACAATTTTGTAAATGTTCCTATTAAATGTAAATATTCTAAACGAATCCTTATCCAAGTCCTATTCAATGTCTATCGTTAAACTCTGCTTCTCTGGCAAATAATTGTTCACCTCGTCTCATTAAAACCAGTAGAATCACCAAACAGTGTTTTGACTGAAAGCTGAGTAAGGGTCTACTCCATCCCATACCCCTTTGGAAATCTGCAGACATATTTTATCTTAAATAACATTTAAAGGTGTCTCGAATAAGAGATTTTTGCACTCTGTAAGCCGGGGCGTAAGCCTGTAACAGCTTGTTACATATGTTACTATATCAATTTAAGAATAAGAAAATTGAAAGTTTGAGCCACGGAAAGAAGACGTTAAAACTATCTATTCAGTTGGCATTCTAGTAGTCTGGATACTGAATGCCTTTACTACAAATGAAGGCCACTTTACATTAATACAACGTCCTGTGGTGTTATATGCGTTACAAAATGAAAACTGGTGGCTTTATGGGCGAGCCAACCAAATAGATGGATGGATGGATGGATGGATAGATAGATAGATAGATAGATAGATAGATAGATAGATAGATAGATAGATAGATAGATAGATAGATAGATAGATAGATAGATAGATAGATAGATAGATAGATGGATGGATAGATGGATGGATGGATGGATGGATGGATGGATGGATGGATGGATGGATGGATGGATGGATGGATGGATGGATGGATGGATGGATGGATGGATGGATGGATGGATGGATGGATGGATGGATGGATGGATGGATGGATTGAAGGATGGATGGATGGATGGATGGATGGATGGATGGATGGATGGATGGATGTATGGATGGATGGTTTGGGGGGTGGGTGGTAGGGCGGGCGGGCGGGTGTTTAAACTCTTGATTGCAGTACTATGTGCCTGGCTCTGTGTGACGACGACCTGGTACCTTTCCAATGGCACTGGTTCAACCCAGGGAAATGTCACGACATAACTTAAGTATGTCGATTGAAACTAAAGCACTAACTCGATTATTATTATGGTAATAAATGTTGACCCCCGAGGGTCATCTTTTCGCTGACACGAGTGTCGAGTGAACAGCCACACGGCCGTCGGGTGAACAGTCACTTCGTTTTCAGACAGCAACAGAATTTCAGAAATGTCAAAATGACAGGGTTTGACATCGATTTTGAAGACAAATTACAAAGTTTAGCCGAAATAGAACAGGAAATAAAGAGACAAGTGGCAGAGCGACTATCTAACTATGAGTTGACGATGGTACGTCGTCTTTCTTCATGAAAATTTTCGTTTGCAAAAATCAGAATAAAATTGTTGTTGAATAAAAAGAATGCATTTCTGAACTGCTCTTCTTTAGATATCCAGCTTCGAGACCTTCATTCAAGTTTGAGCGATACTAATCGATTATAAATCGAAATTCAAGGACCGATTATCAATTAGCATTTTGGCCAATTGGCAAATGAAGTTCAATGTGGCCAAATGTCACTATATGAAGAAAGAGGGTTCGGGATTATGAAGAGATAGATAGATAGATATGAGAGTGACTCGGCATCAGCATCATTGGCCACATTGTCCTAAGCTAGTGAGGTCTTACTGTAGGATAAAACAGTCCTGAATGGAATTATGTTCCTATACAGGACACAGTCGTCCGCGAACAAATGAACAGAAGACCTGATGTTATCTGGCAGGTCAATTATAAAAATAAGGAACAAGATCGGTCCTAAAACTGACCCTTGGCGTACAACGGATAACACTAGGACTGGATCTGAGGCTTGACCATCTAATACTACTTGTTGAGTGCGCCCAGAGAGCCATTAGTTGATCCACTTGTGGCTGGACCCTCTTATCCCAGGGTCCGTAGAATTACCGAAAACCACTCATTTACCGAAAACCACCGAAAACCACTTAGAAAATCATATTTATAGGGTAATTATACCCTCCTTGTATGTGTTTTTTAGTAGTTTATGTTTATATATAAGTATATTTAATAGGACGGATAGAAAAAATAAAAAATGAAGCCATCTTATACCGATTTTGATCGTTTAAAATGTATAGCGTCTACCGAAAACCGAAAGCAATCGCCGAAAACCAATCCGAATAGCTGATATAATAAGTTACTATGTTCTTGAAATGTTTGTTTTTGACAATAAAGATGTTTATAGCAGTATGTAAATAAGAAGGATAAAATAAATCAAGTTTGAAACCATCTTATACCTAATTAAATGCTTTAAAACGTACAGCAGCAGGCCGAAAATCAAAAATCAATTACCGAAAACCGCTATATGTTATAAGTCTATAAATCCATGATTAAGTGGCCTCACCATATACCCTGTAACAAAATATCATAAATAATATGTATATAAACATAAACTACTAAAAAAACAAATACTAGGAGGGCATAATTCCCATATAAACTTGATTTTCTAAGTGGTTTTCGGTAAATGTGTGGTTTTCGGTAATTCTACGGACCGCTTATCCCATAATAGTCCAATTTGTGTTATAGCCTCCTGTGTGGTACCTTGTCAAAGGCCTTGGCGAAATCAAATCTATCTTGTTTAAACTTTCCCATATTTTTCTTCCATTTGATGAAGCAAAGCCAAACCTTTTGTAGTGTTAGAAAGGGTAATCATTAGGGATGCAGAGCATAATTAGTTTCTTCTGAATTCCTTAAGATTACCTCTAAAGTTGGCTAAAATGTGTTGTAGTATATTGTCAGTAAAGCAATTTTAAGTCTGGTTTTCAAAGCAAACTTTAAAAAAAAGATAATTGTTCAGTTGAAAGGAAACAAGGTGGTTCCAAAACTATGTCATGGATATGCCCTATGATATCAGACTTCCATCTGCCAGGAAATTTAACAGGTGACAGTGTTATCTTGGACACTGTACAGTTGCCAGTAAAGAATCACTTATTATTGGATGTGTCTTCTGATGACCTATACTGAGTTGTGAGATGGTGGTGACAGAGGAAAAAAGTATGCATCCTAACGTAGAGTTTACTCATCAAATAAAAGTTTGCTACTACCTGAAAGCAAATAAAGCAGATTGTATCGAACCTTGAACAAAAATATACTTCTGGTGTCAGAACTAATAAATATTTCTTTCATGATCTAAATATCTTTATATCTATGAAAAAGTTAGTTTTAAAATTCATTTGTTTTCTTTACGAATATTGTAGTTTATAATGGGCACTTTTAAAATTTGATGCAAAATTTTGCGTTAAAACTGTATAAGAATGGCCTAAACTATTTGAATATGTACTTTAAGGGTGAAACTTTAGTTCACTATATTTTTAATGTGATGCTTAATCCATTTTCACCTTGGGACTGGACTGTTTTCATGTGATTCTTTACTGGGGAATGTGGTTCTTTACTGGGGACATTGTATAAGGGTTATAAGTTGCCACTATTCTGTTAATCAAAGCTTTTTCATTTAATATTAAACTTACATGGGTTGTAAGAGGTATGATGGATGTATTATATGTGTATTGTTTCAAATCAGTTGGCAGTTACAAACACAAATTGTCAAGAACAGAATCCATAGTGATTCTTTATTGGGGAATAAACTGTACCACCAGGGACCTCCTCTAAGACCTGGATGATGGACGCGACACTCAAGTTTCGACAAATTCCAGCATCTAGTGACTACTACCTGCATAGCTTCTTTTCAAAGACTGTAGGACTTTGGACCTCCCTGCCAGCCAATGAGGCTGACACTCCCATTTTGGTACTCTTCAAACGGGAGCTTAACACCCTGTCATTCTAAAAATCTGTCCAGGGCTGGTCAATGCAAGTAGGTTCTAGTGATCTACCTGTGCTGTGTAAGCGGGGACTTCATGTGCCCTGGTACCACCAGGGATGCTATATTGGGCGGGAGTGCAGAGCTGAATGCATTGGTGAATCTTTCTAACTTTCCTATCATCTCTTATTTTTTGTTTTCACTTCTACCTACTCTATCGTTCATTTTTACTCTTATGACAGAAGATTTTGACCTATTTCAAAAAAAATCTTAGCAGAATAAAAAACACAAAACCTTTGAAGACAACAAGTCTGTCCAACTTGTCCAAGCAACCACAGAGTAGAAAAGACTGAAATCGTGAATCATCTTTGCTGGCAGCAATCACATTCGTTTTGCAAAGGAATTGACAAGTGTTTCTTAAGATGTATGCATGTCATTTCCATGGGAAGACCTGTTTGATGTCATTACCTTTCGTAACAATAGGTGTATAAGGCAAGAATTTTTTATGAGTTGGTTTACAGGAATTTCTATTTAGATTTAGGGTCGGGGACGAAAAAAAATAAATAAAAAAGCTCTGAAAACTGGCCATTTTCAGAGCTTTTTTGTCTTTTTGTTTAATATCTCCAGAAAAAACAGTAAAACTAGAAGAGTAAACAAGCACTCTGTATTAAATCTTAAAATATTTTATCATTTTCCTAAAAATCTGGACAGGACAATCACTTTTAACTATGTCACACTCGAAAATACACAGACAGAACCTCAAACATATATTCTTTTTTTAATGAAATAAATAATATTTAGTGTCGGCGGATAAAATTTAAAAATATTTTTAGAACAAGTGGCGGATTATTTATCTGCCACCTGTTAGAAGTTAATTTTTTTTGTTCTACTTTACAGAAAATTACAATAGAAGGGTTCATATATCAACTCATAAAAAAATCTGACCTAACCCTTTAAACTTTCAATCTTCCCTGGACAATGAGATTCAAAATCACACGTGGCTGCTCTAGCTGAACAGTTCCAACTTCAGTCACATTTTAAAAACACAGATTAATCTTTTGCTAGGGACAAGCTAGAGTGGCCCCTGTCATTATTGTTTTCTCCTTCCATGTGTCTTAATTGCCTCTTTAATCCAAACTCAAATGTTGACACTGGCTGAACAATAATCTTTACAGCCAGGGAACTTAAGCCTGTAAAATTAATTGAGTTGTCCAAGATTTGTGTCCCTTCAAAAGAAAAATAGGGTCTGGGGAAAATATTGTTCAGCGAGGTATTCTCACTTAACACAACAGTGCATCGTAAAAAGTGAGAAGATTTTGACATGTCCCTTAACATCTTTTTTTATGGGGACTGTGTCCTCCAAATTAAAAATCAGAGAGAAAACTCTGAGTTTTGGGGCCCTGATAAGTGGATTGCCTCTTAGATCTAGACAAACAAAAATAGCATAAAATAAAGAATATTTTCTTATCCGTCTGTTAAACATTTGTTTTGTGTGCTCAAGAGAGCTTTCTGATTGAGATGGTTCTTTTCAGTACCCACAAGATATGTTTTGCTTGATAAACAAAACTGATTTTTAATTATGCACTATTATCAAGAGGCCTGTGTCTGATTAGGTTTTATAGATTTTCTCAAATATATTTAGAAATATGGCTTAAGTTAAAGTCTTTGTTACTTTTGGTATTTTAACATCTTTAACCTCTTGTATACTAGTGACTTTTAAATGCATACTTTGGCAAACAGTGTAGATCCAGATGAAATGCCACTTTATGTGGCATTTCATCAAGGTCTGCAATGTTTGCTAAGACAAAATTGATCTTCAGAGAAAGGAATACAATATATTTTGGAAATTATAATCTGTGACCCCTCAATATATTTAATGGACCATCCTGACTTAAGTATATTAAACTTAATGGAAAAATCCTTTGCTCTGAAAAGATTAAACAATTTCTACTTGTTGTCTCTCTTTATTTTCAGAGCATAGTAATTGCCGTGGCAGTGGCAATTATAACTGTCCTTGTCATCTTGTTCTTTGGAATATGGAAGCTAAGAGCAAAAGGTAAATACTTTTAACACTAATAGAGGACAAGTCACAACAGCAGCTTATGAGGGTGCAGTGGCTCAGTGGTAGAGTGTTTGACTCGAGACTGAGAGGCCGCGGGTTCGAGCCTCACCGGCATCACTGCATTGTGGTCCTTGAGCAAGACACATTTATCCTAGCTTGGTACTGGTTCAACCCAGGAAGACCCATCCCTGTTTATCTGAAAGATTTTTGATGGGACGTAAAGAATCAATCAAACAAACAACAGCAGCTTAAGACAGACTTTGTGATATCTTTGAACTTTCTTTATTTTCCAGTAAAATATTTCTAGATCCTAGCTGCAGATAAACCAAAATTATTTTCTTACTCACTAGGTTAAAGCATTCAACAATTAACTTTAAAAGATTAATTTCAGCTTTTATGCAAACAGTATTGATCCAGATGGGATGGAGCAGTCACATGATTCACATCTGGGTCCACACTGCTGGCAACAGAATGCCTACAAAATACATAAAATGAAGATTATTTACTCTGTCAAACAACAGCAGATGACTTAAGTTGTTTATAGCCCTCAAAATTTTAATGTTAATCATATTTGTTTTCTAGTTCTGCCGAGCCAGAGCGGGGCTCCAAAGAAGTATCGATTCCGGAAGAGGGACAAAGTCATGTTCTTTGGCAGGAAGATGCTACGAAAAGTAATTTTTAAGTGTTTTTTAAGGGTCTCAGTATGAACTTTTGA
This sequence comes from Loripinus fragilis, assembly GCA_964019695.1. Classification (NCBI taxonomy): domain Eukaryota; kingdom Metazoa; phylum Mollusca; class Bivalvia; order Lucinida; family Lucinidae; genus Loripinus; species Loripinus fragilis. The sequence continues at coordinate 7,944,727 of OZ026514.1, read as the reverse complement.
TTATTTTTAAATGAAAACAGTGAGTAGTTATTGTACTCCTTGGGAACTTTGTATAGAGGTACTACAGGCCTCCAGATAAGAGGTGCTAAATAAGAATTATTTTTTCTTATTTCTCAACAAGAACATACATTGTGGATACTCAAAAGAACCATCTCAATGAGATGGTTCTTTTGAGTACCCAAAATATATGTTTTAACTGGGTTTTATATGCCATGTTGTAATCAATCGAGAGAAGTTGATATGCAAGCCCTCATTGAATCATGCAATCTGCCGCAAACTGGATCAAAATCAAATAAATATATACAAAAGTTGCAGATGTTTGTATAGTAGAAAATGGAAGCAATGAAGGCAGCTACTTTAAACATGTATAAATAGTAAACTATTTACCTGCTATACATTTTAATTGTGTTTGCATTTTTTGTTGTTATTCTGTTGAAACTTTGGATTGGATTTGGATTTTTGAAATTCAAATTCTATCTCAGTTGCTTGTTATGTTAGTTCTAACACCTTTCATGAAACTTAGACATTGTTACTACCCCCTTGCATTCAGCGTGTCCAAAACCACATACATGTACATATAGTTTAGTTAGTCTGAGTACAGAAGAGTTTATGCATGGAAACATGTTGATCCCCATATTCATTATTGTTACCCAGACCCATAGTTACATGTAAAAGTGCATATTTACATGTAAAAGTTAATTTTCTTATTTCTCAATCAAAACATATGTTGTGGGTACTCAAAAAAGAACCATCTCAGTGAGCACCAAAAACAAACGTTAAAACTGATATAAGAAAATATTCACATTTTTACGCTCAAAATGTTCTTTATCTCGACTTATGTGTTCTTATTTCCTCCTCAGGTGCGAAGCTTCTCAAGCAGAACCATGAATGCTGCTGGGTTAGGACAAGGCAAGGGAAGGGGGCCTTTAAAAAAGAAGCAAATTCTTGTTCTTGCTAAGAGGTTTGTACTTCCACCGTAGTACATGAGCCCTTTTCATTTTGATGGATTTTCCCAGACATATTGATACAGTAAGCATGGATTTGTCCATTCTGTATTTGAAGGGGTCACAGGCCAAATTTTTGAAATTTCCATATAATTCTGTTGCTGAAGGTTGTTTTAATCTTAGCAATTAGTGCAAACCCTGATGAAATGCAGCATAATGCTGCATTTCATCTGGGTCTTCACTGTTTGCCAAAGTTCCTATTTAGGGGTTTCCAGTATACAAAGGGTTAACACTTTATCTGCCGGTCTAAAACAAAGCTGAAATGATTTATATAACTTGTATGGATTTACTACTTATTGGATATCATCATGGATCCAATCAGATTGCTTCCTCAGAAGACTGCTGATCTAGATCTACAGTGTTTTCAGGAAAAAAAGATAAATCTAGTTTCAGCAGTACAAGGGGTGAAAATACATTTATAGACCAAATAAAAATGAAACTATAGACATCTAACCATTCAGCACCAATCATGACTGCCTCAGATGCTAAATTTTAGGAATTTTGGGATATCTTCCGTGATTTTTGGTACAAATGAGGCTCGTTAGTCCCCTTCCGGGACTATAGGTTTGCCCCCTGTCTGTCTGCCAAAATCTAGATTCCAACATAACTCAAAAGCTATTCACACTAGTTTGATGAAACTTAGTATGTGAATAGGTGGCAATGTGTTGATTATTTTTTCTGTCGTCACATGAAAATTGTGGTTGCTATGGTAACAGAAATAGTAAAAATGGTGCACCAGTATGGGACTTATTTGTTGCTGATTGGCAACACATGTGCTTTATCATATCAAACAATTTTCTACTGGCAGACGACTCATATGATACATCAGAGATTTCTTGGTGTTCTCAGGGGCCAAACTTCGGCCCCATTCCCAATGGAATTTAGGTGACTTTTTTCCCATTTTTGAAAAATATCCCAATCTTCAAAAAAAATTTTTTTTTTCTTTTGAAGATTGGGATTTTCATTCAGTCACCACACACACAAGCTACATAGTGACAATTTTTTATTGACCAAAAATGACACAGTTGTGCACTATATCAAATTTCCCAACTTAGGGGTTTACCACGCTAAATTTTCCAATCTGAAAAGCCCAAGGGGCCCTTCCCAAAATAGAGAAAAAATCCATGTACATCAAGTATTAGTTTTAACTAAAGAAACAACAAAATTTTCACCCAATTATTTGTTTATCTTGATCTTAGTACAAATATAGGTAAATTAGGATGCAAGGTATCATTAGGTGAACAGCAAAGTCTCTCGAGGTTATAAACTTTTTTTCATGCTCAACTCAACTGAGCACTTAATTTCAACTGCTCATAAAAACTAAAATACTGATAAATCAAGAAGCTTCTTGCTTTAAGTTTATCAGATGTTGTATTTATCATGCTAATAAATGTTAAAATGCCAACAATGTTGGCATTTTAACATTTATGAGTGCTCAGGATAAATTTCGTGCTCAGCTGAGTTGAGCATGAAAACAGTTTTATAACTACAGGGCCTGGTGTTTTTTTTTTTACTTTTTGGGGCACACATTTACCACTTTGTTGGTTTTGTCATGATAGGGTGTATATTCTAATTGCACTGTTATGGCCTCCAGGTTTTCCAAGATGATTCTTAAGAAGGACCCTAGTCAGCCACGTCTACAGATGAAAGGACCTCCAAAATCTTTCTTCGAAGCTGACGGACCAGATATAGAAGATAGTGATCACAGGATACCATCAGAGGTCCTCTATATGCTTAGAAGTGTCAGGTAATAGATCCATTGCTTAGATGGTATCCATTTGAGCCATGACACATGACTTCCAACAATGTGGCATTTTTACAAGTGTAGCCTCAGATAAGCCTGTGCTGCCTCCTTATAAGCCTAGAAGTTCCAAATAATGTTCAGTCAGTAGCTTAACACTCATAGAATACCCAAGCGACTAGCAATGCCCCTGATCAGACTGCCCGTATGGGCAGGCTGATCTGAGGCTTTGCTGGTTCATTTATACTAAACTTAAATTTAATTCAAATTAGTGGGTACTGCTAAATATATGACTCTGAACTATCAAGTTTTTATTGTAATTTTCCTATTTCACAACAACATATGCTACCCAAAAGAACCTTCACATTGAGCTGTTTTTTGAACTGCCAAAAATGTATGTTTAGACCAACCTCTTTGGAAACAATGTTAATTTCAGTCTTTATAGTTTTGCTTGTTTCTCCCTATGGCTATGTCAGGACCAGGAGAATCCACTTATTTGTCTATTTTGATTTAATAAGATATTTCAAACTCTGTATGTTATTATTTTTGCTTGACAGGGTGTTTGGTCATTTTGAGAAGCCATTATTTCTTGAGCTATGTAAACACATGGAGGCTAAGAATGTGCCTGCAGGAGGCTCTCTCTTCAAGATCGGAGATGAAGACAATTGTATATATGTCGTACAGAGCGGCAAGATGAATGTATACATTACTGAAGGGGTAGGTCAAATCTCAGGCACAATTTCAGCAGATGACAAATTTCAATTTTTGTCATATCTTTCTACTTTTGCTTAATGCTTGCATACAATTCACATGAATTATCAAGCCTTATCTCACCAATATATTTCATCCTCAAATGTTGTCAGCTTTTTATTTTTGCTGCATATATTCAAATGCCTTCAGGCCAGATTTTATCATGGAAGCAAACTAATCCTGATCAGACTGATCTGGGTCCATAGTGTTTGCAATATAGGCTGCTGTAAAACATTTATATTAGCAACCCCAGCTGTTTTTTTTAAGTATAAAATAATGCTTTTATTCAGTATCCATCTACTGCAGCTTGTGAAAAGCTGCACAAAACAGTTTAGATTTTGAACATACCTTTACTAGAACCAAAGTTACAACAATTTTAATACCCAGAAAATCAGTCATTTTCTGGAATTTTTCTGCTATACTGGATGCTGAATTTTAGTGTGCCGCGACGGGCCCGAAGTGTCGCAGAATTTTAAAGAAATTGTTATAACTTTTTTATTTTTCAAGATATCTTTATGAAACTTTCAGTATATATGTATTTTTTCCTGCCCAGTTCATTTTTTATGTTGCTTTTGCTGTATCTCTTAAAACAAAGAAGCTATTCAATAATATATGAAGCACTTTTGTGTGTAATTTTTTTCTTCGTTCACACTGATGTAGGACAGATTTTAATAATCATCTGTTTATGGTATCAAAGTGTTATAATTCATGCAGAACATGTAAATAAGCATAAAAGTATATAAAAATGAATACTTTAAAACATTTATATACAGTGTTTGTCTTGTCTTTCACTCCTCTCTGTCCCATTTCACTACATATAAATTTTAATAAATTTAAGGGAACCTCTTGTTGGAGCTGATCAAACTAACTAAGCCGTGCAATAACTCGACTCCACATGAATGAAATATCTTGGATGGCTAAAAGCCCAATGAAAGAAATGAAGTTAAAATATTTCAAATATTGGATTTATGTAAGTTAAAAATAAGGAAAATAAATTGCCTTTCTCAAAAAATTATTTCTGGAACACTACCAGAAATTCGGCAGAATGTCAAACGGTTTGGATCCAGATCAGGACCGATGTTCTGTCAGTGCTACTGATCTTTTGATTTGTAAGTATGTTAAAACTGATCTTTGGATTTATATGTATGTATGTTAAAATACAGAAAATGAAATTGACTTTTTCAAAAATACTTCTGGCCCAGCTCTGGAACAACGAGTATCAAACGGTCAAGGGATTCTAATCAGGACCAGCTTTTTGTAGGTCCTAGCTGATCTGGGTTCAAACTGATCTTTGAATTCATATGTATGTATTGTAAAACTGATCTTAAAAGGTATATGTACATTGTATGTGTGTTAAAAATATGGAAAATGAAATTGACTTTTTAAAAAGAAATCATTGTGGAACACTATCAGCTAGAGCGTCAAATGGTTCGGATGGAGATTCTGTTAGTCCTGATCTGGGTTCAAACTGATTTGGGTTCAAGCTGTTATCAGTTAAGGTTATCAACAGACAACAAAAGTTGCCTCTAGCAAGGAAAGTGTTAATAAGACTTCTTTGTCATGTTTGCATTTCATACATATAGCATCACTTTGCTTGTATTCTTTAAGTAGTAATTGTCTACAATCTGATTAAAACCCGATCTACGCTTACTATGTCCGCCGGTAGATCTGACACTGACCCGTGAGAGGTCATCTTCTCTGACGTCGGTTTTCCGGATTGTTCTATTTTTAAATCAACCAATCGCTGCTCGCGTTTCATAATGCACTTCGGGACGCAATACACACAGCAAATATTTGCGATTGACGTTCAACAAAATAGTTTGGATATTGAACATTTAAAAAAGTCACAATAATAATAATCTTTGATGGTATTGTTGCAAAAAAGACTGCACAGCGATTTCCCTACCGTTTTTAAGATGGAGAAATCCTTGTCGCATCAGCAGTGCTATCCCCAAAGAGAACCAGCAAAGTATTTTTTCCCAAAGAGAGCCCCTCAATTTATCTAGACTTGTCCATTATTTCTCAAGGGAGATATTTATGCGGGCAAGGGTCAACCATTTTATCGGAAATAAGTTGCGTTTGTTACACTTAAATTGTTATTCAAAATGTTGCTTTTCAATCTTTATACTATTTTCATTTGGATTTACGGTAGATTTTTCTGCTTCACACAGATATGCATATATCTACCGTGTACAAAATGAGACATTCTGTTTTTCCCACGGTGACTGTGTATTGCATCGTGTAACACAGCTTGGGAGCATTCTAAAATGATGTTGGTGTTATTTATACCTGAAAGATTCAGAATCTAGGCTGGATGGTGACCTGTCTGAACCCGGGGGGGGGGGGGGGGGGGGGGGTGGGGGGGGTGGGGAGGGGCACGCGTACTCTGGTATACTTATATTACATGTCAAACATTGAGGCTTGGCCGATTTTTTTTCTGGCAGACTTACAAAAGTGATGGTCTCTGATCATGCAGCTTTCAGACATATTTGGCCTGTTGACAGGATAAAAGGGGCAATTTGGGAGGGGGTCAGGTCCAGGCCCTTTTAGTCTGATTATCCCATTCTTTTCTCACTTCCTCTCTCTGGGAGAAGTCCCAACATGAATGAAATATTGTTGACTAGCTTATGCACCAGTCATTGCTTCCAATCTTGTTATGGCTGTCAGCTGCCACATACACATTTTTCTGCTACTGGGGGTTAATTTTTTTAAAAAAATGCTCATTTAGAGGGAATAGTCCTACTTTTATCATCAGATTCTTTCTTCTTTTATAGTTTCCTTCATTTTTTCTTGAAATGATCCCCACATGTTCCTACTTTTTCATCAAAAGCCACATATCAAATCTGTTAAGACCAATGGAATTTTCCTTTAAACAGGTTAAGTCAGGATATGGTCCATTGTATATATTGAGGGGTCAAAGATTATATTTTTTAAAAAAATGTTTATTTCTTTCAGTGCAGACCTTGATGAAATGTCACATCATGTGGCATTTCATCTGGGTCTTCACTGTTTGTCATCTGAATTACCTGTTTTGTGGTTTCTGGTGAAAAAAAACATGCTAAATTTTCAAATATTTTCTTGGTTTGCCTGATATGCCCGATATGTTTTTGTAAACAGTTGATGCTGGTGCTCAGCCTATGTAGCAAGAACAATTGAAAGTAGCTCCCCACCCCCTCATGGGGAGTAGAACCTATTTGTCCGTCAAAATTTCAAAAGGCCCATATAAAATTTAAAAAAAATTACATGCAATGGCTAAATTAATCAGAGTAGGTGGGCATGTCAGAACCTTTGAATGGGAATTGTTTTGAGAATACACTAAAAGCTCGTCAGACTTTGATGTGCAATGCAATTTATCTCTCTCATCAAAAGCCACATGCAACTTTACTCTGCCTATTTACCCTTTTATTAAAGACCATTGGAATTTTCCATAAAGTTTGAAACATTTAAGTCAGGATGGTCCATTATATATATTAAGGGGTCAAAGGTTATCTTTCCCAAAAAATGTATTTCTTTCCCTGAAGATAGATATTGTTCTAGCAAACTATGCAGACCCTGATGAAATGTCGCATCATATGGCATTTCCCTAGCTGGGTTGCCAATGTTTGTCAAAGAACTTTTTTAGTGGTTTCTGGCGGAACAGAATGGCCCGGGAATATTTTTTGGGCATGCTAAATTTTCAAACATTTTCTTTGTATATCTGATATGCCTGATATTTTTTTTTTTTGTAACCAGTAGATGCTAGGGCCGAGCCTATGTAGCAAGAAAATTGAGAGTACCCCCGCTCCCTCCTGGGGACTAGAGTAGAACCATATTTTGAGAAAACTATTTGTTATAAGCTAAAGTGTGTCATTTTTGGCTTGGCTCCATATAATTATAAGCTATCCAGCCTATTATTAAACTTTCCCTGCAAATTTTTGGGGCCATTACAATTTCAAAAGGCCCATATAAATTCAAAACATTGCATGCATTTGAATGGGAAATGGGCTGAAATAATCAGAGTGGGTGCATATGGCGGAATCTTTAAATGGGTTTTAATTTGAGAATACTGTACTGTCAATACATTAAAAATCTGGTCAGATTTTCACAGGGATAATCCTGGGATGGGCCCAATCCATTTTGTGAGAAAACTATTATTGTTTTGCTAAAATTGACTTATATATTTTTGGCTGGGCCCCATGTATAAGCTATTCAAATCTCATGTCAATTGTGCTCTAATGGGGATTTTAAGGCTTCTTGGGCCCATCAAATTTTGCAAAGGGCCCATGAAAATTTCCAAAGGCCTGTTAAAATTTGGAAATTTGCATGTATTTGAATGAGATATGGGCCATTGGCCCATTTTAAGGGCACATCATCATTTTTTGGCCACGATTATCTCTGATTTTGATATGCAATGCAATTTACCTATCTGTCCTCTGTGGAGTATATTTGTGCAACTAAATATCAATCAATGAGAGCCACATAAGGACCAGTTATGCAAAGTTTGTTTAAATCAAACAAACAGTGAATCATATGATTCTGTTTGAAGCAAATTGCTGAGGATGTCCAAATCCCAAATTTGCAGAAAATTTTTGAAGGGGAAAAGTTGTTAACACTTTCCATTTGAATACCACAGACTTAATGGATTATAACCTTCCCCGATTCTTTCAAATCCATTCATCACATTGGGTTACATTAAGACACTGTCACAGCTTCATGATACATGTAGATGTTTGCATGTACAGGTACAAAATAGATGTAAACAAAATCAAAGTGACATGGCCACTAACTTTAAAAACCGTCCTTTGGCATTTGGGGTGTTGTTCTTTAGATAAAATATTAAAGGTGTAGACATAACTTATTAATATAAAATGTACAGTATAGTTAACTTCTAGGTTATCTGCTGATGAACAAACAAATGTGGTGAGATATTTTAAAAGAAAGTAATTTTTAAGGTTTAAATTTTCCTTATTTGTCTTAGGCCATGCATGGTGTAGCAAGTTCTGACAGTTCTTGGTCCTGCCAGAAATTATAATGGGCTGTCACTGTCACAAGGTCATGTGGGTGCAGTGAGTTGGTATATGATTGTGGAGTTTTCGGATCATTTCCAGGCATACCTTAATTTTTTTTCTTGCAGTCAGCTAAAAAAAAATTTTTTACACCATATACTCAAAGGTAGACATTAAATAGTATTTTATTCTACAATTTTGAATTTTACAGGGAAATTTTCACCCAAATGATTTTTTTTGAAAGAGACACTCTTAAATGCAACTTTTAATAGGCCATCCTTAAAATATATTTGTTTGCCGCGCTCCTAACCATCAATTTCAGTTTGGGTAGGTAGGTAGGTATTTTTTTTTTTAGAAATTTAGCATTCTTGCTATCACTTTAAGAGGTCTACAAATGCTGTAAATAAGGTAAGAATGCATATAATAACAGTCTCTGTAACAGTTTCTTTAATCAAAATACAGCAGGGTTTGTTAACAGAATTAGAAAAAAAAAAGATTCTCAGAAAGACAATAATATTTTTTGGGTAGGGCCTGTTTTGGGTGGGTAGGTAGGACCACGGAACATTTTTTAAGATCGGTCTAATATGAAAACAAAAAAAGCTAAAATTGACAGATATTAATTTTCGAGACAATAATTGTTGAAGTTTTCTTTAAACATTAAGAAATCATTTCATCAAGAAAATACATCAGTTTGTAGTTGATGACTTGGTAATTGCTTGGATGGGTCCAAGTAACTGGTACCAAATTTCAATTGTCACTCTTTGGGGTACTTCACTTGTCATGATCATCTTTTGATGAAATCCCTAACAAACCTTTCTTACTTGACTGATATAGACAAGGAATTTTTTTTCAAAATATTTGGTTTTGTTTTCCACTGTAAAAAACAGTTAAAAGCTGGTGTCCTTTTTGTGGGACATTGACAAACATTGCAGAGCCAGATCAGATGCAGTGATCAGAATTTCTACTGATAAGCCAATTAAGGCTAAGAATATTTTATAAAAATTTGAATATAAAAAAGAAAAATACCAATCAACTACCCGGGTATTAAAATAGAAATGGAGATTATGGACTGGACAAAATTGTAAGCGTGAGAAATTCCATTACGCTTCAATCAGTTAAGTACAGCAGTTACTAGATTTGGAAGCATCACCCAATCTTTGTCTGAGACTAGTGGCGTTGTTGTTGTTGCTAGCTTTTGAAGCTGTTTGTTGTTGTTGCTTTGTGTGTGTGTGTGGGGGGGGGGGGGGGCACAGACACTTGGGGTCAGTAATGAAAAAGAGAAGCCCACTTCAACCCCCTGGAACTTTAACATTCTTACCATTTTTTACCTAAAATATGTTATTTTGTTTGCTTGAATATCTACAGATGTTAGAACATATGGAAAACATTTGAGAAAAAAATGCAAGCTTATTTCTCACGATGAAAGAGGGGGAGAGGGGGGGGCTTCTTTTTCTTTACTGACCAAACGTGTATGGGGGGAGCAGGGGACATTTTCTGTCAGCTTTGAAGAAAGTTTCAGCTCGCAAGGGTGTAAACAATTATAAAGAGAAGTGGAAAGTTCACACGGAACAATACAAAAATTCATTCTTTATTAGAACTGTAAGTGAGTGGAACCAACTGGAGGAGAGTCACATCCGCGCAGAGACAGTTAACAGCTTCAGAGAAGCTGTCCATAAGTGTTATTAACTTTTTAAAGCGCACACACCGCGGTTGTAGATGCCAGAATTGGATTCTACCGCTAAAAAGATACAGATACAGAATTGACTGTCCAAATTTTATTCCCGATCTACTGCAATCCGAGCTGTAAAGGTCTGATTTCCTCTGTAAAGCGCACTCCTTCAATTTTGTTTAGCTACTTGATATTTTTCGCATCTTCTGAATTCAATTCTACCTGATAAAATGCAGAAACACTAACAAAGCGAGCGTGTGTTGTCATTCACCGGCATTTTAAAGATGCCACCATGTTTGTTTACCTATCGTCAAGATCGAATGGAAAACAACCGAAGGCGAACGAGCATCGATTTTTCGCTTCCAGATTTTTGGAAGCTGCAACGTGATTGGTCAATTCAAAGGTCGCCAGAAGACGAACGTCTACGGATGGGTGTCAGATCTAGCTGTGGCTAGATCGGGTTTTAATCAGATTGAATTGTCTACAGAGATGATGCATATTCTGGGATGAAACCCTGTTTTAATACAAATTGTTTATGAACCATTTACAGAATTGCCCAAGAATCTTCCATTGTGGGCTTTTATTAGGGTGACCCAGTCTTGTTGGGTATTTTTCTGGAAAAAGGGAAGAAGAAAAAGAAATTGATAGAATGTACGAATTCTGGTACTGTCCGAATATAGGTTACACATTTATATATGTCTGCCGATGGTCGTTTCTGAAGTCTGTGAAAATCTCCAAATTTAGCTTGAATCATTATCAAATTGTATCAAACTCATAACAGTCTTATACTTGAATGGCCAATTCATGATTTTCTGCAGCGATTTTGTGTTTTATTAATGCAGTGATAGACAAAATAGACATTGCACTTGCAAACGGAAAAATCTCCAAGCGAGATCGGCTTCACAATGCGTTTTGGGGTACTGTGGGAAAATAGAAAAAAAACGGGAAAGATAAAAAAATGAGGGATATTTTTCACTTAAATATTAAATATAAGGGATAAATATCATTTCTGTAACACCTTTTGTGCATGGGACCAGTTAGTTCCACTTATCTTTTGAGATAAACTTTGATAATTTATTGACCGGTGTAACAGGCCGGAATTTCCCCCCAGTCAGTTTTTTCCCCGGGGAAAGAATGGGCCGGCCCATTCTTCCCCCGGGGAAAAAATAGGCCGGCCCATTCTTTCCCCACCCAGTCAGTTTTTTCCCCCCCACTAATAATTTCAAAAATCATAATGGAATTCTCATTTCTTTGTATAAATTTAAAAAGCCGCTATTAAATTAGCGATAGGACTCAAAAGTACTCATACTTATTGCTGTTAGGTTGTGGTTTCTAGGGGTTCAGACCATTCACTTTTACTATCAGTCTTTTGGTTTCTTTCACTGTATCGAAATACTTTCAAATGACATGTCAAAGAGATCTTCGACTTTAAAACCCGTTTAGCTAACTGGTTCTTCTAAATAGGGGGTGGGGAAAGACTGGGCCGGCCCATTCTTCCCCCCCTCTATTATTTTCTAACCTTTCTATTTATCTCTCAGTCTTAAGGTTTAACCTACTCTTGCACTGTATTCGAACACTCATGATTGTCTTGTCCTAAGGAGAAATTCAGGTTAAGAAAGCATTTAGCTAACTGCATGTTCCTTCTCAATAGTGGGGTGGGGAAAGACTGGGCCGGCCCATTCTTTCCCCCCCTCCATTGGGTTCTAACCTTTCAATTTATCTGTCAGTTCTTGGTTTAAACTACTCTTACACTGAATCTGAACACTCATGATTGACATATCTCTTGGAGAAATTCAAGTTACAAGCATTCAGCAAATGATTCTTCTAAATAGGGGGTGGGGAAAGACTGGGCCGGCCCATTCTTTCCCCCCTCTATTTTTTTCTAACCTTTCTATTTATCTCTCAGTCTTAAGGTTTAACCTACTCTTGCACTGTATCTTAACACTCATGATTGTCTTGTCCTAAGGAGAAATTCAGGTTTAGAAAGCATTTAGCTAACTGCTTGTTCCTTCTCAATAGTGGGGTGGGGAAAGACTGGGCCGGCCCATTCTTTCCCCCCCCCTCCATTGGGTTCTAACCTTTCAATTTATCTGTCAGTCCTTGGTTTAAACTACTCTTACACTGAATCTGAACCCTCATGATTGACATATCTCAAGGAGAAATTTAAGTTACAAGCATTCAGCCAAATGATTCTTCTAAATAGGGGTGGGGAAAGACTGGGCCGGCCCATTCTTTCCCCCCTCTATTATATTCTAACCTTTCTATTTATCTCTCAGTCTTAAGGTTTAACCTACTCTTGCACTGTATCTGAACACTCATGATTGACATATCTCAAGGAGAAATTCTAGTAACAAGCATTCAGCCAAATGATTCTAAATAGGGGGTGGGGAAAGACTGGGCCGGCCCATTCTTTCCCCCCTCTATTATTTTCTAACCTTTCTATTTATCTCTCAGTCTTAAGGTTTAACCTACTCTTGCACTGTATCCGAACACTCATGATTGTCTTGTCCTAAGGAGAAATTCAGGTTAAGAAAGCATTTAGCTAACTGCATGTTCCTTCTCAATAGTGGGGTGGGGAAAGACTGGGCCGGCCCATTCTTTCCCCCCCCCCCCCACCCCTCCATTGGGTTCTAACCTTTCAACTTATCTGTCAGTTCTTGGTTTAAACTACTCTTACACTGAATCTGAACACTCATGATTGACATATCTCTTGGAGAAATTCAAGTTACAAGCATTCAGCAAATGATTCTTCTAAATAGGGGGTGGGGAAAGACTGGGCCGGCCCATTCTTTCCCCCCTCTATTATTTTCTAACCTTTCTATTTATCTCTCAGTCTTAAGGTTTAACCTACTCTTGCACTGTATCTTAACACTCATGATTGTCTTGTCCTAAGGAGAAATTCAGGTTAAGAAAGCATTTAGCTAACTGCATGTTCCTTCTCAATAGTGGGGTGGGGAAAGACTGGGCCGGCCCATTCTTTCCCCCCCTCCATTGGGTTCTAACCTTTCAATTTATCTGTCAGTCCTTGGTTTAAACTACTCTTACACTGAATCTAAACACTCATGATTGACATATCCAGGGTTCCCACGAGCACTGGAAAACCTGGAAAACCTGGAAAATCACAAAAAAAAGTTCCATGCATGGAAAAATCATGGAATTTGAAAAAAAACTGAAAAATCATGGAAAAATCATGGAATTTTGTGAAATTATTTGTGTGTTTGACTTCTTGTTTTCTGGCTACTGGTTATTTAAGTTTTTATTATTGTTTCAAAATGCATGTTTGGTCCACAACAGGGCCTGCACTTGTTGTGCCTGATATTTTATAGTCAGATACATGTAGCCTTAAAATGTTTACAATTTAGGCATGTCAGAAGTATTCTTTTATTCATATATAAGGTCTAACCAAAAGATATTCATACGTTTTTGAATGGAATGTAAAAGCCACATTGAATCTTTTGACCTATCCAATTCTTAATTTGCAGGGTGAATCATGTAAAACAGGCATTCAAGCGGGCCCTACAATTCATACTTTTTTGTTCTCCTACATCCCGACATTTTCATGAAAATGCCTTACTGCTTTGCTCTTTAATTGCACGCCGGTGGGTTGGACTTCAGACTCTTTATCGGTTCCGACTTAAAGACTTATCTATTGATGAGATGGTAGGGGCCTGATGTTTTGGCTGTTGTCAGGCCCACCAGGGTTTACCTGTTGGATTCTTTTGATCCGGTATTCAGTTTTATGTACTGTTTAGTCCTTATCTTTGCTTTATATCCTTTTTATATCTTGATTTATATGTGCTCTGGTATTCAGTTTTATGTTCTGTTGAGTCCTTATCTTTGCTTTATCTCCTTTTTATATCTTGATTTATATGTTCTAGGAGATGATGCATGGATAAGTTAGGGGTCTTTCATGCAAACCAAAATCTATGTGTCTTGATCCACATCTGAACTAAGGGTGAGGTTGGCGCTGTGAAACCGGTTTAAGCCCTCCAGTAAAATATTTTTACTGACCGTTCCAAGGTGGTACTTCTTTTGTGGATCATTTATGTTATTTATGTCTTGTGATTGTCATGCTTTTGCGTCTGTTCATTGCTGCCTTGTGGTCAACTGCTGAGAAAGGGCTGACCCTTGGCTCTTGTTTGTGATGTTTATTGTGGCTTTGTTACTTTCCCATGTGGTATCCTGGGTCAGGTGTGGTACTTGATTGTATCGATTCCTGATCTTTGTCATCTTTCTTACTTTTACTATCCTAACTTTCTCACTTAAAATGTCATTGATGAAATAAAATCATCAAAAAAAAAAAATCCCCGCTCGCTTACCTTGCTCAGATTTCTCAATAGTTAAACTTGTTTTTTTTTGGTAAATGACCACTCAATTTCTCACTTTGAAGTTTTCAGCTGCAAAAGTCATTCTGTTTTTGGATAATTTTATTGTCACCACTTTTATCCTGCTTATTTTGATATATTATCATTAATTTAATGACTCATTGTTATGAATTATTGGTTTGAAAAAGCCCTACTTTCCCTACCTTTTACATTGGATAAGCCCTACTTTTTCAAAAAAATATCCTTACTTTCTCCCTACTTTTTCGTGGAAGGGCACTTGAAAGCCTGAATAAAAGTTTATCAAAATACATCATCATAAAACTTTTGGAATCATTTCAATTCAACCATCCAGGTAGTATGGTGTTTTTAAAATTGGCCATATAAGTGACCTTTTCTGCTAGTTATTTGGGAAAAGATATAGAATGATGAATTATTGAAAGAATTATTGAAAGAAATATTGAAAAGATATAAGAAAGACATGTTCTAATAACAGTTATTCACATTTATGCTCAATGCGGTAAAGAATACTGAGGATGCTGCGAAGGGGGGAGGTTGGATGCCGCGCGTTAAATGATCATGGAAATTACATCTTTGATCATGGAAAAATCATGGAAAAATCATGGAATTTTGTTTTTGAATTTCTGTGGGAACCCTGATATCTCAAGGCTCCTTGAAATATCTTTTGTCCAGCCTCAAATGACCAGTCACTCTTGTTACCATAGCTATCCAGTTAAAAGTTTCAATGAAATGTAATAGATTTTATCAAATGTATGGCTCGTGAAAAAATGCTGAATATCATCATCATCATCATCATCATATGTATGGCTCATGAAAAAATGCTCATCATCATCATCATCATCATCATCATCATCATCATCATCATCATCTGTATGGCTCATGAAAAAATGCTCATCATCATCATCATCATATGTATGGCTCATGAAAAAATGCTCATCATCATCATCATATTTATGGCTCGTGAAAAATGATGATGATGACGCGTAGCGCAGTCGGTAACGTGTCTGGCAACAGATGCGAGTCTGACTGCAGATCCAGGGGTCGTGAGTTCGATCCCGGCCCGGTACCATACTTTCGTGGAGATTGATCATGAAATAATTTCTACTGTCATTCTCCTCCCTTCTGCTGAATCATTCAAGAAGGGTTGTTGTCAGTTACAAGCGAAAGTATGTGCACGAAGTACTGGTTAACTGCTTGTTCAAGCTTGCCCAGGAAAAAGTGTGGTTAGGTGAACTGACCGTCCCGCAATGACCATAGCTGATGACTTGGGACGTAAAGCAACAAAACAAACAAATAATCATATGTATGGCTCATGAAAAAATGCTCGTCATCATCATCATTATCATCATCTGTATGGCTCATGAAAAAAATGCTCATAATCATCATCATCATCATTATCGTTTGTATGGCTAATGAAAAATACTCATCATCATCATCATCATCATCATCATCATCATCATCATCTGTATGGCACATGAAAGAATCATCATCATCATCATCATCATCATCATCTGTATGGCTCATGAAAAAATGCTCATCATCATCATCATCATCATCATCATCATCATATGTATGGCTCATGAAAAAATGCTCATCATCATCATCTGTATGGCTCATGAAAAAATGCTCATCATCATCATATGTATGACTCATGAAAAAATGCTCATCATCATCATCATCATCATCATCATCATATGTATGGCTCATGAAAAAACGCTCATCATCATCATCATCATCATCATCATCATCATCATCATCATCTGTATGGCTCATGAAAAAATGCTCATAATCATCATCATCATCATCATCATTATCATCATATGTATGGCTCAGGAAAAAATGCTCATCATCATCATATGTATGGCTCATGAAAAAATGATGATGATGATCATCATCATCATCATCATCATCATCATCATCATCATCATCATCATCATCATGTCATCATCATATGTATGGCTCATGAAAAAATGCTCATCATCAAGTGTGTATTAAATGTAGATGCTATGAGTAGAAATAGATAATGAGTTTTATCATTTTGTCTGGAGATCATAAGACTAGTCTTTTGAAAGTACCAATTTGATCTCACAATGATGGCTTTTGCACTTTTTTTTTATTGAGTTTCAACCCGGACCCAGTATACACCATTTAGAATAAGGCTTGATATTTCATATGAATCATCTTCACATGAAGAACCATCTTTCATTTAATTTCAAAGACGGCAACGAAATTTAAGTCAAAATTTTGAAGGTCTCAAGACATAGAGGAATATGAACAATTTTATTTGTTACATGGAATATACATGACTGGGGCAGGGATGTAAGTTTTATTTTAAGATGTCTTTGTTTACATGATATTTGACACCCAAATCTAGCTGACAGGTTGGATATGTACACACATGAAGGCGTTGCTTTCTTTTTTGATAAAGCCAATCAGCATCAATCATGTGAGTTTGTTCAGCACTGACTGACAACTAGGATATAAACATAGGTTCATCACAGTAAAATATTGATTATTGAATAGCTATACATTGTAACTGACTTCATGACAGTTTGAACGCTTTATTGACCACAGCTTTATCTCAAGGAGAAATTCAAGTAACAAGCATTCAGCCAAATGATTAAGGTTTAACCTACTCTTGCACTGTATCTGAACACTCATGATTGTCTTGTCCTAAAGAGAAATTCAGGTTAAGAAAGCATTTAGCTAACTCCAGGTCATTTGGATTAATTAAACATATGTTTTTCAATTATAATAGATAGTTTAACCCCAACTGTAAAATGATTTTCTTCTAATGTAAATGGCTTTTAACACTTAAATTCAGTTGAGGGGAAAGAATAGGTCGGCCCAGTTTTTCTCCCCTGTTAAGCTCATGTATATAATTGTTAGGTTTAAAAAAATCTCTACTTTGTATCTTTGTATAGGTCATTTATAGTGTTAATATTAATCTAAAATACAAAGTGAGCAGCATAGAAGTATAAAAGAATGAGATGAAAACTTGTGTAGGGATGTATGTGTGTGTGTGGGGGGGGGGGGGGGGATGGGGGAAAGAATGGGTCGGCCCTTTTTTTCCCCCCAGCATGTTAAGATGGTGCTCGGACATTTTGGCCATGGACATTTCGGCCTAGGACGTTTTGGCCCGGACATTTTGACCACGGACATTTCGGCCACAGAAAATGCCGAAGGTGGACGTTTTGGTCATAACCATAAATTTTGGGTTTGGAATGTGTGCATGCATAAATGTGTGATGCATTTCTTAATCTTTTGAAATCAAATATGCATGTGAATACTTACAATAGATTCAAAGATGCATGATAATAGGGGTATGCTATTTTTCATAGAAACAGATAAATTATGGTGTATATTATACAGCAGTAAATGATATATACCTGTATTAAGTACCCATTACCTGAATTAGTTTATATTTTTTGTTTACAACAATTCTCGTGGATCTTTGAATCTACTGTACATAACAATAGATGAATGTTTACTACTTTCATGCTGAATCTGGGTTTATCTTTTTTCTTTATACTGCAGATCCAGATCAGCCAGCTCCCTACCTGATCAGGACCCACACTGCTTTCATCTCTGCTTGTAAATACATGCAGTTTAATAACTGATACAAATTTGGGAGAAATACAATGTATAGTATATAAGATTATTCAGTCAATTATGCATCACACATTTATGCATGCACACACCCCAACCCAAAATTTATGGTTATGGCCGAAACGTCCACCTTTGGCATTTTCCGTTTCCGAAACGATTGTGGCCGAAATGTCCGGGCCGAAACGTCCTAGGCCGAAATGTCCATGCGGAAATGTCCTACATTCATTAAGATCATAAGTCTCATAATTTTCTCTTCTTTGAATATACAGTCTAAAGTACAAAATAGCAGCATAGGAAATGAAATTGGGTTGGGGGTGGGGTAGACAATGGGTGGCCCAGTCCCCCCCCCCCCCCCCCCTGTTCTGCTAATGTATATAATTGTTGGTTTTAAGATTTTTTCTCCTTTGAAAGTAAATGTATCGGTCAACTACAGTGTGAATACCAATCTTAATTATAAATTAAGCAGAGGGGGGAAGAATAGGCCGGCCCATGCAGTTTTGTCCCCCTTTTAAGATCAATATATAATTGTTATCCCCCGACAAAGTCAAAGGGGAGGGAGCGCAGTGGCTCAGTGTAGAGTGCTTGACTCGAGACTGTGGGGCCGTGGGTTCGTGCCTCATTGGCGTCTATGAGTTGCTTCTATCTTTCTATTTATCTTTCAGTCTTTTGGATTATGCTACTCTTTCATCGTATCTGAATGACTTATTCCAAAGAGAGAATAAAGTTTCCAAACCAAAAAGTTTATTAGTACTTCTACATTGTGGGTAGGGAAAGACTGGGCTGGCCCATTTTTCCCCCCTCAAAAATGTTCTGATCTGTCTATTCATCTTTCAGTCTTTCAGTTTATGTTACTCTTTAACTGTATCTCAACACAAATGAATGGACTATTCCAAAGAGAGGATGAAGTTTTCAAACCAACAATGTTATTGGTACTTCTACATCATGGGGTGGGGAAAAGACTGGGGGGGGGGCCCATTCTTTCCCCCCTCTAAAATGTTTTAATCCTTCCATTTATCTTTCAGTCCTTTGAATAATGCTACTCTTTCACTGTATCTTTACACTTATGAATGACCTGTTCCAAAGAGAGTATCAAGTTTTCAATCCAACATCTTATTGGTACTTCTACATTGTTGGGTGGGGAAAGAGTGGGCCGGCCCATTCTTCCCCCCCCCCCCCCACCCTCCATAATGCTTGGATCTTTCAATTTATTGTTTAGTCTTTCGGTTTATGTTACTCTTTGACTGTATCTGAACAATTTTGAATGACCTATTCCAAAGAGAGATCAAGTTTTTAAACCAACAAGTTAATTGGTACTTCTACATTGTGGGGTGGGGAAAAACTGGGCCGGCCCATTCTTTCCCCCCTCCAAAATGTTGGGATCTTTCTATTTATCCTCTAGACTTTTGGATTATGTTATTCTTTTGCTGTATCTGAACTCTCTTGACTTATACCAAGCAGAGAATCAAGTTTTCAAACCAACATTTTTATTTGTAATTGTAGGGTAGGGAAAGACTGGGCCGGCCCATTCTTTCCCCCCTCCTTAATCTTTCGATCTTCTATTGATCGTTTTGCTTTCGGTTTATGTTACTCTTTCTCTCTATTTTAACATTTATGAAAGACCTATACCAAAGTGAGAATCAAGTTTTCAATCCAACAAGATTATTGGTACTACATTGTTGGGTGGGAGAAGAGTGGGCCGGCCCATTCTTCCCCCCCCCCCCCCCCCTCCCCTCCATAATGCTTGGATCTTTCAATTTATTGTTTAGTCTTTCGGTTTATGTTACTCTTTGACTGTATCTGAACATTTTTGAATGACCTATTCCAAAGAGAGATCAAGTTTTTAAACCAACAAGTTAATTGGTACTTCTACATTGTGGGGTGGGGAAAAACTGGGCCGGCCCATTCTTTCCCCCCTCCAAAATGTTGGGATCTTTCTATTTATCCTCTAGACTTTTGGATTATGTTATTCTTTTGCTGTATCTGAACTCTCTTGACTTATACCAAGCAGAGAATCAAGTTTTCAAACCAACATTTTTATTTGTAATTGTAGGGTGGGGAAAGACTGGGCCGGCCCATTCTTTCCCCCCTCCTTAATCTTTCGATCTTCTATTGATCGTTTGGTCTTTCGGTTTATGTTACTCTTTCACTCTATTTTAACATTTGTGAAAGACCTATACCAAAGTGAGAATCAAGTTTTCAATCCAACAAGATTATTGGTACTTCTACATTGTTGGGTGGGGAAAGACTAGGCCGGCCCATTCTTTCCCCCCCCCCCCCTCCATAATGCTTGGATCTTTCAATTTATTGTTTAGTCTTTCGGTTTATGTTACTCTTTGACTGTATCTGAACAATTTTGAATGACCTATTCCAATAAGAGATCAAGTTTTTAAACCAACAAGTTAATTGGAACTTCTTCATTGTGGGGTGGGGAAAAACTGGGCCGGCCCATTCTTTCCCCCCTCCAAAATGTTGGGATCTTTCTATTTATCCTCTAGACTTTTGGATTATGTTATTCTTTTGCTGTATCTGAACTCTCTTGACTTATACTAAGCAGAGAATCAAGTTTTCAAACCAACACTTTTATTTGTAATTGTAGGGTGGGGAAAGAGTGGGCCGGCCCATTCTTTCCCCCCTCCTTAATCTTTCGATCTTCTATTGATCGTTTCGTCTTTCGGTTTATGTTACTCTTTCACTCTATTTTAACATTTATGAAAGAACTATACCAAAGTGAGAATCAAGTTTTCAATCCATCAAGATTATTGGTACTTCTACATTGTTGGGTGGGGAAAGAGTGGGCCGGCCCATTCTTTCCCCCCCCCCCCCCTCCATAATGCTTGGATCTTTCAATTTATTGTTTAGTCTTTCGGTTTATGTTACTCTTTGACTGAATCTGAACAATTTTGAATGACCTATTCCAAAGAGAGATCAAGTTTTTAAACCAACAAGTTAATTGGTACTTCTACATTGTGGGGTGGGGAAAAACTGGGCCGGCCCATTCTTTCCCCCTCCAAAATGTTGGGATCTTTCTATTTATCCTCTAGACTTTTGGATTTTGTTATTCTTTTGCTGTATCTGAACTCTCTTGACTTATACCAAGCAGTGAATCAAGTTTTCAAACCAACATTTTTATTCGTAATTGTAGGGTGGGGAAAGACTGGGCCGGCCCATTCTTTCCCCCCTCCTTAATCTTTCGATCTTCTATTGATCGTTTCGTCTTTCGGTTTATTTTACTCTTTCACTCTATTTTAACATTTGTGAAAGACCTATACCAAAGTGAGAATCAAGTTTTCAATCCATCAAGATTATTGGTACTTCTACATTGTTGGGTGGGGAAAGAGTGGGCCGGCCCATTCTTTCCCCCCTCCAAAATCTTCAGATCTTTCTATTGATCAGTTACAATTGTAGTCTTACGGTTTATGTTACTCTTTCACTGTACCTTAACACTTATGAATGACAGATTCCAAAGAGAGAATCAAGTTTTTAAACCAACAAGTTAATTGGTACTTCTACATTGTGGGGTGGGGAAAAACTGGGCCGGCCCATTCTTTCCCCCCTCCAAAATGTTGGGATCTTTCTATTTATCCTCTAGACTTTTGGATTTTGTTATTCTTTTGCTGTATCTGAACTCTCTTGACTTATACCAAGCAGTGAATCAAGTTTTCAAACCAACATTTTTATTCGTAATTGTAGGGTGGGGAAAGACTGGGCCGGCCCATTCTTTCCCCCCTCCTTAATCTTTCGATCTTCTATTGATCGTTTCGTCTTTCGGTTTATTTTACTCTTTCACTCTATTTTAACATTTGTGAAAGACCTATACCAAAGTGAGAATCAAGTTTTCAATCCAACAAGATTATTGGTACTTCTACATTGTTGGGTGGGGAAAGACTAGGCCGGCCCATTCTTTCCCCCCCCCCCCCCCCCCCCCCCCCCTCCATAATGCTTGGATCTTTCAATTTATTGTTTAGTCTTTCGGTTTATGTTACTCTTTGACTGTATCTGAACAATTTTGAATGACCTATTCCAAAAAGAGATCAAGTTTTTAAACCAACAAGTTAATTGGTACTTCTTCATTGTGGGGTGGGGAAAAACTGGGCCGGCCCATTCTTTCCCCCCTCCAAAATGTTGGGATCTTTCTATTTATCCTCTAGACTTTTGGATTATGTTATTCTTTTGCTGTATCTGAACTCTCTTGACTTATACTAAGCAGAGAATCAAGTTTTCAAACCAACACTTTTATTTGTAATTGTAGGGTGGGGAAAGACTGGGCCGGCCCATTCTTTCCCCCCTCCTTAATCTTTCGATCTTCTATTGATCGTTTCGTCTTTCGGTTTATGTTACTCTTTCACTCTATTTTAACATTTATGAAAGAACTATACCAAAGTGAGAATCAAGTTTTCAATCCATCAAGATTATTGGTACTTCTACATTGTTGGGTGGGGAAAGAGTGGGCCGGCCCATTCTTTCCCCCCTCCAAAATCTTCAGATCTTTCTATTGATCAGTTACAATTGTAGTCTTACGGTTTATGTTACTCTTTCACTGTACCTTAACACTTATGAATGACAGATTCCAAAGAGAGAATCAAGTTTTCAAACCAAACATTTTATTTGTACTGCTACATTGTTGGGTGGGGAAAGACTGGGCCGGCCCATTCTTTCCCCCCCCCCCCCCCCCCCCCTCACCCCTCCTAAATGTTCTGATCTTTCTATTTATCTTTCAGTCTTTCAGTTAATGTTATTCTTTTAATGTATCTGAAGACTTATGAATGACTCATTCCAAAGAGATAATCAAATTTTCAAACCAAAAAGTTTATTGGTTATCTCCCTCCAAAGTGTTCCAACCTTTGTATTTTATCTTAGTGAATTGATTCTTCCAAACAGTGGGTTGGGGAAAGACTGGGTCGATTTTCCTTTAACCCATTCAAATAACCATTTTGAATTAAGAACATACTCATTTTGTTATTTGAATAGGCTAACCATTTATAATCAAATCCTTCTACACCCTCTGCACTTTTGTGCTGTGTTGCGGGTGGTAGAGATTAAATACAGCTATTTCAGAATGATATTTAATTTGATTTAACTGCACAATGACACATATATCATTTTCAAGCCTTTTCCGAAAAAATAACATGGGGGGAAAAAACTGACTGGGTGGGGAAAAAACTGACTAGTCAAATCTTTCCCCGGGGGAAAAAACTGACCGGTCAGTTTTTTCCCCGGGGAAAGAATGGGCCGGCCCATTCTTTCCCCGGGGAAAAACTGACTGGGGAAAAAACTGACCGTTACACCGGTAGCTAAAATTCAAGATGGCGTCGGTTGTTTACAAGTCAGAATTGGGGATTTCTGTGAGGGTCATGACCTTTGAACCGCCGTGCGGGTCGGTAAATTAACTTGAAATACCACAAAATATACATGGTTAGAAAGGGAATAAGGTATAGAAAACGATCTTTTGTGCGCTTTGGTGATTTACCAAACAGTTTTTAACCGATATTGCCTTGACTTTCACTGAATATAACATAAGTTTGGGAGGTGGTAGCAACTAAGCGCACATACCATGGGAAAGCCTGAGATCTCATCTGATTGGTTATGCTATTTTTAATTATGCAAATGACCATGCTTTTGTTGCATGCTAGTTCATTTGCATACACCGTCCTACTTTCGCGCCCAAAATAGCCACCATTCATCTCAGGTGTTAATTACCTACAATATCGACAATTACCTGTCAATTAAGTAATTATTGGAAATTCAATGACCACAAACAAGGTATCTTCTGAAAGCCCATTTTATTTTCAATTAATACATGTAAACAATATTTGGAATATCAAAACAGTTTTTATGCAAAATGGATATAGATTGCAGTGGTATGGTATTTTTCCACTATTCTTAATCCAATATCTGGCGCAGCTGGGGTTGCTATTTATATATTTGGTGGGTATTTTCATTTAGCAGTATTGGTGATAAAAACCAAAATCGCCAAAATATGAGTCATGAATTACAGTTTTGAATTGAGTTACTCAATAAACAATAATGTGACACACATCCTTAGTATGTTGGTATCTGTATCGTCAAAAGCCAATGTTTGTATGGTAGAGTATGTTTCAATGTACAGAAAACCATGTCTTAAATGGGCTACTATTCTTTCCTTTAAGAGTACTCCCTAAGAGAATAGAAAGTAACTCTTAAAGGCATTACAATTGAGAAACCGCCAAAATTCAACTGTGCCTATATGTCCATCTTTTAAAACCTTCAAATTATGATGACGCTAATATGAAGCGATTTACACTACCTAAGAACATAAGCAGACAAGACAGCAGATGGCAAAAGTCTAAGTTGAAAACTACCAAAAGCCCAAAAATTGGAAATGGATTTGTCTGTAGACATGTAATTGATAAGGATTGGAATGTCCACTCGGCTTAGAAAGATTAAATTTTGAAATCTTTTAGTCAGAAAACAAGTTACTAGAATGAAAGAATAAGACCATATTTCTATGCTTCTAGCTTAACTTATTGATGAAGAGTGTGGTGGCTCAGTGGTAGAGTGCTTGACTCATGATTGAGGGGTTGCAGGTTCAATCCTAGATACTGTCTTGTGTCCTTGAGCAAAACACTTTATCCTTAAAGATGCTTAGTAATGGTTAAACCCAGAAAGACCACAGGCCTGTATAATTGTTGACTGGGGCATAAAAATTCAAATCAAACAAACACAATAACTTATTGAATTATAAATTTGTTTTTGAAGGGTACAGAATATTTGGTGAAAGAAGTTTGTACAGGAGACAGTATCCATAGCTTGTTGAGTATTCTGGACTTTCTCACGGTAAGGACCAGTCAAGAGAAAAGTTTCTCGCACACCAGATCAGGATTTCTGTTGTTTTTACCCAGGTGAGATAATTCTATACCCATACTAGCCCGTGGGAGAGATAAAAATGAACAGCCCCACATCGCCTGCATGCTGGCCACATGTCTATAAGTTTCTCGCACACCAGATCAGGATTTCCGTTGTTTTTACCCATGTGAGATAAATAGAATCCATCATTGGTGTTCAGTGGGGACAGAAAAATCACAACCGGAGGGCCAACCGTTCCAGTAGGAAACAAGGCTTGCCGAGTTTCCCACTGAACGGTGGACCCGAGGGTTGGGATTTTTCTGGAACCACTGAACACCAATGATCAATTCTTTTTCTCATATACCACGACCGTACGGAACACTACTGTGTAATATTTGTTTGTGACGTCACTGAGATCGATGTTTACAGTCAATGAGGCGCGCTGTACAAACAACTTTAAACAGCCAATAAACAGTGCATTAAACAATAAACAAATGGTTATTTCATCAAAATGGATTTACAAGAACTAGCTTATCAGCCACAGTAACTCGAGTAAGTATTTTTGTTGAGGAAAATGTGTGTGAGTGGTGTTTTTTTGTATCGTCAAGGCTCCCCGTCCCGGTGGATTCAGTCACTCAATGCCCAACACAACAGGTTTAATATGTCAATCGCAATGCTCTCAGCATGTTCAAAGCATTGAATAAAGGTTGTAAGTAAAAAAATTTTACTTTTAAACCAAGTTGAAGGCCGACTTAAGTCGCTGAAAATTCAACATAGAATTTTTTCCTGACTGACAACAATTCAACTTTCGTTTTCGAAGGAATACAGTCATGCGCAAAAAATGTTATCTCACATTAGCAACCGGCCCCGTGTGGCTTATCTTGTATTAGTTACGCTTATCTCACATGGCCTAGGGATGTGGGACAGATTTTTCCAACAGCGAGCTTACATAGGGATCACTCGATCTCGTATGCGTTGGTATGTGAGAACACTCTATACCCATACTAGCCCTTGGGAGAGATAAAAACGAACAGCCCCACATCGCCTGCATGCTGGCCACACGTCTAAAAGTTTCTCGCACACCAGATCAGGATTTCCGATGTTTTTACCCATGTGAGATAACTCTATACCCATACTAGCCCGTGGGAAAGATAAAAAGGAACAGTCTCACATCGCCTGCATGCTGGTCACACGTCTAAAAGTTTCTCGCACACCAGATCAGGATTTCCGTTGTTTTTACCCATGAGAGATAACTCTATACCCATACTAGCCCATGGGAAAGATAAAAACGAACATCCCCACATCGTCTGCACGCTGGCCACACGTCCGTCTGTGATGTCATTGTAATGTTAAAATTGTCACCATGTCGCATCTTATGGTATTCAAGATTTTCTGGAAGTCTTTTTCACGTTTTTTCAATATAAAATGAGGTATATAGTGGTGCGCAAGAAAAAGAATCCATTATTCGTGTAAGAATGGGATAGAAAAATCTGCAGATTTCCCATAGCTTCTAGTATATTCTATCACAGTGGCTCAGTGGAAGAGTGCTTGATTCGAGATCGAGGGGTTGTGGGTTTGAGCCTCACCATAGGCATTGTGTTGTGTCCTTGAGCATGACACTCTATCCCCTGCTTAGTACTGGTTTAACCCAGGAAGACCCATCCAATCATGACTGAAAAATTGTTGACTGGGACATAAAGAACCAAATCGAACAAAAAAATTACCAACCGGTTCAGAAAATTCAAACTTTTTGACGGTAGAATTCTGATTCATCACTTTAAAACTTTTGGCATGGGTCTAAAAGGTATATATTAAAGCATTTAATTTGCAAACTGTTTGTCATATATTTGGTTTGTATGTAATAAACTTTAGATTGTTGGAACAGATATCCTGACTACCTCTTGCATAAAGACATACACTGTATGTTAGTGAGTTTCTTCTTGTTACAGGGTAACCCCAGACCATACAAGACAGTATCAGCTAGAGCAGTGATTGACACAACAGTTCTCAAGTAAGTATACAGAACTCACCATAATTGAATCCAGTTTAGACCTAGCTCAAGTTGAAGTAAATTGGGATAGAATTGACATTTTCCTGGCATATTTTGTTTCCTGTTAATTCTAATTCTGTAGACTTAAGACCTTGGCAGAGGGGCATAGTCTTACCTGTATATATACAGTAAAACATGTGTAAAACGGCCACACAAAAATAGACAAAAAAAAGATCTTTATGACAAATGGTAGGTTAATGAAGGTCGAAAGTATTGCAGAATGCTCCCCTTGGAGCATTCTGCAATACTTTTGACCTGCATTAGGCGATAATTAGTCTTGAAAAACAATTTTTGGTCTTTTTGAGAGTGCCTGTTTGACACAGGTTTTACTGTACACCCTTGATTCTGTATCAACATAATAGTTTTGTCAAGATAGTAATTTCTTAATTCATTGTGAAACAAAACATATTGTTTTTGGTATTTATTGTATTTGCCGTACAGATAAGCAAAATTTTAGAGCATCGAATTGTGATTATTTTCTCATCCATAGGTAGAAGTTTATTTTTTATATGCTCAAATGAACCTTCTAACATAGGTTTAGATAAACAAAATTTTTGAGCGTAAAATTGTAAATATTTTCTAAAGATAGTTAATATTTTCTAATCCATCATCTGAACATATGTTTTGGGTGCTCAAAAGAACCGTCTCATTGAGACGGTTCTTTTGAGTACCCACAACATATGTTTCTGTTGAGAAATAAGAAAATTAATTTTTTGTTATGCACTTTAACAGCTGCATACTCTGTAACGATGAACATTTTTCGAAATTTTTTATTTTCTTTTTAAATCATTTGTAAAAGTAGAATTAAGCTATGTTTTTACTATAAAAATGTTCAGTACAGCTGAAAACTGCATGGAAAAGTGAATTATCTTATCAAATAGGCGTTTTTATACCCCGCCACTAAAGTGTGGCGAGGTATTATGTTATACCCTTCGGTGTCTGTCCGTCTGTCCGTCCGTCCGTCCGTCTGTCCGTCCGTCCGTCCGTCCGTCCGTGCTCACCATTTCCGATCGATAACTTGAGTATTTATTCACGGAATTTTTTCAAATTTTGCATATATATTGTTATCGGCGATGAGTGGTATGGGATTGTTAATGGGCAAAATCCGTCCATTTTTAACGGAGTTACTGCCCTTTTTCGTATTGGAAAAATGGTTTCTGGCCTGTTATTCCTTTACTATTCATGATATCTGAATGAAACTTCACAGATATGTTGCACATCAAAGGTTACATATTGTGACTAAGGACCGTCACTCTGACCTTCCCAGTTTGTGAGTTATCCGCCCTTGATAGGTCTGAAAAAAGGTTTTTGACCTATTGTTCCTTTACTATGTGGAATATCTGAATATTACTTCACAGATATGTTTCACATCAAAGGTAACATATTGTGACTAAGAACCGTCACTCTTACCTTTCCCGTTTGTGAGTTATCCGCCCTTGATTGAATTAAAAAATGTTTTTTACCCGTAGTTCCTTTACTATGTGGAATATTTAAATGAAACTTTACAGATATGTTTCACATCAAAGGTTACATACTGTGACAAAGAACCATCACTCTTACCTTTCCAGTTCATGAGTTATCTGCCCTTGATTGATCTGAAAAATGGTTTTTGACCTGTAGCTCATTTACTATATGGAATATCTGAATGAAACTTCACAGATATGTTGATCATCAAAGGTTACATATTGTGACTAAGGATCTTCACTCTTACCTTTCCAGTTCATGAGTTATCTACCCTTGATTGATCTGAAAAATGGTTTTTGACCTGTAGTTCATTTACTTTATGGAATATCTGAATGAAACTTCACAGATATGTTGAACATCAAAGGTTTCATATTTTTAGTAAGGACTGTCACCCTTACCTTTCCAGTTCATGAGTTATCCGCCCTTGATTGATCTGAAAAATGGTTTTTGACCTGTAGTTCATTTACTATATGGAGTATCTGAATGAAACTTCACAGATATGTTGACCATCAAAGGTAACATATTGTGACTAAGGACGTCATATCACTGTCTATCTCAGTTCTGTTGCTATTTAGGCATTATATATCTCACAAAATAACTTTTGGTGCCCCCAGCATTGGCGGGGTATTATGCAGTGCTTGCGGTGCTTTTATTTTCTCTTGTTGGTAATTATTTGTGTCCCTCCAATAATTCTAGACCGTTGAATTTTAACATAAATGCAGTTGTTTTGATAGTGATAACATGTTAAGATTTACGAAAATGGTAAAATGTTTACCTGAATTTGAGTATTTTTACTGTGTTCTTGAAAAATAAAAACATTATTTTTAAAATTAGAAGATCAAAAGTTACAGACTATGCAGCTTTAACTAAAGGCCTGTTCTAAATAAGAGGTTCTTTTGAGTACCCACAACCCATGTTTTGGGTGAGAAATAAGAAAATTTGCTTATAACTACCACAGTCTTTCATTAGCTGGTGGTAGGAGGTTTCTGCCGCTCAATCTTAGTGTGCCTACTTCGTGAGTTTCAGACTTCAATATTCCCAATGCATAGGTTCAAATAAACAAATATTTTGAGAGTAAATTGTAAGTAATTTCTTAGGCCAAATAAAAAATATATCTGTGTTTAGGGTAACCTGACCCTACCTAAATTTACTGGTGAAACCTAGGATTTTTTCAGTTTTTCTGGAAAAATATATAATTTTAAGCATTTTGAAAGGCAAAATGCCTTTCAAAATGCATAAAATTATACTTTTTTCCAAATGCCTTTCAAAATGCATAGAATTATATATTTTTCCAGAAAAAATGATTAAAAGAAAATGTGTGTGCCTACCCTACCTAAAATTTTCAGACCCATTACCTGAAACACACTTATTTTTTATTTGGCCTTATCCATCAGCTTAAACTTTTGTTTTGGTTGCTTTAAAGAATCGTCTCATTGAGTTACTTCTTTTGAGTACCCACAACATATGTTTTTTTGGTGAGAAATAAGA
The DNA here is from genome assembly GCA_964019695.1 of Loripinus fragilis. NCBI lineage: Eukaryota > Metazoa > Mollusca > Bivalvia > Lucinida > Lucinidae > Loripinus > Loripinus fragilis. Next base: position 7,914,802 of record OZ026514.1, on the reverse strand, counting down.
AAAACATTTTTTCTAAATGTCACACTAATCTAGAGACCTTCAATGTTTTTAAATTTCCCCTATTATGGCAGCTCATCAAAAATAGTAAGTGAGTATGGTCAGGAAATACCACAATCACAAACCGCAGACTAACCCATGGCACCGCGAGGAAGAGCCACACAACAACCACAAGACACCAGGAAGACAAACTAAGCAAAGCAACCAGCTTTCTCTTGCCCATCAAGATGATTGCAAAACTAGAATGGTCATAAAGTAACATACAACAAAACATAGAACAATTACAGACTCCCACAATGGAAGTAACAATAAACAACAAGTCAACAACAACAAAACCACCGCCTTAGAACGATGTTTTGTTTGATCTTGAACTATGAAATGTATCACGAAAGCTTATTTACCAATTATGTTACCTAGGTTACCAGCTACAGCGTTCCAGTCCTTGTTTGAAAGATTTCCCGAGTCATTAGTGAGAGTAGTACAGGTGATCATGGTTAGACTTCAGAGAGTGACATTCACAGCGTTACACAACTATCTGGGTCTGAGTACTGAGCTGATCAATAAACACAGTGATGTAGACCTTACCTCCCTTGCCATCAATGCCATCTCACCCCAGGATGTTCCGGGTCCACAGAAGAGACCTAGCACAGTATCAGGGGTCTCAGAATCTGATACAGAAGCTAAAGTGGATCAACCAGGTAAGTTGGTTCGTTGCATGTATACTCAAGCGCCATATTCTCACAGCATACTTATTCTCAATGTAAACCGTTAATCCAGTATAAATAAATCACTACACCATCTATCAGCCTTTTACATATGCAAATAAGTGAACTGAAAGGTTACAGACCACTCACAGAATTGAAACTTCAAAAATGTTAAGTTGTGAATGAAAATATTTTTTATGACTTTAAAACAATGCAAATGTCGTTTGCCCTCCCACCCATTTCATATAAATTTCATATTTCTCGAAATATCTTTAGTTAATCCCCACAGCTTTGACAGCTCAAAGCGAGTTACATATTGATATTCATGAATTTTAAAGAAAAAACTACATGACCAGGTCAGGAACTTCCTGCAAGCCAAAGACAAACTAGTTAACGTGAGAATATGAATCCACCATTCAATATGGCTGCTGTGTGGATGTCATGTTTACATTGAAAGCCAGATAGAAATTCTAGGCTATAACTGCCAAAAGATGATATGTATTGAAGGACTGGGATAATAAGCTAACAATGTTTATGATTGATTTGATTGTATCTTCAGTAAGCATATAAATATTGATCACTGAACTGTTAGTACCGTGAGAATATGGTGTGCCAGGCTATGTCATTTTTTCTATATAAACACTGCTGAAAACAACTGAAGGAATGTTGTATACTCGGTAAATATAGAAACATGACTCTCATACAGGCCTGGACGCGAAAAAACCTGTCTTCAGGGATTGCGAACAACAAAGGTACAGACCAGCCTGCACATCCTCTCAATCTGATCAGCGCCTTTGTTATTTGTTTATTTGAAAGTATCAAATATAAACTTGCTACAAGGGAAATTTCAATTTTCTAACTGGTCTCTATAGCTGAGCACGCTTGTTCGAGCATGACTTGGTTGTAAACATCACAGACAAATTTTCTCATGATGAAGCCCATAAATTGTTGCATCAATAGAGGATCTTACATTTAATTAACAAGTTGGATTTATCATTAACAAGTTAAGCCTAAGCCTCTCATTTTATCTCTTCTTCACAGCGAGTTAAATAAATTAAATAAAATATAAGAACATGAATGTTAGATTCTATTTATCATATGACATTAAGATTAGTTTCAAATCTCATTTCTGATGAAAAGCGTTATAATTTTGTCATTATGTACGCTATGTTTTTATGGACGTCATAACTTTTCCCGGAAAATTTATAAACCACAAGTGGTTTATCAATTTTTTTGCATGGCGCTATTTCACGTCCAGATGCGACATCATATGATAGCTTGTGTAATTGAAATGTACATCTGGGGGCATCTGTTTTACATTGACATTTCTAGCTTTTCCTATATTTACCCCAAAAGGCTCCGATGAAATGCTGTCTTTCTTTTTGTACTGAGTGTAGGTAATTCTGCCTCAAGCCATAAGAGAGTAATTCCTAAATATTTTACTATTCTAATTTGTGGAGTTTGCAAAAGGGATATATGAAACAATTAACCATTAAAGCGCCAAGAAAAATATTGCATTTGAAAATGTCGTCTGCTGAAGTCGTCTGCTGCAAAAAATTGCCTAACATTACTGGCAAATTAAGTATAGAAGCAAACAGCGTGGACCCAGAACAGACTGCTCCTATAGGAGCAGTCTGATCTGGGTCCACACTGTTTGCCATATAGGTCACTTAAACATTTCAGCAGATGAGAAAAGCAGACGACTTTTGTTGGGATTGGTGCATTAAGGGTTACATACTATTTCAGATCGTGGCTTTATGTTGAGTGCTGGCAGTTCCTCAGATGAAACTGACAACATGAGACGGATCTCAGACTTTGATGTGGCCTGTTTGAGAGCAGGTGTCACAGGACAGCCTGTAGCAAGACAGGTATACAATTTAATCTAGTAAAAACAAGTCAACAGAATTTTTAATATTTAGTTTTTAGCTCACCTGAGCCGAAGGCTCAAGGTGAGCTATTGTGACCTGTCTTTGTCCGTTGTCTGTCGTGGGTAAACTTCTTTTGTCATCATCAACTTTATCAAAAATTATTTCAGAATACCATCAGAGTGTCAAGCAGTTTAGATCCAGATCAGGCCCAATGTCACAGTGGTCAATCAAGATGGTGCTATTTAGCCATTTGCCGCAATTGCCATAAGTTAGACTTCTAATGGGGCCAAAATGGTGCAGTACGGTACATACCCAGTTTGAAAATACATATTTAATTTACTAATTTATGATCTTTTTCATTATTTTAACAATTTATTTTCATATCTTTATGTAATGTTTGTTTTAAATTAGACATTCCTATAAAAATCGATAAGTAGATGAAAATAATTAGTTTAGAGACTGTTTTGTTATCTGCAAAAATGCACTGGTAAATAGGCAAGCGTTTATGTAATCGATAAAAGGTATGGTTATATATAAGATCTTAACTGTTTTAATACTTGTTTATTTGAGGGGTGCCTTCTTTTTCTAAATGTCCCCCTATTTTATGTTGGATGGGCCCTGTTAACACCGGAGCTATATATTCAGGTTTCAGATGACAGTTATATAACTGATCCTAAGGTGGTAATTGTCAGGAGATCATCTTTACCAGTTTTTAAAAAGAGGGTAGTAAGTGTATTAGTGAGGTGTAAACCTGTGTATATGCTAACAGGCACATTTATGATCCCTTTTAACATATTATGAGCGTAAAATTGTAAATATTTTCTTACACATCAATTTTAACATATGTTTTGGGTGCTCAAAAGAACCGTCTCATTGAGACGGTTCTTTTGAGTACCCACAACATATGTTTTGGTTTAGAAATAAGAAAAAAAAGTTTGGTACACACTCTTAACTAAAGGCCATATTGCATTAAGAATGGTCAAAATACCAATAAGTTTTTACCACTATGCAATTTTTTAGCAGAAAATTGTTATACCATGTACTACCATGCCCATCAGTTTTAAACGGTATTTCGGGTGCTCAAAAGAAACTTTTTATCGAAAAGGTTCTTTTGAGCACCCATAACATATGTTTGGTTGAGAAGTAAAAAAATTATCTTGGGACCTGACTACCTGTAATCCCTTTTAACCATATTTCACTTAGAATGACCAGAACTTAATGAAGGTATTGCCATTATGAGTACAAACGATTAACAAATGATATTTTGCGTAAAGGTTTTTTGGTGGATGCTTATATTTGTATCATGTTTCCTCCCTTTCTGTTTTGCCATACATAGCTTATGATATGGTGGTAATACCGATCATTACTTAAAAATATTTCTCTTCATATTATTTGAACCAGCTCATGTGATCATGAGCTTTTGGTATTCACCACATGATAGGTGCACAGTGAATGGTCAGAATAGCCTTTACAAATGTACGGCTTGCAAGAACTTTCTTTGCTTCTATACAAATAGATGGGAAAAGATGGGCCTCGCGTGAGAAAACCTGTTTTTGGGGGTTTAAGAACTACAAAGGTGCAAACCAGCCTGCCCTTCCGCGCAGTCTGATCAGTGCCTTTGTTATTTGCTTATTAGAAAGTATCATATCTATATTTGCTACTAGTGAAATTTCAATTTACTAGGTAGTCTCTGTAGCTGAGCAGGCTGGTATGGGTATGAGCCTTGCGGAAATCCCGAAGACAGGTTTTCTTGTGTCGAGGCCTAGATGATGGCTCTGACCAAAAAAGCGGACCTCTAACCCCACTGAACCCCTAGGCACATTTAAATAGCGCATCACTTGTTTAAAACAGCCTGCTTTCCTCATTAATAAATGTCTGTGTGTATTCTACATTACAGTAAAACCTGTGTAAAACAGCCAATCTCAAAAAGACCAAAAATTGGTTTTCAAGACCAATTATTGCTTAATGCAGGTCAAAAGTTTCGACCTTCATTAAGCTACCATTTGCCATTAAGATCTTTGTTTTGTCTATTTTTGAGTGGCCGTTTTACACAGGTTTTACTGTATATGAAACTTTTGACATTAATAAATACCTTTTAACCTTTAGGCCTGCTAACGCAGACATTATTGCATCTGATTTGTACTTTGATTGTTTTCAGAAGGATCACAAGTTCGAACCCCTTCCTGAATACTTATCTTAAAAGACTGTCATGCGGATTCATCATGAAATTGTTTCTAGGTCCATTGTCTGCAATTTTATTTTAACTCTTTTTATACTGGATAGTTCATTGTACATAACAAGGAGTCACAGAAGAGAACTTATAATTAGGGGATAACTGTATTCAAAATTTTCATTTTGGGAGGTATATCGTCGGATAAGGAAATTTAGTTTTACGGCGAAGCGCGAGCGGAGCCGTAAAATGTGATTTCCGAACGTATATCCGACTATATACCTCCCAAAATGAAAATTTTTAATATGGTCATCCCCATTCTAATGCACTTCAGCAGTTTGAGCTCAAATTGGAGCGTTACAAGCTGCATAAAGCCGCACATTATCCAACGAAAGGTGACGTAATTTATGACGTCAAACTATTTTTGACACATTACAAACTCAAGTGCATTAGAATTTATGATCAATTTCATTCTCATGTGATTGTTGTTGTTTTTTTATCGTAGCAAACAGTATAGACCCTGATGTATTATCCATGTATTATCCATGACAAATGAAAAAATGCAAGTTAATACATCTCTGGAAGTCGAACTATGACATTATGAAGCCATTTAGCATGCATAGTAATGGACAGATGGCTTTACAGACATTACCTGTGAGTGATTAAATAACAAATAGAATAACAATAGAACTGTGTGTATTCACTCACATACCAAGAACAATGTTGAAAAGTAGGAAATCACTTTGTATGACTTGCAAATCACAATGTAGAACCTGCAGGTATAAAACTACAGGACAATGTGAGAAATCACAGATTTTCTATCTAACAAATGTAAGTGTTTTATAGTGCCTGGGTGAAAGTTTTCAGGATTATTCCTGAATTCAGGATTTTGAGGTCGACTTTCCATAGAAAGTCAGCATCAAAATCCTTAATAAGGAGGATTATAATAGCTATTCTGATTCATTATCAGTTTATCTAAAGAAAACTGACCATTTAAACATGAAATTGTCAATATTTTGCAGGGATACTATAAGTTTTAAGATTGAAGTTTCAAAAGTTGAGGATTTTGGAAATTTTGAACTTTCTCCCTTGATAGTGTGACATGCTCCATGCTCATTTTTCGTGCTATTTTTCTTCAGCTGTCTGATGATAGTGGTTTGTTGACCCACTCTAAGATCAAACTAAAGAGACCATCAGAACCAACAATTGTTGAGAGTAATTACTCCCTCCAAGATGATGCCATATTAGACCTAGCTAAGAAAGACCTTGTTAATATGATGAAACTGAAGGTTGGTACACCTTATCCCTTCATTTATTTCTTAAATGGGCCTCATCGCAACAAAACCTGTCTTTGGGGCTTCTGACAAAGTGAGACTCAAACCAGTCCCATCAGCTACAGAGACTAGCTAGAAAATTGAAAATTTGCTGGTAGCAAGTTAAGATATGCTACTTTCCAATAAGGAAGTAACAAAGGCGCTGATCAGACTGCGCAGGCTGGTGTGCGCCTTTGTTGTGCGCAACCCCCGAAGACAGGTTTTCTTGCGTCGAGGCCCAAATATTACATGGATTGTGTTTCTGGTCTTAATGATTTCAGTCGGATGCTAACTTCAACAACCCAGTTTCCCCACTTTCATGACCCAGGGTTAAATTTCAGTTAATTTTTTTCTCTAAAAAGTTTTTTGTTTACTCGAAAAATCATCAGTAGAGACCATTCTAGTACCAGGCCTTTAGTTAAGAGTGTGTACCAATAAAATAATTTTCTTATTTCTCAACCAAAGCATATGTTGTGGGTACTCAAAAGAACCATCTCAATGAGACAGTTCTTTTGAGCACCCAAAACATATGTTTAAACTGATGGGTAAGAAAATATTTACAATTTTACACTCAAAAATAGTGCTTATCTAAACCTGTGTAGTACATTAGAATAGTTTCTTTGCATTCAGCACAATACTTGTATTTGAGCACCTCCACTCCATGACAAAATCAAAGAGTAAGATGTGCACCAAGGGAAGACTCAGATCAACCTGAGCATCTGTCCAGTCTGATCTGACTCCTCTCTGTCTGTGTGAGCATACCCTGGGTTCTAAGCTACCACTATAATAGGATCTGGATGAGTGTAAATTGACTTGCATTATAGGACAAGATCTGGAGGCATGATAGGGATAATATTTTGGTCTTTCATAAAATAAAGGGTACAGTAAAACCTGTGTAAAAAGGCTGCTCAAAAATAGACAAAACAAAGATCTTAATGACAAATGGTAGTTTAATGAAGGTTGAAAAGTTTGCAGAATGCTCCCCCTTGGAGCATTCTGCAATACTTTTGACCTGCATTAAGCGATAATTGGTCTTGAAAACCAATTTTCTGTCTTTTTGAAAGAGGCCGTTTTACACAGGTTTTACTGTATATGGTGTGTAGGCATTTAAAATACCACTTATGATTACACCTGCAAACCTTTGGAAGTGAAATGAGATAAACTTGCCGAGATCACCATACAAAAATATGGATATTTGGAGCTATGGGAGTAATTGTCTGGGGATGTGAGAGGGATTTAAATTGATCCATGGTGTTCAAACCATAGGTGTTTGAGGCTTTGAAGTACTAAATATAAGCAAATCTGTAAGCAAAAACAAATACTGCTAGGAGAAAAATAGTAGCTTAAAATATAAATGAAACTTATATTTTACAATTTAAAGTATAATAATAAGAATATTAAGAAAAAGAAAAAAATGGGCTAATTTTTTTACAGATAAAAGAAAATGATTGAAGTTTGATAATCCTGAGGCCATTGTCTTACTATTGTTTTGCAGTTTGGACACTGCTTCCAGTTGATTTAGGGGATAACTGTATTCAAAATTTGCAATTGGGGAGGTATATCGTCGGATATACGTTTGGAAATCACGTTTTACGGCTCCACTTACGCGTCGCCGTAAAACTAAATTTCCGACCTGATTTCCTAACGTATATCCGACGATATACCTCCCCAAATGAAAATTTTGAATTTTGTTATCCCCATTCTAATGCACTATAATATTTTCCTTCAAAACGACAGTGAAAAGTTACTTTGTTGCGCCTATACGTCTAGCGGCTGTCAGCTGCATAAAACCGCTTGCCAGCTGCATATATTCACTTGCCAACCAATGAAAAGCGACGTTACGTAATGACGTCGGGTTTGCGACAGTATATCGCAGGATTTACTGTTGCATATTTGTGACGTTATCCAATCAGACGTCACGTAGCATTTGCATGTGCATTAGAATTAACAATGTTTTCAAACAGGGTAGCATGAATCATAGGTCCAGATTAGCAACCTTTCTATGCTTAATTGTGGTTAGTTTCTTTTCCATCAGTTTAAACATACATTTTGGGTGCTCTAAAGAACCATCTCATTGGTTGAGAAATAACAAAATGAATTTTTTGTATGTTTGTTTGATTTGATTCTTTACGTCCCATCAACAATCTTTCAGTTATAAAGGGACGGGTCTTCCTGGGTTGAACCAGTACTAAGCCAGGATTAATGTTCTTGCTCAAGGTCACAACGCAGTGACGCCGGTGAGGCTCGAACCCGCGGCCCTTCGGTCTCGAGTCAAGCACTCTACCACTGAGCCACTGCGCTCCCAAAATGAATTTTTAATTACACACTCTAATCTGATGGTCTGATGAATGATATCTATGTTCTATCTGTTGCAGGATGAAGAATTGTTAGATGGTAAAATACATCTCCATTCGTTCAGAGCGGGAACCATTCTGACACATCAGGGAGAACAGGTAAAACTGGAGAGAGAGAGAGTGAGGGGGGGGGGGGGGGGGTAGTGAGAGGAAGTGTTCTGACAAAACAGGGAGAACAAGTAAAACCAGAGAGAAACAATTGTTAGCTTGTAAAATAATCTCCATTCTTTAAGAGTGGGAACCATTCTGACACATCAGTGAGAACAGGTGGGAGAGAGAGAGAGGGAGGGGAGCGAGAGGAACAGTACTGCCACATCATGAGCTATTTTAATGTCTGTGAAGCCCAAAGGACTTTTGGAAACATTAAAATAGCTAATGTTTTTTATCATCCAGTGCAAGCTTAAGATATGAATTTCAATCCTAATATTTACATTCTATATTATCAATCAAATTTACTTAATTATCTTCCACCAAATCCCGCTAGATACTGATATGAAATAGAATATTGTATTTGTAACAGAGGTGCTGGAACAGCCAGAGAGCGAAACGCCTGTATATAACGTCCTGACGATATGTGAATTATGTCATGCAAACGTCGATAAACAAAGCAAGTTATTGGCTGACGTTGACGTTACTCCGCCTAGAGGCACGGTTTAGATCACATGACATTTCAATGTTTTGCATCAAGAAATGCAAGCAGCTAGAAATGTTGGATTCATCTAAAGCAATTACTCTGAGAATGTAAATAAACTGTGTGACTATGAAGCTGGGGACCTGGGTTCGATCCCCAGTAGCGACGGGACTATCCACTGACTATTTAGTGCTGGGTAGTAACCTAACCGGGTACTGTTACCAGCAGTATCGGCCTAGACTGGATAATCGGGGAGGTAATGGCACGCACCATGTGCTCTGCTGGAAATAAGTTGTTCCATCCATATCAGGTGGGGACTTTCGTAGACTACCCATGTTAAATAAATGACCTTTACCTTTGAGGGGGGGGGGGGGAGAGAGAGGAATAGTTCTGACTAAAACGGGGAAAACAAGTAAAACCAGGGAGAATGAGAGTGGAGAGAGAGAATTAAATTTTTGCATGCTGGGTAATTTTGCATGCATTTTACTATCTCCAGATTTTTTTAGCTCACCTGAGCTAATAGTAGACCAATGACTCTGGCGTCTGTCATCCGTCAACATTTTCAAAGATCTTTTCCTCTGAAACAACTGCGCCAATTGAATTCAAATTCCATATGGAGACTCCTTAGGATGGGGGAACCATAGTTTGTTCAGATGGTCCTGGTCAGAAGACCAAGATGGCCACCACACCCATCTATGGTAAAAACCCTTTAAAAATTTTATCCAGAACCATGAGTCCGACGAATTTGGGACTTTGTATGTAGCATTGGGGCTTTGGGGTCTACCAAGTTTGTTCAAATGATGATCCTAGGTTGACCTTGACCTACTTAATGTCAAGGTCAAATTTTCTTCCCAATGCATTTAAATGGGAAAATCTTTGAAAATTTTATTTTTTTGAAAACTGTTGAAGCCAAAGTCATTATTCTCACTGAATATGTTTGACAAAATGAGACAATGGCTATAAATAAGTTCCAAAGGTCAAGGTTGGACTGCTACTTAGGCCCCAAAAAATAATTGTGTGGTTCGGGTAACGGCTGAAAAAACATTAGGTAGGGTAGGTAGGTATTTTTTTTTTTTTTGCAATTGCTCACATGTTGGATGACAAAAAAAAAAATGGCTTTCTAGCTGAGAACAATTTAGAATTCTGAAAGTCCGGAGCTCTGCTGTGTGTTCACATTTTGGCCTGAAGATATATCAGTAAAACGCTGACAGAATCCATTACTTTAACGCAGAAATGGGGGAAAAAACACGAAAAATCAGGTGATTGAAAGCGAAACCGTAAGTGGCAAATGTGTGGTTATACGATCTACCAGAAATGACCGAAGCGACTATTCCGGTACTACCGAACTGTACCAAACTGTATTGCTAACTGTTCCGAACAGTACCGCGATTTTCTGGGATTTTTTTATATATTTTTTTAACGGGACGAAAAAAAATTAGGGTCGGGACCAAAATCGTAGGTAGGGTCGGGTTACCCGAACCACACAATTTTTTGGTTTTGGCCCTATGTATCTAAACATCTTTTACTCAGAAATCACTTGGCTGTTTGAACTCAATGTTCATATGGCTTATTCATTAGATTTTTTAAGGTCACTTGACCAAAATGGTCGCCACCCCCCCATATATGGTAAAACAAAATATGTTTCAATAGTAAGCCTAAGTTGTCCTTGACCTATTTTAACATTATTAAGGAGATCAGGTGAGTGCTTCAGGACCTTTAGGTCCTCTAGTTTAATTTTCTTATATCAAAAAAAAAATCTTTCAGGAATACCATCAGATTGTCAAACAGTTTGGATCCATACAAGGCCCTACATTTTGTCAGGCCTAATATGTGTCCAAACTGGTTGCAAAGATTATTAGCAGTTGCAGATACTGGGGAAGAGTTAAGTGGGGCCCTTTTTAGCATTTTGGAAAACAGTGTCCATCTTGATCAGCTGGCTTCTCAATACATGCCAATAACTGGAATCCAGGAAGTTAAGATAAGATAAGATAAGAAAATTTATTTTAAGACGGCATGACAGTAAAACAGAGAAACATAAGCTCTAATGAGCTTTTGACCGTCTATAAGTTAACATACAATTATAAGATAAGATAATGTTTCGACAATAATTACAAGGGATAACCTAAAAAAAAGATTGAAATAAATTAATGTATATCTGAAACATAAACATATAAAGTTTTAGCTATCTTAAGGCATTAAGACTTCATACATACTAAGCATTAGCTAAAAGATTAAAAAGCAAATGAGTACTTTACAATTAAGAGAGTATATGCAGCACATAAGAGCAAATAGCAAATGATAATAAAACTAGGGCATTCAAGCTAAAATAAACAAAAGCACATATGTATTATAGCACAAGAATACATCATGTCGCATTATTGAGACCAGCAATCCATGCTGGTGCCAATACTGCCCCATCATGTATTAACACTAACTTAAAATGAAACAAAAAAAGCTGAAACAACACAGAAAGCGCAACAACAAACATGCGATTGAACTCAGACAGGCTGCTGGGCATCCTGCAGAACAGCTACCTACATAAATTACATTTGCAGTCTTTACCATTCCAATTGGAAATTAGAGCTTTGAATTGATTGAAGCTGCTCACTTGTCTAAAATTATCTGGAAAGCTGTTCCACAGGACGGCAGCTGCAAATCTGAAACTTTTCTTACCGTATTTTGTTGTGCGAACTTGCGGCACCTGCAAAACATTTTGGTATCTAAAGTTATAAGAAGAACAGTCTCTTATCCTAACAAGATCAGACAATACAGGGGGAGACATATCGTTTAAGATGCGAAATGTCTCCACTGCCATTGTTCTCATTCTCTTAATATGCAAGCAAGGAATGTTTGCTCTGTTTAGTAACTCTTCATAAGTTGATTTAAAATCATCGTAGACGAATCTCAATGCACGCTCTTGAATTTTTTCCAATTTTTTGGAGTTACTTTCAGAACAAAAATGCCAGGCAAGCGGGCAGTAATTAAAATTAGATAATATAAAAGTATGAAAAATTGTAAGTTTATTTAGTCTTGATAAAAAAGGACTCAACCTCTTCAAGACATTCAACTGCTGACCTGCTTTTCTACAAAGATTACTGATATGATGATCAAAATTTAGTTGGTAATCTATATCTACACCAAGCAATTTCACTACATCCTCACAATTTATTTGAGTATCAGAAACTTTTATAGTTAGATTCATGTCATGGGTCCTCTTCCCAACTCCAATGGCCTGGAATTTTTCAGGGTTTGCCTGCATACAGTTTTTACGGAACCAGTTTATAAGAGTAGAACTTTCTTTCTGTAAAACCTGAATTAATCTTTTAAAATCTGGTGAGCTAAAAGATATTGTATTGTCATCTGCATAATTATATAAAGTTCCATGTTCTATAAAGTAAAAAATATCATTGATAAAAACATTAAAAAGTAACGGACCTAAAATTGAACCCTGTGGAACTCCTTTTTTGATTTCCGACCATTTGCTGACAATATTATTTAGTTTAATTTGTTGCTCTCGATCAGACAAGTAACTTTTTAAAAGTAGCACTGCTTCATCGGATAAACCATATGCAGACAGCTTGGATAAGAGGATTTTATGCGGTAAGCAGTCAAATGCCTTGGACAGATCCATCAAGACAGCCGCAACATATTCATTGTTGTCCAAGGCTGTCCTCCAGTCCTCCAACAGTCTCAACAAAACCGTCTGATAGCCTTGTCCCTTCCTGAAAGCACAGAGATATTTATCAAAAATGTTTTCAAAATAAGCACTTAGTTGCTGTGATAAAATCTTTTCATAAATTTTTGATGTGACCGTAAGGATGCTTACTGGTCTATAATTGGTCTTATCCATAGGATCATTTTTCTTATGAAGGGGGGTCACTTGTGCCCGCTTAATGCTATCAGGAAAGGTACTAGTTCGAACAGACAGATTTATCAGGCCTGTCAGAGGGCTCTGGAGCGCAGTCTTGGCTAGTTTGAGGATTTTACAAGAAATTTTGTCAACACCAGTGGCCTTTTTTACTTGTAATTTATCTATTATTTTCCCCACTTTATGTTCCTCAGTTTCAGAAAAGTTAAAAGACAGCTCTGGATTCATATTCTCCTTGATTTTACATATACTAGGGTGATTTTCCTCATCAAAAGACACTCCTTTACCTATATCATTAGCTACATTTGTAAAAAAACTATTAAAAAATTCACTTACTTCATTTTGTTTGGTAATTAATTTACTATTTTCAGTCAGAATAAACTTGCTTGGTCCACTGGTGTTCTTTTTGGATAGATATGGCTTAATAGTTTTCCAAAGATTATCTGATTTTGTTCCGACAACACATCTTTCTTGAAAGTATGTGCTGACAGATTTCTTCTTAATTTTATTAACTAAATTTCTCTGAGCCCTGTATTTTTCCCAAGTTTTACTATTGCTATTTTTTTTATATTCATTAAAAAACTTCTTTTTTAAGAAAATTGCTTTTTTCAGATTGCTGTTCATACATGGCAGTTTCATTCTCCTCTGATAAGCCTGCTTAATTGGAGCATGTTTGTCCACAACCTGTGAAATTTGATGTTCAAATTTATCATAGGCGGTGTTGGCATCTGCTCCCGCAGAGTGAACATAGGAGAAATCAACTGCCTGCAAGTCCATTATGAAATTATCCTGATTAAAGTCTCTAAAACTCCTATATTCAAATTTTGACATTTCATCTTTGGGTATGTTAGAATTTACAACAGTTGATATAAAATTATGACAGTCACTTATTCCCGTTGAAAAATTTAAACTTTTAATACACAGCCTACTTATATTTGTCAAGATAACATCGTTCAGAGTTGGAATGCAGTCCTTTTTGAAACATGTGGCCTCCTTAATTAAGTTCTTATAGTCAAACAGCTCCATAATATCAGTTAAAGTTTTAGATTTAGTTGCTGAAAGCATGTCATAGTTTAGATCTCCAAGCAGTAAATGATTATCAAAAAAAGTTGAACACTTGTCAAGGCACTGGAACATGTCATGGGAAAAAGTTTCATTAGACTGAGAGGGTGGCCTATAAACACATAAAATGGCCCATTTCGAGTCATTGATTTTTACCTCAAGGAGGACACTTTCAGTTTGTGCCATCTCCAGATCTTTGCGCCTCCGAATAGGGATGTCAGATCTAACAAAAGCTACAATGCCGCCACCAAATTCATTGCGATCTCTCCGCTCCAATCTATAGCCATCTACCTGAAAGAGTTGATCCTGAAACGATTCATCAAGTTTGGATTCTGAGATGAAGAGAATATCAACAATTTTGTCTATCAAAAGGGGCTTGGTTTCATCAAATTTGTACCTAAGACTGTTTATGTTTAAATGACCTGTAATCAGTTTTCGTGGGTGAGATTTTCTAACCTGAGCCAATTCCTCAAATATGTTATAGTTTATACTTTCTTCAGAGATAGTTGATTCATTTGAGCCTTCAAAGAATGAGTCAGAGAAGTGGAAATTCGTACAGTTTTTGCAAATCCATGGTTTATCATCGCCGCAAAGGACTGAGTATTCAGTCGGGGAAATATTCTCACACTTAATATGATGCCAGAAATAACATGCCTCACACTGTACTGCCCGATGTTTTTTAGCCACAGGCCTACGACAAATTCCACATGGGTTTCTTACTGGTCCTGGATTCAACGAAACGTCCCCACAAACAAACAACAAAAGGTAATAATGAGACCGTTCTTGAAACTTGATTGAAGTTAATTGAATAACAATTAGGAAAGAGTGTACTACATTACCTGATCCCTATTTGACCTCAGCAGTTGTTGGTTTGTTAAACATGAATCCAGTCAGTGTTTTATTTAGAAACAGGCCCCCAGATAAGAGTGCAAAAACTGAAAATTAGATTTCTTATTTCTCAACCAAAACATATGTTGTGGGTTCTCAAAAAAACGTCTCAATGAGACAGTTCTATTGTGCACCCAAACACACATTTAAATTGCTGATGATTAAGAAAATAATCGCAATTTTATGTAAAATTGTTTA
Organism: Loripinus fragilis; assembly: GCA_964019695.1. Classification (NCBI taxonomy): domain Eukaryota; kingdom Metazoa; phylum Mollusca; class Bivalvia; order Lucinida; family Lucinidae; genus Loripinus; species Loripinus fragilis. The sequence goes on along the minus strand of OZ026514.1, from coordinate 7,899,749 downwards.
GCCTATCTGGCCCCATGAGAAAGATAAAATGAGCAAACGTACCAATTGGCATGTGCATCCATCAAAGACTCAGATCAGCTGCACATCTGTGCAGGCTGATCAGAGTCTTTGATGGATGCTGTATGGGTAGCCAAGGGTCAAAAGTTTCTTCAGGCGAAAAACTAAGACTCTGATCAGACTGTGTGGATGGCAGACTGGTTTCAATCTGTTGTACGCACATGCCAACTTGTACCTTATGCTGGCTACCTGCTCAATGAATTTCTTTCAGGATGTTTCCCTGTTCTTCCTGGTTGGTGGCAGACTTAATGTCTTTCAGAAACAGGTTGGACAAGTTAAAGAGGTAATTATCAGTAGTAGCATTTAAAATGAAGTGTAGTATTTAACCCTTAATGTGCCAATCGCAACAAAATTTGTTTGCTTTTCTCGTCTGCTGAAATGTTTAAGACACCTCTATGGCAAACAGCAGTGCCCTAGATAAGCTTTTGGGTCAATTGGGTATTTACGCAACCTGGTTATCCTGATTGCGTACTTGCAAAAAAAATGCGTATTTTCATATATATATTTTTTTTTACGCCACATTTTATTTCTGTGATTACACGTCTTCTTATTGCATGAAGCCATCGGTAATGTGCTTGCATATTTATTCACTCCCATTGTCTGTTTCTAAAGCGGTACCTGAAGCAAATCTCATTCCCTTGTTGACATTTGAGTATGTACACTTTGCAAAGTTTCACTTTCATCATAGTGTCTTTCAGCGAAATACTGGACTGGAAACTGATATTTTATTCATAAACTGGGGTTATATTGCAAGCTCGCTAGTAAAAAAAAAATCAATACCCAACTGGGATTTGTTTATTACTCAAATGGAAATGAAATGGACCAAATGATCGCATCGATCGTTAGAATTGCTTTTACGCACACATTTCATTTCAATTGCTTTTTTGAGGATTATATTTGCATATTTACGCAAATACGCTGCTTGTCTAGGGTGCTAGAACAGTGTGGACCCAGATCAGACTGCTCCTATAGGAGAGGTCTGTTCTGGGCCCACGCAGTTTGCTTCTATACTTACTGGGTCAGTAATGTTAGGCAATTATTTGCAGCAGACGACTTAAGCAGACAACATTTTCAGATGCATTTTTTCTTGGCGCTTTAAGGTCTAAGGTTAAAAAGGCCTCACACAGATGTAATGAAGGATTGCCCACAAATATGTTCAGGAAAAAAAATTAAAGGAAATGCTCATTCGAGCTGCGACAAGTGATTTCCAATGTTGTGGCATTTTGACATGAATAGACTCAGATGATCCTGTGTAGCCTCCCTTTAAGCTTAGAAACTCCAAATGCTGTTCGGTCAGTAGCTTAACAGCCCTAGAGTAATCAAGTGACTTGCAAAGACTCAGTTCAGACTGCGCATATGCACAGGCTGGGCTGAGCCTTAGCTCGTCGCTAATTGTTGGAAATCTCATGTTGCAGCTCAGTTTTCTTTGGAGAAGGTAGTTGGTTCAGCTCTCCACAAAAGGCTTTTCACATTCAACATGCACTGATTACAAAATATGGGTTGAAAACACTGTTTGTGCTATTTAACTTGAGTAAACAGAAAAAGTATTTTTTGAGATGTATTAGATGAGTACCTGACAAAACCTTGGCTTTCTTTAAAAAAATGATACATCCACCATCTAAAATCTAAGTGTATATGCAATAATTTCCAAATGTATCTATTTTAATAAGTGTTCTGAATACATGTAACAGGTTTTAATTAAAGCACAAAACTACAGTTTTCAGCTATACAAAATTGAAGCCACCTGCTCTCAAAATCTTGGCAGATTGAATAGGAATATGTGCGTGGTCTTTTGTATCTCTTTCCTTTAATGGCTATTCTATTTGTATTCAGGTTCTTCACACTCAAACACACATGTACATACACACATTTGTACACTCCCACTTCAGATTGCATTTTTGCAACATTGTTAACTAATTAAATTGAGAGTTGATGAGGTATGGTATGAGAAAGTGCCATAGAACATGTGGTAACACTTGAGCATCATGATCAGCTTATACAGGGGACAAAAAATATTTGAGCGTGGATCTGACAAAAGGGTCCTTCTGGCATTTAAGCAGTTTTTGTGTAATCAAAATTTCAAAACCGTCTAAATTTTCAAGATTTTGCATGTTCTTGCAATAGATTCAAACAGCTTCTAACATGTTATACAATCAAAGGCGCAAACAGTTCTAATAAAATTAAGTGGTACGCATAATGTATGTTGCCATGGCAACAGCTGTGCATATGGACTACACACTTCCTTGAAAACGGGATACCTCATTTCAAATGTTTTTGTAAACACGGGATGTGCGTATGTGGGCTATTTGTGCAGTCTATGCAATTGCAAACAGATCAAATTTACAGAAACGTGAAGCATTCTTGGAATATTGCTCCTAGCCTCTTTGTATTAGCGTCATATGTTAACACAAAGGCGTTGACGTCAGAACGTCATTAACAACGTTAAGTGACGTCATGTTTAAAACGCATCATATATATGAGTTTAAACGCTCATATTTTTGTTACTTGTAAAGATAATCTCTTCAAATTTTCTGTAATTGTTCACAACAGCTAGGTCTTTCTCTGTAAATATCTCTCTTATGACTTTTACTGCCAGAAGGTCCCTTTTGTCAGATCCAGGCTCATTTAAATATTGCACTTGTCCTGCAGTACAAGTGACTTACAATTTTCCCTTGTCCTGCAAACACATGCACTTGTCCTTTAAAAGCGTATGCAATAAAGAACGTAAGGTTAATATGTAATATGACTTCCTCGAGTAATTCTTTCCAAAGCACTGTACGACGAGTGCTTTGGGAAAAATTACTCATCCTTTCTAGATTTCACTCGTAATTACGAGCGGACAAGTGGAATTTTTGTCCCCTGTTATAACCTTGTTTTTAGACGTGGGGACCTGACAGGATTTGAACAGAGATGTTTTTAAATCTCCCTTTTCTATCTTCTTTTCATCCTCCCATTTAAGAGAAAGCCAAGACTTTGCTCAAGTGTTATTTGCTTGTTGTTAATTATGAACACAGAGCAATGCTTTGTCCAGATTTGCAGATATTTTCTCTCATTTTCAGATCAAATTATTTACGGCCATACCCGGTGAGTTAGTTGGAGCATTAGCTGTGCTGACAGGAGAGCCATCCTTCTTCACTTTCAAGGCCAAAACTGAAACCAAAGTTGTTGTTATATCCAAGAATGATTTCTACTCGTAAGTGATATTTTAACTTTGTTATTTTTACCCAGTAAAATGTGTTTTTGACAGGGTTGTTAGAAACAAGACAAAAAGCAGCTGCTGTGGTGTAGTGGATAAACCACTTGCCTTGTAAACCAGGAGATGCTGGTTTGGTCCCTGGCTTCTCCAATTTGTCAGATGAGACTTTAAGCCATGGCCCTGTTCCCATATGAGGTTAGCTGTTGGTGGGGCGTTAAACACAAACAATTAAAGAAAAACAAGACAAAATTATAACATGATTAAACTTTTAACAATCTTCGTATCATTTATGTTCAAAATGTTAGGTTATAGCTTACAATTTAAATGTCAAAGGACCTTGCTATAAAAAAATCTTAACCCTTGTCCTATCAATATGTTTTGTCCTGTAAATATTGTCTACTTTTTACATCTGCTGTATACAATCAAAAGCATAGCAGCAAGCACATAGAATCCTGATCAGACTGCTTCTAAGTGAGCAGTCTGATCTGAGTCAATATTGTTTAAGCAAATAATATGAACCCTTATCAGACTGCTTCCAAGGGAGCAATCTGATCTGGGTCCATATTTTTAAGCAAACACTATGAAGCCTAATCAGACTGCTTTATAGGGAGCAGTCTGATCTGGGTCCATTACCAAACACTATGAAACCTTCTAAGGAAGCAGTCTCATCTGAATCCATATTGTTTAAGCTAAGCCTGATCAGACTGCTTCTAAGGGATCAGTCTGATCTGGGTCCATATTGTTGTCGCAAACACTATGAACCTCTAAGGGATCAGTCTGATCTGGGTCCATATTGTTGTCGTAAACACTATGAACCCAGATCAGACTCCTCCTAGGAAAGTGCCTTAATGAATGAAAATGGAGTGGGTAACGTACCCAATTGTTCAAAAAATTAATTAAGGTACTGCTAGGAGAAGTCTGATCTGGGTCCATATTGTTTGCAATATAGCCTATCAAAGTACATAAGCAGATGAGAAAGCAGATGAGAATGGTCATAAATGGTGAGAAAAGTGTTAATTATCCTTATTTTTGACAGATTGATGAGGGAGCAGCCTTCAGTTGTACTAAATGTGGCAGCTACAACATTAAACCGTCTCACACCATTTGTACGACAGATAGATTTTGCTCTGGATTGGATGATGGTGGAAGCTGGCAGAGCTCTATTCAGGTATTATTTGACTTTTCCCTTACTGTAAAGGCGCCTCATGAATGCGTAATTAGGACTGGTCAACCTTCAGAAATAGGTAAATGCTGAAAATGAGGCATGGTGTTATTCAAAAGTAACTGTATCATCTTGCGACATTATCTCAGTATAGACCCAAAACAGATTATTTAGTCATTAAAACGCCAGCAAAATAACTGCATCTGAAAATGTCTATCTAACATAAGCAATGAGGCAAACATTGTGGAACCAGATCAGACTGCTCCTACAGGAGCAGTCTGATCTGGGTTCACACTGTTTGTCTATGAGGCTTCAAATATTTTAATGGACGACAAAAAACATATATTTTGTGATTATGCGCTTTAAGGGTAAATAAATGTGAGTTTAGTTTGTATATGGTTAGGATTTTCATGAAATGAAACGCACGTTTGCGCGGCCCAATAAGCTTTTTAACTCTTTACCAAATTATAAACAAAAACCTGATTTTCCTTCCTTAGCAAATGAAATAGCCAAACCACGCCCAGATATGAATATTAAAGTTGCTGCCTTTGCAGTAAGCAAAAAGTCTATTAATAAGTTTATCCTTAACTCTTACCTTGCTAGCAGTGACTTTTGTCTTCTGCTGGTCACCTTTGCAAACAGTTTGGACCCAGAGATGAGGACCTGACAGAATGTCAGTTCTAATCTTGGTCCAAACCATTTGACACTGAGCACAGTGGTTCATTTCATAGAGCATTAGACTGAAGATCAAATGGTTGCTGGTTCATGACTAACCACAGGTGGAGTCACTGTGTTGTGTCCTCTAACATATCTTATAATCTAAATATTACATATAATGGATACTGGGGGAGCGCAGTGGCTCAGTGGTAGAGTGCTTGAATCAAGACAGATTAATCGCGGGTTCGAGCCTCACCGGCGTCAGTGCGTTGTGTCCTTGAGCAAGATACATTAATCCTAGCTTAGTACTGGTTCAATCTAGGAAGACCCGTCCCTGTTTAGGCCAATAAAAAAAATAGTTGTGTTTCCGATGACCCGACCGACCCTACCCATAGACCGCCGACCGTAAAACTTTTTTCTCGATTTTTTGTATTTGCGCCCATTACCGGATTACCAGTACTTGTAGGCAGTCCCGGGAAATATAAATGGTACCGGATTTTATTCTACGCGAAGATCAACAAATATGGCGGCGGCGATCCTTCAAGTAAATCTGAAAAAATGCCCGCATTTTGCAGGAATAAAGACCCTTAGTTCATACCCCCATTCGTTAACAATGTCACACTTATGGCGGAACTATAATCCTGCAGCCGAAAAAGGGACTACAGTGGCCGTCACCGGACAATCCGGAGAAGGAAAGGTGAGTTTCGCTACGAAAATACTGATTCGGACAGAACCAGTTTCGGACTAAAAAGGATTTAAATTGCTAATTTCTGCTGACAGTTGAGCTTAAAATGAGCCGATCCAAAAGGATATGGCCTGCTCCTGTCTTGACCTGTCTTGAAAAATGTGATTGTATTGAAAATTGGGCCTGAACCGTCAGTCAATGAGCGGTCCATTGAAACACCCAAAACCACCCCAAAACTAGATAGTACCACCGCAAATCACCACAAAACTTCATATCACATGCGGGGATCCAGAAAATGTTCTCTTTGGGTGGGGAGGGCTGATGGTTCCACAAAATTTACCATAACTAAAATAGTTTGGCAAATTGAAGGGGTACTGAACCCCCTATCCAGCCCCCTCTGGAATCACCCATGTATCGTGTTTATGGGGTCTCACTTGTATAGATTGGTAAGTTGTAAGGTATTATTTAGTATAGATATAATGAAACCTGTCAGCATGCAGTGATTCTTGCCACTCTCACCCAGCACAAGAAACACTTGCATTTCTGAATGTATATTAGTCAAGGAAATGCATTAAAACATTAATGAACAAGTATTAAATATGAAATAACTACACATAATTCTGAAACCCCCTAAACTGCTGTTCTTTCAAAAAAAAAAAAAAAAAAAAAAAAAAAAAAAAAGTTTTTCCCTACCTTCCGACCCTGATTTTTTTCTGAGGGTCGTCTGAAACACAACTATTTTTTATTTTTGGCCTTAGCTGAAAGATTGTTGATGGGATGTAAAGAATCAAATCAAACAAACAAATACTGGATACTGGGCCACATAGCATAGTCGGTAACGTGTCTGACTGCAGATCCAGGGCTTGTGAGGTCCAATCCTTTTGCCAAGATTGATCATGAAATACTCTGTATAAAAAAGGGTTGTTGTCAGTTACAAGCGAAATTATGTGCACTGTTTAACCACCTAGTCAATCTTGCCCAGGAAAAAAGTGTGGTTAGGTGAACTGACTGTCCCAACATGACCATAGCTGTTGACTGGGATGTAAAGCATCAAACCAAACAAACATACAATGGAATGCCTAGAGGAGCGCACTGGCCCAGTCATAGAGTGGTAGAATTGGGAGAAGAAGGGTTGACTCAGGAAGACAGGAAATCATCCCAACATGAGGGAAAAATGGTTGACAAGGATGTAAAGCATGTAAAGCATCTACATATACCAATATACCACGAAGATTGTTATAAGGCAGGGGTGGATCCAGGATTTCTGGAAAGGGGATTCACATGTATAAAGGTGTGAGGGGGGGGGGGGGGGGGGGGGGGGAGCGGTGGTTTTGCTGATTTTATCTCTTATCCCATGAAAATGAAATAATTTGGTGTCACTGAGACCAAATTATTTCATTTTCATAGGATATTTAAAACAGGGGGCAATTAGGTGGGGTTCAAAGGAACCTCCTGAACCCCCTCTAGATCCGCCACTGTATAAGGGTGTTACAATTCAATTTCCGTTTTCTTTCTGTTGGTGTCTCATGGGGTCTTTTTTTTCTGTAGATCATACCCTTACCTCACCTCCCCGTAATTTATCAAATGTCAGTTTTAAGGCTGTCAATTCTAAGAAGCTGTCGTGTCTAATTATTAAAAGTACATCTAATAAACATTGTCAGTTTATTGTCATCACAGTAAGGTGCAATAACTTATTAATCTATCATGAGGGTGAGATGGAAAAATCAGTCCCAAGGATCACCGATTGGCATCACAAGGCTTGCCAAGTGATGACAAACGGTGATCGGGAGGGACAGATTTTTCTATCCCATCCTTACACGAAGAATGGATTCTTTAATTTGCTCACCACTAAATATCTCATTTTATATTGTAAAAACATGAAAAAGACTTCCAGAAAATCCTGAATATGCTGAGATGTGACATGGTGACATAATTTTAACATAACAATGACTTCACTGATCGATGTGCGGCCAGCATGCAGCCGACGTGTGACTGTTCGTTTTTTATCTTTCCCACGGGCTGGTATGGGTTAGATATAAATATCTCACATAGGTAAAAACAACAGAAATCGAGATCTGGTGTGCGTGAAGTTTCCCATCAAGTCTCCCATTGTTCTATCGTTGAAATGTACACGAAACATTTGGGAGGTCACCAAAGAAAGTGTTGAAAACAAGTTATTCTTTTGTAAATATGACCTATTAATGAATTTGGTGCCCTATGAACATGGAGTGTAGGTTATTGTGTTGCCAAATTACTGGAAAAATGACACCGTTGGATAACGGTCTTGATAGGTTATAGCCTGATTGCTGACCATAGATTTGAGCTAGTTCATTATATTGACGTTCCAGTGTTACATATACATATAGATTATTACACGGGTTTTTTGATCCCAGCCCTGATCGCAGCCCGAGTAGACCATATCAGCCCGAGCCTAAAGGGTGAGGGCTGATATGGGTCCGAGGGCTGGGATAAAAAAAAACGTGTCATAATATTTTTATCATATACTTATGCATGTAAAAGAGCTAATTAGGGAGCGCAGTGGCTCAGTGGTAGAGTGCTTGACTCGAGACCGAAGGGCCGCGGGTTCGAGCCTCACCGGCGTCACTGCGTTGTGGTCCTTGAGCAAGACACATTTATCCTAGCTTAGTACTGGTTCAACCCAGGAAGACCGTCCCGCATAACTGAAAGATTGTTGAGTGGACGTAAAGAATCAAATCAAACAAAATAAAAGAGCTAATGAAATAATCTATCAATTTCTTTATTTTGACAATCACTAAATTAAGTGACTTTATCAGCCTCAAAGGCTCAAAGGCATTTTGTCGATACTTTTGTTCACGAAAACGTTGTGTGCTGCTATGATGTAATGGCGTTCGAAAGTTTGACGCTGACGCCATTTTGTATGGAGACACTCGGTGTAAGAAAATGCATATTTCAATATTTTAACGGTGTTTTCAGTGCGATTTTGGTTGGAATCAGGTAAAAATTTGCAAGAATATGTCAACTTCGTTTTTTTATACAATTGCTTTGCAGATATTCCCTGTTTTTTCTCCAGGGCAAGACCAACTGCTGGGGAGAGCGGGACAGAAAAATATCAGTCCTGGTATCAGTCCCCTTATCAGCCCTCTACATGACTTTTGGATCCCAGGGCTGGACAGCTCTACTTGACTTGGTCTATACGCTTGGGCCAAAAGTCTAGTATCAGGGGCAATACTAGTATAAGTATATGATAAATATATTTATAAATAAATCTCAGATTTTAAGAAGTTGTGCATCATGCCAGTTTAATGCATATATATAAATATATATTAACGCTTGTCCTACTGAACCTGGATTTATCCTGTTTTAAAACCATTGTATATACACATCAGCTGGCTTCTGATGAAGCTAGTGGATCAGGATCCACACGGTTTCCCACTGGATTGCTGCATGTTAACAAGATAATGTTGTGTTTCATAATTTTCAGACAAGGGGATTACTCAGATTCAGTATATATAGTACTGACAGGAAGATTAAGAACTGTGATCACGGCAGCCAATGATAAGAAAGAGATGGTCGGGGAATATGGCAGAGGTGAATTAGTCGGGATCGTGGAAGTCCTTACACAACATGAAAGAGTCACTACTGGTATGGCTATAAGGTAGGTATTGGTCTCTAGGATTTAAATATCTGACTTGCAAGTTATAAATGATTCACAGAGGTTGAGTTCTAAAAGTTTTTGTCTGGCATCATTTTATTTTTATCCCCTGATTAGTGACCAACAAGCAAGCAGCCAAACATTGTGCTTTATGCTGAGATTGAGAATGAACTTAAGTTTTAGAATCTCTGGGCAAGGTCTGTCTGTCTATAGACAAATTCTTGTTTGCCCCAACACTTTTTAGCATTATCCTAATATCTCTCTCATCTGCTTCCTATATTACATACAATATGGACTCTGATCAGGGTCCACAGTGTTTGCTGCCATGATAATAGTTTTCTGGAGTGTACGAGGTGGGATCAAAAAGTTCTCGGCCCGAAATGCTTCGGTGAGATTCATTGAATTAAAATCTTGGTCAGTTGGTCATCTGATCTAATTGAAGGACATTGGAAATGTGAAGAGCATGCGTTCATGCTTGGTTGCTTATGTAAAGCACTTTTAAGAGCGGAGGGTGCGACACATTTGCAAAATGAGGAAATGTGAAATCGGAGCAGTTATCAAGTACTTCTGTAAGAAATGATTGTCTCCCAAGGAAATTCAGACTTTATGGAAACCCTTTGGAAGGAGTCTCCTTCTTATAGCACAGTGAAAAAATGGGCAACAGAGTTTAAGAGGGGGAGATGAAGATGGGGAAGATGGACCGTCTGGTTGCATCAAAGATGCCATCACTGATGAAAATGTCAAGATCGTGCACACCCTGGTTATGTGTGATAGGAGGCGAGACCTGCAAAGCATAGCTAGTGAAGTGGGCATAAGTTTTGGGGCAGTACAATCAATCCTAACTGACATCTTAGGTATGTCAAAGACTTAGGCAAGATGAGTGCCACGAATGTTGAGCAATGACCAGAAAAGGACTTGGCTTGATATTTCTAGGTAACTGCCGTCAAGCTATGAAGATGATCCGGGTGATTTTACCAAACGAGTTGTTATTCAAGATGAGACATAGGTTCACCACTTTGACCCAGAGTCAAAAATTCAGAGCAAACAATGAAAGCACCCTGGCTCACTCCCTCTTAAGAAATTTAAGAGGGTTCGTGATGGCCTCAATCTTTTGGGATAGTCAAGGGCTGATCATGGTTGATTATCTTGAGCAAGGCCGCATGATCAGCAGTGCATAGTATGCAGGTGAATTTAGGGGGCTATGCCAAGAAATCACAAGAAAGAATTGAGAAAAACTGACTCACGGTGTTCTGCTCTTGCAGGACTATGCCTCTGCGGACACATCACAAGTTGCCATGACTGCTGCGACTGAATGTGGATTTGAAATCCTTCCTCATTCCCCATATTTTCCTGATATGGCTCCTTCTGACTTCTATCTGTTCCCATAACTGAAATCCTACCTTCATGGTACACAGTATGGAAGCAATGAAGGCATCATAGAGGCAGTAAACGAGTACTTGGGGGACCAGAAAAGGCCTTCTGTTTTGAAGGGATAAGAGAGCTCAAACAGAGATGGGCTAAGTGCATTGCCTTGAAGGAAGACTATATTGAAAAGTAATGGTCCAATTTTCATTCCCAGGTAGCCCGAAGTACAGGGAGCCGAGTACATTTTTGATCATCCCTCATATTTGAATAGCTGCAGCAGACGAAATAAGCAGAAACATTTTCATGACAGCAAAAATATTGGCCCACATTTTTTTTTCTTTTTTTAAATTTTGGGAGCCAAAGCAGATTCGCGCTATAAGCGTACTTGCTTAGTAACGCGATCAGTTCTAACGGGACTGACCTGTACATCTTAGATTATTGCAAACAGAACATAACAAGGCTCAGTACAATTTGGTGAAAACTTTTTATATATATATTTTTAGAGACACAGAACTGGCTAAAATACCAACAGAGTTATTGAATGTGATAAAGAGAAAATATCCACAAGTTGTAACTAGGCTTATACATCTATTGGGACAGCGGATTATAGGCTCTATGAGGAACCAAGATTCATTGTCTCTTACAGGTAGGTATTGACAAAGATAAGAGACTTTGCTTTTGACAGTGACGTATATAAGAGTGACTGAACACTTCATTTTTCAGCCAGATAGGTATGTCGTGGCATGTGTCACGTGACTTACACCTGGTACGCCTTTCATTGTACACACATAAGATGGCGACACAGCTTGAGAAACCGCTTCATTTAGATATCTTGAAGAGCGTACTTTGTTGTAAATATTGCTTATTGGTACATCATGTTAATAACAATTGAAAAAACAAATATGAAATATTGCTAAATGCTATGTTTCTGCAATGTTCAAATTAATCCTATTGAGTCATGACCGTTTAAATATCGGCCGATTTTATGAAAGTTGCGGAAATAGTCAAAATGGCTTCAATAATACCTCTTTCACTGTGACGAAAAAAGCTTCAAACATAGCTATGTTAGTGTCTCTTTTTATCAATATTCATAAACTAAGATGTCATATGATTCATAATTATTGGTATTATACACTTTCGGTGTTTTTAAAGGTGTTAAAAACTTTGGTAAACAATAGAGAAACTACCCTGTGTATTCCAAAACTGAGGTAAAAGCAAATCATGTAGAGATATATGATATTGATTTACCTGTGTAAGATGCCGGACAGAATTATTTGAGTTGAGTATTGGTATTTCATTGGAGTTTCTAGTCACTCTTATATAGGTCACTGCTTTTGACAACTGGTAGCCACAACTTTTGTTTTATTTAACAAATAAGAAAAGAATTCTTATGATTTCTTATTTTAATACCAATAAATGGATATAGAAGGTATACAACTTAAGAAAATCTGCCTTAGAGTTTGCAATCAGTTAAAAAAAAATCAAGCCTTGCTCAGCTACAGAGACTATCCAAAACATTTAGATCATTTGTATTTAGTGGAAACTTCCTAGGCTGTAAACAACAAAGGCACTTATTATTGTATGTATTTACAGACTGGTATGTGCCTTTATTTTTGGCATTTAACATAAATAGGTTTTCTCAGGCCATAACATAATAAACCTATTTATGATATAAGCAAAAACACTCATTAATTTCAGCCTTACAGAGCAAACCAAAATTTTGCAGCAGATGAAATTTCAAATTTAGTTCTTGCTTTAAGAAACAAAATAAGATTTGAAATTATGTGAATCATCTGTTGGCAGATGATTTACATGAAATATCCTACCTTATTTGGCCCAAAAATCAATAAAGACTTCTCAAAGTTTTGGTATTCTGAAGTTGTGATTGGTGCTTTAAGGGTTATATTATATATTCTTGCATAGAGACCTGTTCATATAGCTGTTTTAACCCATTATCAAATGAACAAAACCGGGCCACATAGTGCAGTCGGTAACGTGTCTGGCTACAGATGCGTGTCTGACTGCAGATCCATGGGTCGCGAGTTCGATCCCGGCCGGGTCCCATACTTTCGTGGAGGTTGATCATGAAATAATTTCTAGAGTCATTTTCCTTCCTCCTCCTGCTGATTCATTCAAGAAGGGTTGTTGTCAGATACAAGCGAAAGTTTGTGCACAAATTACTGGTTAACCGCTTCTTCAAGCCTGCCCAGGAAAAAGTGTGGTTAGGTGAACTGACCGTCCCGCCATGACCATAGCTGTTGACTTGGGACGTAAAGCAACAAAACAAACAAATGAACAAAAATCCATGTTCAAATCAGGAGATTCACATACTATTTGAACATGGGTTTAAACTTCAAATAAGCCCCTAGTTATTGACATGACGTTATATGCAGAATGTGCCGCGGACCAGACTGATCATTTTGCTGATGCTTTTGTTCGCAAAAACGTTGAGTACGGCTTTGATGTTGTGATGACGTTATAGCGTGCAAGGTTTACAGTTGACGCCATTTTGTTCAGAGAAATTTAGAGTAAGAAAGGGGATATTTTAATGTTTTAACAGCGTTTTCAGTGCGAATTTAGTTGGAATAAGGTAAAATATGCAAGAATAAAGATCACACATGTTTGTTTAATTGCATTAACACTTACCGGGTCCCTCCGGAGATGTTTAAGCTCTTGGCCTATCGGCCTAGTGTTCAAACACCTTCCTGGGGACCCGGCAAATGTTAATGCATGAAAAAATATGTGTGATCCCTATATTCTGAAATACAAGATTTGTCTAAACCCTCGTCACCCTCGTCCTGCTAAACCTTATCCTTTTTTGAAAATTCTGTAGATCCAGATCAGCTGGATTCTGTCATTGCCATCTTATCAGAATCCACACTGTTTACCAATCAGCTTGCAAATACAGTAAAACCTATGTAAAGTGGCCACTCAAAAATAGACAAAACAAAGATCTTGATGACAACTGGTAGCTTAATGAAGGTCGAAAGCATTGCAGAATGCTCTCCTTGGAGCATTCTGCAAAACTTTTGACCTGCATTAAGTGATAATTGGTCTTGAAAACCAATATACAGTTTTTTTGAGAGTGGCCGTTTTACACAGGTTTTACTGTACTTATAACTGGAATGCTGCAGGTTAACAGGATAAACATTGGAGAGAAGTGTAGTACATGAAAATATTCAGCATGACAAGGGTAAATGACACTCAAAGATAATATGAACATTTCCATAATGGCATTTCTTTTCAGAAAACCTTCCCGGGGTTGAGAACAGAGGATCTGTAGCTAATCTTGCCACTGTCGCGATTTTACCAGCATCAAGTGACGTACCTCTCACTAACTTTACACTAGAACTTCAACATGCCCTAAAAGCTGTAGGTATGTAGCATATTCAAGATAAGCAATTATTTTAGTGTAAAATATTTAATCATTTTCTTATCCATTAATTTAACATTTGTTTTTGGTGCTCAAAAGAACCATCCCATTAATTACCAACAACATATGTTTTAGTGGAGAGAAAAGAAAAAAAAATCAATAACACACTCCTATCTGGAGGTATGTATGTATTAAAGGTAGATTTGGTTTGATTTGATTTTTTAAGTCCCATCAACGATCGTTCAGTTATAAAGGGATGGGTCTTCCTGGGTTGAACCAGTACTAAGCTAGGATTAATGTTCTTGCTCAAGGACACAGCGTAGTGACGCCGGTGAGGCTCAAACATGGGGTCCCTCGGTCTCGAGTCAAGCACTCTGCCACTGAGCCACTGCGCTCCCTATTAAAGGTAGATGTTGTTTTAAGAATCTGAGAGGGAGTGCTGTGGCTCAGAGGGAGAGTCAAGAGATCCCTGGTTCAAGCCTCACCAGAGTCCGGAGTCCTTGTGTTGTGTTCTTGAGTAAGACACTTTACACCCCCTTCTTAGTACTTAGAAAAACATCCTGCCATGACTGAAAATTGTTGACTTGGACATAAAGCATCAACTCAAATAAAAGATTAACCCATATAAGCCTAGCGTCCTTTTTGTGGGACATAGGCAAACAGCGCAGATCCAGATCAGACGCCGCAGAACGCGGCATCTGATCAGGGTCTTCACTGTTTGCCTACAGATTGTTCTATTTAAGATTTGAATAAAAATGAAAAATAGTACCCAACAACCCTTAAAATGGAAATTGATAATAGTGGGTAATTCCAATCGGCTTCAATGGGTTAAGCATCAGAGAAAGTTAGTCTTTTTACACATAGGTTCAGATATGCAAACATTTTAAGCCTAGATGTGTGACTGTTTTCTTAAACACCTCTTTAACAGGTGTCTTGGGTGCTCAAAAGAGCCATCTCATTGAGATAGTTCAATTGGGTGCTTACAACAGATGAGCCACGACACATGATTTCCAACAATGTAGCATTTTGACAAGTGTAGACTCAGACGAGCCTGTGTAGCCTCCTGTTAAGCATAGAAACTCCAAATGATGTTTGGTCAGTGGCTCAATATTCGTAGAATATTCAAGCGACTAGCACAGGCTCTGATCAGACTGCGCATATGTGCAGGCTGGTCTGAGCTTTTGCTGGTCGCACATACCACATTGTTGCAAATCTTGTGTGCCGGCTCAATCATGTTTTATATGAGAAAGGATAAAATCAGTTTTGAATTATCAACTCTTTATCTGGAGGTTAAAAAGGTGTATTCAGGTAAATGGGGAATAATTTGAAGGGCAGAGCAAGTTAAAATGATTACAGTAAAATCTGTCTTAAGCGGCCACTCAAAAAAAGACCAAAAATTGTTTTTCAAGACCGATTATCGCTTAATGAAAGTCAAAAGTATTGCAGAATGCTCCAAGAGAGCATTCTGCAATACTTTCGACCTTCATTAAGCTACCATTTGTCCTGAAGACCTTTGTTTTGTCTATTTTTGAGTGGCGGCTTAAGACAGGTTTTATTGCATAACATTGGCAATAAAGTAGAAACAATGCAAGTGACATTGTATACAAAGGGTTGAGTAATTATGTGTAACATTTCCTGATCAAATGTTTACAGTCCAATGCCCTCACAATACCTGTTCACCTTGGTTGTATATGTTTACTGATTTAATCTTTTATTGATACCATAACAGTAAAATGAACAGAAATTCTGCATTATTTACTGCTAATTAAACTACAGTAGAACTTCAATGGCTCGAACAGGCTTGGGACCATGAAAAATAGTTCTAACCAAGAGTAGTTCCAGCCATTCATTGTGGATTATGCATAAAACGACCTGTAGGGACCATGATGATAGTTCTAGCCAGCCCAGGTAAATGAGCCATCAGAGTTCGAACCATTGAAGTTCAACTGTATATTTATTACAGCTTGGTTGGGTGGGGCATATTTTCAGGTACAAATTTGGGTTAGAAAAATTCCTTGGTTCATTAAATGTTTTGTTCTACAGGTCCAACGTCTAGATTTACCAGTGAAATTGTTAAAAGATGGCTGGGTGCAGGAGCTCTGGACAGGTAATACTAGAACACCCCCTTTATAAGGGTTTTCCTTCAATAATGAACTCTAAACCTTATCATATTTGGGCCTCGACACGAGAAAACCTGCCTTCGGTGGTTTGCGAACAACACAGGTGCAGACCAGCCTGTGCATCCGCGCAGTCTGATCAGCGCCTTTGTTATTCTTTTTTTGATAAGTATCATATGTTAACTTGCTACAGGTGAAATTTCAATATTCTAGCTAGTCTCTGTAGCTGAGGAGACTGGTTTGAAACTTGTTTTGTCGGAAACCTCGAAGACCGGTTTTGTCGCGTCGAGGCCCATTTTATGTACTGCATGTACACTCCCTCAATTGTTATCCAATTAGCTAACAGGATTAACATTATAAGCTATGGATCAGTATGAACGTTATCCACACTGTTTATAATAGAGGCTTTCTAAATACACTAGCAGACAACAAAGCAGACTACCTAAGTCGCCAAAGGCAATTAAAGTCTTAAAGACAGGCATTACACAATTCAAAATAAACTTTTTGAAAAAAAATGTTTCAAAAGTACCATGTGCCAAACAGTGTGAGTCTGAGATCATATTGTTTGAAATTTAGGCTTTCAAAAGTGGTTAGGCAGATAACTGAGCAGGGAGCACAGTGGCTCAGTGGTAGAGTGCTTGACTCGAGACCGAGGGGCCACGGGTCGAACCTCACCGGCGTCATTGCGTTGTGGTCCTTGAGCAAGATACATTTATCCTAGCTTAGTAGTGGTTCAACCCAGGAAGACCTGACCCTGTTTAACTGAAAGATTGTTGATGGGACGTAAAGAATCAAATCAAACAAACAAACAAAGATAGGTGAGCAGGTGAAAAGTGTCAAGAATGGCAGGAAAGAGTTAATCAGCCAAAAACCCAGTCACTAGTGATTCACTATATGGGTCAGCACATGAGATTTGGGTACACAGGGAATGTTTTTTTGAAAATTTGGAAGGGGCCCTAGGACCTTTCAGATTTGGAAAATTAGCATGGTAAACCCCTAAATTGGGAAATTTGTTATAGTGCATAATTAAGTCGTTTTTGTCAATAAAAAAAACAATTAGCTATTACACATACTATTGCCATTAAATTGAAGGAGAATGTCACCATGTAGCTTGTGTGACATTGACTGAATGGAAATCCCAATTTTCCGAAAAAAAATAATGATAAAATTGAAGATTGGGATTTTTTTCAAAATTGGCAAGAAAGGCACCTAAATTCCATTGGGATTGGGACAGAATTTCGGCCCCTGAGAATCCAAAAAAAATCCCTGGTACATTTCACATATGCAGTAAAGTTTCCTATAAATGCTCATGCTGACATATCAAGTGGAGTCAGTGGTCGAAATTTTGGTCTGAACCATCATCTACATCTAGACTTCTTTATGCAAGCAGCAAAGGCTCTGGCGAGTCCGCACATTTGCACAGGTCAGCCTGCTCCTTCAATGCTTGATGATGTGATCTCATTGACTGGAACATATTTTCAGTGTGAATGAGTTCCGACTGTTCAGCTGGCTAGGTCAACAAGAAGACTTCCATCGTATGATCTTGTACCAATGTGATTATACCATGACAAGATGGACAAAGATGTGTATAAGACAGGCTGATTGTATCCTTATAGTGGGATTGGCAGGGAAGGACCCCAAAGTGCAGGAGGTATGTGTATTATATTATCTGTGTGTGATTATACCATGACAAGATGAACCAAGATGTGTATAAGACAAGCTGATTGTATCCTTAAAGTGGGACTGGCAGGAAAGGACCCCAAAGTGCAGGAGGTATGTGTATTATTTTATCTGTGTGTGATTATACCATGACTAGATGGACCAAGATGTGTATAAGACAGGCGGATTGTATCCTCATAGTAGGACTGGCAGGAAAGGACCCCAAGGTGCAGGAGGTATGTGTATTATTTTATCTGTGTGTGATTATACCATGACAAGATGGACCAAGATGTGTATAAGACAGGCTGATTGTATCCTTATAGTGGGACTGGCAGGGAAGGACCCCAAGGTGCAGGAGGTATGTGTATTCTTTTATCTGTGTGTGATTATAAGATGACAAGATGGACCAAGATGTGTATAAGACAAGCTGATTGTATCCTTATAGTAGGACTGGCAGGAAAGGACCCCAAGGTGCAGGAGGTATGTGTATTATTTTATCTGTGTGTGATTATACCATGACAAGATGGACCAAGATGTGTATAAGACAGGCTGATTGTATCCTCATAGTAGGACTGGCAGGAAAGGACCCCAAAATGCAGGAGGTATGTGTATTATATTATCTGTGTGTGATTATACCATGACAAGATGGACCAAGAATTGTATAAGACAGGCTGATTGTATCCTTATAGTGGGACTGGCAGGGAAGGACCCCAAAGTGCAGGAGGTATGTGTATTATATTATCTGTGTGTGATTATACGATGACTAGATGAACCAAGATGTGTATAAGACAAGCTGGTTGTATCCTTATAGTGGGACTAGCAGGGAAGGACCCCACAGTGCAGGAGGTATGTGTATTATTTTATCTGTGTGTTATTATACAATCACAAGATGGACCAAGATGTGTATAAGACAGGCTGATTGTATCCTTATAGTGGGACTGGCAGGGAAGGACCCCAAGGTGCAGGAGGTAGGTGTATTATTTTATCTGTGTGTGATTATACGATGACAAGAGGGACCAAGATGTGTATAAGACAGGCGGATTGTATCCTTATAGTGGGACTGGCAGGGAAGGACCCCAAGGTGCAGGAGGTATGTGTATTATATTATCTGTGTGTGATTATACGATGACTAGATGGACCAAGATGTGTATAAGACAAGCTGATTGTATCCTCATAGTGGGACTGGCAGGAAAGGACCCCAAGGTTCAGGAGGTAGGTGTATTATTTTATCTGTGTGTGATTATACCATGACTAGATGGACCAAGATGTGTATAAGACAAGCTGATTGTATCCTCATAGTGGGACTGGCAGGAAAAGACCCCAAGGTGCAGGCGGTATGTGTATTATATTATCTGTGTGTGATTATACCAAGACAAGATGGACCAAGATGTGTATAAGACAGGCGGATTGTATCCTCATAGTAGGACTGGCAGGGAAAGACCCCAAAGTACAGGAGGTAGGTGTATTATTTTATCTGTGTGTGATTATACCATGACTAGATGGACCAAGATGTGTATAAGACAGGCTGATTGTATCCTAATAGTGGGACTGGCAGGGAAGGACCCCAAAGTGCAGGAGGTATGTGTATTATTTTATCTGTGTGTGATTATACCATGACAAGAGGGACCAAGATGTGTATAAGACAGGCTGATTGTATCCTTATAGTGGGACTGGCAGGAAAGGACCCCAAAGTGCAGGAGGTATGTGTATTATATTATCTGTGTGTGATTATACCATGACAAGAGGGACCAAGATGTGTATAAGACAGGCTGATTGTATCCTTATAGTGGGACTGGCAGGGAAGGACCCCAAAGTGCAGGAGGTATGTGTATTATATTATCTATGTGTAATTATACCATGACTAGATGGACCAAGATGTGTATAAGACAGGCTGATTGTATCCTCATAGTGGGAATGGCAGGAAAGGACCCCAAAGTGCAGGAGGTATGTGTATTATTTTATCTGTGTGTGATTATACCATGACAAGATGAACCAAGATGTGTATAAGACAGGCTGATTGTATCTTTATAGTAGGACTGGCAGGGAAGGACCCCAAAGTGCAGGAGGTAGGTGTATTATTTTATCTGTGTGTGATTATACCATGACAAGATGGACCAAGATGTGTATAAGACAGGCTGATTGTATCCTTATAGTGGGACTGGCAGGGAAGGACCCCAAAGTGCAGGAGGTATGTGTATTATTTTATCTGTGTGTGATTATACCATGACAAGATGGACCAAGATGTGTATAAGACAGGCTGATTGTATCCTTATAGTGGGACTGGCAGGGAAGGACCCCAAAGTGCAGGAGGTATGTGTATTATTTTATCTGTGTGTGATTATACCATGACAAGATGGACCAAGATGTGTATAAGACAGGCTGATTGTATCCTCATAGTGGGAATGGCAGGAAAGGACCCCAAAGTGCAGGAGGTATGTGTATTATTTTATCTGTGTGTGATTATACCATGACAAGATGAACCAAGATGTGTATAAGACAGGCTGATTGTATCCTTATAGTAGGACTGGCAGGGAAGGACCCCAAAGTGCAGGAGGTAGGTGTATTATTTTATCTGTGTGTGATTATACCATGTCAAGATGGACCAAGATATGTTTAAGACAAGCTGATTGTATCCTTATAGTGGGACTGGCAGGGAAGGACCCCAAAGTGCAGGAGGTATGTGTATTATTTTATCTGTGTGTGATTATACCATGACAAGATGAACCAAGATGTGTATAAGACAGGCTGATTGTATCCTTATAGTAGGACTGGCAGGGAAGGACCCCAAAGTGCAGGAGGTATGTGTATTATTTTATCTGTGTGTGATTATACCATGACTAGATGGACCAAGATGTGTATAAGACAAGCTGATTGTATCCTTGTAGTGGGACTGGCAGGGAAGGACCCCAAAGTGCAGGAGGTATGTGTATTATTTTATCTGTGTGTGATTTTACCATGACAAGATGGACCAATATGTGTATAAGACAAGCTGATTGTATGCTTATAGTGGGACTGGCAGGGAAGGACCCCAAAGTGCAGGAGGTATGTGTATTATATTATCTGTGTGTGATTATACCATGACAAGATGGACCAAGATGTGTATAAGACAAGCTGATTGTATGCTTATAGTGGGACTGGCAGGGAAGGACCCCAAGGTGCAGGAGGTATGTGTATTATATTATCTATGTGTGATTATACCATTACAAGATGGACCAAGATGTGTATAAGACAAGCTGATTGTATGCTTATAGTGGGACTGGCAGGGAAGGACCCCAAGGTGCAGGAGGTATGTGTATTATATTATCTGTGTGTGATTATACCATGACAAGATGGACCAAGATGTGTATAAGACAAACTGATTGTATGCTTATAGTGGGACTGGCAGGGAAGGACCCCAAAGTGCAGGAGGTATGTGTATTATTTTATCTGTGTGTGATTATACCATGACAAGATGAACCAAGATGTGTATAAGACAGGCTGATTGAATCCTTATAGTGGGACTAGCAGGGAAGGACCCCAAAGTGCAGGAGGTAGGTGTATTATTTTATCTGTGTGTGATTATACGATGACAAGAGGGACCAAGATGTGTATAAGACAGGCGGATTGTATCCTTATAGTGGGACTGGCAGGGAAGGACCCCAAGGTGCAGGAGGTATGTGTATTATATTATCTGTGTGTGATTATACGATGACTAGATGGACCAAGATGTGTATAAGACAAGCTGATTGTATCCTTATAGTGGGACTGGCAGGGGAAGGACCCCAAGGTTCAGGAGGTAGGTGTATTATTTTATCTGTGTGTGATTATACCATGACTAGATGGACCAAGATGTGTATAAGACAAGCTGATTGTATCCTCATAGTGGGACTGGCAGGAAAAGACCCCAAGGTGCAGGCGGTATGTGTATTATATTATCTGTGTGTGATTATACCATGACAAGATGGACCAAGATGTGTATAAGACAGGCGGATTGTATCCTCATAGTAGGACTGGCAGGGAAGGACCCCAAAGTACAGGAGGTAGGTGTATTATTTTATCTGTGTGTGATTATACCATGACTAGATGGACCAAGTTGTGTATAAGACAGGCTGATTGTATCCTTATAGTGGGACTGGCGGGAAAAGACCCCAAGGTGCAGGAGGTATGTGTATTATTTTATCTGTGTGTGATTATACCATGACAAGATGGACCAAGATGTGTATAAGACAGGCTGATTGTATCCTTATAGTGGGACTGGCAGGGAAGGACCCCAAAGTGCAGGAGGTATGTGTATTATTTTATCTGTGTGTGATTATACCATGACAAGATGGACCAAGATGTGTATAAGACAAGCTGATTGTATCCTTATAGTGGGACTGGCAGGGAAGGACCCCAAAGTGCAGGAGGTATGTGTATTATATTATCTGTGTGTGATTATACCATGACAAGATGGACCAAGAATTGTATAAGACAGGCGGATTGTATCCTCATAGTAGGACTGGCAGGGAAGGACCCCAAAGTGCAGGAGGTATGTGTATTATTTTATCTGTGTGTGATTATACCATGACAAGATGAACCAAGAATTGTATAAGACAGGCGGATTGTATCCTTATAGTGGGACTCGCATGAAAGGACCCCAAAGTGCAGGAGGTATGTGTACTATATTATCTGTGTGTGATTATACCATGACTAGATGGACCAAGATGTGTATAAGACAGGCTGATTGTATCCTTATAGTGGGACTGGCAGGGAAGGATCCCAAGGTGCAGGAGGTATGTGTATTATTTTATCTGTGTGTGATTATACCATGACAAGAGGGACCAAGATGTGTATAAGACAGGCTGATTGTATCCTTATAGTAGGACTGGCAGGAAAGGACCCCAAGGTGCAGGAGGTATGTGTATTATTTTATCTGTGTGTGATTATACCATGACAAGAGGGACCAAGATGTGTATAAGACAGGCTGATTGTATCCTTATAGTGGGACTGGCAGGGAAGGATCCCAACGTGCAGGAGGTATGTGTATTATTTTATCTGTGTGTGATTATACCATGACAAGAGGGACCAAGATGTGTATAAGACAGGCTGATTGTATCCTTATAGTAGGACTGGCAGGAAAGGACCCCAAGGTGCAGGAGGTATGTGTATTATTTTATCTGTGTGTGATTATACCATGACAAGAGGGACCAAGATGTGTATAAGACAGGCTGATTGTATCCTTATAGTGGGACTGGCAGGGAAGGATCCCAACGTGCAGGAGGTATGTGTATTATTTTATCTGTGTGTGATTATACCATGACAAGAGGGACCAAGATGTGTATAAGACAGGCTGATTGTATCCTTATAGTGGGACTGGCAGGGAAGGACCCCAAAGTGCAGGAGGTATGTGTATTATTTTATCTGTGTGTGATTATACCATGACAAGAGGGACCAAGATGTGTATAAGACAGGCTGATTGTATCCTTATAGTGGGACTGGCAGGGAAGGATCCCAATGTGCAGGAGGTATGTGTATTATTTTATCTGTGTGTGATTATACCATGACTAGATGGACCAAGATGTGTATAAGACAGGCGGATTGTATCCTTATAGTGGGACTGGCAGGGAAGGACCCCAAGGTGCAGGATGTATGTGTATTATATTATCTGTGTGTGATTATACCATGACAAGATGGACCAAGATGTGTATAAGACAGGCTGATTGTATCCTTATAGTGGGACTGGCAGGGAAGGATCCCAACGTGCAGGAGGTATGTGTATTATTTTATCTGTGTGTGATTATACCATGACAAGATGGACCAAGATGTGTATAAGACAGGCTGATTGTATCCTTATAGTGGGACTGGCAGGGAAGGATCCCAACGTGCAGGAGGTATGTGTATTATTTTATCTGTGTGTGATTATACCATGACAAGAGGGACCAAGATGTGTATAAGACAGGCTGATTGTATCCTTATAGTGGGACTGGCAGGGAAGGACCCCAAAGTGCAGGAGGTATGTGTATTATTTTATCTGTGTGTGATTATACCATGACAAGAGGGACCAAGATGTGTATAAGACAGGCTGATTGTATCCTTATAGTGGGACTGGCAGGGAAGGATCCCAACGTGCAGGAGGTATGTGTATTATTTTATCTGTGTGTGATTATACCATGACTAGATGGACCAAGATGTGTATAAGACAGGCTGATTGTATCCTCATAGTGGGACTGGCAGGGAAAGACCCCAAAGTACAGGAGGTAGGTGTATTATTTTATCTGTGTGTGATTATACCATGACTAGATGGACCAAGAATTGTATAAGACAGGCGGATTGTATCCTTATAGTGGGACTCGCTTGAAAGGACCCCAAAGTGCAGGAGGTATGTGTATTATATTATCTGTGTGTGATTATACCATGACAAGATGGACCAAGATGTGTATAAGACAGGCTGATTGTATCCTTATAGTGGGACTGGCAGGGAAAGACCCCAAAGTACAGGAGGTAGGTGTATTATATTATCTGTGTGTGATTATACCATGACTAGATGGACCAAGATGTGTATAAGACAGGCTGATTGTATCCTTATAGTGGGACTGGCAGGGAAAGACCCCAAAGTACAGGAGGTAGGTGTATTATTTTATCTGTGTGTGATTATACCATGACTAGATGGACCAAGATGTGTATAAGACAGGCTGATTGTATCCTTATAGTGGGACTGGCAGGGAAGGACCCCAAAGTACAGGAGGTATGTGTATTATTTTATCTGTGTGTGATTATACCATGACAAGATGGACCAAGAATTGTATAAGACAAGCTGATTGTATCCTTATAGTGGGACTGGCAGGGAAGGACCCCAAAGTACAGGAGGTATGTGTATTATTTTATCTGTGTGTGATTATACGATGACTAGATGGACCAAGATGTGTATAAGACAGGCTGATTGTATCCTTATAGTGGGACTGGCAGGGAAGGACCCCAAAGTGCAGGAGGTATGTGTATTATTTTATCTGTGTGTGATTATACCATGACAAGATGGACCAAGATGTGTATAAGACAAGCTGATTGTATCCTTATAGTGGGACTGGCAGGGAAGGACCCCAAAGTACAGGAGGTATGTGTATTATTTTATCTGTGTGTGATTATACGATGACTAGATGGACCAAGATGTGTATAAGACAGGCTGATTGTATCCTTATAGTGGGACTGGCAGGGAAGGATCCCAAAGTGCAGGAGGTAGGTGTATTATTTTATCTGTGTGTGATTATACCATGACAAGATGGACCAAGATGTGTATAAGACAAGCTGATTGTATCCTTATAGTAGGACTGGCAGGAAAGGACCCCAAGGTGCAGGAGGTATGTGTATTATTTTATCTGTGTGTGATTATACCATGACAAGAGGGACCAAGATGTGTATAAGACAGGCTGATTGTATCCTTATAGTGGGACTGGCAGGGAAGGATCCCAACGTGCAGGAGGTATGTGTATTATTTTATCTGTGTGTGATTATACCATGACAAGAGGGACCAAGATGTGTATAAGACAGGCTGATTGTATCCTTATAGTAAGACTGGCAGGAAAGGACCCCAAGGTGCAGGAGGTATGTGTATTATTTTATCTGTGTGTGATTATACCATGACAAGAGGGACCAAGATGTGTATAAGACAGGCTGATTGTATCCTTATAGTGGGACTGGCAGGGAAGGATCCCAACGTGCAGGAGGTATGTGTATTATTTTATCTGTGTGTGATTATACCATGACAAGAGGGACCAAGATGTGTATAAGACAGGCTGATTGTATCCTTATAGTGGGACTGGCAGGGAAGGACCCCAAAGTGCAGGAGGTATGTGTATTATTTTATCTGTGTGTGATTATACCATGACAAGAGGGACCAAGATGTGTATAAGACAGGCTGATTGTATCCTTATAGTGGGACTGGCAGGGAAGGATCCCAACGTGCAGGAGGTATGTGTATTATTTTATCTGTGTGTGATTATACCATGACTAGATGGACCAAGATGTGTATAAGACAGGCGGATTGTATCCTTATAGTGGGACTGGCAGGGAAGGACCCCAAGGTGCAGGATGTATGTGTATTATATTATCTGTGTGTGATTATACCATGACAAGATGGACCAAGATGTGTATAAGACAGGCTGATTGTATCCTTATAGTGGGACTGGCAGGGAAGGATCCCAACGTGCAGGAGGTATGTGTATTATTTTATCTGTGTGTGATTATACCATGACAAGATGGACCAAGATGTGTATAAGACAGGCTGATTGTATCCTTATAGTGGGACTGGCAGGGAAGGATCCCAACGTGCAGGAGGTATGTGTATTATTTTATCTGTGTGTGATTATACCATGACAAGAGGGACCAAGATGTGTATAAGACAGGCTGATTGTATCCTTATAGTGGGACTGGCAGGGAAGGACCCCAAAGTGCAGGAGGTATGTGTATTATTTTATCTGTGTGTGATTATACCATGACAAGAGGGACCAAGATGTGTATAAGACAGGCTGATTGTATCCTTATAGTGGGACTGGCAGGGAAGGATCCCAACGTGCAGGAGGTATGTGTATTATTTTATCTGTGTGTGATTATACCATGACTAGATGGACCAAGATGTGTATAAGACAGGCTGATTGTATCCTCATAGTGGGACTGGCAGGGAAAGACCCCAAAGTGCAGGAGGTAGGTGTATTATATTATCTGTGTGTGATTATACCATGACAAGATGGACCAAGATGTGTATAAGACAGGCTGATTGTATCCTTATAGTGGGACTGGCAGGGAAAGACCCCAAAGTGCAGGAGGTAGGTGTATTATATTATCTGTGTGTGATTATACCATGACTAGATGGACCAAGATGTGTATAAGACAGGCTGATTGTATCCTTATAGTGGGACTGGCAGGGAAAGACCCCAAAGTACAGGAGGTAGGTGTATTATTTTATCTGTGTGTGATTATACCATGACTAGATGGACCAAGATGTGTATAAGACAGGCTGATTGTATCCTTATAGTGGGACTGGCAGGGAAGGACCCCAAAGTACAGGAGGTATGTGTATTATTTTATCTGTGTGTGATTATACCATGACAAGATGGACCAAGAATTGTATAAGACAAGCTGATTGTATCCTTATAGTGGGACTGGCAGGGAAGGACCCCAAAGTACAGGAGGTATGTGTATTATTTTATCTGTGTGTGATTATACGATGACTAGATGGACCAAGATGTGTATAAGACAGGCTGATTGTATCCTTATAGTGGGACTGGCAGGGAAGGATCCCAAAGTGCAGGAGGTAGGTGTATTATTTTATCTGTGTGTGATTATACCATGACAAGATGGACCAAGATGTGTATAAGACAGGCTGATTGTATCCTTATAGTGGGACTGGCAGGGAAGGACCCCAAAGTGCAGGAGGTATGTGTATTATTTTATCTGTGTGTGATTATACCATGACAAGATGGACCAAGATGTGTATAAGACAAGCTGATTGTATCCTTATAGTGGGACTGGCAGGGAAGGACCCCAAAGTACAGGAGGTATGTGTATTATTTTATCTGTGTGTGATTATACGATGACTAGATGGACCAAGATGTGTATAAGACAGGCTGATTGTATCCTTATAGTGGGACTGGCAGGGAAGGATCCCAAAGTGCAGGAGGTAGGTGTATTATTTTATCTGTGTGTGATTATACCATGACAAGATGGACCAAGATGTGTATAAGACAGGCTGATTGTATCCTCATAGTGGGAATGGCAGGAAAGGACCCCAAAGTGCAGGAGGTATGTGTATTATTTTATCTGTGTGTGATTATACCATGACAAGATGAACCAAGATGTGTATAAGACAGGCTGATTGTATCCTTATAGTAGGACTGGCAGGGAAGGACCCCAAAGTGCAGGAGGTAGGTGTATTATTTTATCTGTGTGTGATTATACCATGTCAAGATGGACCAAGATATGTTTAAGACAAGCTGATTGTATCCTTATAGTGGGACTGGCAGGGAAGGACCCCAAAGTGCAGGAGGTATGTGTATTATTTATCTGTGTGTGATTATACCATGACAAGATGAACCAAGATGTGTATAAGACAGGCTGATTGTATCCTTATAGTAGGACTGGCAGGGAAGGACCCCAAAGTGCAGGAGGTATGTGTATTATTTTATCTGTGTGTGATTATACCATGACTAGATGGACCAAGATGTGTATAAGACAAGCTGATTGTATCCTTGTAGTGGGACTGGCAGGGAAGGACCCCAAAGTGCAGGAGGTATGTGTATTATTTTATCTGTGTGTGATTTTACCATGACAAGATGGACCAATATGTGTATAAGACAAGCTGATTGTATGCTTATAGTGGGACTGGCAGGGAAGGACCCCAAAGTGCAGGAGGTATGTGTATTATATTATCTGTGTGTGATTATACCATGACAAGATGGACCAAGATGTGTATAAGACAAGCTGATTGTATGCTTATAGTGGGACTGGCAGGGAAGGACCCCAAGGTGAAGGAGGTATGTGTATTATATTATCTATGTGTGATTATACCATTACAAGATGGACCAAGATGTGTATAAGACAAGCTGATTGTATGCTTATAGTGGGACTGGCAGGGAAGGACCCCAAGGTGCAGGAGGTATGTGTATTATATTATCTGTGTGTGATTATACCATGACAAGATGGACCAAGATGTGTATAAGACAAACTGATTGTATGCTTATAGTGGGACTGGCAGGGAAGGACCCCAAAGTGCAGGAGGTATGTGTATTATTTTAT
Organism: Loripinus fragilis; assembly: GCA_964019695.1. Classification (NCBI taxonomy): domain Eukaryota; kingdom Metazoa; phylum Mollusca; class Bivalvia; order Lucinida; family Lucinidae; genus Loripinus; species Loripinus fragilis. Next base: position 7,871,098 of record OZ026514.1, on the reverse strand, counting down.
CTGTGTGTGATTATACCATGACAAGATGAACCAAGATGTGTATAAGACAGGCTGATTGAATCCTTATAGTGGGACTAGCAGGGAAGGACCCCAAAGTGCAGGAGGTATGTGTATTATTTTATCTGTGTGTGATTATACGATGACAAGATGGACCAAGATGTGTATAAGACAGGCTGATTGTATCCTTATAGTGGGACTGGCAGGGAAGGACCCCAAGGTGCAGGAGGTAGGTGTATTATTTTATCTGTGTGTGATTATACGATGACAAGAGGGACCAAGATGTGTATAAGACAGGCGGATTGTATCCTTATAGTGGGACTGGCAGGGAAGGACCCCAAGGTGCAGGAGGTATGTGTATTATATTATCTGTGTGTGATTATACGATGACTAGATGGACCAAGATGTGTATAAGACAAGCTGATTGTATCCTTATAGTGGGACTGGCAGGGGAAGGACCCCAAGGTTCAGGAGGTAGGTGTATTATTTTATCTGTGTGTGATTATACCATGACTAGATGGACCAAGATGTGTATAAGACAAGCTGATTGTATCCTCATAGTGGGACTGGCAGGAAAAGACCCCAAGGTGCAGGCGGTATGTGTATTATATTATCTGTGTGTGATTATACCATGACAAGATGGACCAAGATGTGTATAAGACAGGCGGATTGTATCCTCATAGTAGGACTGGCAGGGAAAGACCCCAAAGTACAGGAGGTAGGTGTATTATTTTATCTGTGTGTGATTATACCATGACTAGATGGACCAAGTTGTGTATAAGACAGGCTGATTGTATCCTTATAGTGGGACTGGCGGGAAAAGACCCCAAGGTGCAGGAGGTATGTGTATTATTTTATCTGTGTGTGATTATACCATGACAAGATGGACCAAGATGTGTATAAGACAGGCTGATTGTATCCTTATAGTGGGACTGGCAGGGAAGGACCCCAAAGTGCAGGAGGTATGTGTATTATTTTATCTGTGTGTGATTATACCATGACAAGATGGACCAAGATGTGTATAAGACAAGCTGATTGTATCCTTATAGTGGGACTGGCAGGGAAGGACCCCAAAGTGCAGGAGGTATGTGTATTATATTATCTGTGTGTGATTATACCATGACAAGATGGACCAAGAATTGTATAAGACAGGCAGATTGTATCCTCATAGTGGGAATGGCAGGGAAGGATCCCAAAGTGCAGGAGGTATGTGTATTATTTTATCTGTGTGTGATTATACCATGACAAGATGGACCAAGATGTGTATAAGACAGGCGGATTGTATCCTCATAGTAGGACTGGCAGGGAAAGACCCCAAAGTACAGGAGGTATGTGTATTATATTATCTATGTGTGATTATACCATTACAAGATGGACCAAGATGTGTATAAGACAAGCTGATTGTATGCTTATAGTGGGACTGGCAGGGAAGGACCCCAAGGTGCAGGAGGTATGTGTATTATATTATCTGTGTGTGATTATACCATGACAAGATGGACCAAGATGTGTATAAGACAAACTGATTGTATGCTTATAGTGGGACTGGCAGGGAAGGACCCCAAAGTGCAGGAGGTATGTGTATTATTTTATCTGTGTGTGATTATACCATGACAAGATGAACCAAGATGTGTATAAGACAGGCTGATTGAATCCTTATAGTGGGACTAGCAGGGAAGGACCCCAAAGTGCAGGAGGTATGTGTATTATTTTATCTGTGTGTGATTATACGATGACAAGATGGACCAAGATGTGTATAAGACAGGCTGATTGTATCCTTATAGTGGGACTCGCAGGAAAGGACCCAGAAGTGCAGGAGGTATGTGTATTATATTATCTGTGTGTGATTATACCATGACAAGATGGACCAAGATGTGTATAAGACAGGCTGATTGTATCCTTATAGTGGGACTGGCAGGGAAGGACCCCAAAGTGCAGGAGGTAGGTGTATCATTTTATCTGTGTGTGATTATACCATGAAGAGATGGACCAAGATGTGTATAAGACAGGCTGATTGTATCCTTATAGTGGGACTCGCATGAAAGGACCCCAAAGTGCAGGAGGTATGTGTATTATTTTATCTGTGTGTGATTATACCATGACGAGATGGACCAAGATGTGTATAAGACAGGCTGATTGTATCCTTATAGTGGGACTGGCCGGGAAGGACCCCAAAGTGCAGGAGGTATGTGTATTATATTATCTATGTGTGATTATACCATGACAAGATGAACCAAGATGTGTATAAGACAAGCTGATTGTATCCTTATAGTAGGACTGGCAGGAAAGGACCCCAAAGAACAGGAGGTAGGTGTAATATTTTATCTGTGTGTGATTATACCATGACGAGATGGACCAAGATGTGTATAAGACAGGCTGATTGTATCCTTATAGTGGGACTCGCAGGAAAAGACCCCAAAGTTCAGGAGGTATATGTATTATTCTATCTGTGTGTGATTATACCATGACAAGATGGACCAAGATGTGTATAAGACAAGCTGATTGTATCCTTATAGTGGGACTGGCAGGGAAGGACCCCAAAGTGCAGGAGGTAGGTGTATTATTTTATCTGTGTGTGATTATACCATGCCTAGCTGGACCAAGATGTGTATAAGACAAGCTGATTGTATCCTTATAGTGGGACTGGCAGGGAAGGACCCCAAGGTGCAGGAGGTATGTGTATTATTTTATCTGTGTGTGATTATACCATGACAAGATGGACCAAGACGTGTATAAGACAAGCTGATTGTATCCTTATAGTGGGACTGGCAGGGAAGGACCCCAAAGTGCAGGAGGTAGGTGTATTATTTTATCTGTGTGTGATTATACCATGACAAGAGGGACCAAGATGTGTATAAGACAGGCTGATTGTATCCTAATAGCGGGACTGGCAGGGAAGGACCCCAAAGTGCAGGAGGTATGTGTATTATATTGTCTGTGTGTGATTATACCATGACAAGATGAACCAAGATGTGTATAAGACAGGCGGATTGTATCCTTATAGTGGGAATGGCAGGGGAAGGACCCCAAGGTTCAGGAGGTAGGTGTATTATTTTATCTGTGTGTGATTATACCATGACTAGATGGACCAAGATGTGTATAAGACAAGCTGATTGTATCCTCATAGTGGGACTGGCAGGAAAAGACCCCAAGGTGCAGGCGGTATGTGTATTATATTATCTGTGTGTGATTATACCATGACAAGATGGACCAAGATGTGTATAAGACAGGCGGATTGTATCCTCATAGTAGGACTGGCAGGGAAAGACCCCAAAGTACAGGAGGTAGGTGTATTATTTTATCTGTGTGTGATTATACCATGACTAGATGGACCAAGTTGTGTATAAGACAGGCTGATTGTATCCTTATAGTGGGACTGGCGGGAAAAGACCCCAAGGTGCAGGAGGTATGTGTATTATTTTATCTGTGTGTGATTATACCATGACAAGATGGACCAAGATGTGTATAAGACAGGCTGATTGTATCCTTATAGTGGGACTGGCAGGGAAGGACCCCAAAGTGCAGGAGGTATGTGTATTATTTTATCTGTGTGTGATTATACCATGACAAGATGGACCAAGATGTGTATAAGACAAGCTGATTGTATCCTTATAGTGGGACTGGCAGGGAAGGACCCCAAAGTGCAGGAGGTATGTGTATTATATTATCTGTGTGTGATTATACCATGACAAGATGGACCAAGAATTGTATAAGACAGGCAGATTGTATCCTCATAGTGGGAATGGCAGGGAAGGATCCCAAAGTGCAGGAGGTATGTGTATTATATTATCTGTGTGTGATTATACCATGACTAGATGGACCAAGATGTGTATAAGACAGGCTGATTGTATCCTTATAGTGGGATTTGCAGGGAAGGACCCCACAGTGCAGGAGGTATGTGTATTATATTATCTGTGTGTGATTATACCATGACAAGATGGACCAAGATGTGTATAAGACAGGCTGATTGTATCCTTATAGTGGGATTTGCAGGGAAGGACCCCAAGGTTCAGGAGGTAGGTGTATTATATTATCTGTGTGTGATTATACCATGACTAGATGGACCAAGATGTGTATAAGACAGGCTGATTGTATCCTTATAGTGGGACTGGCAGGGAAGGACCCCAAAGTGCAGGCGGTATGTGTATTATATTATCTGTGTGTGATTATACCATGACAAGATGGACCAAGATGTGTATAAGACAGGCTGATTGTATCCTTATAGTGGGACTGGCAGGGAAGGACCCCAAAGTGCAGGAGGTAGGTGTATCATTTTATCTGTGTGTGATTATACCATGACAAGAGGGACCAAGATGTGTATAAGACAGGCTGATTGTATCCTTATAGTGGGACTGGCAGGGAAAGACCCCAAAGTACAGGAGGTAGGTGTATTATTTTATCTGTGTGTGATTATACCATGACTAGATGGACCAAGATGTGTATAAGACAGGCTGATTGTATCCTTATAGTGGGACTCGCATGAAAGGACCCCAAAGTGCAGGAGGTATGTGTATTATTTTATCTGTGTGTGATTATACCATGACGAGATGGACCAAGATGTGTATAAGACAGGCTGATTGTATCCTTATAGTGGGACTGGCCGGGAAGGACCCCAAAGTGCAGGAGGTATGTGTATTATATTATCTATGTGTGATTATACCATGACAAGATGAACCAAGATGTGTATAAGACAGGCTGATTGTATCCTTATAGTGGGACTGGCAGGGAAGGACCCCAAAGTGCAGGAGGTATGTGTATTATTTTATCTGTGTGTGATTATACCATGACTAGATGGACCAAGATGTGTATAAGACAGGCTGATTGTATCCTTATAGTGGGACTCGCAGGGAAAGACCCCAAAGTTCAGGAGGTATATGTATTATTCTATCTGTGTGTGATTATACCATGACAAGATGGACCAAGATGTGTATAAGACAAGCTGATTGTATCCTTATAGTGGGACTGGCAGGGAAGGACCCCAAAGTGCAGGAGGTAGGTGTATTATTTTATCTGTGTGTGATTATACCATGCCTAGCTGGACCAAGATGTGTATAAGACAAGCTGATTGTATCCTTATAGTGGGACTGGCAGGGAAGGACCCCAAGGTGCAGGAGGTATGTGTATTATTTTATCTGTGTGTGATTATACCATGACAAGATGGACCAAGACGTGTATAAGACAAGCTGATTGTATCCTTATAGTGGGACTGGCAGGGAAGGACCCCAAAGTGCAGGAGGTAGGTGTATTATTTTATCTGTGTGTGATTATACCATGACAAGAGGGACCAAGATGTGTATAAGACAGGCTGATTGTATCCTAATAGTGGGACTGGCAGGGAAGGACCCCAAAGTGCAGGAGGTATGTGTATTATATTGTCTGTGTGTGATTATACCATGACAAGATGAACCAAGATGTGTATAAGACAGGCGGATTGTATCCTTATAGTGGGACTGGCAGGGAAGGACCCCAAGGTGCAGGAGGTATGTGTATTATATTATCAGTGTTTGATTATACCATGACAAGATGGACCAAGATGTGTATAAGACAGGCTGATTGTATCCTTATAGTGGGACTGGCAGGAAAGGACCCCAAAGTGCAGGAGATATGTGTATTATTTTATCTGTGTGTGATTATACCATGACTAGATGGACCAAGATGTGTATAAGACAGGCTGATTGTATCCTTATAGTGGGACTGGCAGGGAAGGACCCCAAAGTGCAGGAGGTATGTGTATTATTTTATCTGTGTGTGATTATACCATGACAAGAGGGACCAAGATGTGTATAAGACAGGCTGATTGTGTCCTTATAATGGGACTGGCAGGAAAGGACCCCAAAGTTCAGGAGGTATGTGTGTTATTTTATCTGTGTGTGATTATACCATGACAAGAGGGACCAAGATGTGTATAAGACAGGCGGATTGTATCCTCATAGTGGGACTGGCGGGGAAGGACCCCAAGGTACAGGAGGTATGTGTATTATTTTATCTATGTGTGATTATACCATGACGAGATGGACCAAGATGTGTATAAGACAGGCTGATTGTATCCTTATAGTGGGACTGGCAGGGAAGGACCCCAAAGTGCAGGAGGTATGTGTATTATATTATCTGTGTGTGATTATACCATGACTAGATGGACCAAGATGTGTATAAGACAGGCTGATTGTATACTTATAGTGGGACTGGCAGGGAAGGACCCCAAAGTGCAGGAGGTATGTGTATTATTTTATCTGTGTGTGATTATACCATGACTAGATGGACCAAGATGTGTATAAGACAGGCGGATTGTATCCTTATAGTGGGACTGGCAGGGAAGGACCCCAAAGAGCAGGAGGTATGTGTATTATTTTATCTGTGTGTGATTATACCATGACTAGATGAACCAAGATGTGTATAAGACAGGCTGATTGTATCCTTATAGTGGGACTGGCAGGGAAGGACCCCAAAGTGCAGGAGGTATGTGTATTATTTTATCTGTGTGTGATTATACCATGACAAGATGGACCAAGATGTGTATAAGACAGGCTGATTGTATCCTTATAGTGGGACTGGCAGGGAAGGACCCCAAAGTGCAGGAGGTATGTGTATTATATTATCTGTGTGTGATTATACCATGACAAGATGGACCAAGATGTTTATAAGACAGGCTGATTGTATCCTTATAGTGGGACTGGCAGGGAAGGACCCCAAAGTGCAGGAGGTATGTGTATTATTTTATCTGTGTGTGATTATACCATGACTAGATGAACCAAGATGTGTATAAGACAGGCTGATTGTATCCTTATAGTGGGACTGGCAGGGAAGGACCCCAAAGTGCAGGAGGTATGTGTATTATTTTATCTGTGTGTGATTATACCATGACAAGATGGACCAAGATGTGTATAAGACAGGCTGATTGTATACTTATAGTGGGACTGGCAGGGAAGGACCCCAAAGTGCAGGAGGTATGTGTATTATTTTATCTGTGTGTGATTATACGATGACAAGATGGACCAAGATGTGTATAAGACAAGCTGATTGTATCCTTATAGTGGGACTCGCAGGAAAGGACCCCAAAGTGCAGGAGGTATGTGTATTATTTTATCTGTGTGTGATTATACCATGACTAGATGGACCAAGATGTGTATAAGACAGGCGGATTGTATCCTCATAGTGGGACTGGCAGGAAAGGACCCCAAAGTGCAGGAGGTATGTGTATTATTTTATCTGTGTGTGATAATACCATGACAAGATGAACCAAGATGTGTATAAGACAGGCGGATTGTATCCTTATAGTGGGACTGGCAGGGAAGGACCCCAAAGTGCAGGAGGTATGTGTATTCTTTTATCTGTGTGTGATTATACCATGACAAGATGGACCAAGATGTGTATAAGACAAGCTGATTGTATCCTTATAGTGGGACTGGCAGGGAAGGACCCCAAGGTGCAGGAGGTATGTGTATTATTTTATCTGTGTGTGATTATACCATGACAAGATGGACCAAGATGTGTATAAGACAGGCTGATTGTATCCTCATAGTGGGACTGGCAGGGAAGGACCCCAAAGTGCAGGAGGTATATGTATTATTTTATCTGTGTGATTATACCATGACTAGATGGACCAAGATGTGTATAAGACAAGCTGATTGTATCCTTATAGTGGGACTGGCAGGAAAGGACCCCAAAGTTCAGGAGGTATGTGTATTATTTTATCTGTGTGTGATTATACCGTGACAAGATGGACCAAGATGTGTATAAGACAAGCTGAATGTATCCTTATAGTGGGACTGGCAGGAAAGGACCCCAAAGTTCAGGAGGTATGTGTATTATTTTATCTGTGTGTGATTATACCGTGACAAGATGGACCAAGATGTGTATAAGACAAGCTGAATGTATCCTTATAGTGGGACTGGCAGGAAAGGACCCCAAAGTTCAGGAGGTATGTGTATTATTTTATCTGTGTGTGATTATACCGTGACAAGATGGACCAAGATGTGTATAAGACAAGCTGAATGTATCCTTATAGTGGGACTGGCAGGGAAGGACCCCAAAGTGCAGGAGGTATATGTATTATTTTATCTGTGTGTGATTATACCATGACTAGATGAACCAAGATGTGTATAAGACAGGCTGATTGTATCCTTATAGTGGGATTTGCAGGGAAGGACCCCAAAGTGCAGGAGGTATGTGTATTATTTTATCTGTGTGTGATTATACCATGACAAGATGAACCAAGATGTGTATAAGACAGGCTGATTGTATCCTTATAGTGGGACTGGCAGGGAAGGACCCCAAAGTGCAGGAGGTATGTGTATTATATTATCTGTGTGTGATTATACCATGACACGATGGACCAAGATGTGTATAAGACAGGCGGATTGTATCCTTATAGTGGGAATGGCAGGAAAGGACCCCAAAGTGCAGGCGGTATGTGTATTATTTTATCTGTGTGTGATTATACCATGACAAGAGGGACCAAGATGTGTATAAGACAGGCTGATTGTATCCTTATAGTGGGACTGGCAGGGAAGGACCCCAAGGTGCAGGAGGTAGGTGTATTATTTTATCTGTGTGTGATTATACCATGACAAGATGGACCAAGATGTGTATAAGACAGGCTGATTGTATCCTTATAGTTGGACTAGCAGGAAAGGACCCCAAAGTTCAGGAGGTAGGTGTTTTATTTTATTGACTGAAGATAGGGAGAAGAAGGATAAAAACTCTTTGTTTGTGGTTTAGAAGCTTGTAAGTGGCAACCTTGTTTATTATAAATGGGTGTGCGTTGCAGAATTCATCTTTGGGCATAAGTTGCAGGCCACTAGATTTGAGTGTGTGGTTAAAAATAAATTTTCTTATTTCTAAACCAAAACATATGTTGTGGGTACTCAAAAGAACTGTCTCAGTGAGACAGTTCTTTTGAGCATCCAAAACTAATGTTTAAAATAATGGATAAGAAAATATTCAAGATTTTACGTTTAAAATTTTTCATCTCCAGCATTGAGTCCTAAGTGCAGATTTTATTGATTATTGTAATGGCACTGTGAGTACTTCACGTGACTCAAATAGAAATAATGCAGGTTTATTTACTTAGCACCAGTCATGTCTGCCTCAGAAATATTGTTTTCTGAGGAAATGACGCTTGAAATTCCATGTCCATGCAGATTATTTACATGAAATATTAAGCCATATTTGGTCTCTTAAAGCAATAAAACTTTTGAAAATGCCATCTACAACCATTATGGATATGCATATGTTTGGGGGCAAAGTGTTTTACAAACTTGATTACTAGTTTAGTTCAGATTTATTTGATAATCTAGTTCTTGGGAGATTCATGACCAACTGAGGTGTAGGAGAAGGAAACAAAAATTATGGAAAAGATTGGGGTGTTGCAATAAAAATTGTTCTACAGTAAAACATGCCTTAAGCGGCCATTCAAAAAGGAGACAAAAAATAGGTTTTCAAGACCAATAATCGCTTTATGCAGGTCAAAAGTTAAGCAGAATGCTCCAAGGGGAGCATTCTGCAATACTTTCGATCTTCATTAAGCTACCATCTGTCATTAAGATCTTTGTTTTATCTATTTTTGAGTGGCCGCTTAAGACAGGGTTTACTGTATATCAAAATTACATTTTAAGTTGATAATGTTGAGGGTAGAGTGGAAAAATGAAAATAAAAATTCAAAATGGCAGTTTTACTACATTATGTATTCTGAAGGGGCTAAATTTACAGAGACAACACTTTCAAGAACCAGAAAAGGATAATTTGTTTGTTTTGTTTGGTTTGAGGTTTTACGTCCCATTCAACAGCTATGGCCATTTGAGATGGTCAGTTCACCTAACCACACTTTTTCATGGGCAAGCTTGACTAAGTGGTTAACCAGTACTTTGTACACATACTTTCGCTTGTAACTGACAATATCCCTTCTTGAATCAGCGGAAGGAGGAGAATGACTGTAGATATTATTTCATGATCAACCTCCACAAAAGTATGGGACTGGGTCGAGGTCAAACTCGCTACCTCTGGATCTGCATGTCAGACTCGTTACCCACTTGCTAAGGGACCCGGTCCAGAAAAGGATAAAAATTAACCTAACCTTATTGCATTCAGACGGTCAAAACTTCATAGCAATCTGAATTTATTATTACATAGATCCATATGAGAAATAGAATTCAAGGGGTCACAGGTTATATTTTCCAAATAAGATTGTGTTTCTACCTCTGAAGATGGTTTTGTCTTTGCAAACAGTGAAGACCCTGATAAAATGCCATCTTATGCGGCATTTCATCTAGGTCGTCACTGTTTGCCAATGGAGGCATCTAGGAGTCACTATTAATAAAGGGTTAACATTATGGCATAGATCTATATAGAAAAAGATTGATCATAAAGTTGCTATCATTTTCATTCACTACCTGTCAGATTTAAAGATAATAATGAGCCGTGACATGTGATTTCCAACAATGTGGCATTTTGACAAGTGTAGACTCAGACGAGCCTGTGCAGCTCTTTTTAAGCTTAGAAACTCCAAATGATGTTTGGTCAGTAGCTTAACCCTCATGGAATATTCAAGGGACTAGCAAAGGCTCTGATCAGACTGTGCGTATGCGTAGGCTAGTCTGAACCTTTGCTGGTCGCACATACCACATTGTTGGAAATATCATGTCACGGCTCATATTTCATTTATTTTCATATCCAATGACTTTGACATATGTTTTTGGTGTTCAAAAGAACTGTCTCATAGCTCAACTCTTTTGAACACCACAACATATGTTTTGTTATAAAAAAATCATAATGACCCTATTATCTGTAGGCCTGTCACATTTAGTTTTGTTAATTCCTATAGTTGGAGGCCCAGATGGAGACAATAGATGTAAGAGCTCAGAAGGAGTTGGTATTGTTACACACAGAGGACGCTGACTACCCTACTGGGACAGTAGAATGGTTGAATGCCAGAGGCTGGTGCTCGTCTCATCACCATATTAGGTGCCCAAAGAGGGTGTTTAGTAAAAGATCTTTGGCCAAGATGGTGAGTACTTTGACTACCCTACTGGGAGGGTAGAATGGTTGAATGCCAGAGGCTGGTGCTCATCTCATCACCATATTAGGTGCCCAAAGAGGGTGTTTAGTAAAAGATCTTTGGCCAAGATGGTAAGTACTGTAAAACCTGTCATAATCGACAACTCAAAAAGAAGACCAAAAATTGGTTTTCAATACTGATTATTAATTAATGCTGGTCAAAAGTATTGCAGAATGCTCTGTTGGAGCATTCTGCAATACTTTCGACATGCATTAACAGGGGTTTCATTAAGAGGAGGGAGGCGGGGATTTTCCCCTTCTACTCAGGCATGTTTCCCCTGCTACTTTTGATAAATTTGTATAGAGGCTATAGGCAAATACTGTCAAATCACCCGCCTACTTTGCCTTGATACCAGGATGCCAAAAAAGTTAATGAAACCCCTGCATTAAGCTACCATCCGTCTTTAAGACCTTTTTTTCACCTGTTTTTAAGTGGCGGCTTAAGACAGGTTTTACTGTACTATGAAATATTAAAAGAGTGGACTTGGCTGGGTGGCAATTTTGTACCTGAGCAACAGAGTCCTGATTCCTTGTTACAGATCCTCTGTCTTCTGTATTTCCCTGTCTTTCAGCCTCCAGCAAATACCACAGACATTGGGCCTGAAACTGTTCCAATACGAAATATAACATTGTACTTAAAGCAATATCTTACAAAAGTTGTAATATTGGTTCCCAAAGTCTTATCCTGCTTACCTGCAGCATTTCCAGTTGTAAGTCAGAGAGGACCCTGATCAGATGGCTTTGCCAGTGTTTTCTGGATCTACAGTTTTTTCAAAACAGGATATATCTGGGTTCAGTAATGTAAGGGTTAATAATTTCTGAACAAACTTATCTATTTCATGTATGCTACACATTATTCAAATGTATTCTTATGTATGCTTTACATTATCAATATCTTTGATAATTATCTCTTTGCATGCTGGGTAATCTGCTGACTTTTTTTCAGAATTAGATTCTTCATTAAATTCTTCCAGGAACACTATCAGAGTGTCAAACAGTTTGGAACAAGATCAGGACGGACATTCTGTCAATCCTGATCAGGGACAAACTGTTTGTAAAGATTATCTGCAGACGACAGCTCCAGTATAAGTTTGTTTGTTTTTCACTAGGCTGAAGTTTATGAAGAGTTACACAAAACAGAGCCAGACAGAATGTCAGACACCTGCAGACTTGCTCGATTCCTTACGGGTACATCTATAGGACTGGTGCTAGGAGGTGGTGGGGCAAGGTAAGTATTACACAAAACATAACCAAACAGAATGTCAGACACCTGTAGACTTGCTCGATTCCTCACGGGTACCTCTATAGGACTGGTGCTAGGAGGTGGTGGGGCAAGGTAAGGAGAACATCTTTTTTGCAACAGGTTTGGTAATTCTGCTCAGGTTTCATATTTTGTACCTTTTCTGAGACTGTAACAGCAAAAATCAGGAGAGCAGTGGTTACAGTAAAACCTGTCTTAAGCGGCCACTCAAAAAAGATCAAAAATTGGTTTTCAAGACCAATTATTGCTTAATGCAGGTCAAAAGTATTGCAGAATGCTCCAAGGCTAGCATTCTGCAATACTTTTGCCCCTTCATTAAGCCACCATCTGTCTTAATGTCCATAGCTCCAGATAAGGTTGCGTATTGCGTATTTACGCAATTTTGTGAACCTGAGAACGCAATTAAATTCATTTCTGTGCGTACAGAAACGCAATAAAAATCCTTGATACTCAATTCCAAACTTTTTCGTAGCATATGACGCTATAGTTTTCAATTTGCGATTGTCGTTTTTCGCATCACAAGCTGTTGTTGGGTACAAATTTATACACGGCGTGGCGCCGAATCTAGTTAATTAAATTGTAAACCAGTCCAGGAACATTATTATCGCTGTTTAGCTATACCCAATATTTACACAATTACGACTTTCATCTCGCTTTACAATAACAATGGTGTAACGTGGGCGAAAAAGCCTTAGAGCAATCATATCGTAACTAACTCTAATACCGCGTTGGTGGTTCGAAGAATCAAAGATGAATTGATAGATACGTTAGATTTTCGAAAGAAGTTGGAAATAGCGATCTCAGATATACTAATATTGCAAGTGTGCTTTCTGAAAGTGAAACCGAAAGTAAACAAAAGACGGGAGAAACAAGGCCCGGTTTCATTGCTTATTTGCTTTCAGATAGATACCCAATACAAAAAATTAAAGTACCCAATTCAAAATTTGAAATACCCAATTAAGCCAAAAAGAGGTGGGTAAATACCCAATTGCCTCCAATCCTTATCTGGAGCTATGAATGTCCTTTGTTTTTTCTATTTTTGAATGCCAGCTTAAGACAGGTTTTACTGTATATGGTAGAGTGCTTGACTCATCGAGGCAGTTCTTTTGAGTACCCATAACATATGTTTTGGTTGAGAAATAAGAAAATCCATTTAAATAATAACTCTTCAGCCTGAAGCATATAAATAATTATAAGGTATAAAACTATTTCGGAATGAATGTAAAGATCTTGATGATATTGCTTAATCTTTGTTTGCTGGTAGTCTTCTGCTGACTTCTTTAAAATTAACTTTTTCAAAAAATTATCTAAGAAACACTATCTGAGTGTCAAACAGTTTGTAAAGGTTATCAGCAGATGACAAAAGTCGCCGATAGCGAGAAAAGAGTTAAACCTACTTTATTAACTCACCTTTATATCAAGGTAAATTGAAATTGATACTAAATCAGGGTGGATCCAGGATTTCTGGAAAGGGGGTTCATATGTATAAAGGCGTGGGGGTTCGCTTTGCTAATTTTATCTCAATTTTCTTAAATATCCTATGAAAATGAAATAATTTGGTCTCACTGAGACCAAATTATTTCTTTTTCATAGGATATGTAAAAATGGGGGGGGGGGAGACCCCCTGGATCCTCCATTGCAAATTATGTTCTATGTTTTGTAGCATAAATAAAGATGTAGATTGGACACTTAATTCCAGGACATTTGTTTAAACTGCTTTTCTACATTATTTTTCTTACAGGGGGTTTGCCCATTGTGGTATTATCAAGGCATTACAAGAGGCTAGAATTCCCATTGATATTGTTGGAGGGGTCAGTATGGGGGCCTTCATAGGGGCACTATGGTGTGAGGAGGCTAGGTACACAAGGTTTGTCCAGAGAGGAAGAGAATGGGCTATGGTGAGTATTATATCTGACCAGTTATTCTCACGTAATCTAAATTTGAGTTCTTTAGCTTTTTATGTCCCCCGCCAGAAAGAGAGATATTGCTATTGGTGTAGATCCTGTTGGCATCAACCTTGGCGTCGGTTTTATGCCTTCTTCTTGTTCTTGTATCAGTAATTCCAGCCAATATAAGACTAACTCCCACAAGCCACAAGGCAGGGGGATAGTATGTGCCCGGCCTTGCAAACTGACACCCTGAGACCATTGTACAGTCAAAAAACTCCCAAAAAACTAGTAGGGTTTAATGTGAGTTTCCAAACTGCACACTGGACATGAATATGTCATGTATGTAACAGTTAAAGTCTGTCCTTAAAATGTGAAAAGAAGCTGGAGTGCCGGGAGCAAAGAACCACAGCAGCTTGCTTGGAACAGACAAACCGAAATAGACATAGCACACCAAAACAGACATAGCAAGCATATGTCATAGGTCTGCTGTCATGAACTAGCTTTCACAAGTCCTGACATACAAGCCGCCTTCAGGGAGTTAGAGGGGTACACTGCATCATAAGTTCCACTGATGTAACTGGAGCCTCAGCTTTCTTGTGGGCAAGATATCTCATGAACTAGTGGGGGATTGGAACCATAATTGTATGAATATACAGTCAAAACTCTTTATAACGTGACTCGTTATAACAGAATATTCAATATCCGACGTAAAATTGCTGGGAACGGATCCGTTTCCATTAAAATTCCCTCTTTACAACAGAATATTCACTTAACGACACCGACAGTAATGTCTGGGAACAGATATACATTTTCTATTGAAAATAAATTCATTTTAACAGAATTGTTATCATGTGTCAGACATTTTTGTGATCAGAACCAGGTCTTTTTGCATGAACAGGTATCTGTCTCACTTGATAAGTGGGAAGCTTTGTGCATTTTGATGCAATATGGAATGGAACTGATGTAAACATTTGGAATAATAGCATTTTAATTCATTTGTACAATATTTTCTTTTACCAAATGATTATTATGTTGAAATCTGGTAATGGTCAGAATTTCTTTATAACAGCAAATTCACTTTAACGTCAAAGATAGCTTGGAACAAACAGCGTTGTTATAAGGAGGGTTGACTGTAACATTACGGTATGATGAAGACTTGATAAGATTTTGGCTTAATTTTCCAGGTCACAGCAGAGCGAAATAAGTCAAATTTAAGCATTTGTGATGGGGGACATTCTGTTTTCTCTGAAAACAATACAAGTGATAATTTAAAGTATGAAAAATGTCTTTCCCTTTATACAACAGGACATGCCCATTATAATTCTACTCCTGGCTTAGATCCTTAAACGTTAGAATTTTACAAAGAAGTTATAGAAAAATGACCATTTAAATGGTCATTTTCGTATAACTTGTTTGTAAAATTCAGCTGTAATTTAGGTTATAACTGTATTCCAAGTTCTCCTGGAGCACAGAAACTCAGTGGTAGAGTGCTTGACTCCAGACCGAGAGGCCGTAGGTTAGAGCCTCACAGGCATCACTGTGTTGTGTTTTTGAGCAATACACATTTATCCTTGCTTAGTACTGGTTCAACCGAGGAAGGCCCGTCCATACATAACTGAAAGATTGTTGACTGGGACGTAAAGAATCAAACAAACAAATATTCCCAGTTTCTCATTTGGGGAGGTATAGCATCTGTTCAGCAGTCTCAAAAAGTGAGTATGAACAGGAGGAAATGCAATAATTATAGACCAACCCACAGTACCGCAAGGAAGAAACACAGAACACTTACAGCCACACGACAGCAAGAACACAAGTATAGAAGCAAGATGATTGCAAACTAGAAAGGACACTAAGTACTGCATGACAAAACAAAGACTAAACAGGAAAAACGCACAATCAATGAGAGCAAACACAAATAATGATACAACAACAACAGAACCCACTGCCTTAGAACGAACAGTAGTTGAGGCCACAAATTCACTTAAATGTTGAACTGCCGCGGTCCTATACTTTCGTGGAGATTGGCCAAGAAATAATTTCTACGGTCATTCTCCTCCTTCCCCGGATTCAAGAAGGGTTGTTGTCAGTTACAAGCAAAGAAAATACCTACACAAAGTAAATGGTTAACCTTTTAGTCAAGCTATTTGTGACTGTAAAACCAAACGATATACCCCCCACCCCCTAATGAAAGTTTTTAATACAGTTTTCCCTATTCTAAATGCACTTCCTCACTTGTTTTCCATCAAAACTTTAATCTCTATCAAAACATTGCAAGCTTGCTTGAAACCATGCATCATCCAATGAAAAGGACCATAACTGATGATGTCAAATTTCTGATAGAAAATTGCAGGAGTAATTGTCACATTTTTTAAACTATTATCCAATGAAACAGCATCTTACATAAGCCAGTGCATTAGAATTCTCAGTTCACCTAAACCTATGGAAACCTCCACTGTTCAATATAGCATTTTTTGATGTCATATAGAAATTTACAGAAATAACAAATTTTCTATGAAAATTGTCCCTCTATTGCAGAATTTATCTTAGCTTAACCCTTTGCTCCACACAAGCGCCTTTGGACGCCTTTGAAATGTAAGATTTTGGAAAATATTATGAAAAATGAAACATTTGCTCCTCAGGGGCAAATGTTCTATTTTCCATAATGTTTTCAAAACTATTGAAATGTAATTTTTTGGAAAATATTTGAAAATTTGAATTATTTATAGAAATGATGCAATGTTCTAAATATAGCATATGGGGTAAAGGGTTAAGGTATTCTTCTGGACCTGTAGTATAGCATATTTGCCATAAGTCTTCAGATACATTTCATAATAAATTGTGCATCTAAAAACTTAAAATTATTGAAAGTCCAGTCTTGACAATTCCTGCGAGATTGCAATGACATCCTTTAACATATTTGTCGTCACTTCCCATACAACCAATATACAGACCATGTATTTCTTGGACACCAGATATGATTTTCTGGATTTTTACCCAGTGTCACCAAAGCTTAACTCATTTACCTGCAAGATATAAAATAGTAGACCCAGTGGGATTGATAAGAATCTGACTGGCATGTGACCTCGTCAGAAGTCAAGTGATGTCAATGTTATCTTAAAGTGATGTCATTATCTTATGTCACATCTCAGCATATTCGGGAACTTCTGGGATCCTTTTTTAAAGATAAAATTGTGGAATTTAATGGTGGGCTAGAAAAAGAATCACTATTTGTGTGAGGATGGGATAGAAAAATATGTCACTCTGGATCACCATTTTGTCATTACTCAGCTACCCAGTGATGACAAACCGTGAAGATGACGGACATGTTTTCTATCCCATCCCCACACAAATAATGGATTTAGAACTATCATTACCAGGAATGCTATCTTATTTTGAAAACAGTGTAGATTCAGATTAGCTGGCATAAGCCAGCTAATCAGAATCTGCACTTTTTCCCTTTCTGCTTGTAAGTGCATTCTAATAAGTGGAGTCGCTGCAAGTTGATTGGATAAAAATTAGGGCGGGGTGTAGTACATAAAACATCGAGCATGATAAGGCTTTACCCTTAAAGCACCAATCACAACAGAAAACCTCTGTTTTTGTCATCTGAAATCATTGGTTTAGATAAACACAATTTTTGAGCGTACAATTGTATATATTTTCTTACCCATCATCTTTAACATGTGTTTTGGGTTCTCAAAAGCACCGTCTCATTGAGACCCTCAACATATGTTTTGGTTGAGAAATAAGAAAACTACTTTTTTGGTACACACTCTTAACTAAAAGCCTGTGAAATGTGTCAGTAGTTTTGAGAGGAACAGTGTGGACCCAGATCAGACTGCTCCTCTTTGAACAGTCTGATCAGGGACCACAATGTTTGCCCCCATACTAACATAAGTCAAATAAATTAGATATTAGGGAAAATATGCAGGCAATATTTTTAGATGAATTTTTATAGGGTCTTGAAGGATTAAGGTGTTTTTTACTGAATAAAATTTTATGCTGACAAAGATATTAAAAAATATGCAGTAAAAATAATATGAATTTATGTGTTTGCAATAGTTTAAAGACAAGAATTTTAAGACATGTGCCGATCCAGTGGGGGGACAGGGGGTCCGGACCCCCTTTGAAATCACAAAAATATAGGTTTTTTTAAGCAATACTGGTCTGGATCCCCTGGAAAAGCACAAAGCTACCAGGCCAGCGTTCATTGTCGGGGTATCATCCGCCTACAAGCGAAATGCCATTTAAATGGCGTTTTGCTGGTGGGCTGATGATGGCCCACTTCTAGTGGTATTTGGATCTTCTATCCCCTCATCAAGTTAAACTTAAAAAAAACAAAAACTAAACCCCCTCCCCCCCCCCCCTAAAAAAACAAAAATATTGTCCTGAGTTTGACCCTTCTAGATCCGCGCATGTAAGATGTATTAGTATGGATATAACAAACCTGTTCTTTCAGTTCATGACTTCAATTGCTAAGAAAATAATGGATTTGACATATCCTACGACGTCAATGTTCAAAGGTAAAGAGGAAATATTTGTCAAGCAGAATTAACTTTATCGTTTTGCCGAGTTTGCTTGTGTGTATTTTTATCTGCCTTTATAATCTATCTGACTCATTGTAGAGAAAATAGTCCTTCATTTACAAGATATTTTAGTTGAGAAATATTAGAAAAATATGGAGTCGGAGATGTTTTGTATTCTCATATTTTTTAATGAATACAGTGTAGTCCCTCTGCTATGTTTGGGGGGTCTATAGGAATGGACCATGTTATATGAGCCGTGGCATGAGATTTCCAACAATGTGGCATATTGACATGATTAGACTCAGAGGAGGCTCATATGTGAATTATGTTATAAGGGACAAGTTTATATGGAATTATAGGAAAATGACCATTTCATGGGGATTTTCCTATAATTCCTTTGTTAAATTATATGGTAAAAAATGTTGGAGCCACCTCATGACACTGATATAACCAAATCCATGTTTTAATGAGGTGTGTTATAAAGGGACTGCTGTGTACTACCTATGCCATGTTGAACTTTAATTTCTCTACATTGGGACATAATAGGAATGACAGTTAGCGGTCCTCTGTTTTTAAAGTTAACGGGCAATGTCACTGCATGGACCACTGTTTTTCATTGAGGCCAAATTTATGCCTTACCTAAGTTGACAATAGAATCACATATACACTGTTTTACTCCACTGTTTAGATTTATTATTCTGCGTAACTGTCATTCTTTTGTTTTTGAATTATTGTTACAAATGTGTCATATTCTTATTCATAGACATCATCAAAATATGAGAAAATGGCCTTTCTAGCTTCAGCATTTTACACACTAGATACTCAGGCTGTTAACCCTTTTCATTCTAGATACCAGAAATCAGGTACTTTGGCAAAGAGTGAAGACCCAGATGAAATGCAGCATAAGGCGGCATTTCATCTGGGTCTGCACTGTGTGCTAAGATATAAACAATCTTCTTCCCCGGGCTGTGTAGCGCAGTCGATAGCCAGTCTGACTGCATATCCCAGGTCACAAGTTCGATCCCAGCCGGGTCCCATACTTTTGTGGAGATTAATCATGAAATTATTTCTACTATCATTCTCCTCCTTCTGCTGATTCAAGAAGGGTTGTTGTCAGTTATAAACAAAAGTATGTGCATGAAGTACTGGTTAACTGCTTAGTCAAGCTTGCCCAAGAAAAGAGTGTGGTTAGGGGAACTAACCATCTCGATATGACCATAGCTGTTAAATTGTATGTAAAACCTCAAACCAAACAAACAAACAATAACAAGCTTCTGGGACAGAAAGAAATACTTCACTTTATAGAAATTTTGACCAGCAGCCCCTTAAAATACTAAATAGACTATTCCATATTTATTGTATCAATATGTATGGGATCATCCACCAGAATGTAAAGGATTTTGAGCCGGGACATGTGATTTCCAACAATGTGGTATGTGCGACCAGCAAAGCCGCAGATCAGCCTGCACATACCTGCAGTCTGATCAGAGTCTTTGCTAGTCGCTTGAATATTCTATAAATATTAAGCTACTGACCAAACATCATTTGGAGTTGCAATGCTTAAAAGGAGGCTACACAGGCTCGTATGAGTCTACACTTGTCAAAATACCACATTGTTTGAAATCCTGTGTCACTGCTCAAATGGTCATCCTATGGATAAGACATTTTCTCATGTTTTGGCTTACATGTTTTGACATTTTTTGGGCCTCGTCGTAAGAAAACCTGATTTTGTTGCATGTGGACAGCAAAGGCGTAGATCAGCCTGCGTATCCATGCAGTCTGATCAGCATCTTTGAAAATTACTCCATGTCAAATTCCAATATTCTAGCTAGTCTCTGTAGCTAGATAAGCTGGATTGAGATAACTGGATCACAAACCCCGAAGACAGCTTTTCTCCTGATGAGGCCTATTTATGCATGTATTCGGCTGTCTCTTTAATCGCTAATATTCAGTGATTCCATTGTCAGAACTACAGCAACCATTTAGACCAGATTATTGTACCGTATTTGTCCTAATGCGCACAGATGCTTCTATAAGTGCAAGTCAAGTTCTTTTTGTCAAAATTTGATTTGCAAATGCTTTTATTGACTTCATACAGTTACAGAAAAAATTAGCGTAAAATTGTAAATATTTTCTTACCCATCAGTTTTAACATATGTTTTGGGTGCTCAAAAGAACCCTCTCATTGAAATGGTTCTTTTGAGTACCCACAACATATGTTTTGGTTGAGAAATAAGAAGAGTATTTTTATTACGCACTTTTATTAAAGGCCTGCTTCAGATTTCCAGCCAGTTTAGGGATACAGTTACATTATTGATATGGATTCACTGTGTTGTTATAAAAAAATACAGTGTTGGTCCTGATCAGCTGGCTTCTTCAAAAGCCAGCTGATCAAGATCCACACTGTTTTCAACAGAGGGTTTAAAGTTATGTATACAGTGCACTTATTAGGTCAAATACGGTATTTCTAAACACATTAAACCTAAGCATACATTGTTGGTACATGTAGTTCGTAAAAATATCCAGCTTAACCTTTTTAACAGCAGATACTTTACCAAACAATAAGGACCCAGATGAAATGCCGCATAACGCAGCATTTTATCAGGGTCTTCACTGTTTGCTGCGATAAAAACAATCTTCAGGGACAGATATACATCATTTTATAGAAATTTTGACCGGCAACCCCTTAAAACACAAAATGGACCATGCCAAATTTATTGTATCAATATGTATGGAAAAATCCATCAGAATGAAAAGGGTTAATAAGGGCTAAAAGAGTGACTTTACCCTTATGTTTACTAATGGATTCTTCCTTCTGGTTTGATACAATAAACTTGAGATAGTCCATTGTATGTATCTAGGGGTGTCAGGTTATAATTAAAAAAAAAATATTGTATTCTTTTGTCTGAAGATCTTTTTAGCTTTACAAACTGTATAGACCCTGATGAAATGCAGCATTATGCTGCATTTATCTGGGTCTTCACTGTTTGCAAAAGTACTCGTTTAGGAGTTTCCCGAATACAAAGGGTTAACTGGCTGTAATTGGTAAATCATAACACTGTGTTGTGTTTTAGGAGGTGAGCAGCCGTGAAATTACAGCTCTGTGTTAGTTTTTGTTTTGTCAGGATTGCTCTAAATATAGCACTTTCTTTGCTTTAATATTTAAGCACCGTCTTGTTTCAGTGTGTTTTATGTAACCCTTATTATTGCAGAAAATGCGAGGCTTAACTTCTAAAGTGCTAGATCTTACATACCCAGTGACTTCAATGTTTAAAGGTATTATCATAATGTAGCTAATAGTCATCGTAGTTTTAACTGCAGCTTATGTGTATTGTCTCAGGGTGTTTTTTGTGGTGTTTTTTGCTTTTTTCTTTAGATTTGAGCATGTGTACCCTGGCCTCGAGGTTATAAAACTTTTTTCATACTCAACTCAGCTGAGCACGAAATTTCAGCTGCTTATAAAAACTAAAATCCTGACAAAGTTTCTTGTTTTAAGTCTCTCAGATGTTGTATTTATCATGCTAATAAATGTTAAATTGGCATTTTAATATTTATGAGCAGGATAAGTTTCGTGCTCAGCTGAGTTGAGCATGGAAAAAGCTTTGTAACCTCGGGCCCTGAATGTTTATAAATTTTAACCATTGTCATACTGAACAAATTTTTCAACACAAGATTTTTGAATATGGAATTACCTCCGACTATAGAATTACCTTTGAGTATGGAATTACCTTTGAGTATAGAATTACCTTTGAGTATGGAATTTATCATTAACCACTTGTATACTGGAGGTACTTTGGGAAGCAGTGAAGACCCAGATGAAATTCCACAAAATGTGGCATTTCATCAGGGTCTGCACTGTTTAATCTGCAGGGATATAAATTGAAGATAAGGGAGTGCAGTGGCTCAGTTGGTACTGTGTTAGACTTTGGATTGAAGGACTCACCGGAAGCATTGTGTTGTGTTCTTGAGTCAGGCTTAGAAATGGTTCAACCCATGGCCAGGAAGACAGAAAAGCATCCAGACATGACTGAAAAATTGTTGACTCGGATGTAAAGCATCGACATAAGCAAACAAAAAGGATCATTGACACTTGCTATGGGTAAATGCCTACGATTTTCAGTAAAAATAAAAGTTTGTCAATCGTCCCTTTCCTCACCTTGAAGCTACCCTGACCTGAGTATTTTATGGCTGTGAAATCCGTTTTCGATATTAAATGCTTCAAAGATGTAAAATTTTGGGGTAGAACAATCAGTTTTACATTAAGATATATAGGAATCCGAAAACATTTTTTAAAATATCGGTGTTCCAACATTTTCTTGACAAAATAAAGTAATTAAAGTGTGTCCAAAATATCTATTGACATCTTGTCAGAACTGATCGTCTCAGCACTAAAGACAGATAAATGTAGCTCAGTTGAAATCAAACGACGTACACAATTACACTGGTTATGAATACGATAGTGGCCGAGTCTCTATTATTTGTACGGTTATTTAGAGCGGCGCACGACCCAACCCCGTGGCCTAGTGGTTAGCGTGTCTGGCTATGAAGCAAGAGGACCAGGATGGATTCCTGGGTGCCCACATATTTTCAGTGTGTTTTTTCTTCTTTTTTTTTTAACACTTTAATACTAAATTGCTTCATATACTAGTAAAATGGCATCATCAAAACGACCAAAATGGTAATTCCTGAACTTATTATATTGAAACATATGGGGGGGTGGGGTTAAATTTGGCCCTCTTGAAAGAGAATTAGTTCGGTGACCCCAGATTTTTATTCTTTTTTCTGAAAGGTGTTATGATAGTCCATGAGTTAAAAATATTTCTTTAAGATTTTCAACATCAGGTTTTTTACTACATGATTTATTCTAAAAACAAATTTCAATTTTCGACGAATTGCTAAAATATATCGTACAGTATCTTGTCACAGCATTGGATAACAAATAAACTTGCACATTTTCTAAAAGGTTTGTGGTCATGGGCAATAATTTATGTTAAAAGAAAGAAGCTGGCTGAATATTACAACCGTTTTAGCTCAATATTTAGGACTAGTATTATTATTTTATATCTTTAGAAAATTGGTCAAATGCTGAAAACTTCAATATGATATTCTGAAAATATAAGCACGGTGACATATCCTTTTTATTTCATAATTGGATAGCCCATGCATAAAACAAACTGTATGCAAAGTATTGAAAATATTTCAACATGGGAAGTATTTAGTAGCATATGTCCTTAATCAAGCTTCACAGGAATGTACCTGTGTGACCACCCCCACCCCAACCCGACTACAAATATTGCTAAAACATATTTGATCTTGCAAGATGTGGTAGTCAAGGGGCTCGGCTTATTGCCATCCATTAACCCTTTCCTTCATGACTATTCATGCTAGGCTCCACCCACTACGAATAATTATATAAAAAAGCTTTCATGTTGGTTCATAGAACAAAGAAATTCATTGTCAGGTCCACTTGTGAAGGATCAGATATATCATATTTTCATAAGCAAACAGAGTAGACCCTGATCAGGCAGCTCTTACAAGAGCTGCCTGATCTGGGTCTGGTCTGTTTTCATAAGCTTAAGGCATCTTTATGAGGTAAAGGGTTAAAATATTTTATGGACACCCTCCTATCCTAACTGTATCAATCAGTATAGGAAAGTGCATTAGTATAGGAAGGGTCAGCTTGAGTTTGAACTTTTTCCTTACAGGAACAACACTCTGTTCCTTGGGGTGGAATTTTCAGTTGCTATGCATAGTTAAAGTAAAACAAAAAAATATTGAGCATAAAATTGTGAATATTTTCTTACCCATCAGTTGTAACATATGTTTTGGGTGCTCAAAAGAACCGTCCAATCGGGACGGTTCTTTTGAGTACCCACAACGTATGTTTTGGATGTGAAATAAGAAAAGTAATTTTCAGTTATGCACTCTTATCTAAGGGCCTGCTATGGCATAATGTTGTTTTTGTATTTCTACCAGGGAGTTCTTTCAATGAGGGTATAGAGGCAACATTTAAGGACAGACAGATGGAAGATCTCTGGATTCCCTTCTTCACTGTCTCAACAGACCTCACTAGCTCACAGATGAGAGTCCATACACATGGTATGTACACAGTACCACAGCTTTTATCGTCTGCTGATAACCTTTGCAAACACTTTGAACCCAGACCAGGCTTGATAGTGGTCTTGAAAGAGTATTTTGAAAAAGTTAATTTTGAAAATAGTCACATGGGTGAAGTTTTCAGGATTATAAGGTAATTCAGGATTTTGAGGCTGACTTTCCATAGACAGTCAGTCTCAAAATACTGAATTCAGCAGATTATTATAGGTTCTTTGAATTATATTCAGTCTGTCTCAAGGCAATTGACCATTTAAGCTTCAAATTGTGAATATTTAGTGGGCATATTGCAAGTTTTTAGATAAGAGTTCTGAAAGTTCAGGTTTTGGGAAATTTGAACTTTCACCCATGTAGTCAGCAGACAACAACAAAAGCATGAAAAATTACCCAGCATCCAAAGAATTAATAGAGTTTGAACATTTAAAGACATTTCACAAGGTGTAAGTTCAGTGTTAACCCATAAAGCGCCACCTATAATTTGCAGCAGACGACAATTTCAAATTTTGCCACTTTTTCAAAAATAGCAATAAGACATGATATTGCATGAGAATCGTCTGCCAGCAGACGATTCTCATGAAATATCATACCTTATTTTTTTTCGAAAATTAGGGAAAATGTCGCAAAATTAATCATCTGCTGCAGTTGTGATTGGCACTTTTAGGGTTAGTATTTAGGCAATACATTAGTAATAGATGAAAACAATTGTCTAATATAATATTCAGTATAAAATGTCAGCATGTCTAGTTTTCTTTGTTGTCTCATCTGGCAAGCTCATATATGAGGACTGAAACATGTAGGTAGGGAGTTTCCTTTTTTATAAGAATTAAGAATTTAAAACATTTCACATGTCACGAGCATTCATTCAATTTTATTACCCAACATAGTTTATAAAGAGTAATTAAGCATTTTTGACTGTTTTAATGAATTGTCGGTCGCTGCCAGTTCAATCCGGTTTCAATGAACTGTTTCCTGTAACCACATTTTTTACTGTTTCCCAGTCACGTGACACGCAGATCACTGATGACGTCAAACTTAGCAGTGACACTTAAATGGAGTTGCTGTAGGAGATGCGGTTTTGTTGCAAAACAGAAAATTTTGTCTAATCTTCAATTTTCGTCTCAAAGTGTTCCGCTCATTTTAACTAAGAAAACAAGTACCCACACTTTACATTTCTGACCACAAACAACGAAGTTATTGGTAGTTTAAAGTGACAAAATCATACCTCATATCCGCTTTTGTGAATGAGCATACGAGGGACGTTTTTTATGTTCGTAGAAAGGTAGATTTAATGAAAACGGAGAAAGTAGATGCATACATCATGCATATGTTTGGAAAGATTGAGCTTTTATCTATACATACAGCCTAAAATTATTTCAAAAAGCATTACTTTAATGACCTCTAAGAGGCAAAGACATACGTATATATCCCACACTGGAAATATGGTAGAAATATGACATTTGTGGACTTAGTCTCTGACAGAACGTTAGAAACAATTGCATGAAAATGGGTTCATAGCCATACACAGCGTCTGAAAATATGGTTGCAGATCAAGGACACAACTGGCTACAATATTATATAAACATTATAGCAAATGAGCAGCAATTATTGGATATGGAAGATTTGTTTGGAACCTCAGCAAATTGAACAGTAGGCATATAAGCTTTTATTGTAGAAAGTTGACACAAGCGGAAGTTGGATACGGGCTTGTGAATGTGGCTTAATATGTTAGCTGTAAAGTAGTATTATAATTATACCCCCCCGCAAACTTTGTTTGTAGGGGGTATACTGTTTTCACGTTGTCCGTCCGTCCGTCCGTCCGTGTGTCCGTCCATCTGTCCGTCCGTCCGTCCGTAACGCTTTGTTTCCTTAATAACTCGAAGAGTCATTGCTGGATTTTCATCAAACCTTGCAAACATGTTCATATATGCAAGACAAATACTTTAGACAAAAAAGTAAGGGCTAGGGGCCAATTCTATTAGAGTTATTTCCCTTTGTAGTTCTAAATGGCTTTTAATATAGTGCTTTTTCCTTAATAACTCGAAGAGTCATTGCTGGATTTTCATCAAACCTTGCTAACATGTTCATATATGCAAGACAAATACTTGAGACAAAAAAGTAAGGGCTAGGGGCCAATTCTATTAGAGTTATTTCCCTTTGTAGTTCTAAATGACTTTTAATATAGTGCTTTGTGCTTATGCTATTATAGGCCATATACGGGCCAATCAACTCCTACCACAGCTTTCGATGGAACAATTTGATACTTTTCCTATACAATGTAGACACATTGAACATATGCATGAAGGAGTTTAGTTCAGAAAAGATAATTTTTGACAAAATGACAGCTGTGAGAACTTAGACAATTTTGCCCTAATAAAGTGTTTGTATATGCATAGACAGTGCCTTCATGGGCCGATCAACTCCTACCACAGCTTTTTATGGAGCAATTTGATACTTTGCCTATACAATGTAGACACATTTAACATATGCATAAAGAAGTTTGGTTTAGAAAAAATATTTTTTGACAAAATGACAGCTGTGAGAACTTAGACAATTCTCCCTAATAAGGCTTTTGTATATGCATAGATGGTGCCTTCATGGGCCGATCAACTCCTACCACAGCTTTTGATGGAACAATTTGAGACTTTGCCTATACAATTTAAACACATTGAACATATGCATGAAGGAGTTTTGTTCAGAAAAAATAATTTTTGATGAAATGACAGCTGTGAGAACTTTGACAATTTTTCCCTTATTAGGCTTTTGTATATGCATAGATGGTGCCTTCATGGGCTGATCAACTCCTACTACAGCTTTTGATGGAACAATTTGATACTTTGCCGATACATTGCAGACACATTGAACATATGCATGAAGGAGTTTGGTTCACAAAAAATAATTTTGACAAAATGACAACTGTGAGAACTTAGACAATTATTCCCTTATATGGCTTTTGTATATGCATGGATAGTGCCTTTATGGGCCGATCAACTCCTACTACAGCTTTTGATGGAGCAATATGATACTTTGCGGATACAATGTAGACACATTGAACATATGCATGAAGGAGTTTATAATTTTTGTTTGGACAGATTCTACTGAAATCTTCTTATCAATACTAAGGTCTTCTTGTTCGAACTATAACTTGCCAAGTTTTTTCACTGACTCTTACTGTGCGGGGGGTATCTAATAAGCATTGCTTATTGACTTTTTTCATTTTTATTGTTTATATGGTAGATGGAAGTGTTATGGTAACTTTCATCCCAAAACAAATTTAGTACTTCTGTTTTATTAGAAATAACTTGCAAAATAAATAGCCTAGGGGGTGCTAAAATCCCTTATTTTGTATATAAATGACGCCATGGAGCATTACTATATTTAGAAAATACATTAAAACTGTTTTTGTGCCTCTTAACAGGTTTTGAAATAACTGCAATAAGAAAATTGTGCAGATCCGATTGTTATTGTGTTTTCTACACGGGGTTGATTTTCCCCACCCACTTTTTATAACATGGGGGTATGCCAGTACCGGAAGTTGCCAGTTGCACGCTTAAATCGATACATCAATATAACTGCTGACGAATGATTGAGTATATCTTGTGCTATGCAAAACGAGAAGAAATTTTAAAATTTGTTCGCAATCGTAATTTTAACAGATATCATAACTGCACTTGACTGTGATTATTTTGGTATATTGATGGGTGTTTTAAAATTGTTATAGAAGAGCAAACAACATGCTTATAGTTTTGCTGCACTTGTCTACCAGTAGCGTTTGAATAATTAATTTTGATGGTGCAAAGAAAAAATCGGCTTGAAAAATGCTTATATCACCATAGCGAATGGAACTTAACAGCGTCTAATTTTCTAATGGCTGCGTGGTTAAAATGACACGGTTTCGGCCAGTGTCCTTTTTACGCCCTATTCAAAGCTATATATCTTGACCGAACTAAGCGCTAATGATGTAAAATTTATATCAAATGATAGACAGGAGCTAGACCTTTCAAGATATATATAGTTATGGTACCGTAAATTCTATTTTTGTAGAGATACAGCCCAATTCTACGAACATAAAAAATGACCCTCGTAAACCGGCATAAACGAACTGTATACACATCTTTATCAGCATCGCGCAGCTGATATCTTTTATTGTTCTGAGTTGGGTAATAAAACAACAATTTCATACCTTTATAATTACAACTGTCATATCATTTATTGAACTCCGTTAATCTGATTGGTCAAGAACGGTCATCTGATCGCAATGACCTGTATTTCATTTTTCAATGAACCCGGTCTGTATTCATGAGGGGCCATTCACGACAGAACTACTTTTGTGATACTGTGCAAGGCTTCTATGAAGACAAATGGACAGCCTGCAACTACTGACATTTAACCTTACACTTAGATCTACACATATATCTTCAGGTGGAAAAGCAAAGATCAACTTACATACAACATCTAAATTAACAGTTACCATGCCGATCAACTGTCTGCTGCGATCTGTCCACAAAATGATGCGATCACCTCTTGCACCTTTCCTTTGCTTGTTTTCCTGCAACTTCGTTGTATGTTTTCAGTCGAGCCCCGCAATTAAATCGTTTCTTGCTGCCTGGTTTATCAAACTTTTTTTTTTGCAATTCGTCTTTGCTTTCTTCAATCACTCAATAAAGATAGCTTACTTTCTTTTTGCTTGGAGTCATTTCTTTTCCTTTCAAAGCCGTTTTGACAGATGATGCTTTTCGTCATCAATGTAAACGAATGACGTCATATCCGATGACGTAACTATCCTACACATTCTAATTAACACCCATGTAAAGTATTTTCGGTTGTCACTAAGTAAAAAATGGGATTCTAGTCGCTGTAATATAATTGTTTATTTTCAATTGGCGAACGGATGCCATTTTGTTTTTTGAACGTCGTAACGTCAACGTACGCACGTCATAGTCTGAATGCGAGAAAGGTTATTTGCTCGAAACATTATTTTTAGGAAAACATAATTATCATAAATACTGAATAAGAAAGAATAACGAAAGAAGTTGTAATTATAAGAATTGAAAATTATTTTTCTGCGTTTCACTAAGGTGTGAAATGTGGTTTAAATAACATCTAATTTTAGCATGAAAACCTACGGTTTTCATGCAGATTAGATGTAATTTTCCAGACATTTCATACCCCAGTGAAACGCAGAAAAATAACTTTCAATTCTTAAATGTGCAACAGTCAAAAGTATTACCCCCGAGGTGGTATTGGTGACGCGATGCACTGTTGCCCAAAGCCGAGGGCAACAGTGCATCGGGTCATCCACAGCACCGAGGGGGTGATAGTTCTGACTGTTGCATAGAAAGGTATGAAATAGTCGTATACTGTTTCCTCAGGCCTATCTGTTTGATAGTTAGAGAAAATATAGTAGCTATGCACTACTACATGGGTGAAAGTTTTCAGGATTATATATATGTTTTGTCTGTTTACAGGTAGTTTATGGCGGTATGTGAGGGCCAGTATGACATTGGCAGGTTACCTGCCACCCCTCTGTGATCCTGTAGATGGCCACCTACTGTTAGATGGTGGATATGTCAATAATCTTCCAGGTAATGCATGAATCTCAGTATGCCAGCATATGATATTTTGTCACTTACTGTATTGGTGAGCAAAGGCTTAGAAAACTTAACCAGAGCCTTTGTTGCTCACATACACAAAGTATGAATCATGAAAAGTAAGAAAGGTGGCAAAGATCAGGAATCAATACAATCAAGTACCATACTTGACCCAGGATACCACATGGGAAAGTGACAAAAACAAAATTAAACATATTTGACTCCTATACTCACACATAATGATACATACCATTATTATATTACTATATATTTATTCAGTTAAACCTGCGTAAAACTGTCACTCTCAAAAAGATCAATTATTGCTTAATGCAGGTCAAAAGTATTGCGGAATGCTCCAAAGGGAGCATTCTGCAATACTTTCGACCTTCATTAAGCTACCAGTTGTAATTAAGACCTTTTGAGTGGCCTTTTACACAGGTTTTGTGGCCGGACATAAAAATTGAGTATCTCTACAAGTATAAGGCCCACAGCTTATATAGTTTGTAAAAAGCAATGTCTAGTAGTCCACTACATAATTTCTGCCAACTATGCCTCTAGGGTCCAAATTGGCCATGCCCCAGGGGTCATGAGCTTTCATAGACTTAAAATGGGGAGAAAAAACCCTTAAAAATTCTTCTTCTGAAACCATGAGTATATAGTATGTAACAACATGTATGTTGATCCTGCCAACTATGCCCCTTGGGGTTCAAATTAGCCACATCATTTTTCCCCATAGATTCATAATAAATAAACAAAAATAAACATGAAGTCAACAGCTCAGAAGAGTAGTATAGGCTCGTTGAGCTTCTTGTTTGGTTCGCTTACCAAGGAGGTATGCCAGTATGCCACTGGGCTTGCATACAAATCTCATTTCTGCCAATATCATGTGAGGGCTATTCCAGAAAAAAACACCTGGAGGGGGAAGAAGGCACTTTTTTTTGGACCCCACCACCCATGGAATTAAATTTCCACAGACACCGACCACCCATGTATTCTGAAAGGCTCCTGTACCAACTACCTATAGAATTAAATACGATATGTATTGATACAAAATGTTAGATAATCTATATAGAGTAAGCAAGTCTATCTACGCATGTGAATTATGTTAATAAGCTTCCATAAAAAAAGAGGAAAGTGCAAGTCATACTGTGTTGTCTACACCCATCATCATATGACATTTCCAATAATCCCCTCTACAGAAAACAGCCACTATCAATGAATGAAAAGCTTCATGCTTTTTAGTTTTGAAGCAAACGGTTTTAGCTACTTGCTAAACTTTATTTGTTTGTATTTTTCTGTCTGACGTCACAATCATTGGTCCCACTCAGCTGTTAATACAAAGGTGATAACTGGAACAGCCATGGTTTTATCCAATCCTACACCGCAAGTTATACCCCCCACAAACTTTGTTTGTAGTGGGTATACTGTTTTCACGTTGTCCGTCCGTGTGTGCGTCCGTGTGTGCGTCCGTCCGTAACGTTTTGTTTCCTTAATATCTTGAAGAGTCATTGCTGGATTTTCATCAAACCTTGCAAACATGTTCATATAAGCAAGACAAATACTTAAGATAAAAAAAGGAAAGGGCTAGGGGCCAGTTCTATTAGAGTTATTTCCCTTTGTAGTTCTAAATGGCTTTCAATATAGGGTTTTATGCTTATGCTATTATAGGCCATACACAGGCCGATCAACTCCTACCACAGCTTTCGATGGAACAATTTGATACTTTGCCTATGCAATGTAGACACATTGAATATATGCATGAAGGGGTTTGATTCAGAAAAAATAATTTTTGACAAAATGACAGCTGTGAGAACATAGACAATTTTTCCCTAATAAGGTTTTTGTATATGCATAGATGGTGCCTTCATGGGCCAATCAACTCCTACCACAGCTTTTGATGGAGCAATTTGATACTTTGCCGATACAATGTAGACACATTGAACATATGAATGAAGGAGTTTGGTTCAGAAAAAGTGATTTTTGACAAAATGACAGCTGTGAGAACTTAGACAATTATTCCCTTATAAGGCTGTTGTATATGCATAGATGGTACCTTCATGGGCCGATCAACTCCTACTACAGCTTTTGATGGAACAATTTGATACTTTGGCTATGCAATGTAGACACATTGAATATATGCATGAAGGAGTTTGATTCAGAAAAAATAATTTTGACAAAATGACAGCTGTGAGAACTTAGACAATTTTTCCCTAATAAGGCTTTTGTATATGCATAGATGGTGCCTTCATGGGCCGATCAACTCCTACCACAGCTTTTAATGGAGCAATTTGATACTTTGCCTATACAATATAGACACATTGAACATATGCATGAAGGAGTCTGGTTGAAAAAAAAATTTTTGACAAAATGACAGCTATGAGAACTTAGACAATTATTCCCTTATATGGCTGTTGTACATACAAACCTTGCAAACTTGTTTATATATGCAAGACAATTACTTTAGACAAAAAAGTAAGGGCTAGGGGCCAGTTCTATTAGAGATATTTCCCTTTGTAATTCTAAATGGCTTTCTATAAAGGGTTTTATGCTTATGCTGTTATAGGCCATACATGGGCCGATCACTTCTTGCCACAGCTTTCGATTGAATAATTTGATACTTTTCCTATACAATGGTTACACATTGAACATATGCATGATGGAGTTTGGTTCAGAAAAAATAGTTTTTGACAAAATGACAGCTTTGAGAACTTAGACAATTTTCCTTAATAGGGCTTTTGTATATGCATAGATGATGCCTTCATGGGCCGACCAACTCCTACCACAGCTTTTGATGGAGCAATTTGATACTTTGCCTATGCAATGTAGACACATTGAACATATGCATGAAGGAGTTTGGTTCAGAAAAAATGATTTTTGACAAAATGACAGCAGTGAGAACTTAGACAAGGTGTTTAGTATATGCATAGATGGTGCCTTCATTGGCCGATCAACTTCTACCACAGCTTTTGATGGAGCAATTTGATACTTTGCCGATACAATGTAGACACATTGAACATATGCAAGAAGGAGTTTATAATTTTTGCTTCCACAGATTCTACTGAAATCTTCTTTTCAAAACTAAGGTCTGCTGGTAACAGGTTTAAACTATAACTTGCCAAGTTTTTACACTGACTCTTACTGTGCGGGGGGTATCTAATAAGCATTGCTTATTGACTTTTTTCATTGTAGATGTTGCATTTAGAAGTTTTCGTAGGTTATCGTGTTGCTTTACCGATTGTATACTGCAATCGTGTTTGACATGCAATTATAACGGCTTTATGAACTTGGAAAACAACTTAAAGTTTATTTTGTTTTATTTTCACACAAAATAAATTAATTTATGCGTAGATTGGATGATTTCACACTACAGAAAAACAGAAAGTTTGGGATTCGATATTTTGATTGAAACAGGAACATTCCATTTAATATACCTATGAATTGTCAGTAACCAATTTTCCGACAAAACCCAATCACCCATGTAATCAGATTTTATTGAACTCCAATGACCCATATAATTTGAAAAATGTCAGCAGCACCAACCACCCATAGAAAAATATATCAATTGCCTTCTTCCCCCCCCCCCCCCCCCCCCCCCCTAGGTATTTTTTTCTGGAATAGCCCTGAACAAATCAATGAATTTTAAGCAAATTTTGTATGAGAGTTGCTACCAACAACATTTGAGGTTGCAGGTATCATGCAGTCTTAGAGATGCTTTATCTAAACCAATTAAGCAGAAAAATAAACTACCCTAAGAAAAAATGGCATAGATGGAAAAATCTCAAACCTGCTCCAATGGGGAATTGAATCCAGTCCCTTAATTGTTAGTCAAATACACTACCATTAAATACAGCTTTTACAGCAACCTGGTAAGAGTGCTGACCTGTCAACTCATCAGTCTGGCCCTGAGGTTATAAAACTTTTTCCATGCTCAACTCAGCTGAGCACATTTGTTGGCATTTTAATATTTATTAGCATGATAAATACAACATCTGAGAGACTTAAAGCAAGAATTTTCTTTATGTGTCGGTATTTAAGTTTTTATGAGCAATTGACGGTATTTAAGTTTATATGAGCAGTTGAAATTTCGTGCTTGGTTGAGTTGAGCATGAAAAAAAATTATAACCTTGGGGCCTGGTTTCAGTTCCTGTCTGGTACATATTGGAAGTTTTCACTCTATGACAATTAAAGGAAATAAGTTTGGCAGATATCTATTTTCAAATTGTTTCTTGAATGCACATGTACGGTAAATGTTCTAAAGTTTTGAACACTTTTCTATTTCTGTATTCAAATAAAATGTTGGTTTTCAGGCCTGGAATTCACAAAATGCTTGTCAGAATAGCAAACAGGGAAGACCTTGATCAGACTGCAGTCAGATCTGGGTCTGCACTGTTTCTCTAGGCCTTTTTTGGCAGGCAACTAGTGTTCAAAACTTTAGAACATTTATCGTAATTTCTATTTTCTGTCAGCTGATGTAATGAGAAGCTATGGTGCACAGTCCATATTTGCTGTAGATGTAGGTAGTATTGATAACACTGAATTAACTAACTATGGTGACACATTGTCTGGCTGGTGGTTGCTATGGAAACGATGGAATCCCTGGACAGAGCCTGTCAGAGTATGTAACATGTCTCTTGCTGGTGCAAGAAGTTTTTTCTTGCATACAAACTTGAATTACTTGGGCCTGGTCGCGAGAAACCCTGTCTTTGGGGTTTCCGACAAAGCGAGTTTCAAACCAGTCTTCTCAGCTACAGAGACTAGCTAGAAAATTGAACTTTCACCTGTATTAAGTGTACTAATGATACTTTCTGAAAAGCAACTAACAAAGGAGCTGAATAGCCTGCACGGATGCGCAGGCTGGTCTGCGTCTGTGTTGTTTGCACCCCCCCAACACATGTTTTCTCACACCGAGGCCCACTTGTGTATGATATAGGGATGTTTTAAGGTTTATTATGGTTAACACTTTGCCTGATAGTGGTAAATTTGTTTCTGCTGATGGCCGCTGCAAACAGTTTGGACTGAGGTCAGGCCAGACAAAACAGAATGCTGGGCCTGATCTGGATCCAAGCTGTTTGACACTCTGATGGTATTCTTGAATGAATATTCTGAAAAAAAGTGATGCAGTAAAATATCTTCAGTCGACATAAAAAATCATGACAAGTTAAGAAGTTTTATTTTACCCTTCTTATTTTATCTCAGTATGTTGCAGGTGGTTTATATATTTGAAGTCATGTATATGGTTTTTTATCAACATCATTCCAATGTTAACTCTTTCCTTGCTAGTGGCTACTTTTTTTTCTTCTGCTGATGATCTTTGCAAACAGTTTGGACCCAGATCAGGACCGACAGAATGTCGGTCCTGATCTGGATCCAAACTGTTTATCACTCTGATTGTGTTCCTGAAAGATTTTTTTGAAAAAGTTAATTTTGAAACAAGTCAGCAGACGACAGCAAAAGCATGAAGATTCCCATAGTTGAAGTGATTTTATTACATTGGTGGTTCTCAGCATAGTCAGGAACCTCTGAGAGTTTATTACTTTAAACAGAAGTCCAGATAGGCAAATATTTTGAGTGTGAAATTGTGATTGTTTTCCTATCTTAGTATAAACAGATGCGTCTTGTCAAGATGATTCTTTTGAATTCCCACAGTAGATGTTTTGGTTGAGAAATATAGCAAATAATTTGGACCCCCCCCCCCCCCTCATTTGGAGGCCTGATTAAAAAGTGTAATACTTGATAGGTATGTTATAAAAGATGTTATCATGGGTCTGAAGGTTGTTTGTTTGTTTGTTTGTTTTGTTGCTTTACGTCCCAAGTCAACAGGTATGGTCATGGCGGGACGGTCAGTTCACCTAACCACACTTTTTCCTGGGCAAGCTTGAACAAGCAGTTAACCAGTACTTCGTGCACATACTTTCACTTGTAACTGACAACAACCCTTCTTGAATCAGCAGAAGGGAGGAGAATGACCATAGAAAATACTCCATGATCAATCTCCACAAAAGTATGGGACTGGGCCGGGATTTAACTCACGACCCCTGGATCTGCAGTCAGATTCGCATTGGTCAGACACGTTACCGACTGCACTACGTGGCCTGGTGTCTGAAGGATTAATAGAAAAAAATATCATTTCATGATCATTTTCCTATGAATGCTGTTTTTTTTTTCAGGAAATCCTGATCAGTATTGCTAAGAAACCCTATATTTTTGTCATTTTCAGGGGAGTCCAGACCCCCTCTACCCCCTCTGGATCTGCGCATGCATGTGTAATTTCAAGCCATATTTTCCTCAAAAATGAAATTGTGACTTTATTTGTTGTTAAAATTTTATCTTTTCTATCCCAGGTTCCTGATATGCAGGAGATTCAGTCTAGACTGGCATATGTGAGCTGTATAAGACAACTAGAGATTGTGAAGAACAGTGATTATTGTGAATATATACGACCACCCATAGATAAATATGGTACATTAGCCTTTGGCAGCTATGATGAGATAGTGGTGAGTTCTTTCTTTAACTCCCCGGTAGTGGCAACTTCTGTGGCCTGATGATAAGTGTTGCAAGCAGTTTGGACCTAGATCAGTAAGGCCTGCTCTGGATCCAGACTGTTTGACACTCTAATGGTATTCCTGTAAGGTTTTTTTCTTCCTTTTTAACCCTTTAAGCGCCACCTATATTTTGCAGCAGATGACAATTTAAAATTTTGCCGCTTTTTCAAAAATAACGAATAAGGCATGATATTGCATGAGAATCGTCTGCTGGCAGACGGTTGTCATGTAATATCATACCTTATTTTTTTTGAAAATTGGGAAAGATGTCTCAAAATTTGTTGTCTGTTGCAGTTGTGATTGGTTCTTTAAGGGTTAAAATAACTGGTAAATTAAAAAAACATCTACAGATCGAAAGAGAGCTTGCAAAACTACCCGTTAGCTCCCTATTCTCATGTAACTGGTGAGATTTTTGTAACAAACTTGTGAAAGCCCATCGGCAAGGATAGACATCCAACTAAAAATCAGATGGTTGCTGGTTCAGCAACATTGTCTGATACAGTAAAACCTGTCTTAAGCAGCCACTCAAAATAGACAAAACAAAGGTCTGAAAGACAAATGGTAGCTTAATGAAGGTTGAAAGTATTGCAGAATGCTCTCTTGGAGCATTTTGCAATACTTTTGACCTGCATTAGTGATAATCAGTCTTGAAAACCAATTTTGATCTTCTTTTTGAGTGTCTGCTTATGACAGGTTTTACTGTACATATTTACCCTGACCCTTTGTATTCTGATGGATTTTCCCATGCATATTGATACAATAAGTATAAGACTGCCCATTGTGTACATTAAGGGGTCACAGGTAGAATTTTCTAAATTATGATGTATTTATATCCCTGAAGGTCTTTTTTAATTTTA
Source organism: Loripinus fragilis (assembly GCA_964019695.1). Taxonomy (NCBI): domain Eukaryota; kingdom Metazoa; phylum Mollusca; class Bivalvia; order Lucinida; family Lucinidae; genus Loripinus; species Loripinus fragilis. The sequence goes on along the minus strand of OZ026514.1, from coordinate 7,833,275 downwards.
GCAAACAGTACATACCCTGATGAAATGCAGATAATGCTGTATTTCATCTGGGTTTTCACTGTTTGCCAAAATACCTAATTACAGGTTTCCATTTTATATATTCATGGGTGAAGTTTTCAAAATTATTCCCGAAGTCAGGATTTTGAGGCTGACTCCAAAGAAAGTCAGCCTCAAAATGCTGAATTAGGGAGATCATAATAGCTTCTCTGATTTTCTCTGATTTATTTTCAGTCCGTCTAAGGGCAATTGACCATTTAAACTTGAAATTGTGAATATTTAGTGAGCATATTGAAAGTTTTAAGATTGTGGTTTCGAAAGTTCAGGATTTTAGAAATTTTGAACTTTTACCCATGTATAAAGGCTGAAACAATGAGATACAACTGAGCAAACCATATATGCTCAGATCAGAGGCTCTTCATGGGTTGACTTCTAATTTCTGGTCAATCCAGTGGTCTAATTTTATTAATATGGATTCGTTGTGTGTGTGGAAAACAGTGTGGATCCTAATCATAATCATCAGAAGCCAGCTGATCTGGATCTACATTGTTTTCAAAAGATAGTACATTGTTTTATATAGTTTTGGAAAACTTTTGCTTACAGGTTTAATAATAAAAGCATGATGTATATGTTTTTTGTAGGAGGTGGGTTACAACCATGGTAAAACAATGTTTTCATCGTGGGAGAGGGGAGGACTAGTCAGTAAACTGTTTCAAGATAAGAAGAGGGAACAGAGAAAAGTCTCGAGTAGAACACAGGAAGTTGAAAAACTGGTAAGGTTGGACATTGTGTGAGAGATTGATCCCCATGTGTGTGTGCAGTATTGAGGTACACTACTATTGTATCTGTTGTCAGTAGTCACGGACATTGTCATGACGTTACCTGTTCTTGCCGAAAGTTTTATGTAACATGTGGTTACAACATGTATTTCTGACATGATGTTATCCAACGAGTAACAGTAATGTCATATGATGAAAGGTATTTCAGAATGATTTTGGACAAGGAAGGCCCTGATCAGCCCAGCATGTTTTTTAAGCTGATGTGTGACTAATTTATCTGTGTATGTCTGAAGGGACAATTTCTTATTGTAGACTCAAATAGCCCTCTCCACATATCCAGTGACACTTTTTTCTAGCATGGTGCTCTCAGATCAGCATACAGTAAAACCTGTCTTAAGCGGCCACTCAAAAAGAAGACCAAAATTGTTTTTCAAGACCAATTATTGCTTAATGCAGGTCAAAAGTATTGCAGAATGCTCCAAGAGAGCATTCTGCAATACTTTTGACCTTCATTAAGATACTACTTGTCATTAGGATCTTTGCTTTGTCTATTTTGGAGTGACCGCTTAAGACAGTTTTTACTGTATTTCATGGAATAGCCTCCTCCAAATGTGTTTTATGCATAATGCTGTTTTTCTATCTTCCAGCATGGTGCACCTAGACTAGCGTATTTCACAGATCTTGCCGAGATGGTAGCTAAGATAGAGGAACCATCAACTTCCACATCTTTTTATGAACCTGATGCGGATGATGAAGGTACCATATTTCACCTAATAAATATACAGTAAAACCTGTCATAAGCGGCCACTCAAAAATTGACAAAACAAAGACCTTAATGACAAATGGTAGCTTAATGAAGGTCGAAAGTATTGCAGAATGCTCCCCTTGGAGCATTCTGCAATACTTTTGACCTGCATTCAGCAATAATTAGTCTTGAAAACCAATTTTTTTTTTTGAGTGGCCGCTTTAGACAGGTTTTACTTTATATACTCCTATAAATAGGTCTTTCATGAATGCTCATGTGTTCTTGAATTTATTAAATTAGTTGAGAAAAAGAGATAAAATGTGTGGCTATATTGAGCATTTTATAGCTTTTACCAGCAAGTTTAATTAAATCATTAATACAGGAGCATGAATGAATGTTGGTTACTTCATAGCATCACCAAAATATACTGAAACAATAAAGTTATGTCCTCTTGAGATTTATGTCTGCCAGTTCCAAATGTATGAACGCATTTCATTCAATTTTTCACATTACCAGCTCTGATCATTTAGAAACGTTTTACACCTAAGAAACATTCATTTAATAGTCAGTAGAGCCGCTGACAAAGCAACGAACACGAGTACCCTTAAAATCAAAAGTCACAACATCAATAGCTTTGTGTCCGTCATAATCCCGAACCGTTTAAGCACATTTAAACATCACTGAGCAAACTCTCTAGTAAGATGTTATGTGTGTTAGTTGTATGCATTGCTTTTACGACCACAGTCATAAATCTGTGACATACTCTGACGTCACAAAACATCGATCACGAGCGTGCGGGGGAAACCCTCAGAAAATTCATTTTTTGTCCAGCATTTTGATAATCAAAAGAATCGACATTTTTTTCTTGTTTTCGTCATAACAAGCAAATTCAACGTTAATTAAGACTATTCAGCATCAAAACAATCGATAATGGAAATGCTCTGATGATTTTGCAGTAAGGGGTGGGGTATAAAACACAGTTTTAGTAAACTTTTGATGCCGGACATCAGCCATAGTTTTTGTTTTTTTTCTTTTGTGTAATTGTTGTCATAAAGAAACCGAGCAAATTAAAAACGAAAACGGTCTCAAAATGATGTTAGGTTAAGGAGATTTGGCAGTTCTTGGATTGTTATTTGTTTAATTCAAAGGGAGGTAATTTCAGTTAATTTCGTAAATTAAAGATTTTGAACTGCATTTTTGCTCGTTCAGTAAGTTCACTTGGGATTTTTAGATGTTTTTTCATCGTCTGACAATTCTGGCTGCCATTTAACGTAAAATGCGCCACGTTTATTTGATTAACTTCCTGATGATAATGGAAAAAGCTGTGTGCACATTAGGTTCAATAACTCTTCAAGATAAGGAGATAAAAATAAAATAATTACCAATTTTTGTGTGTCCGACGCTTGATAAACAATTTGGTTTAATTTTTGTTGCGACATCCTAACTGGATCGAACGATACAGTACCATGAAAATCGGACGTTTCTTTTTTGTTTGAGTATATGTAACTCACAGATGGTTTCGATTTTAATACTAGGAGTTATAACCTTCCCGAACACTGTGTCATATTATAAAATTTAGTTCTATGGTTATGCTTGAGATGAGCCTTAAAACATTAATTCTGACCATTTATCCAGCAATTTTCCTGACTTATGCTGAATGAAAAAAAAAGTGTGTTCGCGTAACGGGTCTGAAAATCTTTAGGTAGGGTAGGCACACATATTTTTTTTGTAATTTTTTTTTCTTGAAAATATATAATTTTATTCATTTTGAAAGGCATTTTGCCTTTCAAAATGAATAAAATTATATTTTTTTCCAGAAAACCTGAAGAAAATTCTAGGTTTCACCAGTAAATATAGGTAGAGTCGGGCTGCCCTAAGCACAGGTCATTTTTTTGCCTTATATAAATGAACATTTTAGTTATAGTTATCCCCATTTTTATGAACTAGTTTATACATTCCCCATTCTTATGAAGTAGTTTTTACATTCTCTTCCAAAGAACAAGAAGGCCTACAGCCAATAGCATAAAACCACATACCATCCAATCAAAAGTTATATAATGTAATGTCATGTCATCAGGGAAATATATTCCAAACTTTACATTACATTCCTAAAGGCATTAGAATCATTCATTAAATTGGTTTATCATATGACGTTGAGTCTGGGAGAGATATAATTCCATGCATTAAAATCGTTAAACCATTAGTGTTTTATAGCTTTTGATAATAGTATGTTTTGATGGCTGTAATAACATTGCATATATCTGGCAATGTCTTAGGGTTTTCATGCAAAAAAACGTGATTTCAATTTAGTCTTTGGGTCATATAATAAATAGAATCTAACATTCATGCTCCTGTTTTATTGAATTTATTAAACTTGTTGCGTAAAAGAGATAAAACGCTCTTCCGCAACTCATTTAATAAATTAAATAAAACATGAGCATGTAAGATCCTCAAAATATTTAACTCTCAAGTTGGGGTAGATGTTTGGTGTACAACTACATCAGCTGTCATGTTTATTGTGTGTTCAGTGAGAATGCATATGCCTAGGCTCATCAGGCTAGGCCCAAAGGATATAAAACTTGAGTTCATTCTCAAACTCAAAATAAAGAGGAATGATTAGCTGCTTGCGTACATGTGTCCTCAAGCAGCCAATTGTTGCGCTTTATTTTGAGTTTGAGACTGTACTCAAGACTTATAGCCTCGAGGCTGACATGACATTACATTATATAACTTTTTATCGGATGGTATGTTGTTTTATGCCATTGGTTGTAGGCCTATATCTTTCCCTGTTCTTTGGAAGGGAATGTATGAACTAGTTCATAAGAATGGGGATAACTTAACTAAAATGTTCATTCAGCTTTAAAAGCTGGTTGTAGACTGTAATTTAAACATTACACTGTTGGCTTTGTCATTAATTTAGCATGGGCCTTTTAACCTAGTTTACTCAGAGTGGTTTAGCTCCGAGGTAATGAAACTTTTTTATGCTCAACTCAATTGATCACGAAATTTGTTCTGGTCATGAATTTTAAAATACCAACAACATAGATCCAGATAAGGAAACTTTATTAACATAAAATTGTAAACGCATTAATTTAAACATATGTTTTTGGTGTTCAAAAGATCCGTCTCATTGAGACGATTCTTTCGAGTATTCACAACGAGGGGCCGTGGGTTCGAGCCTCACCGGCATCACTGCGCTGTGTCCTTGAGCAAGAACATTAATCCTAGCTTAGTACTGGTCCAACCCAGGAAGACCAATCCTTACATAACTGAAAGACTGTTGATGGGATGTAAAGAATCAAATCAAACAAATTGCTGTGGATGACCCAATACAGTGGGTGATAGTTTGGACTGTTACTGAGAAATGTATAAAGTAGTTATATACTGTGTAAGGGCTGAGAATATATTTACAGTAAAACCTGTCTTAAGGGGCCATTCTGAAATAGACAAAACAAAGGTCTTTAAGACGAATGATAGCTTAATGAAGGTCGAAAGTATTGCAGAATGCTCTTTTGGAGCATTCTGCAATACTTTTGACCTGCATTAAAGAGACTAAGTCTGCAACTATGAACATTTTTCGAAATGTTTTATTTTCTTTTTAAATTATTTGTAAAAGTAGAATTAAGTTAGGTTTTCACAATAAATCTGTTCACTATAGCTGAAAACTGCACGGAAAAGTGAATTATCTTATAAAACAGGTGTGTTTTTCTCTTGTTGGTAATTATTTGCGTCCCTCCAATAATTATAGACAGTTAATTTTAGCTTAAATGCTGTTGTTTTGATACTGATAATTTGTTAAGGTTTACGAAATTGGTAAAATGTATACCTGAATTTTAGTTTTTTTACTGTGTTCTTGAAAAATAGAAACATTAGTTTTAAAATTAAAAGATCAAAAGTTACAGACTATGCAGCTTTAAGCGATAATCGGTCTTGAAAACCAATTTTTGGTCTTCTTTTTGAGTGGCCGCTTAAGACAGGTTTTACTGTATCTCAATAGATTCGGATATTGATGAAGACCCTTTCAACAGTGAAGGATTAGACATGGACAATAATGCGTTTGTTGAAGAAGATGAGGATGATGATGACCAATATGTGACAGATTCTGACAAGGAAGACGAAGACGATGTTGATACAGAATTGCCCACAGGAGCACGGCTCAGGACAGGAGCTGGTGGAGGTGTAGAGGTGAGTCAAGTCTATCATTCTAACTTGTAATGGACAATCTATGGGGAGATTTATGTTTGAGTGGATCCAAAATTCGAAAGAGCAGATTTATTTTTACGAAAGAGAGGAGAACCATAAGGCAAAAGAACGGCTGTTTGAACATCAAATGAGCGAATTTTCCAGGTAAACATCCAGATGCAAGGGCGGATCAAGGATTTTTGGAAAGGGGTTTCATATGTATAAAAGATTTTGGTTTCGCTTTGTGGATTTTATCTCATTTATCTTAAATATTCTATGAAAATGAAATAATTTGGTCTCATCGAGACCAAAATATTTCATTCTCATAGAATATTTAAAAGCAAGAAGGATGGAGGCGAACCCTGAACTCCCCCTGGATTCGCGACTGTAATGCGCTCCAAATCACCTATTAAGGGCTAAAGCTCTAGGGCTGATAATAGGGTCTCGGGTTGATACTTCAGGCTATAACCAAAACTCTGTGTGATAATCTCTTATTATCACATGAGCTGGAACATATGACAAACAAATGACATTTCAAGATTAAGAGATTTGAGCCAGTGCATGAGATTTCCAACAATGTGGTATGTGCGACCAGCAAAGCCTCAGATCAGCCTGCGCATATGCGCAGTCTGATCAGAGCCTTTGCTAGTCGCTTGAGTATTCTATGAGTGTTAAGCTACTGACTGAACACCATTTAGAGATTCTAAGCTTAAAAGGAGGCTGCAGAGCCTCGTCTGAGTCCACACTTGTCAAATCGTTGGAAATCTCATGCCGCGGCCCATTTCACATTTATCCCAGTGTTGGGTTATTGCGTCTGATGGTGGACTGGTAGTATTGTAAGGCTTTTAGGGTCTATAATCTTTTCACATTGATTGACACAATATTTTGAATAATTATGGTAAATTGCATCTGCATCTTACTTAATGTTGTAATAAACACACACACCTAGACTATTTTATTTGCAGTGTGCATTCAATGTGCATTAAATCTTATTGTATTCAAAATAGATAAAATTTTGAAGAAGAAAAAAGACTTTGACCATTTTGTTTGCTTGACTTGCTTACCGTAGCTTTTTTGCTTTATGCTTTATATTAAAAATACCATATGATAAACCAACCACAATGACCTGAGAAACCTGTAAGGCTCTAATTAGCTTGCTTAGATACAGAAAAAAACTGGGGGAGCACAGTGGCTCAGTGGTAGAGTGTGTGACTTGAGACCGAGGGGCTGCGTGTTAGAGCCTCACCATGTCACTGTGTTGTGTCCTTGAGCAAGACACATTAATCCTAGCTTAGTACTGGTTCAACCCAGGAAGACCCATCTCTACATAGCTGAAAGATTGTTGATGCGACGTAAAGAATCAAATAAAACAAATCAAAGAAACAAACTGGGCCATGGTGTGAGGAAACTTTCTTTTTGTATGCAAACAACAAAGGTGGTGATCAGACTGTGCAGATTCACATGCCGGTCTGCACCTTTGTGCAGCAAAATCAGGTCTTCTGGTGACAAAGCTCATATGGTTTATTTGCAAGAAATTAACCCTCTTCCTGCCAGCCATGACTTTTGTTGCCTACTTTATCATTTCCTGATGTTTGTTTGTAAACCAAAGGGAGCAGTCTGATCTGGTTCCATATGGTTTGCTTTCATGAGTCTAAAGTACACTTGAATATATGCAGCAGAAGTAAAAAGCAGACAACATTTTTAGGACAAAAAATATTGGTGGGATAAGGGTTAACATGTTTAAGTCTGTGCTTCACGCTTTAGTATTGCTTTCTTTATCATTGCTTTATTTATCATTGCTTTCTTTATCATTGCTTTATTTATCATTGCTTTATTTATTAAGTGAAAAAAACAACAAAGTTTCTTGTAACTCTTGAAAAAAAATCCTAGGTTTCACAGTAAATTTAGGTTGGATTAGGTTACTAGAAACATAAATATACCATTGACATAAAGTTAAGCATATTGTGCTTCCAATGACCAAAAATAATAAATTCTGATGGCCTAACATAAAATGCTTTTTAAATTAGTCTACCATACTTATTTTGAGTCGAAAACCGAAATTTTGGTATTACGAAACGTATTCAGTGACTCAAAAGAACGGGTTTTCTGGGTCAACTCTCAGTATGCAAAATGCCAAACTTCGATGCTGTGTACAAACAGCGGATAGGACAGGGCTAAGTTTTTCAGACTTCTTAGACCAATGTTCCCTCTAAGTTGTTACAGCAAAGTTTGACAAGTCAGACGACCTGGTAAGGAGCATTTTGAAAGCAAAAATGTACAAACTTTGGTCATGAAAAGTGTTAGTGAAATGCAATTCATGCAATAATTTTGTTATTTGACCGTTTAATCTGTCCCCATTTGCTGCAAAATATTGCTTGGTGATGTGAGAAGAATCGTTGTGGTATTTACAGACAATAAGATCCAGGTAACAGGATTCATAGCCATTATCCTATATACAGCCTGGCCAAGGGCAAAAATTCATCATTATTTAATTGCCAGAGTCATACAGCTATGCTGGTGTGATTTAGCATGGTTGATTATCTGCAAACTTTGACAGACAGTCAGCAAAATAATTCCCAAATTTGGGAGAAAATCAACATTTTGGTTTTTGGAAGTGTTTTAGTAGGAACAGTTCTCACGTTCCTATGACATCATCAGGATTTGTAGAGTTCTATATTACTGACTTTTGGATAGTAGAATAACAGTACTTTTAAATGAGCAATAGATATTTTTGTGAAAAATGATATTCTGGTAAAAATGAGCAACACAATCAAAATATGCTTAACTTGTGTCATTAGTGTATATTTTTAGACCAAAATATTGTGTTTGCAGTTGCCAAAGTGTTTGCAGTTGCCAAAGTGGAAATTTAACAATCTCTCTGACAGTTTTATCCAAACAGTCTTATTCTTTATACTGTAAATAGCAGGATTGACGACATAAATATTGAATAGCAAGTTCTAGACCTGGGTAAATAGTTACAGTGTAGTTACTTTATAGCACACCTCATTGTAACATGGATTTGGATGTAACTTGGTCATCTTGTGGCTCCCAATTTTTTTACCATGGAATTTTACAATGAAACAATAGGAAAATGGCCATAAAATAATCATTTTCATATAATTCCTTTGTAAAATTGTCCCTTTATACATGTATGTAACACAATTCACTTATAACACTGTCTGTTTTTTGGACCCCAAACATAGCATTATAAAGGTACTGCACTGTGTCAATACTGCTACATCCATTATTTCTACCATAATTATGTACCCTAAATATTGGGTCATCTTAATTTCCTACCATATCAATGGCGTAGCCAGAATGGTGAAAAAGTTACACACATCAAAGGGAGACTACTGTATCAATCAATTATTCTCTAAAATTATGTCCCTTTTCAAAATGGGAACTTCTCGAAAGAATTTGCTCCAAGAGGGAGCGAATTCTTTCCTTTATGAGCAGTTCCTAAAGTTATGGAAAGTCACTTTTACCACATAAGGTGAGCTCCCTTGAGTGTTACTATTTTTATTAAGCATGTGCATATACTGCATAATGGGAGCTACGCCGATGCATATTTCTTAAAATATAATAATAAAAGTTGTCCATTAGACTACCTGATGGGATGTGTAAAACCTTTTTCATTGTAAACCCTTACCAGATGGCTCCATCAGGATTAGGCTAATCTTGGTTTATACTGTGTGTTCAGGCCTGTCTAAAACTTTTAGGTAGATATGATGCTGGTATGTCAAATTCAGAAAAAAAAAATAGTAGGGAATGTTTCTGGTTGAAGGCAAGCAACTGCAAGGAGTGTGGTGGCTCAATGGTAGAGTGCTTGACTCGGGATTAAGGGGTTGTGGGTTCAAGCCTCACCAGAGGCACTGCATTGCGTCCTTGAGCAAGACACATTATCCTCTGCTTAGTGCTGGTTCAACTCAAGAAGATCCATCCTGACATGACTGAAAAATTGTTGACTGGGACGTAAAGAAAAAACAAATATCAACAAAGCAAACAACTGCAAATAAGAAAAAATTTGATTTTTATTGCTTTAATTGTATACTAGTAATAATGTTCTTACTCGCAAACTTAGTGTGTTTGGCTTTTGTCTGTGTAATATTTCATTCTTCTGTAAAACTCAGTGCATAGACCACAAACCCATTGCGGTAAATGTTCTAAAATCCTGAACACTTCATGACTTGTCACTTTCTTTTCACAGAATGTTGGTTATAAGGACTGGAATCCATAAAATGTTTATTAGAATAGCAAACAGGGAAGACCCTGATCAGACTACTTCTGAATAAGGCCTAGGCAGCTAGTGTTCAGAATTTTAGAACATTTTATCGTGCATACTGTAAATTCTGAAATTTTAGCGAGAATTTCATTTTCGGGATTAGTGTTAAAAGACATATTGGCTACGTAAAAATTTGCGACTATGACATGATTTACCTTCATCAGTAAATGACAGAGTAATTTCGCCATTTCACGAGGATTTTATTTTCACAAAACTTCGCTTGTTTGAAGTATCGCAAATATAAAACCCTTGCGAAAATATTGGAATTTACAGTACATGTGTATATAGTTGGTTCAGACAATCTTGGTGGTACAATAGGAAATATGGTTAATATTTCTAATTTTCAACTATTTATTACTGTTGTATAGTCATAAGACAAACAGTGTAGATCTTAATCAGCTGACTTTTTAAAAGCCAGAAGATTTAGATCTACACTGTTTAGCAATGGCAGACTCTCTAGAGATTCAGAAGGATGAATAATTATTATTTTAAAGCTTTATGCATGTATTATTATACCTTACTCACAGTAATCACTCAGCAAGCTTTTGTAAGTATATACAAGTACGTTGTTTTTTTCTTTTTCCCTGCATGTGTTAAAATCACCATTTAGTTTTGTTAGATTTATAGCTGGATGGGTTTCACTCCCCATTTGACTATTATTCATCCTTGCATGTAACTCCCCATATTGTCTTTATAATATTTACTCCTGCATGTGTCCCACTCCCCTATTTTGAATATTGTGTTTATCCTTACACGTTCAACTCCCCATTTTGTATATATTAGATGTACTCCAGCATGTGTTTCCTCCCCATTTTGAGTATTATGTTTATCCTTACACGTTAAACTCCCCATTTTGTCTACATTAGATGTACTGCTGCTAGTGTTCCACTCCCCATTTTGAGATTTGTGTTTATCCTTACACGTTAAACTCCCCATTTTGTATATATTAGATGTACTGCTGCTAGTGTTCCACTCCCCATTTTGAGATTCATGTTTATCCTTACACGTTAAACTCCCCATTTTGTCTACATTAGATGTACTGCTGCTAGTGTTCCACTCCCCATTTTGAGATTTGTGTTTATCATAAAATGTTAAACTCCCGATTTTGTCTATATTAGATGTACAGCTGCCCGTGTTCCACTCCCCATTTTGAGATTTTTGTTTATCCTTACACGTAAAACTCCCCATTTTGTATATGTTCGATGTACTGCTGCTAGTGTTCCACTCCCCATTTTGAGATTTGTGTTTATCCTTAGACGTTAAACTCCCCATTTTGTATATATTAGATGTACTGCTGCTAGTGTTCCACTCCACATTTTGAGATTCATGTTTATCCTTACACGTTAAACTCCCTATTTTGTCTATATTAGATGTACTCCTGCATGTGTTCCACTCCCCATTTTGAGATTTGTGTTTATCCTTAAATGTTAAACTCCTGATTTTGTGTATATTAGATGTACTCCTGCATGTGTTCCACTCCCATTTTGAGATTTGTGTTTATCCTTACATGTTAAACTCCCCATTTAGTCTATATCATGTGTTTAACTCCCCATTTTATCTATATTAGGTAATACCCAGTTTTGAGTATTAACTCCCCATTTTGTCTATATTAGATGTACTCCTGCATATGTTTAACTCCCCATTTTAACTACTGTATTCATCCTAGGGAGCGCAGTGGCTCAGTGGTAGAGTGCTTGACTCGAGACCAGGTTCATGCCTCACCGGAGTCACTGCGTTGTGGTCCTTGAGCAAGACACATTTATTCTAGCTTAGTACTGGTTCAACCCAGGAAGACCCGTCGCTGTTTAACTGAAAGATTGCTGATGGGACATAAAGAATCAGATCAAACAAACAAACAAAACTGTATTCATCCTTGCATGTGTGTAAAGTCTTATTGAAACTGCTGATCATTCAAAGATTTATAGCTGGATGGTGAGCGGAATACTTTCCCCTGACCTTATAAAAAGTAATTCTCAGGTGAGTGACCCAGGGCCTGAGGGCCCTCTTGTTTTAACAAATGTTACCTTTCTGTCTTGTTTGTTATCATGTGTTATTGCCAGGGAGATTGCAAGAACAAAATGTATAATATTTTGCTAGTGTAGATTGTAGATACTTGTTGTAAAAATAGTGTATACTTTGCATGCTAGAGAATGTGGTTAAGGCTTTTATCTTATTATAATTACAACTGTCATAACATTTATTGAGATCCATTAATCTGATTGGTCAAGAACGGTCATCTGATCGTATTGACCTATTTTTCATTTTTCAATGAACTCCTGTTCGTATTCATGAGGGGCGGGGACATTCACGGCAGAACTTCTTTTGTTATACGGTGCAATGCTTCTATGAAGAGAGATGGACAGTTGGCAACTACTTACACTTTACTTTACTTTTACAGAGATATTTTCTGGCTGAAAAGCAAAGATTAACTTACATAGGACATATGAACATTTTGAATATGGTTATCCCCATTTGAATGCACTTGTAACATTTTTCCTTCAAGAGAAACAGTGAAAATGCTTGTGACTACAGCAAGCATCAGCCATCTGCCTTAAACCAATAGTCAGCCAATGAAAATTGACATTACATGACGTAGGACCGGGCCGCAAAGTGCAGTCTGTAAAGTGTCTGGCAACAGATGCGAGTCTGACTGCAGATCCAGGGATCGCAATTCGATCCAGGCCTGGTCCCATACTTTTGTGGAGATTGATCATGAAAGAATTTCTATGGTCATTCTCCTCCCTTCCGCTGAATCATTCAAGAAGGGTTGTTGTCAGTTACAAGCTAAAGTATGTGCAAGAAGTACTGGTTAACTGCTTGTTCAAGCTTGCCCAGGAAAAAGCGTGGTTAAGTGAACTGACCGTCCCGCCATGACCATAGCTGTTGACTTGGGACATAAAGCAACAAAACAAACAAACATGACGGAGGGTTCAAACGGTTAATCACAGGTTTAATTGTCGCAAATACAAAAGAAAGTGGCTGAAATCACAGCATTATTATGACAATAACTATTTGCACACTAATAAATCCTTCTATCTGGTTTGATTCAATGAACCTTAGATGGTTCATAATATATATCAAGGGGTCACAGTGAGGGAGCACACTGGCTCAGTGATAGAGTCCTTGACTCAAGACCGAGGGGCTGTGGGTTCGAGGCCTTACCCGCATCACTGTGTTGTGTCCTTGAGCAAGACACATTTATCCTTGCTTAGTACTGGTGCAACCCAGAAAGTCCTGTCCCAACATAACTGAAAAATTGTTGACTGGGGCGAATAGAATCAAATCAAAAGGGGTCACAGTGCAGGAATTTCCTAATTGATATGTACTGTCTGTGAAGATGGCTTTTATCTTATCAAACAGTGCAGACCCAGATGAAATGCCACATTCATTGGCATTCCATCTGAGTATGTGTCACTGTTTGCCAAAGTACCCATTAAGGGTTTATTGTACACAAAGGGTTAAAAGTGATGCAGATATGCCTCAATCCTAACTCCATCACGAAAGGAAAAGGAAATGCTTATGTTTAGTATTTGCTTTTTCCTTGTTAGCGCAACTTAGCGGACCGGGCCACGTAACGCAGTCGGTAACGTGTCTGGCTACAGATGCGTGTCTGACTGCAGATCCAGGGGTCGCGAGTTCGATCCCGGCCCGGTACCATACTTTTGTGGAGATTGATCATGAAATAATTTCTACGGTCATTCTCCTCCCTTCCGCTGATTTATACAAGAAGGGTTGATGTCAGTTACAAGGGAAAGTATGTGCACAAATTATTGGTTAACCGCTTGCTCAAGCCTGCCCAGGAAAAAATGTGATTAAGTGAACTGACCATCCCGCAATGACCATAGCTGTTCACATGGGACGTAAAGCAACAAAAACAAACAAACAAAGCAACTTAGCGGGGATATTTGTCGTCTGCTGATAATCTTTGCAATCAGTTTGGACCCAGATTAGTACCGACAGAATGACACCCTGATGGTTTTCCTGAAAGATTGATTTTCAAAATAATCCGCAGCCGACAAAAATTCATGAAAATCATGAAAATTAAGAGTAATGATATATGTACTGCAGTAAAACCTGTCTTAAGCGGCCACTCAAAAAGAAGACCAAAAATGGTTTTCAGGACTGATTATTGCTTAATGCAGGTCAAAAGTATTGCAGAATGCTCCAAGGAGAGCATTCTGCAATACTTTCGATCTTCATTAAGTTTTGTCTATTTTTGAGTGGCCGCTTAAAGCTGCATAATCTGTAACGTTTGATACTTTCATTTTAAAAATAATGTTTCTATTTTTCAAGAACACAGTAAAAATACTAAAATTCAGGTATACATTTTACCTTTTTCATAATAATTAACAAATTATTAGTGCCAAAACAACAGCATTTATGTTAAAAATTAACTGTCTAGAATTATTCGAGGGACGCAAATAGTTACAAACAAGAGAAAATACACCTGTTTTTATAAGATAATTCACTTTTTCATGCAGTTTTCAACTGTAGGAATTAGATTTATTGTGACAACATAACTTTATTCTACTTTTGCAAATGATTTAAAAAGAAAATATTTTTTTTCGAAAAATGTTCATAGTTACAGAGTATGCAGCTTTAAGACAATTTACTGTATATTCAACCTAAAAGAGCACATTGAGTATATTACAGATTGATACATAATATGAACTTTTTTCCTCTAAATTCATAATGAGTGCAATTCATTAATTATAAATATCCCCACATTTTTTAAAAAAGGGTTCGGAGATATTGTGATCGCCTCCATCCATCCACCTGTCTGTCCGTTATGCTATCTCCTAAACCGTTGGATAAAATGCAACCAAATTTGGTGTGTGATTTACTCACATGAATGGGGCGTGTAACAGCACATTATTTTTGGCCTCACCCCCCTGGAGAGGGGTCAAAAGTTAAATATCATTAAATTTCAATTACATAGTCAATTTCGAAAGAGTGGGGATTTGCGATGGCACGCCATCGACTGTGCAATCTAGACAAAAAAGATGTGGTTCCTAATCAAGTGGTTTCATGAGAAGGCATTTGATCAGGATCTACACTGTTTTTAAACGGAATTGTAGAACTTTGATAAAGTTATGTGAATGGTACACTTATTATTCCAATCAGGTCCTGATGTTAAAAAGACTTATTCATGCTCATCTTTACTGAGCATGAGATTTATTCTGCTCATGTTCACATGCCAACAATAAATAGAACATATGAGTGTTTAATACAGTAAAATATTATTTTTCAGTTTTATACTATGAGCATATGAAATTTCATGCTCATTTGACAGGTATCTTGTATAACATTGTCTTGTATCTATTTCAGGGAGAGTATGGGTTGCCTCGAAGATTGTCAGGATATCTGAATAAAAGATCTGTCAATTTTTACTGAGAAAATTGTAAAAGTTCTTGTATTTCTAGTGAAGTGCCAAAGATTTTAAAGCGGATGTTTTACACGCTAAGATTATCCCTTGTCATGATGAATACATTTGAGCCACATCATGAGAAAACCTACAGTTAAACCTGTCTCAAGCCACCACTGAAAAAGAAGATCAAATATTGTTTTCCAAGACCACTTACCGCTTAATGCAGGTCAAAAGTATTGCAGAATGCTCCATGAGAGCATTGTACAATGCTTTTGACCTTCATAAAGCTACCGTTTGTCTTTAAGACCTTTGTTTTGTCCATTTTTGAGTGGCCGCTTAAGACAGGTTTAATTGTATTTGTGTAAAACAAACAACAAAGGCAGAGTTTGGGGCAGTCTGATTATTTGCCTAGATAGTATATTTACAGGCTTTCAAGTGGACCTTACTTTTCCCTACTATTTTTTATGTGCTCCTACTTTTCCCTACTATTTTTATGTGCTCCTACTTTTCCCTACTTTTTCTTGAAAATGCCCTAACACTACCAGCCCATTGTGTAAGATCTTTTTTTTCTCGCAGATGTTAGCAAATTTTTACGGTCAAGTGGTCTGGCCTCAAGGTAATAAAACTTTTTTGCATGCTCAATTGAGTTGAGCACGAAATTTCACCTGCTCATAAAAACTAAAATACTGACAAATAAAGAAGTTTCTTGTTTTAAGTCTCAGATGTTGTATTTATCATGTTAATAAATGTTAAAATACCAAAATTTCGTGCTCAGCTGAGTTGAGCACGAAAAAAGTTTTATAACCCTGGGGCCTGGTTTGTGTCTACTTGACTGCTTACCCCAAAACAGTCTGGCTGATTTATTTCCTTTAAGACTCTCTGTGGTTAATCCAATTTGATGGTTTCCATTTCTGGATGGGCTGAATAGAAAACAGTGGGCTTCTGAAGAACCCCCACTGGTCTGGATCTTTGATGTATGCAAGAGAAGGAAATTGTTCAACACGACAAAGGTTAAAATAGTATGTGGGCATACTGCTTGTTTTAAGATTGGAGTTTGAAAGTTCAGGATTATGGAATTTTTGAACTTTCATCCATGCATGCCAGAAACAAGTTTTCACATGTTATGGCTTATTTTATGTCAGTTCATTTTTTCGATGTTATCAAACACCATTTCTTAACTCCTTCCTTGCTAGGGATGACATTTGTAATCTGCAAACTGTTAGGACCCAGATCAGGACGGACATTCTGCCAGTCCCTGGTCCTGATCTGGATCCAAACCATTTGACACTGATAATGTTCCTGAAAGAATTTTTTTTTAAAAATAATTTTGAAAGAATACAGCAGATAGCAACAGAAACATGAAGTATTACCCAGCATGCAAAGAGTTAAAAAAATGCTTAAAGTCAAATGGCTATGTATGTTTTGTGATAAGTGTTCAAAGGGATGACGGTGTATCTTTAACCCTTTGGCACTCAGCATTGCCATTCTGAGTGTCATAGTGCTAAAGTACAAGTCATCGTTATCAGTATATATCCATATTGCACTTTCTGAGTGCAATAGTGTTAACCCTTTACCCCATATGCTATATTTAGAACATTGCATTATTTTCTATAAATATTTCAAAATTTCAAATAAAAAAAAAAATTAAATTTGAATAGTTTTGAAAATTTAATGGAAAATGGAACATTTGCTCCTCAGGAGCAAATGTTCCATTTTTCATAATATTTTTAAAATATGTTACATTTCAAAGGCGTCCAAATGCGCTTGTGTGGAGTAAAGGGTTAAATTGGAGTATTTCTAGTGACATGGCAGTGCAAACAATGCAGAAATTGATTTTCAGGGAAAAAGAGTAATATATGTCTCCGACCCATTTTTTCGCTACCTATAACTCATAAAGTGCTGAATTTCTCAAATTGAATCTTCCATTTAATGATACAGTAATCCATCCTATAGTTATCATTAAGTATATTACTGAAGAAAGTAAACGAATAGTCCCTGATGGAGCAGTCTGATCTGGGACTATTTTGTTTACACCTGCATTCCTAACTGAGTAATTTGGTTTCAGCACCCAAGAGTTAAAGGAGATCACCAAGTTTACCATTATTTATATGTTTCAATTTATAGTCAAATCTTGTTGTAAAACATTCATGCCTATTTTGATTAAATAAATGAAAAATTATGGCCTCTCGCTGGAGGTCCACTGTTAGATCTGACCCTCATATATCTGTCATTAATCTTTCTAGATAATAACACTACAGTAAGTAAGGCAATGGCTCAGTGGTAGAGTGCTTGACTCGAGGCTGAGGGGTTGCGTGTTTGAGTCTCACCGGCGTCATTGTGTTGTGTCCTTGAGCAAGACACATTTATACTTGCTTAGTACTGGTTCAATCAAGGAAGACCGGTCCCAACATAGCTGAAAAATTGTTGACTGGCACGTAAATAATAAAATCAAACCAACAAAACTATTTGGAGTGCGGTGGCTCAGTGGTAGAGTGCTTGACTCGAGACCCAGGGGCCTTGGGTTCGAGCCTCACCGGCGTCACTGTATTGTGTCCTTGAGCAAGAACATTAAATCCTAGCTTAGTACTGGTTCAACCCAGGAAGACCCGTCCCTTTATAACTGAAAGATTGTTGATGGGACATAAAGAATCAAATCAAACAAACAAACAAACCAACAAAACTACAATAAATGCTCTCAAATTTCGAACACTTTTCTCTTCATGTTCTCAAATAATTTTTTGGTTATCAGGGCTGGAATTCACAGAATGCTTGTCAGAATCGAAAACAGCGAAGATCCTGATCAGACTGAAGAAGCAGTCTGATCTGGGTCTGAACTGTTTGCCTCTCACCATATTTTGGCACACAACTAGTTTTAAATTTTTAGAACATCTACCGTAACATGACAATTTAAATCAAATTTGATATATACATCTTGACTTTGGGTAGGTTGGTTGGTTTATGTTTGTTACTGATACTATTTAAGATATTTTTTATTTATTGTGTCAAAGTGCAAATTTCAATGATATCCTTGATTGTTCAAATATATATGAGCCAATTACTTTGTTGTTTATGGTTAGAAACATAAAGTGTGGGTAATCATTTTCTTAGTTAGAACGAGCTGAACACTTTGAGACCAAGATTGAGCAGATTAGGTGAAATTTTCTGTTTTGCAACAAAACCACATCCTCTACAGCAAATCCATTCTGCTAAGTATGTCATTAAATGGTTTGGGTAAGAAAACAGTTATTTCATGCTTTTTTGTAGTATAGTAAATCTATTACCCCTCGGTGCCGTGGACGACGTCCTCCACGGCACCTCAGGGTAATAGTTTTGACTATACTACAAATGGGCATGAAATAGCTGTATATTATATCATGGGATGGTTGGTAACTTATTGCATAAGTTCAATGATCACACTGCTCATATCACTGCATTTTATGAAGAAGATTTCCTATTTATTATTTAACTGTATTGCTCTCAGGAAGACCAACGCTATGGAGTTTTAGCCTTTGTGAGTGCAATATGGTTAAAGGGAAGGGAAAGATCACCAGAATAATAATGATGTATCTACATAGAATTTCATGTGAATGCCATATGTGTTTAAGTGTGCTCTTTCAATCAAGCATGACTTGTTTATTATTTATTCAGACTTTGTCTCCACCTTTTGCTCAAATTATCACTTCCAAACAAATATTGTGCCAGTACATGAGATTTTTGTATTTTTATTTGCACAGACTTGCCAGAGCCTTTGTATCTGAACAATCTTGCCATAGCCTTCATTACTCATATACAAAAAAGTATGGATGTAGATCAAGGAGACTTGTGCGTATGCGATAAGTACGGAAATCTTGTGTGCCGGCTCAAATATTTATTCTAAAAAATTTGGGCTGAAACTTCTTACCATCTTTGTCATAATATTAAGGGTCAGTATGATTTATTCTTTTCTTTTTTTTGTCGTTACATTTATTTTTATTCATAAAAAAGTGCTAAAAAGTGCTATATATTTATTGTTGTGCTTTGTTACAATTTTTTACCACCCATTCAACACTGTTTGGTCATGTCACACATGGTCAGTTGACCTAGAAGATGTCATCCTTGACATTCTTTTTCTCATGACCTCAATTTTTTTACATTCATAAAAAAGTGCTACATTGTTCATAATTATACTTCATTATAATATATATTTGATCATTGGTTTAATGCTTTTCATCCCAATCAATGCTGCCTCCCTCCCCCTTTGTTTCTTTTTACTATGTGAACCTGTCCATCAATCACACCTACTATCTAATGTCAGTAAGATATCTCATAAACTATTCAAGATACAAGAATTTTATTCATCGATTCTGGTCCCAGCTAGGGCATACAAATACAGTAATTCCTGTCTTAAGAGGCCACTCAAAATAGACAAAACAAAGGACTTAAAGACTGATTATCACTTAATGCAGCTCAAAAGTATTGCAGAATGCTCCCCCTTGGCAATAAGTGATAATAGGTCTTGAAAAACAATTTTTGGTCTTTTTTGGAGTGGCTGCTTAAGACAGGTTTTACTGTATGTTGTACATAAATGAAAAGTCTAAACCAGAGATGAGAAGAAAAAAAACACAAAAATATATATTGATAGTTACAAGCAATAACAATGTATTTGCCCATACCTGAAATATGAACGCCTTTTCATTATTTCTATTTGCAAATCCAAATGTTCACCCAGATACGGTCCAATTTTATTAAGTACTGTAAATTCGGAAATTTTGTGAGGGTTTTATTTTCGCTAAAAATCCATACGAAATGGTGAAATCTTGCTGTTACTGATGAAGGTAAATCATGTGCTTGACATGAGTTTTTATCGTAGCAAATATGTCTAAACGCCATCCACGAAAATTAAGTTCTCACAAAAATTTCCAAGTTCACAGTATATCAGAACTTTCACTAGTCACAGCCAGAAGTATTTTTTGAAAATTATCTAGATTTATAAATTTTATTGGTGAAAAAGACTGTTTATGTATTCATTAAACTTAGAACATTCAATTAAAAAGTGTTGCTCATCCTCAACTGCACCTGTAGAAGATTTGTCACAAGTTACCCAGTCTCAGTTTTAAATCTATGAGCAGAAATTGCCAGCATTGTTAACTTTAAGTGCTGCAGCCTTGAAATTCGGACAACTGATAGGGGATGATGAGTGAATTGCCTGATTTACTTTTCTCACAAAACCAAAATAATATATTTTGAGGTAGGACTCAAGTTTAAATACGTACACTACCCTTGTGGATGGAGCCACAATGTTTTTTGCACATACTTTCTAGTTAACCCTTAAAGCGCCAAGAAAAAAATGCATCTGAAGATGTCCTCTGCTGAAGTCATCTGCAGCAAATAATTGCCTTACATTACTGACGAATTAAATATAGAAGCAAACAGTGTGGACCCAGAACAGACTGCTCCACACTGTTTGCTATAGAGACTTTTTAAATATTTCAGCAGATGAGAAAAGCAAACGACTTTTGTTGCAATTGGGGCATTAAGGGTTAAAATGTAATTTCTGTGTTTGAAATTCCTTGTATCCTTAGTGTAGTGTGAATATTCTTTTTTCTTCATTTATTTAGTACCATGATAAAGCGTATAAAAGTGCTTCTTAGTATAAAATTTAATGCACAAAAATATTTAATTTTCCCACAAATCCAAAATAATATATTTTGCGGTATGACTCAAGTTTAAATGCGTACACTACCCTTGTGGGTGGAGCCACAATGTTTCTTGCACGTACTTTCTAGTTAAAATGTATTTCTGCTTATCTTTAGTGTAGTGTGAATATTCTTTTTTTCTTCATTTATTTAGTTCCATGATAAAGCTTATAAAAGTGCTTCTTAGTATAAAATTTAATACACAAATTTCTGTGATATGCTTTTAAATCTGAAAAGCCCTATTTCAGCATTAACAAGTGTAAATTATGTGATATTATGTTTAGTTTATTGACTGGTTAGCACTGCTGCACTGGCGGATCCAGGATTTCTGGAAAGTGGGTCCATGTGAATAAAGGTATTGGGGGGTTTGTCTCATTTTTCTTTAATATCCTATGAAAATGAAATATTTTGGTCTCACTGAGACCAAAATATTTCATTTTCATAGGATATTTAAAAATGAGGAGGCGAGGAGGGGGGGGGGGGGTTCAAGAGAACCCCCTGAGCCCCTCTGGATCCGCCACAGCCCAAACTCAATTTTTTTTGCCACTCAGAGTGCAGTAGGGTAAGAGTCTGCAGATTGTGCTTGCCTAAATATTAATTATCCAGTATTTTAAATGTTCAAGTAAATGTAAATGATCGTTGTTGTAATAAATTGATTGGCTAGGCTGGAATATTTTAATCACTGTTTTTGTCATGTTTCATCATACGAGGGTCACCCAATAAATAGAGAGAATTTCCTTATAATACAAGAGTTTGTACAATTAGAACATGGCAAATGTAATCATTAGATGGCATAACCTGTTGGGCATGCAGCAGCATATCCAAAATGTTGTTGGAAAGTGAGGTCAGTTGTTGCCTAGCAACGAAAAAATGATACCAAAGCTTGCCTGGCCAGATTTTCCACATACAAAAACCTAATGCCAAAGAAACAGAGTTTGACATTAAATTATTATCATTTATCTGAACATAGATTGTCATTAAATTTGTTATAGTTTAATTGTTCTCAATGTTTCATATAAAATATGGTCATTAACATGTACCAGTTAGTCTTGGTTGCCTAGCAACCAGGCAATTGTGAAAAAATAGACTATTTGTTAAGTCTATATTTTTCTGTTGCTAGGCAACAATAGACACATGGAATACATGTTTGTTAACGATACTGTTTTAATATATAGAATATATTTAATACTTTTAGGGTGATTTAAAACTTATATACCAACCAACATTAATTTAAGGGCAAATTCATGACCGATACCCCCATTTCCGATTCCACAATTTTGCATTTTGTTCGCTTTTTTAAGCTAAATGTACCTGTCAATTTGACATTTTTCATCAGAAGTCAATAAATTTTACAGAGTAATTACCTTATGTTGTAGTTTATAGAATATATGCCTTTTGGAACTGATCTGAACATGCCAGTAACCATGGCAACCAATTTAAGGCATCCGGCCAGGTTAGCTTTAAGTATGTGTTTGCGTTGCTAAGCAACAAGCGACATCACATTCTGTCAAAATTTTAGATATGTTGTTGCATGCGAAACAAGTTATGCCACCTTATGGTTATATTTGTGATGTTAAAGTGGTACAAACTCTTATATTATAAGGAAATTCTCTCTATTTATTGGATGACCCTCGTAATATTATATTTTATCCCGATGTAGCTGAAGGGATTGCAAGTTTTGAATAATCTGACCCAAGAATATGTGGAAGATTATTTAAAGCAATACCAAACATGTAATTGTTAATCATTTTGCATTTATCTATGTTCAGTTTTAAGCACACCTGAGCCATTGGCTCAAAGTGAGCTTTTATGATCATTAGATTCTGTAGTCCATCGTCAACACTTAATGTTTCAAACGACATCAGCTCCTAAACTACTGGCTGGATTGTCACCAAACTTGGCAGGAATGATCCTTATTTGCTCCTCCTTGATAATTGTTCAAATGGTTTCACTCTGTTGCATAACAAGGTCAAATGAGCTAAAAATTGGAATGAAAACTTGAAAAACCTTCTTGACTGAAACCACTAAGTCTAGAGCCTTTATATTTGGTATGTAGCATTACTTAGTTGACCTCATCTAACTTTGTTCAAATAGTGGCTCTGGGGCCAAAAATGGCTCACCCAGGAGGAGGGGGGTGGTCACATATTTTAAATAGGTTTAAATAGGTTGATGGTCTTTGTGGACCTTGAAATAATGGCCTGTCCTCTGGAGGTCACATGTTTAGAGCCTTGATATTTGGTATGTAGCATCACCTAGATTTGCTAAAATTATGATTTCATTATATAGTGAAAACATGATAAAATCTTGTCTGAAACCACAAGGAATAGAGCCTTGATATTTGATACCTATATGTGAGCTTTACATAAAACTTAGGTGAGCGATCAAAGGCACTTTGGCCTCTTGTTGTGAGTTCACTTCAGTAGGCGGTTTTGGGCATTTTTTTGGTATTTTTCGCATATTTTTTCTATTCTTGTATATATTTTTATTATCATTATTATGTTTAATGTGATGATTAAGCTTTTGTTTCATACTCAGCCCATCTTTTACCATATTAGACCTGATAAGAACACCATTTCAAAATTTCTTTACCTCTTTTTAAAACATTATGAATCCAGATCAACAGACTTCTCAATGGCATAGCAAGAAGGCTAAAAAAGTTACACACATCAAAGGGAGACTACTGGAACAAGCAGGGATCCTCTTTAAATACATCCCTTTTCAAAGAGGGAACTTCTCTTTAAGAAAAGAATTTGCTCCCAGATTATGATGAATCCATATTAACCCTTTTCCTGTTGTTGTCTGCTCTCTCATCTGCATTTATACTTTGGAAGCCTATATTACAAAATATATGGACCCAGATCAGACTGCTAACTTGGTCTGATCAGGGTTCATAGTGTTTGCTTCCATGTTCAAAAGTAGTCTGAAGTGCACTGGAATATATACAGCAGGCATAATGAGCAGACAACATTTTCATAAAAATTGTTGACAGGATAAGGGTTAATAATGAAACTACAAACCTGTATTGAGAGGAAGTCAGTGCAAACAACCCATACAAGAGGTATGAGTATTTAATCAACATACGTCAGTTTTGAAAGCTCAGTCTCTACAACATATTTCCAATATTTACATTTACCTGTATGTCAGTTACCAGTCCATGTATACTGGGTCCGAGTATTCAGGAAAGATTTTTTAAAGATATTTTTTCAAAACTGCAGACAATAAAAGGCTACCTGTAGCATTACTTTTCATGCAAGGAGTTAAACAGGACAATAATTTATGTGTTTCATATGTATTTTTGTGTGCTGGAATGATGAAATTAAATCATTACATGTATTTGATTTTCTCTAGTTTTTTTCAACCACAATCATTGACCTATATTTTGGGTGAAAGTTCAAAAATTTCCAAATTCTGAACTTTCGAAACTCTGATCTTAAACTTTCAGTATGCCCACTAAATATTAACATTTTTCAGTTTAATTGATCAAGACCGAATATAAATCAAAGAACCTATTATAATCTCCCTAATTCATCATTTTGAGGCTGACTTTCTATAGAAAGTCAGCCTCAAAATCTTGAATTCAGGAATAATCCTGAAAACTTTCACCCATGCTATATACATATAGTATAGGTAACTGCCATTCACACATTAGACATCAGACAAAAAAGCCAATGGATACATGATAGAGACAATTCAGGAGCGCAGGCTCAGGAGAAATGTGTTCAGGATCTTATCTGTTTACCATCTCAACAAGCTCATGTGAAGCTGTACTATGCACATTTTTACTGCATTCTAAAAAGTTTAAAAAAGGAAAAGTATTTCCTGAACACACAACATACTGTAATAATAGATTAATTATGGTATTTTTACCTGTGCTAATATCTAATTATAAAAATGAAAGTCTTCTGAAGTGTCATAATAATAATAATAATAATAATAGTCTTTATTTTCAGAGGGTAACACATTTAGCAAAAAAAAAAAAAGCTAATCTTCCATGAGGCCCTCTATGAACTACCACCAAAAAATAATACAAGTAAAAAATACAAAGATGATTTACATGTACACAAGATAATACAAACATCATGGAACACTTTCAAACCTACATACACACAGGCATACTTTTTTACATAAGTATCATATATATCATACCTCTAGATACAAGTGATTAGCAATACCAATTTTATCTACATACATGGGTTCTCAAAAGAAGCGTCTCAATTGTAAATTATCAATATGATAACATTGCCAACAGTATGGATGAGCTTAAAATTTTAAACATATATGAACGCATTTTCCTCAGGAAGGCTAAATTTATGTTTAAAGTTTCTAAATCCGTCTTACCCTCATATGTAAATCAAATGTTCTCTTTTCGACCTTTTAATGAAACGCTTCAGTCTCTAAGATCAACAGGTGAATTAGATTTTTATACTCCAAAGCCACAAAAAGAAATTTTCAAACAAAGCTTAATTTATTCAGGTCCATAATCGGTAAACAAGAGGACCTTGGGGTCCTGGACTGTTCACATGAGTCCTGGCTCCTGAGAGTTGATGTATAAAAACAAATCTAGTTTTAGACTTACTAACAGCAATATTTTTATTAATATTTCTATGAATTTATTTTGAATTTTGGGCAGGTGGTTAAGGAGGATATGTTGTTTAAATATATTTCTATTTTTAACTCGGGCAGTAGAACCATTTGAGCAATTTTTGGTAGCGGGCATTACAAGCAACATTATGAATTTTTTTAAAATTTCGACCAGTGGTTCAGGAGATGCCTTTTGAAGATATGTCTTATCTTGATTTTTTGGTTTGATTTGATTCTTTACCTCCCATCAACAATCTTTCAGTTAAACAGGGACGGGTCTTCCTGGGTTGAACCAGTACAAAGCTAGGATAAATGTGTCTTGCTCAAGGACCACAACCCAGTGACGCCGGTGAGGCTCGAACCCGCGGCCCTTCGGTCTCGAGTCAAGCACTCTACCACTGAGCCACTGCGCTCCCTGTCTGTCTTATCTTGAGATCTGGTGACCATTTTGTACAGTGGGGGGCAGAACCATTAAATTTTGTACAATTTTGGTAGAGGGCATTATGAGGAACTTTTCTGTGAAAATATTTTGATTTTGTATTCGTGGTTCAGGAGATGTTGTTTTAAGAGATATCTTATCTACAACTCTGGAACCCCTTTTGTTTGGTGGAGCAGAACAATTTGTGCATTTTTGGTAGAAGGCATTAAGAGGAACATTTCTGTGTCAGATATTATTTTCAATTTGGACCAGTGGTTCACGCGATGTCATTTAAAGATATTTCTTATGTGCAGCTCTTGCAGCCCTTTTAGTTTAAACATATGCAAGTAACAGAATGTAAAAGGAGCCCTTTTGTTTGTCAGAGTGCAACCATTTGTGCAATTTTGGTAGAGGGCATTATGATGTACATATCTGTGAAATTAGTTTGAATTTGGACCAGTTGGTCAGGAGATGTCGTTTAAAGAAAAAGTTTACTGAAGGACAGGGGTATGATGGACGACGAGCGATCACAATAGATTTTGACTCATGTGAGCTAAAAATGACCATCTCATTTTAGGCAATTTCATCGCCTGTTTTCTGTTATTATAGCCATGGTAAAAGTCAAATAAGGTATACTTGAGTCACTGAATATGGTAAATTCAGAAATTTTCGCGTTTTTTTTTCTTCAAAACTTCACATATGAAAATAAAAAAACCCGCAAAATGGAAAAAATCACTCTGTCGTTTACTGATATAGGTAAATCATGCCATCTTGGACAGACTGTTAGAGTTTCCCGTTACTCTTGTCTGGACTGAAATGCTTATGTTTACGTACGTTTTGAACGTCCAATAGTTGTAAAAACGGCGTTACGCAGTCTATTGTCAATGTTACAAAGCTGTATGTGATAGATGACGTCATGAAGATCAAACTGGAGACCAAATGACGCCACGCCAGTCTGTGCAGAGATTTATCAACCAATATATCACTGACTTTAACCAATGGCTATATAGGCTAGGTGTTTTAGAATTTATCTTAGCAACCAGCACTGACCCTGATGAAATTCTGCATTCTGTAGCATTTCATCATGGTCTTCACTAATTGCCAAAGTACCCATTTAGGTGTTACCAGTATAGGAAGGGATAAACCAGATCATAGAAAATAGAATTTATTGTGTGTGAAAAGGCTCAAAGCAACCACCAAAGGCTCTGACAAGACAGCACATCTGTGCAGCTTATGTTCGAGTGTTAACTGCTTTCACACACAAAGTACGTTTGTATGATTTGATTATTTACGTCCCAGTGAACATTTTTCAGTTATGTTGGGACGTGTCTTCCTGGGTTGAACCAGTACTAAGCAAGGATTAATGTGTCTCTCACAGACACAACACAGTGACGCCGGTGAAGCTCCAACCTGCAACCCCTCGATCTCGAGTAAAGCACTCTTACCACTGTGCTCCCTAAACACAAAGTATAGAATTAGCTGAAGGTGTATACCCCAAACTGGGCATGTAGCACATTTAACCTTCATTTGGAAATCTTCTGCCTATACAGTGGAATATCTCATTTTCTTTGGGCTGAGGAGTTCCAAATGATTTAACCTTAGGGCTGGGGAGTTCCTTAGGTTTATCAGAACCATATTATTCTAACAAGAAATACATGTGCAAACATAAATAGTCCCAGATCAGACTGCTCCTACAGGAGCAGTCTGAACAGGTACTATATGTTTGTCTTCTGCAAAAAATATTTAACATTGATAACTAGGATGGATAGATTCAGACCATCAACTTGAAAGTTTCAAGAAATTCTGCACTTTAAGACAGACGTAATGGAATGCAAAAAATAACATTATTGGGTAACGTGAAACAGGAAAAAAATGAACTATTCCATATAGGAATGAAATCAATACTTTGATTGCTAGTCGGAGACAGATAATCAGTATAATTGATCACATAATTAAACCCTTGTTTGAATAATTACTATGTTATTCTACACAGATAAACAAAAATAACATCATATGGGGAAAAGCATGTTATTTAAATATTTTTGTCAATTTTTTGGTTGTCATACTGAAAACAAAGGGAAAATTTAGTCAGGCAAGCAGCCACGGTGCAGACAAGCTGCAGACAAGCCTGCATGTAAACCTTATCTCGCCAAACCCTTCGCTACTCACACACACAAAGTAGTTCTCCAGCTTCATCAGGTGATATTAACCCATAAAGCGCCTCCTACAATTTGCAGCAGACGACAATTTCAAATTTTGCTGCTTTTTCAAAAATAACAAATAAGGTATGATATTTTTTGAGATTCGTCTGCCAGCAGACGATTCTCATGAAATATCATACCTTATTTTTTTCGAAAATTAGGAAAGATGTAGCAAAATTTGGCATCTGCTGCAGTCGTGATTGGCGCTTTTAAGGGTTAATAATGAGTATTGTTTGTGTTGATGCTTTATGTACCCACTCAACCAATTTTCAGTCATGTCATGATGTTTTCCTGTCTTCTTGAGTTTAACCAGTACTTGCACAGTGTGTCTGGTGAGTATCAAACCAGCGACCCCTCCACTTCAAAGCTACCACCCTCCATAATAATGAGCATATAAAATTGAGCCATGACACATGTGATTTCCAACAATGTGGCATTTTGGCAAGTGTAGACTCAGACAAGGCTGTGCAGCCTCCTTTTAAGCTTAGAAGCTCCAAATGATGTTTGGTCAGTAGCTTAACACTCATAGAATATTCAAGCGACTAGCAAAGGCTCTGATAAGACTGCGGTTATGCACAGGCTGGTCTGAGCCTTTGCTGGTTGCACATACCACATTGTTGGAAATCTCATGTCGCGGCTCATATTGTGTTATCGTTTAATTCCTGCCTATATTTTTTATTTTTGAAAGTTGTCTGCTTATTATGTCTGCTGCATATATTCATATGCACTCCAGAATTCTTTTGTCATGGATGCAAACACTGAATTCTGAAGGAGCAGTCTGATCTGGGTCCATATTGTTTGCAATATAGTCTATCAAAGAACATATTATTAAGCTGATGAGAAAGCAGACAACAATTGTCATGAATGGTGGGAAAAGGGTTTTCTTGCACACCAGATAAGGATATCTCAGATTTTACACTGGGATAGAAAATCTTACCCATGCTATCTTACCCAGAACGTCAAGTAACGTCATCATGTGAAATTGCATCTTAGCGTATTCAGGGACTTCTGCAAGCTTATTTTAAAATAAATAATATAATAAACAGTGGCGAGCATGAAAAAGAATCCATTATTCGTGTGAGGGTAGGATAGAAAAAATTGTCTCTCAGGATCACCGTTTGTAATCACTTAGCAAGCCTCATGATGCCTGATGGCAGTCCTTGGGACGGATTTTTCTGTCCTACCCTGACACTCATGATAGATTCTTATAATGAGCATCTGTGCAGTGTACTGCAGAAAATGTATAAGGAATTACTTACTTGTATTAGGAATTGAACTTGAGGGGGTCAATATGAAGAAAAATACCATTTTTTCTCTTGTTTTAATCTGATAGTTTTTTTTATCACAAATACAATGTAACATGTACCCATTCATATAATCAACAACATGATGACAAGAAAAATTCTGATAGTGATTATCTCAATGTGAGCAAGTAGTCTGTAAGATTAATGAAAAAAAATATGTTTTATAATGGTTGACGACTTCCAACAACAATGATAAACCCTTTAAAAGTCGCAAAAATGCAGCAGACAACTTTTTCTATTTATTTTTTTTGCATCTCAATGAAACTTACAAAGTTAGACATTTCCTGTGAATCCACATAAAATGTTAAGCTTTATTTTCACAAAAAAGAAACTACAAAATTTGTCATCTGCTGGCCTTGTGATTGGCACTTTGAGGGTCAAAACTTTTGAAAAATTCAGTATGGCCTGCAACTTTTACTCTTTAATATCCTGCCAATCTTTTTCTGATCTGTAAATGTTGTTTGCTTAGTACTGGTTCTCTTGCTGCATATTTTCAAATGCATTCCAGAATACTTATATCATGGAAGCAAACACTATGGACCAAGATCAGACTACTCTCCTATGAGCAGTCTGATCTGGGTCCATATTATTTGCATTATACACTACCAAAGTACATAAGCAGATAACAGAGCAGACAACACTTGTTGTGAAAGGCAAGAAAAGGGTTATATAGAAAACATTCAAAAGAACTTAACCAAATACACTCGGAGATATCAAATAGTAATGGGATTAACATGGTGAAGTGTTCACTGAAAAGGATGAACTGAAGTGAAGTTAAATTCAATGAAAACTGTAGGAGTACTGTGCTTGCAAGATGTCAGTGGACATCGTTTTTTGGCGATTAATTTTTTATGTGCACTTTGATGGTAAAATGAATTTATGAATTGAATACCTGTATACACCGCCTATTTATTTATTTATTTTTATGAAATGCCCACATTTGTGGTTATGCTAAAATACATTTCTCCATGTTTACACATTTCCCATCTTTAATCCTATGGTTATAAATAAAACACTTTTTATGGACTACTGGTTTTATGTTGAGCAGCCTTGAATTATCATACTGCTTTATAAGTAAAATATTTTTGCAGTACATTTTCTGGAGATGTACATGTATGTTTCTATCTCCATCAAAACAGTACCTACCCTATGCAAAAGTGAGCTCCTATTATAAATACTTCAATAAGCAATGGTATCAAAATGAATGTTGTTTGGGGGTTTTAAATTGTGGTAAAAATGTATATGCTGCTGAGTTATCAACGATGCTTAATATTAATATGAAAAATAAATGTTCATTTCATTTTCAATTAATTATAAAAAGAAGTTCCAAATTGAATGTAAAAGGAAAGCCGGTCATGGTTATTCTTTTTTAACCCTTGTTTTAAAATATACATTTATTAAAGACATTTTAAAAAAGAAACATGAGGTCCACTGAAATCTTGGAAGCACAGTAGTTATCCTCAGAAGCACATATTAAGAAACTGATCTCAGGATAGAAAACTTGACTTTGTTTTTTGTATAAGAACAACAAAGGTGCAGCCACACAGTCTGATCAGCGCCTTTGTTATTCACTCTCTGTAACTTGCTACAGACAAAATTTCACTATTCCAGCTAGTTTCTGTACCTTAGTAGGCTAGTTGAAATTTTACTAAAGTCAGAAACCCCAAAGACAAGTTTTCTTGTGACGTTGAGTCTGGGAGTGTAATAACATTATGCACCTAGAAATAATGCACTGTGCATTAAATATGCAAATAAGTTAGAAATTGTTATGAAATGATGAGCAAATGACCAAAACAAAGTTGTGATCAACCATCATTTGGATGAAAACAGTTTTCTAATAGAGGTTTAGAATTTTGAAAAACTTATGCACACAGCACACTTATTGGGTTGAATACAGTTTGTTAGCTGTGACATGATTTCCAACAATGTGGCATTTTGACATGAACAGACTCAGACATGCCTATGCAACCTCCTTTTAAGCTTAGAAACTCCAAATGATGTTTGATCAGTAGCTTAACAAACACAGATTACTCAAGCAACTAGCAATGGCTCTGATCAGAATGTGCATATGCGCAGGCTGGTCTGAGCCTTTGCTGGTCGCACATACCACATTGTTGGAAATCTCATGTCGCGGCACATGTATCAAAATGAATGTTGTTTGGGGGTTTTAAATTGTGGTAAAAAAGTATATGCTGCTGAATTTTCAGCCGTGCTTAATATTAATAAGAAAAATAAATGTGCATTTCATTTTTAATTAAATATAAAAAGAAGTTCCAAATTGAATATAAAAGGGAAGCCGGGCATGGTTGTCTTCCTTTTCTTTTTTTAACCCTTGTCATGCTGAATATTTTTATGTGCTACACTCCTCCCCAATTTTATCTTGTTAATCTGAAGCATTCCAGATGTAAGCATGTATTTTCAATTAGAATCCTGATCAGGAAAGGTGGCTTTGTCAGAACCCAGCTGACCTGGATCAACAGTTTTCAAAAAAAGATAAATTCTGGTTCAGCAGGACATGGGTTAAAACACATGCGAGCAGACAATAATCATCGTAAAAGTTGATAACGTACAAAAATATAACAACAAATATTACCAAAGTGTACTATAACAACTATTATTACCGGGTCAACATATAAATAAAAACAACAGGAAAATCCAATATCTATTTTTAACATAAAATTTATTTTTTTACTAGCCTAGGCTATAATCATTATTTGAACTACTTGCAAAATTTTTGTGGTTAGCACCGTGTAAGATATGGATTCGCAGGAAAGCGTGCTGTCAATAGTACAGAAGAAGGGCTGCTCTTGAAGTACATAAAGTTGAAAAAACCTTGCTAAATAAACAAAAAGTCACTTTAATAAATCGGCCTTGATGCGAGAAAACCTGTCTCCCGGGTTTGCGAACAACAAAGGAGCAGACCAGCCTGCGCATCCGCTCAGTCTGATCAGCGCCTTTGGTGTTCGCTTATTGGAAAGTATCATATCTAAACTTGCTACAAGCTAAATTTCAATTTTCTAGCGTGACTCTGATTTGAATCTCACTTTGTCTGAAACCCACAAGACAGGTTTTCTTGCGTCGCGGCCCAAATTATACAACTGCAATTTCGCTTCTGTTTGTCAAAGTAAAAGTTTTTGTTTTGTTTGATTTGATTCTTTACGTCCACTCAACAATCTTTCAGTTATGCGGGACGGTTCTTCCTGGGTTTAACCAGTACTAAGCTAGGATAAATGTGTCTTGCTCAAGGACCACAACGTAGTGACGCCGGTGAGGCTTGAACCCGCTAAACTTCGGTCTCGAGTCAAGCACTCTACCACTGAGCCACTGCGCTCCCTCAAA
Source organism: Loripinus fragilis (assembly GCA_964019695.1). NCBI lineage: Eukaryota > Metazoa > Mollusca > Bivalvia > Lucinida > Lucinidae > Loripinus > Loripinus fragilis. The sequence goes on along the minus strand of OZ026514.1, from coordinate 7,800,404 downwards.
GTAAAAGTAAATTTGGATTTGATCCATAATACTCTGATGGATTAGTTTATTCTCAAGTACTGTTGTTTGTAATTTGAATTAGATTCGCTTGTGTATAAAGTTAATTTGATTCAGATTAAAATTCTAGTCTAAACAGGGTAATAGTATCATAAATTTGTCAGATAAAATTTATCAGCCGTGTCATCTGCTGATATCCTTTGCAAACAGCCAGATCAGGCCTACACTGATGGTATATGTATTCCTGATTTTTTAATTAGTAATTTTGAAAAAATTCAGCAGACAACAAAAATAAAACATGCAAAATTTCCCAGCATGCAAAGACTTAAACCTTATCATTTGTTTGATTTTGAAGTTTATGAAAAAGCTGCGGTGTGTAATGCTGTCAACTACCAAGAAAGGAACACCTGGAGATCACGTGTGTGATCTACTATGCCTGCAGCTAGCCAGTTACCTAGAGGGTAGCCCACAAATGTGAATGATGCTCCTTCAGCAGGCCTCAAAGTTATAAAAAAAATTTGTGCTCACCTAAACTGAGCATGAAATTTCAACTGCTCATAAACTAAAATGCCGCCAAATGAAGAAGTTTCTTGCTTTAAGTATCTCAGATGTTGTATTTATCATGCTAATAAATGTTAAAATGCCAACAACTGTGGGAATTTTAACATTTATGAGCAGGATAAATTTTGTGCTCAGCTGAGTTGAGCATGGAAAAAGGTATATAACCTTGGGGCCTGAATGTTATAATCGCTGCTGATGATGATTATGAAAACCCCATGTTCCTTAGTGTATGTTATATCCCTCTAAAATGTTTAATGCTGCAAAAATGTTTAAAATTGGACTAAAAAAATAACAGAGTATGTGTTTTCTCCTTTGTTTTATATCAGCATTCATGGGCAGATCCAGAGGGGGGACAGGGGTTCCAGACCCGCCCCTGAAAATTCACAAACATATAGGGTTTCCTAGCAATACTGATTGGGATCCCCTAAAAATGACAAGGCTACCAAGCCAGCATTCAATGTTGGGCCATCATTGGCACGCCAGCTAAATGCCACTTAAATGGCGCTTCGCTGGCGGGCCCATGTTGGCTCGCCTATGGTGGTATTTGGATCCTTTTTCTCCTCATCAACTAAAAAAAACGTCAAAGTCTGTCCCCTTCTGACAAAACTTTCTGGATCCGCTCATGGCGATTATGAGAGCATGTTTAAAATAGTTTGAAAGCAAATCAACATCATTTTGACCCAAGAGAATTAAAACATCATAATAAAAATGCTATTCACCTGTAAATTAACACAAAATGATATAGATTTATTGTCTCATATACGATTTAGCCTGTTTTAAACATGATGTTTTAATGTCTGATGCAATTTGTATGCAATTTGTATGCAAAACCTGCATATTTGCAATATGGCTACCAAAGTGAATAAGCAGATGACAGGGCAGGCAACAGTTGTTGTGAATGAATAAAGTGAAAATGGTTAACATTATACAATTATTGACTATTGAGGCATTGAACATTACATCTTGTTATATTACTCCTATAAAAGACCTACTCTGATTGGGGGAAATTAGCTTTCACTGGCTGTGACAGATCTTGATGTCCAACAGTGATGAGCTCAATTTAGCCCAGGATAGGTAGACATTAGGACTTTTCAGAGTTGACAGTTTAAAATAGATTGAACTAAATTTAGCCCAAGACAGGTTAACATGATTTTTTTTACTGCTGCCTGACAGCTAAAAATAGATATTGAAACACTGACTGATTTCACAGGTCAAATGTTTTGAATTCAGAATTTGTTCATTTTATAAGAACAGTAATTTAAAAAATGCAGTTCATTTGCATATCTCATAAGAGTTTCAGAAATTTGAGAAATAATTGTTAAAATAATCTTGTATTCAGTGCACTAGCAATATCTGACTTTAGTAAATTAATAAATATGAAAATGCTTTAAATATAATTAGGAAAAGAGAGAGTGTCATATAACAAAACAATTGGTGTATTCTTTTTCGGTTAACATCAGGATTTAGTCAACCCTCGAACATGATGTTCACCGAGGTGAATCCTGATGTTTTACCTCAAAAGAATGCATCAACTTTATAATGTCCAATGCCTCAATAGTCAACAATTGTTTTATTGTATAATTTCTCTAAAAAAAAGCAACAATAACAAAAACGAATTCTTGGCAATGGACTATGTCTTGGACAGTCTTGAATTTTTTACATGATGACTATTGAACGGATTTCATTCAGTTAAAAGAGGAATAAATGCATAATTTATTTGTACATGTACTTTCAACTGCAGACAGTGAAGACCCATTTCATCAGGTTCTACACTGTTTGCTAGACAAAAATGATCTTCAGAGAAAATAACTACAATTTTATATGGATATTGTAACCTGTGACCCCTCAAAATATACAATGGACCATTCCAAGTTTATTGTATCAATCCGGAAGCAACAATCCATTAGTGCATAAAGGGTTATGCTTATTACAATATCAACGATGAACCTGTATGGATGTGCAGGCTTGTCTGAGACTCAGCTGCACCCAGATGTGATAGCTACCAAACTCCTGGTCCATATATATATAGATTAAGGCCTGAATTTTTTACTAGTTGATTTACGGCGGAAAAAAAATCAGATTTAGGATGGGGTGGGGGGGGGGGGGGCAAAAAAAGCTCTGAAAATGACCAGCTGAGCGGTCATGACTTTTTTTCTACTTTCCAGAAAATTACAGTAGGAGGTTTGTATATCAACTAATAACAAATTTCTGGCCTAAGGTTGATTTCCCCCTGTACAGATTAAATTCTCCTGATTTATATACAATTATGATTAAAACAAAACATTATAACAAAACAACATACATATATTGAGCCTATTATAAATAAATAACAATTGTATCATATGGCAACGCTGTTTCTGTTGTCGTTACTTCAATTAATAATAGAACATCGCTATTCATGTAATACCACCCCATTTCTGACCAAAATAAGACATGAGATACAATCAGAGCAAAAAACTGTGGATACTGATCAGCTGGCTTCTTTGCAGTCAATTGGTCTGGATATACACAGTTTATAAGGATATAACCGGCTTTAGTATGGTAAGAGTTAAAATGCAACAAAACCCTATGAATCCTGTCATATGATAGACAGAAACTTTCACTTGTTTTTTTTACGAACTAAAAAATTACTGAAAAAGCGATAAAAAGCAATAAAATGCTTGGGAAGCCTCACATTTTATCTCTTTTCCTTTTCCTCAACTCCTTTAATAAATTCAATAATACATTAGCACTCACGTAAGATCCTCTATATACATGTAAAAATGAAAAAGTATGTAAGATTCTATTTATATCAGTGTCACTGAATTATCTCCCCTGAGACACACCCAGTATGCCCTATGATGATCGACTTTTATTTGTGTTTTTTGTTTTGTTTCTTTCAAAACATTATAACAATACATACATTACATGTAGCTATAATTATTTACAAATAAACACAAGTTAAGGTTTTCATAAAATGAAACGAAAATAGTTCAGTGTGATATTTCTCGAGGCGGAGCCTGGTAAACTTGATATCAAAAGACGCGAACCTGGTATTCCATTTATCAGCTAACCAAGTTGATTCACTCTTCAAACTAGCGAATATGATGTTATGATCGATTTTTGTGTCGATTCAGCATCATTGGCAATGCCATTCAAAAAATGCAACGTCATCATGACCTGATAAAGGCACATGCTGTGAGATAGACAAGGTTTATCAGGCAACATGCAACACTCTAGTAAATATGAGAGGTAACTGATAAATACCATTAAATGGCTGATCATTACACAGGGACCCTTTCATCAGGGTCTTCATATTTGCAAGAACAAAAAAAATCTCAAGGGGCAGAAAAGCACATAAAACTGGTGACCCTCTAAATATATTATAGACTTCATCAAAACTATATTGTAGCAAACAAGATGTAAGAACCCATTTGTCAAACAAGAGGGTCCATGGGCCCTGAATTGCTCACCTGAGTTCTTGTCACAAGGAGAGGATGCTAACCATAAAATATAAATCCCATTTCTCAAACACCTGGATGCTAACCATAAAATATAAATCCCATTTCTCAAATACCTAAGTCCATCTTGGGTATCACTCAGACCATAATCAAAGACTACCAATTCACTAAGTTCAATCAAAATAAACTTATCTGCACAATTTCAATGTCTGACCCTTTTACCCAGCCCAAAATGTCAAGGGTAAGCAAAAGGTCAAACTTGCATAATGTTCTACAAGTCTTTCCCTTTAATTTGATATGCAACATGACCTACTTCAGAAAAAAAATGTTTCGATCTTTTGACCCCATCTGGGGGCCATAGGTGTATAAAAGGGCAGAATATTTGCTTGCATTGTGTTCTCTGCTTCATTCTCATTTAATTGGACATTGGACATGCAACATGACTACTTACAGAAAAGAAAAGAAAAAGTGACCTTTTGATCCCCCAGGGGTCAAGGATGTATGTAAGAGCAAAACATTTGCTAGCATGTAACTGTATGCTTCATTCCCTTTAATTTGATATGCAAAATGACCATATTCTGAAACAGTTTATTTTATTTAAACTTATGTGACCCCCGGGGTGGGCCCATATTTGGTCCAAGTGGCATAATTTGAAAAAACTTGGTAGTGGTCCACTAGGTGATGCAACATATAAAATATCAAGGCTTTAGTCCTTGTGGTTTCAGACAAGAAGATTTTATCATGTTATCCCTATATAAACCTATGTAAAACAGGTGACCCCGGGTAAGGCACATTTTTTGCCCCAGGGGCATAATCTGAACAAACTTGGTAGTGGTCCACCAGGTGATACTACATACCAAATATCAGGGCTCTAGGCCTTGTGGTTTCAGACAAGAAGATTTTATCATCTGTCCAACGAACCGCCATTAGAAGGACTGCCTATCACAATCACTATAGACATGGTGAAGAAGGCCATCTCAAAGATGAAGTCAGGCAAAGCTGCAGGTTCAGGCAAAGCTGCAGGTCCTTCAGGCATAGTGGTGGAGATGATCAAGGCAGCAGGTGATACAAGTGCCACCAATATCCGCTGTCTTGCTACTGCGATTATCCCTAATGGCAAGGTCCCAACTGACTGGGAGCAAAGTTTCATTGTCTGCCTTTTCAAGGGCAAGGGTGATGCTTTGGACAGAGGCAACTATCAAGGCCTCAAGCTGACTGAGCAGGCCATGAAGGTCCTTGAGAGGATTGTCGATGGTCTCATAAGACAGGTGGTGTCTATTGACGACTCCCAGTTTGGCTTTGTCCCAGGAAGAGGCACTACGGATGCAATCTTTGTGGTCCGACAGCTAGCAGTGAACAAGAGGCTTTATATGGCCTTCATGGACCTAGAGAAGGCATTTGATCGTGTTCCTTGGAAGGTTATCTGGTGGGCCCTGAGAAAGCTAGGTGTTGAGGAATGGATTGTGCGGCTAGTCCAGGGAATGTACGCTAATGTGCAAAGCCGGGTTCGTGTTGGCGAGGGTTTCAACAAAGAGTTTGAGGTGAAGGTCGGAGTCCACCAGGGATCTGTACTCAGTCCCTTGCTCTTCATCATTGTGCTTGAGGCCTTGTCACGTGAGTTTCGGGCTGGTGTTCCCTGGGAGGACCTATATGCTGATGATCTTGTCATCATTGCTGACTCTCTAGAGGAATGTGTCAGGAGGCTCTTGATATGGAAAGAAGCCATGGAGAAGAAGGAATTGAGGGTAAATGCAGGAAAGACAAAGGTCATGATCTGTGGTACAAGCCTGGACCTCTTGCAGAGTTCAGGCGAATACCCATGCGCAGTCTGTCGTACAGGAGTAGGCAACAACAGCATCTACTGCAATGGCTGCAAACTTTGGGTGCATAAGAAATGCAGTGGGCTACAACGACTGACACCAAATCCTGATTATAGGTGTGCACGGTGTATGGGAAATGCCTGCCCTATTGACGGCAGGCCACAGAATGATGTCCAGGTCGGACCTGATAAGCTGCAGGTGATAGCTTCCTTCTGCTACCTCGGTGACATGCTTTCTGCTGGTGGAGGCTGTGAATTAGCGGTCACTATTTGTGTGAAAACAGCCTGGAAGAAGTTCAGGGAGCTACTACCAGTTCTCACATCCCGCCACCTCTCTTACAAGACACGTGGCCATGTGTACAGCTCTTGCGTGCGGAGTGCCATGCTCCATGCCAGTGAAACTTGGCCACTGACCAAGACGAACCTGCAGCGCTTGCAGAGCAATGATAGGGCCATGATCAGACAGATCTGCAGTATCAAGCCAGAGGACGTGGCCACGGTAAGGTCAAGGGAATTACTGGCAAAGCTTAAGCTTGAGGACCTCGACCTCTTTTTGAGAGAGAGGGCTTCGCTGGTTTGGGCATGTGGAGCCTTCTAGTGGTGCAATCAGAACAGCGTGTGATATACAGATTGTTGGCAGGAGGGGGCAAGGAGGCCAAAGCTTACCTCGAAGAAACTGACAGAGAGAGACTGCGGTGAGTGGAAGCTCATCACAGTTGACCCTCAAGAAAGGAGCACCTGGAGATCAGGTGTGAGATCTGCTATGTGTGCAGCTAGCCAGTTACCTGGAAAGCGGCCCACTGATGTAGATGATGCCCCTGCACCTGCACATTAATCAAAAATCCGATTATGATATATGATGATATGATTTCCCTTATATAAGCCTAAGTAAAACATGTGACCCCGGGGCTGGGCCATTTTTAGCCCCAAGGGTATAATTTGAACAGACTTGGTAGGGGTCTACTAAGTGATGCTACATACCACATGTTAATGCTCTAGTCCCTGTGGTTTCAGACAAAAGATTTTTTCATGTTTGCCCTATATAAACCTGTGTAAAACATATGAACCCCAGAAAGGGCCACTTGTCGGCCCCAGGGGCATAATTTGAACAAACTTGTTAAAGGTCCACTAGATACATACTAGATATCAAGGCTCTACGCCTTGTGGTTTCAGACAAGAAGATTTTTAAAAGTTTTCATCTCAAAAATCTATCTTTAGCCTAGATATGTGACCTAGATATGCAATGGATCTGAACCATTTGAACAATTTTGGCAGAGGGCCACCAAGGATCATTTGAGTGAAATTATTTCAAAATTGGACAAGGGGTTTATGAGATGTTATTTAAGTCAATTGTTAACGGACAACGACAGACGAAGAACAATCACAAAAGCTCATTTTGTCACTATGTGACAGGTGAGCTTAAAAAAGGTTAAGATGGAGAAAACCAAGATGTTTTTATGAAACAATATGCCCACGTAACAGAATACAATTGACCAACTTTTATGATTTTTTCCACACACACACAAAGGCTAAAAATAATATGCCCTCAATCTTCAATACCGAAGGCATAAAAAAAATACTTCTTAAATTATAGTATTGTTTTCAAAGAAAATTTCCTCCCATCATAAATCTTGCACACAAGCTCAATTTGGTTTAAATTTGACCATGCAGAATTAAGATCAATTATTATTAAGCTTAATGACCTTGAAAATTAGGGCAAGTTCATCAAAACCTAACCAAGTCTACATCATGCACCAATTATCTATCCATGCAAACTTGGTTAGAAAGAGTCATATCAATGTCGATGGGATCTGCACCAAAAAATGTCAACCCCCCCCCCCCCCCCCCCACATGATAAACTTATATGAAAAATAATAAACATACAATATTTGGACATAAGGCTGTTCCTGATACCTGAGGTAATGAAGATTGTACCTGGATAAAGAAAAGATATGACCATGTGAGAGATGATTGTTTGTAGTTTAGTCAACACAATTACCTTGGACATGCTAACCAAACCCTCCCTGTGTGGTAATCCTGAGATACCAAACAATGAAACTGTTTGGTAAAGATGATATACCTAACAATGAAGTTGTATTGTAAATCTATGATACCAACCAGCCAATGTAACTGTATGGTAAACATAAGAAACCAAACAATGAAACACTATGGTAAATCTGAGATATAGTCAATGAAACTGTATGGAAAACTTGAGATACCAAACATTCAATAAAACTATTTCGTTAATCCAAGATACCAGACAGTCAATGAAACTGTATGGCAAACTTGAGATACCAAACATTCAATAAAACTATTTCGTAAATCCAAGATACCAGACAGTCAATGAAACTGTATGGCAAACTCGAGATACCAAACTATCAATAAAACTATTTGGTAAACCCAAGATACCAGACAGTCGATGAAACTATTAGGTAAACCCAAGATACCAGTCAATGAATCTATTTGGTAAACCCAAGATACCAGACAGTCAATGGAACTATTAGGTAAACCTAAGATACCAGTCAATGAATCTATTAGGTAAAGCCAAGATACCAGACAGTCAATGGAACTATTAGGTAAACCTAAGATACCAGTCAATGAATCTATTAGGTAAAGCCAAGATACCAGACAGTCAATGGAACTATTAGGTAAACCTAAGGTAAAGCCAAGATACCAGACAGGGAAACTGTATGGTGTGTTCCTGATACCAGTCACTGTAGCTGTATGGTAGAAATGTCTGTTATGAACATTTCGACCTTGTATAGAGAGAAAATATGAATGTGAACAACAAAGGCACAAACTTTGATGGCTAAGAAAATATTTACAATTTTACGCTCAAAAATTTTGCCTATCTTAACCTATGATTATGTTTATGAATGAATAAGATGATGATAAAAAGGAAGAAAATGTACCACAGTCAAGAGGCACAGATCAATTATGCATTGTTATGTGCATGGATTAAGTAATGTTGTACATCTCATACCAGATAAGAATGAATGGCACCGCGCTGATATATTTTTGTCCCTGAAGATTGTTCTTACATTAACAAACAGTGTAGACAATGATGAAAAGCCATATTCTTTGGCATTTCATCTGTGTCTTCATTGTTTGCAAAAGTACCCATTTAGGGATTTCCAGCATAAAAAAGGGTTAAAAAATATTGTATGTCCCAAAATAAAAGTGTCATATAGACCTTTTATTGCCAGCACAAGATTTTTGAATCAGGGAATGTACCCTTAGGGCAGTTTCATATATACACCGAATCTGGACCGAACCGTAACCGTAATTGCAACCGAATTGCATTGTTTCGTTTTTGGCAGACCTTTCACATATGAACCCAATCAGTGGACGAAATCTTAAAAAATGCCTGTATAATTTGGACTAATTTCCCTCACAGATAGCAGAAATACATTTTCAATACAAATTGTTCCATGTCACTGCCTTAAGTTCGTGATCTCTATAGTCGCTATGGGTCTTGCCCCACAAAAGTATGTAGTCTGTAGTATCGTGCTTGTAAATTAATAGCACAATTGTCTTGCTGGACAATCCATCAATGATTTCATGATAACTAAGTTATACACAACCCACGTGGCTGTGTATGTGCAGATTTAATTAAAATTACCTGTCGTATTTGCTGAAATTCGGCCACCGAAACAGACAAAAATAAAATCCAATTCGTGCATGTTTTCGGTTCGGCGTTGGGTTCGGTTTAGGCATATATGTGAAAGCACTCATAGGTGTTAAGGCATTCTAATTTTTCAGTTCGGTTTCAGTATATATGTGAAATGGCCTTTAATATTGAATGTGAGCATTACAGATATAAATCACTTCAAATTTTAAGAGTTTAGAGTGGCTAAGCATCACACAACTTCTATAACCACCCAAATATGATTTATTGAAAAACTTTAGCATTTTGCCTGCTTTTGTTTTCTGCTATTAACCTTTGCAAAGAAATTGGACCCAGATCAGGCCCAACCTTATGTCAGGCCTGATCTGGATCTAAACTGTTTGCCACACTTTTGGTATTCCTGAAATAGTTTTTTAGAAAAGTCATTTTGAAAAAATCCGCAGACAACAAAAAAGCATGCAAAATTATTGAGCAGTAAATGCTGACAACCTGGCTATTAGATTAGCTACCATTTTATTCACATTCTGATTCAACAATAAGCTCCTCGAAGAGTTGCGGGACTTTCAAATTTGGATTTGACGACAGTAGTAAGCCAATGGCAAGTTTATGCTGCAATCGACACTGAACCAATTCTGCAATCCGCACCAGTGTGCTGCCATAACGCAAGGTACCATCTTGATATGTATCTGAAAGTACATTAAAACCTGCGTAAAACCGCCACTCAAAAATGGACAAAACAAAGATCTTAATAATAATAATAATTAAAATAATAATAAGCCTTTATTTACAGAGGGTTACACATTTAGCAAATTACAGGCTAATCTTCCATGAGACCCTCTAAGTGACAAATTGTAGCTTAATGAAGGCCGAAAATATTGCAGAATGCTCCAAGGGGAGCATTCTGCAATACTTTTGACCTGCATTAAGCAATAATTGGACTTGAAATCCAACTTTCGGTCTTTTTGAGAGTGGCCGTTTTACACAGTCTTTCATGTAGATCAATAGTTTCTGCCTTAACTCTTTGTCTACTGGGTAATTTTTTTGTCTGCTGATTTTTTTTTTGTCAAAAAATTATTTCAAGAATACTGTCAGAGTGTCAAACAGTTTGGATACAGATCAGGCCCAACAAAATGATGGGGCTGATCTGTATCTAAACTGTTTGCAAAGGTTATCAGCAGACAACACAAGTAGGCAAAAACATATTGACTCTTTTATCAACCAAAAACATAGTACTAGTATGCTAGTCCAATTTTCCTCACACATATTAGAGTGTTGTTGGGGTTTTGCAAGAAACAATAGGTGTTTTTTAGAATATAAACTCTAAGCTAATGGGAATCTACTATGAAATGAAAGGCATAGGGCAAGTTTGACTACTCTACTTTCCAGATAGCAAGTAGCAAAGGCACTGATCTGACTGCCAGATGTACAGGCTGATCTGTGCCTTTGCTATTTGCATGTAACAAAATCTGGTTTTCTCATGATGAAGCCTATATTTTATTTCATACTTAGCAGCAAAATCAATGCATATCTAAAACAAATAAAAACAGTATTTTCACAGAGTCAAACGATATGATATCAGCCTATATTTTCACTAGTGATTAATATCACTTTTTTAGATTACCTCTGACTTTTCCATTCACTTAACGCAGCTAACTTAGAAAATTCAAAAGCCTATAACTTTCTTATTTGTGAACAAAAACATATAGCCTGGGTATGTATTTTTTTAATTAGAACTTGAGAAAAATTTGAGTACCAAAATAATTCAGATTTGCTGAATTTTTTTGATTTTGCATTTTCAGCACCTCCGCTTCAGCGAGTGAGGCAATGCATGTAACCTTTGTTACGTAACGTCATCATATATTTATGACGCCACTTGTCTCGCAATTTGATGCTGAATAAATTTCTTTTTATCTGTAAGTCCCCATGACTATAAATTGATCCAGGTATTCTTTCACAAATACTCCTTTGTCTTTTTATTGTGATTCGGCTTGAAGCAAGGTTAATTGATTAACCATAAAACTTCTAAAAAGTATAGAATAAAAGGAAAATTTACTTTCTTTAGTAAATACCAAATATATGTCATCTCATGAATTAAAAACATAAAATTTTTCACTTGTGCTGCACACTCCTGAAAATTCTGATGTTTTCACCACACTTTATGAAGTATATTTGGTATTTACCTCAAAAAAGTAAATATCCTCTATCTACATGTAATACTTGCCAGGTTAATACTTACTTTCCTCATAGTATTGTAAAGCATTGGATACTTTACACTGTAACTCTTCAACTTTCTCTGGATGTCTCAGCCCCTTTACCTCTGGGAAAACAAAGTCAGAAAATAAGTAGGTTCATGAGACTTGACACTTATCACATACAGTAAAACCTGTCTTAAGCGGCCACTCAAAAATAGACAAAAAAAAAACTTAAAGACAAATGGTAGCTTTATGAAGGTCGAAAGTATTACAGAATGCTCTCTTGGAGCATTCTGTAATACTTTTGACCTGCATTAAGCTATAATCGGTCTTGTAAACCAATTTTTTGTCTTCTTTTTGTGTGGCCGCTTCATGCAGGTTTAACTGTACTCATAAAATTGAGTTCAACATTTTCAATTGGGAAGTATATTGTAGGATAAAAGGTAAGAAATTTAGTTTTACAGCAACGTGGGGAGGTATATCGTCGAATATATGGGCGGAAATTTAGTTTTACAGAGGGCTTCAGTGGAGCTGTAAAACATGATTTCCGAACATACATCCAACGATATACTTCCCCAAATGAGAATCTTAAATAAGGTTATAATGCACTAGTAACATTTTTCCTTCAAAAGACAGTATATTGTAGTTTGTTATATGACTCCTATAAAAGACCTCCTCTGATTGGCTGAAATTAGCTTTCACTGGTTGTGACAAATCTTGATGTCTAACAGTGATGAGCTAGCCCAGGACAGGTAGACATCAAGATTTTTCAGTGCTGACAGACAGCTAAAAATAGATTGAACTAAATTTAGCCCAGGACAGGTTAACATGACTTTTTCACTGCTGTCTGACAGCTAAAAATAGATATTGAAACACAGACTGATTTCTTGGGTATATTTCAGAATTCGTTCATTTTAGTAATTTAAAAAATGCAATTCATTTGCACATCTCATAAGAGTTTCAGAAATTTGAGAATTGCTGAAATAATCTTGTATTCAGTGCAATAGGAACATCTGACTTGAGCAAATTTATAAATATGAAAATATTTTAAATAAAACTAGGAAAAGAGAGACATTGTCATATAACAAAACAATTGGTGCAGTCTTTTTCGCATAACATCAGGATTAGTCAAAGTTAGTAAGGGTGCAAAGATCAGGAATCGATACAATCAAGTACCACACCTGACCCAGGATGTCGCTTATAGACATTTCTTATCTAGAGCTCTGGTAGCCCCTTTGCTCAGTGGAGTGGAACCATTTGTGCAATTTTGGTAGAAGGTATCATGAAGAACAATTCTGTAAAATTATTTTGAATTTGGACCAGTGGTTCAGGAGGAGATGTTGTTTATAAGATTTTTTTCTGGAGCTCTGGTGGCCCTGGTGTTCAGCAGAGCAGATTTATGCAATTATGATAGAGGACATTATGGGGAACATTCATGTAAAATTATTGTAAATTTGGGCCAGAGGTTCAGGAAAAGATGTTTAAAAAAAAGTTTACCCACGATGCATGATGGAAGACAGACAAAGACCGATCACAACAGCTCACCTTGAGTCTCCAGCTAAGTTGAGCTAAAAACAACAACTAGCAACCGCTTAAAAAACAAAATGGACTATTCTATACTTATTGTATCAATATATATGGAATAATCTATCAGAATGAAAAGGGATATAAAGGCCATCAAAATATTTACAGCAAGGGACATTTTCAAATTTTGTTCCTTCTTTAAGCCAAATGAACTTGCCCACCCTTTTCAGTAGGACAAGCTCATTTCCAATTTTAGGGGTGTTGGGTGGTATTTTTCATTTTTCCCAAATTTTAATAGAACATGCTGTAAGCAAAGAGTGAAGATCCTGATCAGACGCTGCATTCTGTGGCGTCTGATCAGGATCTGCATGCACTGTTTGTCTAAAAATTAAAAGGACGCTAGACTTATATGAGTTAACTCTTTGCCTACTGGGTAATTTTTCAAATGCTTTTTTGTTGTCTGCTGATTTTTTTTTTAAATCAATGTTTTCAAAAAATTCTTTCAGGATTACTATCAGAATGTCAAACAGCTTGGATCCAGATCAGGCCTGACCTTTTGTCAGGCCTGATCTGGGTCCAAACTGTTTGCAAAGGTTATCAGCAGATGACACTAGTGTAGGCAGTGTTAAAATGTCAACAGAATGATGATCCACATAGTTTAAATGTATTTTTGCCAATATAAAGCAAGTGCTCTAGGTCTGGCCACAGAGAGCTATGTGCATTAAGGGACTAATTGCGCCCCCTCCGGAGCCAAAATCTGAAAGTTATTTTTCACCAATTCCTTCTCATTGGTTGTTTAGAAGAATAACCCAAGTGTAAAATTCAGGCATTTATTTAACTTTTACCATTGCCATAGTTACATAAGCAGCCTCAAAAATGGGCTTTAAATAGAGAAATTGCCATTTTGGACCAAATTTAAGGCTTTGGGAGACCTGATTTTTTAAGAGTTAGATACCAGCACAGCTAAATACAAAAAAAAAACTTTTTGATATATTGTGTGCCGTGATAATTCTAATCATCTGTTAAAATATGTTTTTGGTATTTGCTTGTGTTCTATGTTAATTTCTCTGTCAAATGTCTCAAATTTTTTCCCAACTGGTCAATTTCCTATATTCAGCCTATTTTGGTGGCCATTTTTGTTACCATAGCAACAGTAAAAGTCAAATTAATACCAGACTTTTACATTTGCGCTAAAGTTCTAATAAACTAATAAGTTTTTATGTTTTTGCCTGATAGGGGGGCAAAAATAGCCCCTTAATGCACTAGCTCTTTCCAACATTAGTTATGGCCCTTCCCCTAATGATCCACATAAAATAACAAGCCTAATATAATGATAAATCCAAAAATAATTTCTTGAGATGTCACAAAAATTTGTCGTCTGCTGCAATTGTGATTTATGGATTAAATTTACCTGCTGGACAAAGAAGGATCGCTGCAAAGAGAGCAAATTCCTCATTGGTAAACCTTAAAGTTGAAACCATCTCTCCGACATGCTGGTAATGCTGGACTAGAACACGTAACATAGGGAACAATTTCAAAATCTGGCTCGTTTCCTCTGGCGTGAAGTTAAAGAAGTTGTACCTCTTGGTCTTCGTATCGTAAAATTTTGACAAATAAAGGAGAACTATGGGATAGATAGAGGACTGGAGAAGAATGGACTGATCATGGACTTCAAGAGAGCGGAATCCTGCAATTGAAAATTTTGTCTGTTTTTTTACCTCTGCTCACACTGGTAAATGTATATGCCGATTTGCTGGTATTTACGCGTATTGCCGGTACTTCATATACCGGAAGTGGTAGATATTGGTGTTAAATCATATATAGAAAAACATGCCATATGCCTAAAGGACTATAGAATCAGACCATTTTTAAGTATTAGGCATGCACATGGCAATTTATGTAAGCATTTAGGAATAGATTAGAGTACCGATCTGGATGATCGGTACTCGAATCTATTCTTAAATGCTTACATAAATCACCATGCACATACTGAATACTTAAAAATGATCTAATTCTATAGTCCTTTAGGCATATGGCATGTTTTTTCTATATAGCATTAACACCAATATCTACCACTTCCGGTATATGAAGTACCGGCAATACGCGTAAATACCAGCAAATCGACATATACATTTACCAGTGTGCTGCTGCATATTTTGTTTGTTTGATTTGATTCTTTACATCCCATCAACAATCTTTCAGATATGTAAGGGAAGGTGTTCATGTGTTGAACCAGTACTAAGCTAGGATAAATGTCTCTTGCTCAAGGACACAATGAAGTGACGCCGGTGAGGCTCGAACCCGTGGTGCCTCGGTCTCAAGTCAGGCACTCTACCACTTAGCCAATGCGCTTCCTCCTCTGCTGCATATATTCAAGTGCGCTTCAAACTATATTATATCACAGAAGCAAACACTTTGAACCCTGATCAGACTGCAGCTTGCAATATAGGCTACCTAAAAATATGAACAGACAAGAGAACAGACAGGCCCAACAGAATATCAGGTCTGATCCTGATCCAAACTGTTTGACAATCTGATGGTATTCTTGAAATTATGTTCTTGTTTTCTTAATAATTTTGAAAAAAAATCAGCAGACAAAAATATCATGAAAAATTACCCAGCATGCAAAGATTTAAATGCTGATTACATATGAGCCGCGAGATGAGATTTCCAACAATGTGGTTTTGTGAACAGCAAAGGCTCAGACTAGCCTGAGCATATGCACAGTCTGATCAGAGCCTTTGCTAGTCGCTTGAAGATTCTATGACTGTTAAACTACTGACCAAATAAACTTTTCCCAAAATTTGATTGTGTAGTAAATAGTCAAAAAGTACTTGTTTGTGACAGTCTCATAGAGTGACATTTGGCCACATTGAATTTCATTTCCCAATCGGCTTTGCATTGTCCTGATCTATTGAGTCTTCTTGCAGGATCAAACAGTCCTGAAGTTTTGTTTGTTTGATTTTGTCCTTTACATCCCAGTCAACAATTTTTCAGTTATGTCCTGATGGGTCTTCCTGGGTTGAACCAGTACTAAGCAAGGTTAAACGTGTCTTGCTCAAGGACACAACACAGTGATGCCGGTGAGGCTCAAACCCGCAGCCCCTCAGTCTCAAGTCAAGCACTCTACCACTGAGCCACTGTGCTCCCTTAACAGTTCTGAAGTAAATATATATTCCTATACAGGACACAGTCGCCTACAAACAGGCGAACATAAGACCTGATGTCAGGATTAGCAGCCAAAGAATTTACCCTTTACTCCATAGGCTATTTTTAGATCATGAAATCATTTCATATTTTTAGACAACATTGAAAAAATTCAAGAAAAAATTAAGTTAAGTTTTGAATACTTTTGAAAATATTATGAAAATGGAGCATTTGCTCGAAAAGAGCAAATGCTCCATTTTCCATAATATTTTCAAATATGTGATATTTCAAAGGTGTCAAAAGGCGTTAATGTGGTGTAAACAGTTAAAAAACCAAATAAAGCTTAAAACTTCATCTTGACTTGAATGAAAGCATGAACTCTCATGCCTTCTTTCCTTAGTAAATCAAGAAAATGTCACAAAGTTTATCATCTGCTGCTGTTGTGCTTGATATTTATCCCTTCACCTGCCATATTTTTTTTTTCCTTCAAATGTTGTCTGCTCATTATGTCTGCTGCATATATTCAAATGCATTCAACAATACTTTTACAACATAAGCAAACACTATAGACCCTCATCAGGCTGATCCTCATGTAAGTATGGGGTAAACATTGTGGACCAAGATTAGACTGCTCCTACAGGAGCAGTCTGATCTGGGTCCACACTGTTTGTCAAATAGCTAATGAAACATTTCAACAGACGACAAATGCAGACAACTTGTTTTGAATGCCAGAAAAAGTGTTTTTTCTTGAATTGTGGCTCAACTTGAGGTTTTCTTTAGCTCTGACTATCTGTGATTCATGACCCCTTTTCTTTGTTTCATCATGGTGTGTTAATTTGATTAGAGAGTTTCTCCATGATGATACATTGCATTAGTTAGATGTCCATGGAGCTGAACATTTCTTGTACTTCAACAACAGCAGAATCTAGGGCGAAGATTTGGTACCAGTAAAATGCATTTAAGCCCCCTGGTGGCTTAGGCTGCTGTCTGTTCTAAGACGGTGGTTCTGTTGTTGTTGACTTTTTGTTTATTGTTACTCACATTGTGGGAGTCTGTAATTGTTCTATGTTTTGTTGTATGTTACTCTATGTCCATTCTAGTATTACAATCATCTTGATAGGGAAGAGGGAGCTGGTTGCTTTACTTAATTTGTCTTCCTGGTGTTTTGTGATGGTTGAGTGGCTCTTCTCGCGGTGCCACGGGGTTGTCTGCGGTTTGTGATTGTGGTATTTCCTGATCATACTCACTATTTTTAATATTACCTGGTACATTCTTGGCAAAACGAATTGTGATGTAAGCATGATCGTGGAAAGGCTTCAATGTAAAGTCCCATGCAGATTCTTTGTTATCAAACACACTCATATCTGCGGAAAATCTGTTTGCGTTTAGCATCTAAAAATAGAAAAGTGATCAAGTATGAAGGAATTTACATGGTTCTATTCAATAATGAGGTGGCTACCAATGGACAAATGTTAGCAACCAGTTGCTTCCTGTGACATACAGTAAAACCTGTCTTAAGCCGCCACTCAAAAAGAAGATCAAAAATGGTTTTCAAGACCAATTATCGCTTAATGCATGTCTTCAGTATTGCAGAATGTTCCAAGTGGAGCATTCTGCAATACTTTTGACCTTCATTAAACTACCATTTGTCATTAAGATCTTTGTTTTGTCTACTTTGGAGTGGCCACTTAAGGCTGAAGGTTGTCAGGGGGGTAGGGGCATATGGTTGTTCATGCAGATAGTGAACACTCTAATCAGACTGGCCGGAGTGCACACTTCATTTTGTCAGTTGTAATGCACTGTCAGTCTAACCCAATTTTACTTGTTAACTATTTGCCTTTTTTTCTTAAAAAAATTTTTTTTGTCTACTCTATCATTTCCTTATGCTGCTCTTACACCTCAGCGAATATCGTTACGAATGAGGAGAATGATCGAAATTGGGCAATTCGCACTACAATTCGCAAAAATGATATGAATGGCCAGAGAAAAAATGATACCTTATGAATAGTGATGAATGATTGCAAAATGTTTTACGATCCTTTCAAATCTGCTTTACAAATGGTACAAAATGCTAAAGAATGCTTAACACTTAAAGCGCCAAGAAAAAAGTGCTTCTGAAAATGTCATCTGCTGAAGTCGTCTGCTGCAAATAATTGCCTAGCATTACTGACGAATTAGGTATAGGAGCAGTCTGATCTGGGTCCACACTGTTTGCCATAGAGGCTTCTTAAACATTTCAGCGAGAAAAGCAGAGACTTTTGTTGCGATTGGCGCATTAAGGGTTAAGAATGCCAATGCGAATCTTACGAATCGTTTGCGAATGAAAAGAGAACACAATGTATGGGTAACTTATTTGCATACGGTAAATCTTGTATTAGTTCGTACACTCGAATAGTTCGTACACCATAAATTATTTGTGACCGGTCAGCTCAAAATGTCATGTATTAGTTCGTACAATGGTCATTTTCCTATTTGTGATTTTTTAATAGTTCGTACACACCGTATTCCCCCGTCATTTGGTTAATCAGTGTGTCTGTCTACGATACTTTCGTCTTCCTTCCGTCGAGCACGCCACATTTCGCCTCTGTCAGTGCAATCGTCAGTGTCGTTAACGTGCATCCAGCATTGATGCATGCCCTGATAAACGCTAGGTTCAATGAACGTCGGACTGGTGCAAATTTTCACGCCTTTGTCGCCATCATTGGAGATATTTTGTCCAGTCATGACAAAATCAAATACATGTACACAACCACGCGCGCGTGCACACCGTGTTCTAAATTAATTGTGAACGTGACTGTGATCATTGAGCCTTTCTGATCTCTCTGTGTCATAAATATTCTCAAATCGGGAATCTAAGTACGAACAAAATCCACAGATTATTTTAGCGTTATTTCCTCCTGGCGACTATTAAATCAAGAGAACGCACACCCGCGCGTGTGCGACATGGAGAACTTCTACGCAATACACATGCATCTATTTTTTGAACCACTGGATCCAGCACCACAAATGTAATCAGCGAAGGCTCAGGAGAGCCTGTGCTTTTGTGCAATCTCGTCAGGGTCTCGCTGCTCACTAACTCAAAGTTTTGAAGTGGATGAAGACTAAGGCCGAAAAAATCTAGACATCTACGTACTCCCACTAATTAGCTGTGCTTTAAATATGCGAACGTCAATTTTATACGAGTTTGACGGTTTTCTAAGTTCACCAAAACACGCACGCAATAAGCGTAATACATTGTATATCCGATGGAACTTTTTATCAAACAAAGACGACACTGATGAGCCTAACGCGGCGTCCTCATTATGGGTCCTGGCTAAAAGATTAAACACATTAAATGATTTCTGTGGATCGTCACACGTACGCACAGACGCACAAACCAAGATATAAACTGATTTTTGCATGCTTCTGCATCATGCTTTACATTGGACTGTCAATGAAACGAGCCAGTTCATGAGATTATGGTACCTCTCGCACATGCGACCAGCGAAGGCTCATACGGGCCTGCGCATCCGCACAGTCTTGCCAGGGACATAACTGCTCACGTACACATAGAAGGAATGTAGATGAATGTGCATGTCTAAAGTAAGGCTTATAGTCCCACTAGGTGGCTGTGTACAATACACCAATGAATACCGCAACAATTGTTTGCTTTCAGTTAAGAAAAAAAATTGTTCAAAATAGCGTCTCGTTTATGACTAAATTCAAATTGCAACTTTGCTTTTTTTACCCAATTCCGCGAGAAACCCGACTTTGTTGTATGCAAACAACAAAGGCGCAGATCAGCCTGCGCATCTGCGCAGTCCTATCAATTATCTCTAGAAAGTATGATAGCTAAATCTGCTACATGCAAAAAATAAAATTCCACCGTCAGACATGCGTGTGCGGATCCATACAATTCCAACGGGGGGGTGGGGGGTCGAATTGCTTCTCGAGAGAGGTTCGTACCAGTTTTTCTTCTAGGAAATAAATGGGACAACTTATGTTTTTAAGGGGAGGTCCGGATCCCCAGCCCCCCTCTGTCTCCGCCTATATCAGAGTTTCAAACCGTTTATTTCTTTTATTAGCAAGACATATTTGATGGGCCTGGTCAATTCACAAAACGTCTGCTAATTATATCAGCTGGTGTCAAAGGCAAAAGGCAGCATGATTCTTCTTCAGATCAAAGAGACCGCTCCGTGACTTCAATTCCGGCCATGTGTTGTTTTAGGGCTTGGGGTCGCACGTGATGGCCTTGACGCAAGAAAATGTAAATGACACATTAAGCTAAACCTTGTTTCCTGTTTGTAGGACATGTAAACAGTGGCCCAGATCAGAACTCTGAGGCGTCTGAACAGGGTCGCCACTGTTTGCTAATACAGAATCATGGTCTATCAAAATTTAATAAAAAAATGAAAAATACCACCCAACGACGACTAAAACGGAAAAGAGCTGTCGGATCTATAGGTCCGGGCAAGCTACACGAGATAGCGTGTTGTACACGGGAAATAGCAGTGCAAAGACTAGCATGTGCACCCAACTATGTTTTTGGCTGTTAAAGAGTCAGTATGATAGATCCCCTGCGAAATCCAATTTTCACCTTGTGTAACCGGGCCTCAAATCACGAAAAACAGGTTTTCTCGTGTAATGGCTTTTCCATGATCAAGCGACCGTAGATGACGAAGTGTAGGAATCTGGTTCTACATTGATTGCCATTATCATAATCTTAGAATGCTAACACGAAAGAGGATGTGCGAGCAAGCTGAGCATGTTAAGTCGCCACAAGAAATGGAATACGAAGTCACGATAAAGACTCGAACCAACCTATGCAGAAATAAAGGTGTTATACAAAGCCTTTAAATGGAATAAGCATTCGCAAAAACGTAAGTTGTGGGTCTGTTTACAATGTACGGAGACAGAGAAATGTACTACTCTGGGTACTCTCATAGAAATGTACTCCAGTTGGTCATATTTTACATTTCATTTTCAGTTTTCATTCACATCAATAAATGAGTGCATCCTGTCGGACTGAATGTACGCACTGATCATAAAACATTGTCTTGTCTTGCATTTTCGAGGGTTCTAAGAAACTAAGAATCTACATGCTGACCTAAAACGAAAGCTGCGATATGCGATATATTGCGTCAGCCTTACGTTGTAGGGCAGAAGTTGTATTTTTTTGTGTGTTATGATTCCAATCAAGACAATTGTCATAGAACGAGTCCGACGTGTATGACCACAACGAAGCACCCCTTCGTAAAGTATAAACGGGTGATACCGTCGGGTATATCGCACGTTGCATGTGAGTCTTAGCGGAAAACAAATTGGTTGAAACGGCACAGTAGGTGATTATTGCGACTTTATGTTTGGTTGTTTATTTTCAATCTTTCACCATTCTATTAAGGATGTTAGTTTAATTGAAAATACTAATCAGACATCCAATCTGTGATGAGGCTAAAAGGATACACAGAAATTCCTCCCTCTTTGGCAATTTTCGCATGTTTTGGCCTCGTTTTATCGATCTTCAGAATTTCATTTTATTAGTTCGTACAGTGTCGTTTCTCAGAAAAATATTTTTTATTAGTTCGTACACAGAGAAAAATAATTATTTTTACTGTACGAACTAATACAAGAATTACCGTAATACACATTAGGGGTGTTTCTCTTTGTCTTTTATCTGCCAGTCTCTGTCCAATAAGCTTATTTTCCTTCAAATTTGTATTAATTGTCCACATTTGTCCTGCATTCTACAGAAAATGACAAAACAAGTGCAAGCAAATCTTTACACTAATCTAACAACCACTACAAATCCTTGCCAACAATAAGAATGGCTCGCGATTGGTTAAAATATGTTGCTAATAGTTACAAATATGTAGTGAATATTCTTTCCTGGCAAATTTTAGGAGCATGTTTCTAATATTCACAACACCTCAAAATCGAGCATGAATGTTTTAGAAAGCATATGAATATTTGGCAATTACACTGCGATCATTGCTAATTGGTGGCATATTACATTTGTAAACCCATTCATAAGATATTCTCTCAGGTGTGAGAGCAGTATTAGGTTTTGGTAGCGTAAATTGTAGCCAATATGGACGCAAATCAGGACAGTCTGATCAGCGTTTATAGTGTTAGCTTCCAAGGTAATATATGTATGGAGTGTATTTGAATTTATCAAATGACGTCGTGTCTGGGAGTGAAATAAGGCCATGCAGTAGTGGTTTACTGATTTACGGGAAATGTTATGACGTCCATAACAAAGTTACATACATAATGACAAAATTAAAACGTTTTTTCAGCAGAAATGAGATTTCAAAGTAATCTTAATGCCATATGATAAATAGAATCTAACATTCATGCTGCTGTATTATTGAATTTATTAAAGGGGACAGCAACCCTAATGATAAGTATGTTTTATCAGAAAGAGCTCTATGAACCATGAATTTTGATACAGGTATCATCAAAATCGGTTGAAAAATGGGCAAGTTATGAGCATTTATAGAATTCAATATGGCCAACATTAAGCCGCCATTTTGAATATTTAATAAGTTTTCAGAATTTTTTCAACTGCTTAATCTTTAGTTATCACTACTATCACATCATCTGTGTTTCAGCAGATATGCAGCTATATATGTAAGGAAAATGTTTCATTAAAGATTAATGCAAATAACCTATAGGTTTGTGTTTTATTTTGATTACGCATACTTAATTAGGCTGAGTGACATCACTAAGCCTACAATATGGCCGCTTCCATTACAGTCCATTTGCAAATATTCAAACGCCCACAACTTCCTCATTTTTCAACCAATTTAGATGAAACTGGTATCAAAATTCATGATTAATTAAGATTTTTCATATAAAACATAGTAATCATCAGTGTTGCTGTCCCCTTTAAACACTCATTGCAAAAAAAGGGATAAAATGCTCGGCAAGCCTCGCATTTTATTTCTTTCCCCAACTCATTTAATAACTTCAATAAAACAAGAGCTCTCATGTAAGATCCTCTATATATGATAAAATTGATATTGGCAGGAAAAATTTGGCCGCAATACAATGTGGCTAATTTTTAAATTCTAAAAGTATAGAATGTGGCTAAATGAAAAGGTATGAATGGGGCTTAACTGACCTGTACAATCATAAGTTGTTCACACCTATTATAATGAATGAAACACACTGTCAGGTAAATGCTAAACAAACTGAGCTTGTCCGTTCTTTCATTCTTGATGTCGTGTTTTATTTAGAAATAATTTTACATATTTTAGATATTTAACTGTTGATTCCATAAGAAGGACATATATGTTCTCAGCACTACAGATATATGATTGAACATGCATGCATAGCTAGGTCTGACTGTTATCATAACATTTTCACCTTTTATCAAATTCAAACTCAAAATGTGCTTATTTTACTCTGTGTGTTTATTTTACCTTGTCTGATCTTAATTGCATAATACAGAGCAGAACATTTTAGCAATATTGCCTTTTTCTCCTTAAAAAATACAGGTAAAATACAGGATTAGCCCAACTAACTTCTAATAAAAAATACAGGTAAATTAATTAGCCCCATTCATACTTTTTCCCAGCCCCATCCTATCTTTTTTAGCCCCATTGTCTTGCAAATTAGCCCCATTGTGTATCGCCCAAAATTTCATCTATCATTCTTTTAGTGATTTACCTTTTTACATCTCATGTCGGAATTACAAAGACAGGAGTTATTTTCTGTCATTTTTTGCTCTCAAATTATCTCTAAAAGGTTTATGCTCACATATTTAATGACAACCGGCCAATTATGTAACATGGAAAAGGCATCATTTCCAGATCATATATCCAAAATCATTTCAGATTATTAAAGTTTTTAGATGCTATTTCCAGGTTTATTGCATGTTTGCGCGAACTCTGCACCTACTAGTTTTTTCCGCTGAAAGCCTTTGCAAACAGCTCAGACCCAGATCAGGCTCAACAAAATGTCGGGCCTGACCAAACTGTTTCACACTCTGGTGGTATTCCTGAGCTTTTTTTTGAAAAAGTTTGTTTAGAAAAAAACAGCTGAAACCAATAAATCATGAAATTTTTACAAGTAAAGAGTAATAGGCATGGCATGTAAAGACTGAACAAGTTCTAGTATGTACAGTAAAACCTGTGTAAAATGGCCACTCTCAAAAAGACCAAAAATTGGTTTTCAAGACCAACTAGACTATAGTCGATGGTACACCATCGCAAATACCCGCTTTTGAGCTAACCAAAGCATTTGCAAAGTTTGAAGTTGCTACCTCCAACCGTTTAGGAGGAGATGCATTTACAAGAAAGTACATTATTTCACTTTTGACCTTGACCTTAGGTCAAGGACAAACACGAAACGTTTCCCAATATCCTCTACATCATATGACCTATGTACCTGCAAAGTTTAAAGCTGCTATGTCCAATGGTTTAGGAGGAAATGCATTTACAAGAAATATTTGATTTGACCAAGGTCACATGAAGCATTGCTCTCTAAATCATGTGACCTATGTACCTGCAAAGTTTGAAGTTGCTACGGCCAATGGTTAAGGAGATGCATTACCAAGAAAATACATTATTTGACCTTGATCCCAAGGTCAAGGGGGTCAAGGTCACCTAAAATGTTGCCCAGTACCCTTGACTTCATGTGACCTATGCACCAGCAAAGTTTGATGTTGCTACATCCCATAGTTAAGGAGAAAAAATACGTTATTTGACCATGACCTTGGGGTCAAGGCTACACAAAAAGCTGCCCAGTACCCTCGACATCATGTGACCTATGCACCAGCAAAGTTTGATATCGCTACATCCCAAGGTAAAGGAGAGGATGCATTGACAAGAAAATACATTATTTGACCTTGAACTGAAGGTCAAGGTCACACAAAATGTTGCCCAGTGCCCTCTACATCATGTGACCTATGCACCTACAGAGTTTGACGTTACTACATCAAAAGCTTTAGGAGAAGCATTTACAAGAAAATTCAATATTTGACCTTTGACCTTGACCTTCGGGTCAAGATCACAATAAACGCTGCCCATTACCCTCTTCATAATGTGACCTATCCAGCTACAAAGTTTGAAGTTGCTACGTCTAACTGTTTAGGAGGAGATACATTTACAAGAAAATACATTATTTGATCTTTGACCTTGACCTTGGAGGTCACAGGAAATGTTGCCCAGTACCCTCGACATCATGTGGCCTTTTCAGCTACAAAGTTTGAAGTTGCTATGTCAAAAGGTTTGGAGGAGATGCATTTACAAAAAAAATCAATATTTGACCTTTGACCTTGACACAAAATGTTGCCCAGTACCCTCTACATCATGTGACCTATTCAACTACAAAGTTTGAAGTTGCTACATCTAATGGTTTAGGGGGAGAAATATTTACAAGAAACGTGACGGACTGACGGATGGAGGCACAGACGGATGTACTTACAGGCTAACCCTAACCTAACCCTTACCTCACTAAACACGGCTGTACAGATTGCGAACCTCATAATGTATCGTGGGCATGTACGGACAGACAGACGGACGATGGACTGACTTTGACACGAAATTAATATACACTTTTTTTCTAAAGAAAAAGGTGGGTATAATTATTGCTTAATGCAGGTCAAAGGTATTGCAGAATGTTCCAAAGGGAGCATTCTGCAATACTTTTGACCTTCATTAAGCTACCATTTGTCATTAAGATCTATATTTTGTCTATTTTTGAGTGGTCGTTTTACACAGGTTTTATTGTACAAGCCTTTAGTTAAAGAGTGGGTAACAAAAAAATACTTTTCTTATTTCTCAACTAAAACTTATGTTACGGGTACTCAAAAGAACCATCTAAATGAGGCTGTTCTTTTGAGCACCCACAAGATATGTTAAGAATTATGAGCAAGTAAACTTTTACAATTGTACGCTGAAAAAAATTGATTATCTAAGCCTGTGATGTAATTAGTTCTTTAAGCTCCATTCCTGATTAGAGAAGACACAAACATTTGTGACATCTTTCTTGTACTTTGGGATTACTGAGGCTTGATATTTCCTGTGAATCTGCTATATAAAGTCTTATTTGGTTTCTTAACCCATGTCCTGCTGAGCCCAGATTTATCCTTTTTGGAAATCAATGTAGATCCAGATCAGCTGGCTTCTGATCAGGACCCACGCTGTTTTCAACACTTGCTAACAACTGTAATGCTGCAGGTTAACAGAATAACTAGAGGACCTTAAGGTCCTGTAGCGCTAACCTGATATTGAGTCACAAGATCTCCTTCAAAATAATGTAAAAATAGGTCAAGGTCAACCTAGGTTTATTATTTAAACATATTTTGCCATATACATGCCGCTATTTGTTATGGGCGTTATTTCATAACATTACCAAAATATTTTTGTATGCTCGATTATTTTGCATGCATTTTGTCATATACTGTATTTTTGTTTTAAATTTTTCAAAATATTTAAGGAACACCGTGAAAGTGTCAAATAAATTGGATCAAACAGACCCAGACTTCTTGTTGGGCCTGATCTTGGTTCAAACTATTTACATCAAAAGTTGTCTGCTTTTCTCATCTGCTGAAATGTTTAAGAAGCCTCTACGGCAAACAGTGTGGACCCAGATCAGACTTCTCCTTGGAGCAGTCTGTTCTGGGTCCACGCTGTTTGTTTTTCTATACTTAATTAGGCAGTAATGTTAGGCAATTATTTGTAGTAGACGACTTCAGCAGACGACATTTTCAGATCCTTTTTTTTCTTGGCCCTTTAAGGGTTAAAAATATATGGTACCATCAGACATTTTATGTATGTGGGCATGTAACAGTTTTGTATGGCAATAAAAGAAAATATCAGAGCATTGTCAAAAGTCCAATAAATATTGCTTTAACTCATGGAATGCAAAAATATACATCTTTATGCCATTTAACTTTCTTTTCGCGCCTAAACCAACAAATTAAGTGAAAAGTACATGGAGCAAACAAGGTTTCCCTTTAAATTAAGTTCATTCATGGAAGATAACTCAACCAGGAAGCAAGGGAGAGAAATCGTTCTTGCATGTGTAATTCATTATTGACTGATACACAGGTTAAGATAAACAAAAAAAATCAGCGTTAAGATGTAAATATTTTCTTATCCATCAGTTTTAACATATGTTTTGGATGCTCAAAAGAACCGTCTCATTGAGACGGTTCTTTTGAGTACCCACAATATATGTTTTGGTTGAGAAATAAGAAAATTAAATTTTCGTTACACACTCTTAACTAAAGTCCTGTGATATATACATGCCTACCAAATCTAATATCTCAAAGGGTATAAAAGTTATGAAGGGAACAAGCTTTCATCTATAGACTGACAGACAGACAGGCCAAATCTAATATCTCAAAGGGTATAAAAGTTATGAAGGGAACAAGCTTTCATCTATAGAATGACAGACAGACAGGCCAAATCTAATATCTCAAAGGGTATAAAAGTTATGAAGGGAACAAGCTTTCATCTATAGACTGACAGACAGACAGGCCAAATCTAATATCTCAAAGGGTATAAAAGTTATGAAGGGAACAAGCTTTCATCTATAGACTGACAGACAGACAAAACCTACATATATATGGATGGACAGACGGATGCCAAGCAATCTCTATATCAACCAATCTTGGTCTGGGGAAAAAATTAACTTTATTTCTTGATAAAAAAAATGTTGTGGGTACGAATCATCCTCATACGCTGATCCAAAAAATTCTGTCAGGGAGTCCTGACGTGTATTTTTTTATTTAGTCATCAACTTTTTTCACAGAGGGACATACGGCCGTACGGACCTCCATCAAGAAGCAATTGGACCCAATGATTCAATTGCTTCTCGAGGGGAGTCTGTACATGCTTTTCTAAGGAAACCTAAAGCCACTTATGATTTTCCAGGGGGGGTGTCCGGACCCCCTGTCCCGCCCCCCCCCCCTCTGGGGTTTATTATTTGAAGTAATGTAAACCTACCCTCGGATCCATAAGCCTGTCTTTGAACTTCTTGGTTACATCATCTACCACATACTTGGAACCACTCATGAAGTTGGTGTCAAACACCTGCAAGAAACAATTACGATGAAGGCCCATAATATTGCGCACTTAAGCATTGTAACCTCCTTTGGATATAATAAGAAAAAATGAAAAAAAGTCAATAAGCAAAGCTTATTAGATACCCCATCCTCAGTAAGGGTCAGTGAAAAAACTTAGTTTTGGCAAGTGATAGTTCAAACCAGCAGAGCCTAGTTTTGAAAAAAAATTTCAGTAAAATCTGTGAAAACAAGATTTTAGTAGAATCTGTGCAAATGATCTTAAAGCTTGCAATCTGGAACATTTGTTAAGATCAATTATACACAAAATTATTCACACCTGAAAGCTCTATATATCAAAGTTTATATCGGAAAAATAGTCTAAGTTCAGACTGTTCTCAAAGATGCCATTTTATCAAAAATTATTTTTTCCGAACCAACCTCCTTCTTGAAAAGTTGCCAATGATTTTTCAATTTCATCAAACAATCATTGGCAAATTCAAATGCATTGAACAATCATTGGCAAATGGTTGGAAGAGTTCAGTTGAACTTCCAAAACACTCTCAGGAAATTATCATTGAAATGAGGTAGAATTTTCCAGCCCTGACATGTTTAAACTAACAGATAAGATAATAATCACAATTTTACGCTAATTTTTTTTGTTAACTGGCATAGGGCAAAAAGCAATCAATATGCTATTCATACACACCCTACATGTAAACAATATACAGTCAAACTTAGACATGGGCCAGAGATTTTACTTATAAAAACCCTTTGTAGTTCAAATTAAAAGGAGTTAGTCATTTAATAATATATAACAAAATAAGAGATTATTTATATTCAAATATTTTCTTAACATAA
Organism: Loripinus fragilis; assembly: GCA_964019695.1. Taxonomy (NCBI): domain Eukaryota; kingdom Metazoa; phylum Mollusca; class Bivalvia; order Lucinida; family Lucinidae; genus Loripinus; species Loripinus fragilis. The sequence goes on along the minus strand of OZ026514.1, from coordinate 7,771,243 downwards.
CATACATGCTCTGGGTGCTTAACAGAAACATCTCCCTGAGACATTTCTTTAAAGCACCCAGAACATGTTTTGACAGTAAATTATTAAAATAGTTCTTATCATATGACGTCACGCCTGGGAGCCACATAACACCATGCATTAAAATCAATAAAACACAAGTGGTTTAAATATTTAATTACATTATGAAATGACTGTCATAACAATGTCACTTATATCTGACAAAATTGTGATCTTTTCAGCTAATACCCCTATTTCAAAGTAATTTTAGTGTCACATTTGAGCTTCTGTATCCTTGAATTTATTAAACTCGCTAAAAAAAATGGGTAAAAAGCTCGCCAAACCTCGTTTTTTACCTCTTTTCCTCAACTCTTTTAATAAAGTCAATAACACAGGAGCACTCGTGATCCTCTATACAAATAAGCACTAATCTGAGAATTCAATGTATCCTTTTTTAACTATGGAATTTTACAAAGAAATTATAGGGAAATGGCCATTACCCTATAATTTGTTTGTAAAATTATCCCTTAATATAGCATAATTCACTTGTAACAGTCAATTTCTATGGATCCCAAATAGAGCCGTGACATGAGATTTCCCACTATGTGGTATGTGCGACCAGCAAAGCCTCAGACCAGCCTGCACATATGCGCAGTCTGATTAGAGCCTTTGCTATTCGCTTTGAACATTCTTTGACTATTAAGCTACTGACTGAACACAATTTGGAGTTTCTAAGCTTAAAAGGAGGCTGCACAGGCTCGTATGAGTCTACACTTGTCAAAATGCCACATTGTTGGAAATCACCTGTCACAGCTCAATTATAATTATAGTGTTATAAAGGGACTGCACTGTACATTTACAAAAGCCACTATACATACCCTATAGTTTGTAAGCTCCAAGACCCTAGCAGCTTCGATTATGTCATTGATTAAACATTTCATTTCATTGTGTCTCTCTGACACCATCAAGTGGCCTTCATTTAATGAACCAGAACTGTCTGTATCTAATTCTACGGAATCATTCTGACTATGAGGTATGAAATTTAACCCGAATTGTGGATTTCCTTCAGTTGAGCAAGTACCAATGTTAGGGGGAGCCTCCCATCTGTTAGGTGTTATCTCCCCTGATAAATTCAATCTGTTAGGAGTATCCTCCCCTGATAAACTCCATCTATTAGGAGTAGCCTCCTCTGATGAATTAAATCTATCAAAAGTAACCTCCTTTGATGAAGTAAATCTGTTAGGAGGAAACTCCACTGATGGAGACAATCTGTTAGGAGGAAACACCACCGATGGAGACAATCTGTTAGGAGTAGTCTCCCCTGATATATTTAATCTGTTAGGAGTAACCTCCCCTGATGAAGTCAATCTGTTGGGAGTAGCCTCTACTGATGAACACAATCTGTTAGGAGTAATCTCCCCTGAATAATTAAATCTGTGAGGAGTCCCCTCCGTTGATGAAGTCAGTACATTAGGAGAAACTTCACCGGATGTATTTATTCTGTTTGGAGTGACCTTCCTTGGAGAATTCAATCTGTTATTAGGATCAACCTCCCCAAATAAATTAGATCTATTTGGAGTAACTTCCCCTGACGAATTCAACCAATTAGGAGAGACTTCATCTGATATTTTTAGTCTGTTAGGAGAAACTTCCTGTGATGAACCCCATCTGTTATTATCTTCTACTGATGAACTCTGTTTTGACATACATTGATATTGAGTTGCTTCCCTTTGAACATTTTGTTGTGTCTGCGATTCCTGATATGTAGTTTTTGTAAGCATTGTCTTGTTGGGAATTTGTTTTGATTCAATTTCACTGTGTAATGATATCTCCGGTACCTTGTTAGGCAAGAAACTAGACTTTGATTTCTGGAGTGAAAGGTCAAGGTCATTCTGCTTCTCAGTTTGTATACACTGTTTCATTAGAGGTGTACTTGAAGCAGAAATCTCTGCTAATAATAAGCCTCGCATTATGTTCTCAGATTTCTTCTTGGCTTGGTATCCTTCTGATATCAATGACTGCTCAATTAATTGAGACTTTGAGAGGGAATGTTTAAGACCGGTTCCTCCAGCAGGTGGGCACCAATCAGCTGATGAGGAGGTTTTCCCAGTCTCTGACATGGAACATTCCTGAAAGTAATCTTTTGGCTCCTGTTTAACAACTATTAGGTCTGGATCTTTAGGCAGTGAGTCGTTCTTGCCACTATGCTGATATTCCAGAGATATCTCATGTTTCACTGAGTTTGGCTGCCGACCAATTCTACTGCCTGAAAAGAAACACCATAGGTTCAGATAAGTGAACTTTTTACACATAGGTTTAGATAAGTAAAATTTTTCGGCGTAAAATTGTAAATATTTTCTTACCTGTCAGTTTTAACATATGTTTTGGGTGCTCAAAAGAACCGCTCAATGAGACGGTTCTTTTGAGTACCCACAACATATGTTTTGGTTGAGAAATAAGAAAATTTATATTTTGGGTACGCACTCTTAACTAAAGGCCTGTTACATGAATGAAAGTTCAATATTTCCAAAATCCTGAAAGTTTGAAGTTCAAAGCTTAAAACTTGAAATATAACAATTTCTATTTTTAATGGTCAATTGTATTCAGACATACTGAAAACAAAGCAGAGAATTCAAAGCTATTACATAGGGTCAGTTAAGCAAAGAATTTCAGCGTAAAAGTGTGATTATTTTCTTATCCATCAGTTTAAACATGTGTTTTGGGTACTCAACAGAACCATCTCAATGAGACGGTTCTTTTGAGTACCCACAACATATTGACACTCATTGACAAACAACTTAATTTTAATAGCATTTTTAAGTACAGTTTTAAATTACCTCAAAGATGAGCCAATTAATATGTTTATTTCTGACAATAAATAGTTGAGTTACATTAGTTTTACCAAAATGACCATTTTTCTGAACACTGTAAATTCGGAAATTTTTGTGAGAATTTTATTTTCCCGAATAGTGTTAAAAGACACATTTGCGACGTAAAAAAATCGCGAACAGGGCATGATTTACCTATATCAGTAAATGACAGAGTGATATCGCCAATTTGCGATGGTTTAATTTTCACGAAACTTCGCATATGCAAAGTTTCCCGAAAATTAAACTCCCACAAAAATTTCAGAATTTACAGTAGTACAAGCCAATTTATCGAAAAATCTCCAGTTCTGGGAAGTTATTTTCTGAAAGGGCTTTCAGAATACAGTAGGATAAACATATGTTTTGGGTGTTTAAAAGAGATGTCTCATTATGACTGTTCTTTTGAGTACCCACAACATATGTTTTGGTTGACAAGTAACAAAATAATTTTTGATCACACACCTTGATGAGACTGATCATGAAATGCTATATTGATCAGATTGTGACAAAAAGTTCTGGTGATGATTTTTGAAAAAAGTTCAAGATGGCCAATAACATGACCATCTTGGATATCTGAATGGAGTATTTTTTAGTAATTCTGAAACTCCATGTAGCCCCAATGTCTCCCACTCACTCAGTTTCAGTTTAATCCAACATATGGTTGGTGAGGAGATTACATTTTGAAGAATTCAAGATGACTGCCATGACAATCATCAAGGATATCAGAAAATGATGAGATTCAGAAAGCATGGGTGAAAGTTCAAAATTTCCAAAATCCTTAACTTTCGAAACATGAATCTTAAAACTTTCAGTATGCCAACTAGATATTCACAATTTGAAGTTTAAATGGTCAATTGTCTTAAGACAGATTGAATATAAATCAGAAAACCTACTATAATCTCCCTAATTCAGCATTTTTAGGCTGACTTTCCATAAAGCCTCAAAACCCTGATTTCAGGAATAATCCTAAAAACTTTCACCAATGAGAAAGTCAGGGGAGGGGGAAAGGGTTCATTTGAGGTTAAAATAAAATCATCCTTACCTCATAGAGACATTCTCTTCAGAGACAAGTTTTACAGATATTTCAGAGAGTTAGAGTAAGGGGTGCGGGAAGGGTTTTAGTTGAACTTAAAAATTGACATTAACTCGTTCCTTGGTAGCGGTGACTTTTGTCGCCTGATGATGACCCAGATCAGGACCGACAAATCATTTGACACTCTGATAGAGTACCATAAAGATTTTTTTGAAAAAGTAAATTTTAAAAAATGTCAGCAGACAACATTAAAAGCATGAAAAAACACCCATCATACAAATAGTTAATAATATAAGCATAGTTTTAGTTAAATAAAAATGTTCAGCGTAAAATTGTAATGATTATATTACCCATAATTTTTAGCATATGTTTTGGGTGTTCAAGAGAACCATCTCATAGAGACGGTTCTTTTGATTACCCACAACATATGTTTTGGTTGAAAAATAAGATAATTATTTCTCTATTACGCACTCTTAACTAAAGGCCTGTATGAGACAAGAAATAGTGAGGGTGGCATAAGGGGTTGGGATAAACATTAAAATTGACATTCTTGCTTTGCAAAATTCTCTTCAATGACAAGTTTACAGATAATTCAGATAGTAAGAGTCAGGGGTGGGGTAAGGTGAGGCATAATAATCTTCTGAGCCGCGACATGAGATTTCCAACAATGTGGTATGTGCAACCAGCAAAGACTCAGGCCAGCCTGCGCTTACGCGCAGTCTGATCAGAGCCTTTGCTAGTCGTTTGAATATTCTATGATTGTTAAGCTACTGACTGAACAGTATTTTGAGTTTCTAAAGTTAACAAAAGGCTGCCCAGGCTTGCCTGAGACTACTCATGTAAAAATGCCACATTGTTTGAAATCACACGTCGCGGCTCATCTCATGACAAACCTTCAATTGACATGCCTGCCCTGAGACATTCCCGGTACTGGCAAGCTTTGCAGAGATTTCTGATAGTAAGAGTTAGGGGTGGGATAAGGTGATGCATAATAATCTCATAACAAACCTTCAATAGACATCCCGGCCCTGAGACACTCCCTGTAACGGCAAGCTTTGCAGAGATTTCTGGTCATCATGTTTATCTCACAGTTTCCGTCCTTCGTGCACTGATACCGCTGAAGCTCCCGCTCCTTCGCCATTCGACGAAAGAACCCCTAATAATATACAAAAATCTCCAATTAGTCACCAGGGTTCATACAGGCAAGATTGTGTAAAATTCAAGGACTTTTCAAGGACTTCTAAAATACTTCCCTACTGTTTTCAAGGACTGAAAACTTAAGAAAAATACTGATTTACACGTTAAAATTCTATTTCGGAAATGCTAGAGTCCATTACTAAAGATATTAGTTTAAGAAAGTTAGTATAAAATTGTGGTGCCTTTATTTGGTGCAGCATATGCTGCACCAAATAAAGGCACCACAATTTGATACTGATTTAGGTCTCCAAACACACATTGTTGAATCCTCCTGTAAATGGTAAAATCAAGGACTTTTCAAGGCATTTCAGTGATTTTCCAGTAATTTTCAAGGCAGATTTATTTTTCAAGGACTTTTCAAGAAATCCCTCTAAATACAAGTACTTTTCAAGCCTGTGCGAACCCTGGTCACCCAAAGGCCATGTATGCCAAATTGATTTTAAGTCTATCCAGCAGTTTTTGACAAGAACATTTTTAAAGGTTTTTTTCTTTTTCTTTTGCAAAGGCAACCAGATTGGTCCATTTTTTTGCACTATAGATATTCTAAAATTTTGAACACTAGTTGCCTCCCAAAAAAGTCTAGACAAACAGTGCAGACCATGATAAGACTGCTTCTTTCCTGTTGGCTATTCTGACAAGTATTTCCTGAATTTTAGCCCTGTTAACAAAATTTTATTTGAAAATAGAAAAGTTTTCAAAAATTTAGAACATCACCAAAATATCATTCCTGCCAAGTTGATGAAAAAAGATAAAACAAATGTCTTAATGACAAAAGGTAACTTAATGAAGGTCTCTTGAAGCATTCTGCAATACTTTTGACCTGCATTAAGTGATAATCGGTCTTGAAAACCAATTTTTGATCTTCTGTTTGAGTGGCCGCTTAAGACAGGTTTAACTATAGTAGTTTTAGAGGATTTGTTTGTTTTGATTCTTTACACCCCATTCAACAATATTTCAGTCATGTTGGGATGAGTTTTCCTGGGTTGAGCTAGTACTAAGCAGAAGGTGAAGTGCCCTGCTCAAAGACACAATGCAGTGCCTTCAGTGAGGCTTGAACCTGCAGTCCCTCAATCTTGAGTCAAGCACTCTACTACCACTGAGCTCTTCATTGATTAGGAGCAGATTGTCATTCACAGCATTGTAGATAGACATACAGACATTAAAAATCTAAAAATGAAGTGCCCAGATGAGCTAAAATATGTGTTCATGATATATTATCATGGGTGAAAGTTCAAAATTTCTAAAATCCTGAACTTTAGAAACTCCAAACTTAAAACTTAAAGTATACCCACTAAATATTCATAATTTCAAGTTTAAATGCTCCATTGTCTTTTGACAGACTGAAAATAAATCAGATAAGCTATTGTAATCACCCTGATTCAGCATTTTGAGGCTGACTTTCTATGGAAAGTCAGCTTCAAAATCCTGAATTCAGGAATATTCCTGAAAACTTTCACCCATATATTATGGCCACTTAACTCTTTCCTTGCTATCGGCGACTTTTGTTATCTGCTGATAACCTTTGCAAACAGTTTTGACCCAGATCAGGACATACATTCTGTGGGTCCTGATCTGGATCCAAATAGTTTGAAACTCTGATAGTGTTTCTGAAAGAAATTTTTGAAAAATTCAATTTTGAAAAGTCAGCAAACGACAAAAAAAAATCATGAAAATTACCCAGAATGCAAAGAGTGAATTAGAAAATGCTACTTACTACATGCATGGGTAATAATTAAAATTTCTGAAATCCCATGCAGTCTAGCCATCTTATAAAGTCACAGACTACTATAATCTTGTGCTAGATAGTGTAGTTGAACAGACTAATTTGAGTAAACAGTAAAACCTGTGTAAAAAGGCCACTCAAAAATAGACAAGACAAAGATCTTAATGACAATTGGTAACTTAATGAAGGTCGAAAGTATTGCAGAATGCTCCCCTAGGAGTATTCTACAATATTTTTGACCTTCATTAAGCGATGATTGGTCTTGAAAGACAATTTTCTGTCTTTTTGAAAGTGGCCGTTTTACACAGGTTTTACTGTACCTTACATCCTTCACAAGTTATTGCACCAAAATGGAATCCTGAGGATGGGGCTGAGCAAACACGACAAGGAATATCAGACATGTGAGCTTCTTTAGACGTTGCCCCCTCTGTGCCTGAAATACAGTCAATTCTCATTAATTTGAAGTCTTAGGGGCTACATGTTTTATTTCAAAGTATCCAGAGTTTGAATTTATAGGGAGGTATAGTAAAACCTGTTTAAAACAGCCACTCTCAAAAACGGAAAATTGATTTTCAAGACCAATTATCGCTTAATGCAGGTCAAAAGTATTGCAGAATGCTCATTCTGCAATACTTTCGACCTTCATTAAGCTATCATTAGTCATTAAGATCTTTGATTTGTCTATTTTTGAGTGGCCGTTTTACACAGGTTTTACTGTAGTCATAAAAGTATATAACCCCTCAAAATTGATTAATATCAGTGTTTTCCAATCAAACATATGTTTTTGGTGTGTAAAAGAAACGTCTCAGGGAGTTTCTTTCTTTTACACACCAAAAACATATATGTTTATATAAATGTACATAGTTATTATAAAAGTTCATAATTCTGAATGCAGTGTGCCTAAAATTAATTTCGATTTTGCAAGTATTTCGAAAAATCAGAGATTGAATTTTCAAGTTTTTACAGTAACAAGCAGCTCAATGAGCATGATACCGCTCACTGGAGCTGTTAACCTCATGGTTCTAGAGATTTTTTTTAGATTTTTTTTATTATGAGCTCATGGGAGCAAAGCACCCCAGGGTCATGGTTGACAGAGTTTACATAGGGGGCATTAAACATTGTTATATACTAAATGTACAAATGTAAAAGCTATTGGCCTCATGGTTTTAGAAGATTTTTTTAAGTTTTCCCATTATAAGCCTAGGGTGTGGCTAGTTTGGACCCCAGGAGAGGAGTGTTGGCAGGATTTATGTAGGAACCAAACGTTGCTACATACTATATATATATGCTGTGGGCCTTATGGTGTTTAAAAAGATTTTTAAAGTGTTCCCCATTATAAGTGTATGGGAGCTATATGTTGCCATGGCAACCAGAGTTCCAATCCAATTAGACCATAAAACTTATGCAGCCTTTCCCTTTATTTGCTGATGCTATACATGAAATTTGATCACAATTGGCCGACTGACTTTGAAAATATATTTCTTTGAAAATGTGAATGGATGACAATGACGATGGACAGACAGACACCCGACCATTGGCATACTAATATATGTACCTTATTAAGTGAGCTAAAGACTCAAAGGTCCAGATTTTAAAAAATACGTACAATTGTGAAAAATTTCTTATCCACCAGTTTAGACATTTTCTTTTGAGTACACACAACATTTTGTGTTGTTTTTTGTTTGGTGTGTGGCCTAACATCCCAGTCAACAGCTATGGTCATATTGAGATGGTCAGTTAACCTAACCACACTTTTTTCCTGGTCATGCTTAGACTAACCAGTTCACCAGTACTCAGTACACATACTTTTGAGGAGGAGAATGTCTGCAGAAAATATTTCATGATCAATCTCCACAAAAGTATGGGGCCGGGCAGGGATAGAACTCACAACCCCTGGATCAGCAATCAGACTCCCTACTGATTGTGTTATGAGGCCCAGCACAACATATGTTTTGATTGAGAAATAAGAAAATTAATTTTTAATTATGCAGTCTTTTCTAAAGGCCTGAAAATGCAAATTTATGTCAGCGTACACCCAGAATTTGAACTCATGCCCATGATGGTCAGATTAGCATAATTGAGGAGGCTGCTGGATAAATATAACTGATAAAAGCTTCATATGGTTCACAGTTTGGTTACATTTATCAACAGCTGTGAGCAAACATTTAAGAAAGGCCAGAGTATTTGTTAATTTGTTTTGATTCTTTACATCCCAGTCAACAATTTTTCAGTCATGCCGGGATGGGTCTTCCTGGGTTGAACCAGTACTCAGCATGTCTTAGAATGGGAATAAAGACGAGAAAGTTGTATGTTTTCTATCTCTGACTCTAATGCGTATTATTATATAACTAAGAAAAAAGACTGATTTTCATTGGTTTAGACCGCTCACGTGGTCAGTCAATACATTGTCATATTCACTGGCTGGCGCGCGCTTGCCAGTGATTATTAGCTACTAAAATTAGACTCCTTGTTTTTTTTCCGTTCCAGTTCTGCTTTTCTAAAGGGTCGCTAATAATCATATCGTAGTTGTCGAGAACGCAACAAATCACGCACTGGAGCTGATCTATTTTGATTTTAATGCACAATAAACGACGAAAACAAATTTGAAGTCTTCAGCTTCTTCCAACTTCCCGTCTTTGCACTGAAGAACTCCCGCCAATACTTAGACCACGTCACATACGTTTACATGTATTTGTAACGTCTTTCAAGCGTAAGAACGATGTCACATCGTCTAACGCCACGAATGACGTAATTTCCAGTAACTGAAATAACGTCAGTTATCACACATTTTCCCTGCGCTTTCAAAGCTTTGAATTATTGTTTGGCATATCACAGTTATTTAACATTGGCTCTACAGGCGAGGTGTGTTAGAATTCTTGTCAGTAAATGTTGAATGATGACACTCATGCACAACATATATAAAATAGTAAAAGGGTGGTCTTATCTAGGTCTGCACTGTTTTTGCTAAATGCTTGACTTTCCCAAAACTTGTATATAAGTTCAGTATTATTTCCAGGTGCAATGATACCTGTATATCTTTCTCTAAATGTTATATAATAAAACAGTTATTGACTAATGAGGCATTGGATATGATGTGATATCGACCAGATAATACCAATATTGACCGAGGCGAAATAATTGTATAATATTCGCTGTAAACATAAGTAAGGCCATACCAAACAAGCTAAGACATTAGACGTCATATGACTGTTACGTTAACGTCAACTTTGGTGCTAATATCATAACATACTCGGGCCGCCAAAGTAACAATCATTTTTAAAAGTTCAAACTGAATTATTCCTAACTGTTTATCTCCATAGGGTACAGCTTCGTGATAGGCCTGGTAGTGATCCCTACTTAAGTTCGAATCCGGACTGCTCTCACCGCTCCATCTCCACCAATAATGAGATCCTCAACGATAGCTAGTGGCCATTTGTTCCTCTGTGAATCATTATGAACTAGAACACATTCGATGGCGCGCCATCCCAAATCCCCACGCTCTCGAAGAAATCTAATGGTAATTGACCCTTTGACCCCATCCCAAGGTCACCATTTTGATCCTAGGTTAAAATTGTTCAGTGTATCATGGTCTACTGCTCATCCCCTTTAATTTGATATGCCACATGACCATGTTCAGAAAATTAAATTTTTGACCCCTCCCAAAGGCCTCAGGGGGCGAGGACCCAAAAATTTGTGCCGGTGCATGTGCCATTCATGTGAGTAACTCACACACCAAATCTGGTTGAATTTCGGAAAAAAAATTTGACCCCAACCCCCCACGATACCTCCAAGTCCCACCCCTGGGCATGACCCAGGAGCCCGAATGAAAATCCTGTCTAATGTTATATATCTTTCATTTGTGAGAAGATACACAAAGTTTGGTTTAAAAACCTTTGAAATTGACTTTGTAATTCAGATTCATTTGGCCCCTCCAAGAGGCCCCAGGGGGGCAGGGACCCAAAAATTGGTGCCGGTGCATGTACCATTCATGTAGATAACTCACACACCAAATCTGGTTGAATTTAAAAAAAAAAAAAAAATGACCCCCGAACCCCCCACGGTACCTAAGTCCGACCCCTGGGGCATGACCCAGGTGACCAAACGAAAATCTCGTCTGATATGTTTTATATCTTTCATGTGTGAGAAGACACACAAAGTTTGGTTAAAAAATCTTTGTAATTGACTTTGTAATTGAAATTTAATTATAGTTGTCCTTTTGGCCCCTCCCCAGGGCCTTAGGGGGCGGGGCAAAAAAATGTGCCGTTGCACACCCCATTCATGTGAGCAACTCACACACCAAATTTGGTTGGATTTCGTCCAATGGTTTAGGAGGTGATAGCGTGACGGAGGGAAGGACAGACGGACGGAGGTGATTGCAATATCCCCAACGCTTTTTTAAAAAAAGCGTGGGGATAACAAGCAGAACGTCTCAGACTTTTACTTTGTGACAATCTCTCCGTTTACATCGATGGAACTCGGTTAGATACTCGTTCCTCCATCTGGTCCAAAAGTGTTGTGTTATCTGTTGTACATGTTGCGAATGCTAGTTGATTGTGTCTCCTGTAACAATCATCTATGCTTCATCGGGACGCTCATCCGGGCAAGTTAATGACGTTATTGTCCGCCCATAAGGTAGATGTGATGGGGTGAGCAGCTGTTCATCGGCTGGATAAGATGACATATATGTCATTGGTCGGTTGTTCCGGATGCACTCTACTTCGGTAACGACCTTCTGTAGTTCTACAAGGCTCACAAACACTTTGCCAAGAACTTTCCTCAAACAGTTTTTCGTTAGTCCTATCAAGTCCTCCCACAAGCCGCCGTACCAAGGTGCTCTCTGTGGAGTGAAGTCTACGCCTATGGCGGTAAATGGCGGTGAATCTTGAAGTCTGTCCTTTGGTAGTGGAGGCGGCGGATGCCGTGTAATAGAAACACTCTGGTACTCTGTCAAGTAATTTTCATGGGTCTGATTGAATTCCATTTTCTCTATGCCAAGGGATTCGACCTTCCGATATCTTTCAAGGTCCACTTCTTTGACAGAGTGTGATGCTATTATGTACATCATCGATGTGGGGTGTAATTTCTTGTTGCATCCAGTTGTAGGTCCAGAAAGTAAGTATCCGATTTTTGATTCGACAGCAGTGAAACCATTTCCTCTGATGACCCTGTCTTGGACAATGTTCCAGTAATAGTCAGCTCCGATTAACACCATGATCTCGAAATACCCATTATTTGTTGCAGGATGAGCAAGTTTGAGACCGGTCAAATGTTTCATATCGTTTATTTTGTTAGGGTACGTTCTCAAGGGCACGGCAATCTCTGGTACAATTAAGACATCCATTGGAATTGTTTCTATCTCTGTCTGTAAGTAAACTGTAGCGGTAGGCAGTTCTCGCATATTGCTGCTGGTGTCCCCGAATCCTGAAATGGATAAAGCTTCTTTTCCTGTAGGAACTAGCTCCAGCTTGTCGGCTAAGGTGATAAATGATCTCTGGGCACCTTCGTCGAGAAGTATATTAGCATGTAAACTAGTTTGACCTGAGCTTACGGGTGCGACAGCTGACTTCAAAAGCACGTGTCCTTGCGAGTGAGTCAGAGCCGAATGTAGCTGAACTGATGGACTGGATTCCTTCCCGTTGCGATTTTCAAATAAAGTGACTTGAGCTGGTGTCCTTTCGTCAGTTTTCTGCAGAGTATCTTTGCATAGGCCAGTATGGTGTCTCAGAGAACAGTTTCTACATTTGGTCTTCGATTTACGATCTGCGATTCTGTTTCGGCCAAGGCAATTGAAGCACAGGTGGTCTCGTTTTACAATATTTATGCGCTCGGTGTAGTCGGTTATCTTCGTACATTCTGCACTACTGTGTGGTCCTTTACAAAAGGCCCAAATTTTCTTTGGCGTAAGTAGATGTTTATCATTTTCACTGTGTAGATACTGCAATTTCGAAGACTGTATGTTTTTATGGTACGGCTTGGTCTTGGTCAAGAAAGTAGCTGTTGTCGGTAAATTTTCTGCATTGTAGTTGATTGCGTTGCAAGCTTCCATAACATTCAATTCTTTGAGTTGGCATTTTTGCAGATCTGACAAAGTCCAATTTGATGATCCTTGTTCTCTAGCAATGTTCTTCCATATTTCTTTGTGTAGTTTCTTCAAAATCACAGGAACAAGCAAATCACAGGAACAAGCAATGCACCGTATGAGCTTTCCATCTGATCGAGTGATTCTACTAAAGGGATCACACATGTATTTTCATGCATTAACAGTTGCTGGGTCCCGAGGAAGCTGTTTGAACACGAGGCCGTTAGGCCGAGTGTTCAAACATCCCCCGAGGGACCCAGCAAGAGTTAACCCAAGGAAACAAACATGTGTGATCTTTATTCTTGCATATTTTACCTGATTTCAGCATAGACCGCGCTGAAAACGCGCTCTTAAACATTAAACATCCATTTTCTTACACTTGATTTTTCAAAACAAAATGGCGTCAACGTCAAACTTTCGAACGTCATTACGTAACCACAACGTTATATATACGCCTGCAACGTTTCCGCGAACCAAAGCATCGGCGAAATGATCAGTCACGGACGCAAAGCTTTCCCGTATAACGTCATGCATACAAATCAGGGCCAGTTGAGGCCTTTTCAAGTAAAAGCCATGTTCAAACAGCACGTGGATTTCATGATTTGAACATGGATTTTAGGGCTTCAAACAGCTTCGTGTAACGAACACCCATGCAAGAGTATAGCTTTCTGCCTTATTGTAGAAGGTCCGTAGGCTTGAAATGGTATGCATGGGCACTGGAAGATCTAACAAAGCTTGCATGTAAGTCTGTACAATCCTGTATTTTTGACCATACCATTTGTGCAACAAGGCAACTGCTTTATCATAATTTACGTTAGTAATTGCAAATCCGGACACAGTTTGAAGGGCTTCATATTTTAATAAAGATTTGAGGTAGGTGAATCTCTGAACATTACTGAAGGACTGGTTTGTATGGATAGCGGATTCATATGAGTTCCAAAATGACTGTCATTCTAGAACATCACCCTCAAAGATTGTAAGCTCTAACTTTGGTAATCTGTGATAGAAAGAATTGGAGACCGATGTGGACATGTGCAGCATGGTGGGTATACTCTCTTGTGCAAGAACTTGCGACTCATTTTCACTATTGACCAGATTTCTGACTAACAAAGGCTGTGGAATGAACGGCGGGGCGTTCAAACTTATACTATTTGAAGTTGTGGGGTTCTTGTCTGAGAGATAATTTGCAGCATGTACATTTAGACGAGAAGTTCTAGTTTGAATTGAATGAGTCTTTTAACAGGTTGATTGTTAAACTCTAAGTAAAAAATATTCTCATCCGAGAAAGTTTAAAACCTCAGGGTCCGGTTCGTTTTACCTTGCTTAGGACAGAACATGTTGAGACTGAGGCATTTCTGGTAGCGGCAATATTGACACTGGACCCGGCTCTCCTTCGTTATCACACACTTTTTCTCTCGTAGACAAACATATTTCAATTTTTCTTGTTTATAGGCCCTCATGTAAAACTTCTGCAATTAAAGGAAACTTTAGATACCAGGCCTTGAGGTTATAAAACTTGAGTTCATTCTCAAACTCAATATAAAGCACAATGATTGGTTTCTTGCGGACACATGTCCACATGCAGCTAATCAATGCGCTTTATTTTGAGTTTGTTGGCATTTTAACATTTATTAGCATGATAAATACAACATCTGAGAGACTAAAATCAAAAAACTTCTTTATGTGTCGATATTTTAGTATTTATGAGCAGTTAAAATTTCGTGCTCATTTGAGTTGAGCACGAAAAAAGTTTTATAACCTCGGGGCCTACTATCTTCACAATTAAAGCAATACTATCTGTCCAGATAAAAAAAACAGAGTTCTGATCTGATCTGGCCCAAAACCTAATACAGACAATTCCCCACCCCAATGATGCTCCAGATGAAATTTGATTACAATCGGCCAGCTGGTCTCAGAGATATTCATGTTTGAAAGTGTGGACGGACACACGGACCGACGGACGCCGGCTCGAGTCCCATCCTATAAGCTCATCCCCAGCCTTCGGCTCTGGTGAGCTAAAAAATAACTCTAAAATTGTGATTTTTTCCCTATTCTATCAGTTTTAACATTTGTTTTAGTTGCTCAAAAAGAACGCTCTCATTGAGGTTCCTGATCATGATGGATGACGTCAAACTTATAATATTCCTCTGATATTGGTGGAGGGATAATTATATACAGTAAAACCCATCTTAAGCAGCCACTCAAAAGAAGACAAAAATGTATTTCAAGACTGATTATAGCTTTACGCACATCAAAAATATTGCAGAATGCTCCAAGGCTTAATGCAGGTCAAAAGTATTGCAGAATGCTCCCCTTGGAGCATTCTGCAATACTTTTGACCTGCATTTAGCGATAATAGATCTTTAAGACCTTTGTTTTGTCTATTTTTGAGTGGCTGCTTAAGACAGGTTTTACTGTATGAGCAAAAACATAACAATACCAACTAAGTGAAATGTTTTACCCAGTGAAGACTCCTATCAGCCTAGATATCAACCCAGTCATATTTGAGTAACCACCATGAACAGAATGGGCAGCTTAGGCCTCTTTTTTTGGTTTGGTTTGATTCTTTACTTCTCAGTCAACAGCTATGGTCATCTTGAGACAGTCAGTTCACCTAACCACACTTTTTCCTGGGCAAGCTTGACTAAGCGGTTAACCAGTACTTTGTGCACATACTTTCGCATATAACTGACAACAACCCTACTTGAATCAGCGGAAGGAGGAGAATGACGGTAGAAATTATTTCATGATCAATCTCCACGAAAGTATGGGACTGGGTCTACACTGTTTGCCACAGAGGCTTCTTAAACATTTCAGCAGACGAGAAAAGCAGACGACTTTTGTTGCGATTGGTGCATTAAGGGTTAATAACAAATGGTAGCTTAATAAAGGTTGTTTGGAGCATTGTGCAATACTTTTGACCTGCATTAAGCGATAATTGGTCTTTAAAATCAATTTTCTGTCTTTTCGAGAGTGGCCGTTTTACACAGGTTTTACTGTATTACCTGTGCTTAACATATTTCAGATTATTGTTTTATCTGTCAATATACAATATGAAAACTATATTATTCTCTATTTCAAATGTTTTATTGATAATTTGAGGAGAGAAAAAAAGAATTGATCATTTGGAATCAACATAATGGTATTTAAAAGCTATGAGATAAAATTGTTTACCTTGCAAGCCTCACAAATATATGCACCACAGTAAAAGCCAGCAGCCATATCACCACATACTTGACACAAGACATTGTCCATTTTCTTGCTTTTTGACATCCCACTGGTACGTCTCCGTTTCTTCCGCACCATCTCTCCTCCGACTGTCGTAGATACCTAGAATAAAGAGTACTGTGCGCAACTCTGCATTCTGCATTTTTCTTGGATGCCGTGGGATTGGCACCCTTCACAAAATAACTGCAGTGTATTAAGAAAGAAATAAGGTTTGATAATTCATGTAACTCATTGGCTAACGCAGGTGATATTCTTTACTTTTATCTATTGTGCTTCCTTCATACATTTCAGTGGGCTTTTTTTTTTTGGCGATAATTTTTAAAGTGTGTTTTGATGGCAACAGGGTTCCCACAGAAATTCAAAAACACAATTCCATGATTTTTCCATGATTTTCCATGATCAACAACGTAATTTCCATGACTATTTAATGCATGGCCTCCAACCTCCCCTTTTAGCAGCATCTTCACCACACTGAGCATAAATGTAGAATGCAGCAACATTAATGTATTTAAATAAGCATGTTTGTAGACCATGCATGTATTTTAAAATAATTAAAACTTGAAACCACCAGTAGCCAGAAAACTAGCTGTCAGACACACAAGTTTTGTGTGTCTGACAGCTATCCTTGAAAATATTAACCTGATCCTGGCCTTTATCATTAACATAATTTCACAGGTGATGTAGCATCTAAATATATCTTCGGCGTTCATCCTATGTTCTAATACGGAAATGCACGTGATACTTTATAGCACAGTAAATATATATACCGCTATAATCAGTTACCTGAGTGGCTCAGGGGGTAGAACACATGAATATATCACATTTATATTTTAAGCACCGCTTTGTAAGTTTGAATCCCATACTGAGCGACATTTATTATTGTAACTATTTTTTTTTTCCATTTATTTGTTCTCCTCTTTGCAATATCGTGTATCCATTTTATTCAATTTGATCTGTTTGGTGACAACAACATGCTCACAGCGGATCCGTAACACTGTAGCTTTAACTCTCGCATGTCACCTCTTCAGTTTGCGACATGAGATTTCCTACAATGTGGCATTTTGACATTAATAGACACAGGAGAGTCTGTGGAGCCTCCTTTTAGACTAATAACTGTAAATGCTGTTCATCAGTACCTTACCAAGCATCGAATATTCAAGTGATTAGCAAAGGCTCTGATCATAGTGTGCGTATGAGCAGGCTGGTCTGAGCCTTTGCATATTGCACATACCACATTGTTGGAAATCTCATGTTGTCGCTCATATATGGACCTCCTTGATGCCCTCTACAGAAATGCTCTAATGGGCTATAACTGATTTATTTTGCCATGGGTGTTTGTTTGTTTTTAAGGCGTATTCGCAAACTAAACTCTAACTCCCAGCATCAATTACATTTTCGAAGAAAGCGTGAACTTACAAAGTCTTGTGCTTAAGTGCATTTCTTTAACAAAGTAAAAATGAAATTAAAAAAATAAAAGTGGGGTCAGGCAGGATTCGAACCCATAATTTACGTATTTGGAGTTGTGTAGACTTACCACATGACTACAGTGAAAAGTACAACTTTTTGGTGTTATCTAGCAATTGCACCGAGAAGTTTATTTCCGTAATTGCTCGGAACATACCGATTGCACATGATCCATCAAAAAATATATATTCAGTGTTATAACTGTAATAATTTGTTCCTGCATAAAGATCAGGATCAGGTTAATATTGTAGAGGTATAGTTTTCTGGCTACTGGTGGTTTCGTCTAATTATTTCACAAGATTCCATGATTTTTCCATGATTATTCAGGTTTTTTCAAATTCCATGATTTTTCCATGCATGGAGCTTTTTTCCGTGATTTTCCAGGTTTCCATGATTTCCAGAGCTTGTGGGAACCCTGTGGCAAATAAGTTTTTTTTTTAAATGCCATGTAATTTTTTATGCTTTTGTTGTTGTCTGCTGACTTTTTTCAAAGAAATCAACTTCAAAAAATTTATTCATGAAGACAATCAGAGTTTCTAACGGTTTGGATCCAGATCAGGACCGATAATTTCAGGACCAAAAAAAAGTTTGATCAGCAGATGACAAAATTCAGCGCCAGCAAGAAAAGAGTTAAAAATATAAAATCCAAACCGGTAACGCTTCTGGACTACAGTAGGCATTCATATCCATCACCTCCATTCTGAACCCTATGATGTTCAATAAATGAAATATGACCATACTGAATAACTGTGGTGGCATTTATTAACCCTTAAAGCGTCAATCACGACAGCAGCAGACAACAAATTTTGCAACATTTTTCCCAATTTTCAACAAAATAAGGTATGATATTACATGAGAATCGTCTGCCAGCAGACGATTCTCATGAAATATCATGCCTTATTTGTTATTTTTTAAAAAGCGGCAAAATTTGAAATTGTCGTCTGCTGTAAATTATAGGTGGTGCTTTAGGGTTATTAACTCTTTGCATGCTCGGTAATTTTGCAGAATTTTTTGTCGTCTGCAGTTATTTTTCCTCAAAAATTAACTTTTCAACAAGTTATTTCAGGAAAACAGTAGGTCAGGCAGTTTGGATTCTGATATGGGAGGACATTTTGTCTGTTCTGATCTGAGTCCAAACTGTTGGCAAAAGTCAGCAACAGACAACACTGGCAGGTATATAATTGTCTATCTTATGGAAAAAAAAGACACATCAGCAACTTCATAGGAGAAAACAACTTATACCACATGTGAACAACAAAAGGCACAGATCAGCAGTCTGATCACTAAATTTGTACTCAGTCAAGAAAGTGTGAAACATAATCTTGTTAAATCCAAAGTTTCATTGTTCAAGCTGGCCTATGTAGCCGAGCAATCTGCTTTTTATCTTGCCTGGAAGCAGCATATTTTCAGGAAACAATATTTCTTGTGACAATGTTCAATCATACATGATTCACAAGTTTTACAAACTGTTTCGTGAGCCACACCATAAAAAAAGAGACTTTGCATTGTCAGAGAATCTGACTATAACCCTATGCATATATAACATTTGGTGAAATTCTATCCATTTGCTCTCAAGCGGAAACGAAATTCTGATATCAATGAAGGGCCATAACTTCATGCTACAAATTAGAGAAAAATGACAGGTAAAAATATCTAGATTTTGTCTAAATCAAATTGTATACAAAATTTGATGAAATTCCTTCCATTTGTTCTAAAGATACTGAGTGTGAACCAAATTCTGACCTCAATCAAGGGCTGTAACTCTGTTATAAATAAGCATAAAATAGACAGGTAACAATCACAACCTAGATCTTGTGTATATAAATGCACATACAATATTTGGTCCTAATTCTATCAATTAGTTCTCAAGATATTGAGTGGAAACGAAAATCTGATGTCCATCAAGCGGCCATAATTCTGTTAAAAATGAGCGAACAATGATGTGTATTGTGTAACAATCCCAACCTTGACAACGTCAATATCAATGCATATACAAAATTTGGTAAAATTCTATCAATAAGTACTCAAGATATTGAGTGGAAACCAAATTCTGAACGAAATTCTGACATCAGTCAAGGCCCATAGCTCTGTTACAATTGAGCAAAAAATGATGTGTAGCAATCCCAATTTAGATCTTGTCAATATCAATGCATATACAAAATTTGGTAAAATTCTATCAATTTGATCTCAAGATATTAGGCGGAAACAAAGGAGGGCCAAGAGGCCCTAAAGCGCTCACCTGAGTTTTGTTTAAAGCTTACATATAGGTATCTGTTGAAAGCTGGCCATGTCCCTGATGACACCTGGGGTGGGGCCAATTTTGGCCCCAGAGACATAATTTGAATAAAACTTGCTAGAGGTCCACTAGGTCATGCTACATACCAAATAACAAGGCTCTAGGCCTTATGGTTTTAGACAAGAAGATTTTTCCATGTTTTTCCCTATATAAGCCTTATATATGTAAACCATGTGACCCCAAAGGGGCTGGACAATTTTTTGCCCCAGGGGCATTATATGAACAAACTTGGTAGAGGTCCACTAGGTGATGTTACATACCAAATGCTTTATGGTTTCAGACAAAAAATATTTTTTTCATATTTTCCCTATACAAGCCTATGTAAGACATGTGATCCCTGGGACTGGGCCATTATTGGCCCAAGGGGCATAATTTGAACAAACTTGGTAGAAATCCACTTAGTGATGCTTCATATCAAACATCAAGGCTCTAGGCCTTATGGTTTCAGACAAGAAGGTTTTTCAATGTTTTTCTCTATACAAGCCTATGTAAAACATGTGACCCCTGGGTAAGGACCATTTTTGGCCCCAGGGGCATAATTTGAACAAACTTGGTAGAGGTCCACTAGGTGATGCTCATTCGTTGGCAGGGCCTTAACAAACTTGGTAAGGTACCACTAGGCAATGCTACATACCAAATATCAGGGCTCTCAGTAGGCCTTGTTGTTTTAGATAAGATATTTTTATGTTTTCCCTATATATACTGAAGGACTTTAAAAACGCACTACCTGCTTAAATGCTGATTTATCTCAAAAATTGGATATTTTCATTATGTGAAAAATACAATTGACAAGTTCCGTCATTTAGCTTGCATTCAGAAGAAAATTGAAACGCTGTGACTTATGAATGCCGTGAAGTCGCGATAATTCTGAGATAACTCAAATTCAAAAGGTCACAGAGTCCCCATACCCTCCATTATGAACGAAAAAAAGTTTTTGAACCAATGTTTGTTCTTGAAAGCAAAAGGAAAGACAAAATCAAATCATGAAGTTTTAGGCCTCTGGCAACGTTCATTACGTCTACATGCCGACATTGATTTTTGACGTAATTGGCCGTTTATATCCTAAGGATCAGAAATAATCAAAATCTTTTTGTTGCAAACAGATACTCCTCAATCATTTGCATAAAAGACAAAAGTATCGCGACATGCACAGACGTCACCCGTCTGTTATTGATGTTTGAAAATTTAAGACTGACGTTAGCAAAGAAACGCTGCGAGTGGGAGTGTAATTAAGCATTATTTCTGAAAACTTTTGTGTTTTTCCATTTGTTAAGACATCTGGCTACCACCTAAAAGTGTTCGTTTTCAAATTGAATCAAATTCACATTTGTCAGACGACAATTGTTGCAAAACCCTTACGTCGATATTACGTCAAAATAAACAACATGAACAAAACGAAACAATGGCAAATCATGGTCCATTTTGCAAGAGGATAAAAATGATAAAGAAAACATCCTCAAATTAATTACGTGGAAGAGACAGAGAATGTAAAATGGTGCGTTTTTGAAGTCCCTCAGTATATGAACCTAGGTCCACTTGGTGATGCTACATACCAAATATCAAGGCTCTAGGCCTAGTGGTTTCAGACAAGATTTTTTTTATATAATTTTCACTATATAAGCCTATGTGAACCAAGGGACCCCAGGGATGGAACCTGTTTGGCCCAAGGCCATAATTTGAAAAAAACTCGGTAGAGGCCTACTAGGTGATGCTACATACCAAATATAAATGCTCCCGGCCATGTGGTTTCAGACAAGAATAATTTTTTATGTTTCCCTGTATAAAACAATGTAAAAATGTGACCCCATGGTGGGGCCATTCTTGGCCCCAGGCCCTAATCTAAACAAACTTGGTAAAGGTCCAACTCCATCAGGTGATGCTACATACAAAATATCAAAGCTCTATGCATATATAGTGGTTCCAGAATGGAAGATTTTTAATGTTAGTTGGCTGTCCATTTAAACAACAGACTTATTACCACTTTTGATGGCAAAACTGAGTAGAAGCTGGCATCCATGCTAATTACGGTATGTTTATATATGAGAAGTGAAACCGATAGGGTTGGATGCCAAGTCTGGAAATGTCCCTGGGACTCAGAATTAGGTCAAAGGTCAACTGGTGCAAAATAACAATATAATAGACAAATCACTCCTTTCTGTGTCATCTCCCACCTTAATACATCCATTAAATTCACTGACACTATCTAGGATGTACTTTAGATACTTGTTGCATTTATCACACTGCCTAGACAACAACTGAGGATATGTCTGTGCAATGCTAAAGGTCATTTAAGTGCAAATTTCGCAAAACAAAAGTATGAAATGTTAATGTTGCAATTTTTATCGGTGTTGTACCAATCTAACAATACAAAATTATTAGAAACTGCATGTGAATGGTTTAGAAGTCATGCGTAGTAATATTGATAGTGTAACTACAGGCCAGGTCAGGATTAAAGGTCACTAAAGTGAACAGTTTGTGTAAAAATGCATTGAAAACAGCTTCTTTATATAATCAGCATACCCAACATAACCATTAAACAACAACATAAGTGAGTATATAGTAGGGCATTATGAGCACTGCACATATTTTCACTAAATGAAATATAGGTG
Organism: Loripinus fragilis; assembly: GCA_964019695.1. Taxonomy (NCBI): domain Eukaryota; kingdom Metazoa; phylum Mollusca; class Bivalvia; order Lucinida; family Lucinidae; genus Loripinus; species Loripinus fragilis. Next base: position 7,748,750 of record OZ026514.1, on the reverse strand, counting down.
TCAAAAAGCCTTATTATAGGGCACACTAAGAGACAATCAGATTAAATCATATAAGAACAGCAAAACGCAGATCAGTTTTAATATCCGAGCTGTCTGACTAGCACTTTTGTTGTTCGCTAATTGGGTACTAATCTTCCAGACTCTAGCTAAGCCTTGTAGCACACCAGGCCAGTTTGAGTCATACATTTTCTCTTGATGGGGCTCAATTTAGATCAAGTAAGCATTACAAAGAGATGCTGCTTTTTTTTAGTTTTCTACAGCTGCATTTTGACTGGTTGTAAACCCACTCACAGTTTATAGTTATGATTTCCGCTTTAATTACACAAAAGTAGATCAGGCTGCAGACTCAATGATGAACCTATCCTAAAACTTTCATCGGTTTGTTAGTGCCTGATGCTTGTCTTTGGGCCCACCATAGCTCAACTTGAGGTTCTATCTGTGTGTTACGTGCTCTTATCTTTGTTTCATCATGGTGTGTTAATTTACTTAGATTGATTCGTGTGATGATGCATTGCATAGGTTAACCTCCATGCGAGCTAAGCAACTTTTGTGTTTTAACAACAGCAGAATCCATGGTGAAGATTTGGCACCATATTAGTGTACTTTAGACCAAATTGTTTTCTGCTGCTGTTTATTCTAATGCAGTGCTTCTGTTATTGTTGATTCATTGTTTATTGTTGCTCCTATTGTTTGTGTTGGTCAATGTCTTGTTATGCTGTACTTAGTTTATGGTCAAGTTTTTCAAGCTGAGGAAGAGAGAGCTGGTTGCTTTACTTTAACTGTCTTCCTGCTAACTTTTGGCTATTAGTGTTCTGTGTCTCTTCCTTATAGTGCTGCACTGAGTGATTGTGGTATTTCCTGGTCATACTTACTGACATTTTGGTCCTTCCTTGTTTATTACAATCAAAATACATGTATATCCGTCCATTTGTGTAAGTTGCTAAACTGTTTGTAAGTGCACTCAAACAGCGAACTATCTAACAACAATCATTGCTATAGCAGATCTATTTTAACAGAATATGTAAATTTTGGAAAACCAATGACATCAAACCTACAAGCTGGTGTGTATTCTTGCTACAAGTCAATAGTTTCAGTTGGTTTATTTTTCAGATCCATTATTACATGGTCTGCTTGAAGCCATGTCTTAGTTTGATAGTTTGCCCTTGTGATATGTAACTGACTAATGCACCATGGGTTGGAGGCAACACATCTAGGTCACATTTTGCTTTCACAAAAAGACTATGCCTGGCATCATCAATACCTCTGACATCATTTTCTCCAATCCCATACAACCAACATAAAAAAATGCCCTTGCATCATCAACGTTATCACCCTTTCCTTCTCCAGTAAGAAGATGGGCACACTTAATGAATTTTTATCAGCATGTACTCCTGCCTTTGCCAGATAAAGGTAGCATTATATCACATCCTGTAAGCGCACAAAAGCCTAAAATAATGGACAATACTAAATAGGGTAGCTATTCAGCAACAACATGGACATGAATGCACTTTATTACTCTCGCTGTTCCTGAGAGCATCCAAACTTATCAATACTGCAGGCCCTGAGGTGATACAGTCACCGTATAAACACATCTGATACCCTGGTCTGTGTCAAGATATTTGCCAACATTTCTTTTATACCCCACTGCTGTTGCATCTCACACATGTAATGCCATCCTAGTGTCCAGATCTTCATGATCAGATGACAAATGGGACGCTTCATGTATATTCGATGTAGCTTTTAGGGCATTTTCAATTCCTCCTGCAGTAACCATTTCTTAGTCTCTGGTAATTTGAGAGTTTTAACTGTCAAAATTACAGACAATATATCATCAGCCAAATCAGACTAAACTCAACCAGTACTAAGAGCTTTTCCTAAACTTGTGGCAAAGAAAAGTAAGTGAGTATGATCAGGCAATACCACAATCACACCACAGTCACAAACTTCCAACGTATGAATTGTCCTACTTGGCATCATATTATGAGGTGGCGAACACTAGGATGGAGTTACATATCACAGTGGCAAACTATCATGCAAAGAGGTACCGATGGACGAAAAGTAGCTTAGTACAATTGTCCTTGTATGCAGCTAATTAGTTGAGGATGCAAGACAAAATGTGTGCCAGTGAGATGAAAATGTTCTGAAGTATCTCAGAAATGCACACCAGCTAGTGGATGTGATGTCATTGACAGTGCAAGTCCTACATATTTTACTAAAAATAGATCTGCTATAGCAATAATAATTGAGAAATAATTCACTGTTTGAGTACATTGACAAACCTGGAATTATAGCTCAGCAACCTACACAAAAGAGTAGATCTATTTCCAATGCTATATAAAAGAAATGACCAATATGCAGTTGTAGAAAACTCAATGACATCAAAATAGCATCTACTTGTAGTGCTTACTTGTCCTTATTGAGACCTGCCAAGAGAACATGTATTTTCGTTGTTTACGACCAGGTATGACTCAATCCAGCCTGCTCGGCAACAGGATGAACGGTACCTAATAATCAGTCAACAACGAAAATGCTAGTCAGACAGAACGGATTGGAAGCTTCTGTTGTTCTTTATGCTTAGAGCAGATTTTCTCTTAACTTGGCCCAATAAGAACTCCATGAGTTTATCATGTCCCCGCCATGTTCAATGGAGAATTACCCTTGCTTGTACAACCCATCTCGTATGTACTGTCCCTCATATGTGTCCCGTACAAAGACTCTTTTCTCTCATATAATGGCCCTGGGTGGGGGCATATGTGTCACACTCACACATTTCTAGTTAACTGCTAGTTAACCCTTAAAGCGCCAAGAAAAAAATGCATCTGAAAATGTCCTCTGCTGAAGCCGTCTGCTGCAATTAATTGCCTGACATTACTGACAAATTAAGTATAGAAGCAAACAGCCTGGACCCAGAACAGACTGCTCCTATAGGAGCAGTCTGATATGGGTCCACACTGTTTGCCATAGAGGCTTCTTAAACATTTCAGCAGACGAGAAAAGCAGACAACTTTTGTTGCGATTGGCGCATTAAGGGTTAAGCTGTTTACTGCGCTCATACGTCCCCATCCTTTATCCTGATGTTTAATAGATATGTTAGGTACGTATGCTGATCGCTTAAAATAAGATATTTTCTATGCATTTTACCCACATTGTGCACTTAGGTGACCTTTAAACCTGGTCTGGCATGTAGTGACACTTTTAATGTCACTATACATTGCTTCTAAACCATTCTCATTCATTTTTATGATAATTTTGTATTCTTGGGTCGCCAGGGTGTGCATGATACTGACAAAAGAATACTGCACCTAATATAACATACTTTTATTAATGAAATTTGCAATCAAATGACCTTTAACCTTGCACTGGCATACGCTCAGTTCTTGTCCAGGTTATGTTTTAAATACATCAAGTATCTCCAGTTTATTCTGAATGATTTCAGTGAATTTAATGGATGATTTATAGGCAGGAGAGGACACAGAAAGGAGTGTTTTGTCCATTATCTTGTTATTTTGCACCCAGTTGACATTTGACCTAATTCTGAGTCATTGAGGCATTTTCAGACAAACATTTAACAGAGAGGGCTCACTTTGTTTGGCTTGTAATGATAAAAATGCCTTTTTTACTTCTGAACATCCTAAACGATATAAATTGTGATCATGTCAGAAAATGTGTGATGCTCTCTATTATCTTTTGGACAACATACTTATAAGTTTTGGCTCGAAATTATATCTAGACAAATTGTAGGTATACCAATGGGTACTAATTGTGTTCGTCTTGTTGCATATTTGTTTTTGTTTTGTTATGAGAGAGACTTTGTCTCTGTCAGACAATAATCAAACTGATATTATTGAAGCTTTTAACTCTACCTCCAGATATTTAGATGACTTACTTAATATTGATGATCCTTATTTTGAACAAACGTTAGGTCAGATATATCCTACTGAACTTCAGTTAAATAAGGCTTATTCTTCTGATACTGAAGCTCCGTTTTTGGACTTGAACTCGTCAATACCAAATGGCATAGTTTCTTCTAAAATTTATGATAAACAGGATGATTTAAATTTTGAAATAGTAAATTTCCCATTTCTTGATGGAGATGTTCCTCGCTCCTCTTCCTATGGTGTATATATTTCTCAGCTTATTCGTTTTGCTAGAGTGTGTTCTAATGTTGAGGACTTCAACAACAGAAACTTATTTTTAACTGCTAAGTTATTAAAACAAGGTTATAGATATCATAAAATTCGAAAAGCATTTTTCTAAATTCTACCACAGACACTCAGAGTTAATTGTTAAATACAACATTGGGTTAAAAACTCTTCTGCAACAAGGCATATCAGAACCTATATTTTATGGTGATTTAGTTTATAAATTCAAACAAATTGTTGGATAATCTTATTTTAGTGATCAATTCAAAAAGATTGTAAAACGTTATATAAGGGTTGGATATAACTTGGATATCATACGACAGTCTGCATGCCTGGTTTTAAACCCAATCACTGTTTATAGCTATGGTTTCCTCTTTAATTGCACCACGGTGGGTCAGGCCTCAGACTCTATGACAGCTCTGACGTAAAGCTTTAATCGGTGGGTTGGTGCCTGATGCTTATCTATAGCTGGACCCACTGTGGCTCAACTGGAGGTTTTCTTTAGCTCTGACTATCTGTGAGTCATGAGCCATTTTCTTTGTTTCATCATGGTGTGTTAATTCTCCATGATGATATGTTGCATTATTTAGAAGGCCTCCATGAGAGCTGAACATTTCTTGAACTTCAACAACAGTAGAATCTAGGGCAAAGATTTGGTACCAGTAAAATGCATTTAAGCCTCCCGGTGGCTTAGGCTGCTGTCCGTTCTAAGGCGGTGGTTCTGTTGTTGTTGACTTTTTTTTTTATTGTAACTCCCATTGTGGGAGTCTGTAATTGTTCTATGTTTTGTTGTACATTACTTTATGTCCATTCTAGTATTGCAATCATCTTGATGGGGAAGAGAGAGCTGGTTGCTTTGCTTAATTTGTCTTCCTGGTGTCTCATGATGGTCGAGTGGCTCTTCCTCGCGGTGCCATGGGGTTGTCTGCGGTTTGTAATTGTGGTATTTCCTGATCATACTCACTTACTATTTTTGGCGTCCACCCCTATCAGTTTTACTACACATATTGGAACATATTTAGCATGAATGCCAGCTTCTACACCATTTTGCCATCAGAATTGTTTTCGTGAAATGGACAGCCAACTATCACACTGGTAAATGTATACGTCGATTTGGTGGTATTTACGCGTATTGCCGGTACTTCATAGACCGGAGGTGGTAGATATTGGTGTTAATACTATATAGAAAAACATGACATATGCCTAAAGGACTATAGGATTAGATCATTTTTATGTATTCAGTACGTGCATGGCGATTTATGTAAGCATTTAGGAATAGATTCGAGTACCAATCATCCAGATCGGTACTCGAATCTATTCCTAAATGCTTACATAAATCACCATGTGCATGCTGAATACTTAAAAATGATCTAATTCTATAGTCCTTTAGGCATATGGCATGTTTTTCTATATAGTATTAACACCAATATCTACCACTTCCGGTCTATGAAGTACCGGCAACACGCGTAAATACCACCAAATCGACATATACATTTACCAGTGTGACTATGTTTCATTCTGAAAATCTATTTTAACTCATTTAATTTATACAAGCATGTGTATTTTGTAGTAATACAATGGACTGAAACCATTTCAATACTATTGTCAAATGTGGCCATATAAGGATAATTTCTGCCAAGTTTGGTCAAAATCCAGCCGGAATTTTTGGAGATGTCCTTTGAAACAATTGTTGACGAAGCATGATGGACATCTAACAATCAAAATAGTTCATCAAGATGATGAGCCTAAGGCTCAGTGGGCTAAAAATGTAAAGCAACCAACCTCTGTTATTTCTTCTACCAGTCTGTCATCTGCCCATGGTAACTCTTTGACTGTATCCCATCTCTGATACTCTGCTTCATTTGTCATTATGGCATTTGTACTTTCTCTGAACAGGGAACCAAGACCTGAACCAGTAGACTGGTTCTCTGTATATTCTACATCTTTTAATTCCTTTACATTACCAGTTTTACACTCACTGTTACTAACTTTGGAAGCAATATTTTCTATATTCCCTTCCTTTACATGTGTATATGGTATGCTTGTATCAGTTGTAGCTGCATTTGAATCACATGGTATGGTTTCATGATTTCTAATGTATGAGTCATATTTCTCACCAGTCTTCCTGTTAGTGTAATCAACATACTGAAAAGTTGACGTCGGACCAGTCTCTCGGTTACTGGTATTATCATGCTGAAATTCATTTGACATCTGAGCAGTGTCTCTGTCACTGACAATATCATACTGAAATTCATTTGATGTTGATGATATTGTCGCGCTTCCTGGTTCTAAACTTGTTTCAGCAGTTCCTGGTTCTGGCTTTGGTGTAGGGTCAAGAGTCACATTGCTTGGTTCTGGTTTTGGTGTGAGGTCAAGAGTCACATTGCTGGGAGCTGCATCTTCTATAGACTGAGGAATATTAAAGTTAAGATCATCTAAATTCAATGATGGGTCATCAAATTCTGAGAAACTGATTTTCATCTCGTCTGGAAGCGATATACAAGACAGGGAATCATCTCGATTCCTCTTAGAGAAGCTTAGTTTGAGTTCTTCAGCAGAGCCAGATTTTTGTAGAGTGTCAGTTAGCAGTCGTTTACCAGCCACCAGCTCTGAACTTGTCGCTAATATGTCTAAACCTGAGACAGAAGGGTAGCCTGGATCTAATCCTTTCAAGGAAGCAGATGATGAATTCGGACTAAAATTAGATATACTTGTACTAGATGACCTTGCTCTTGACAGGAACGACTTTTTAGGACAATAAGCCTTGCTGTCAATCCGTGTGTTGTTCTCCATCTCTGTAGGCTAAATATATCGAAGGAGGTGGAAAATTACAGAAACACATTCCCAATAACTCATTGTTCTCATTATTATCCTATCTTCCGTTTTGTACGAAATTTAGCTACAGAAATATCTATGGATCATCCACAATAAATACCACCTTTCTTGGATTCTCCATATTTGCATCAGGTAGAAGTGAATCGTTTATATAGCAACACACAGAATGTTGTACTTGTATATCCATTGAGGATTATTTTTCTCTCTGAAAAACATGACAGTCCATTTTATGGCAAATGTTCTAATATATTTTCTTACTGTTCCTTAATAAAATGTTGATTATCAGGGCTGGAATTCACAAAGTACTTGTCAGAATAGCAAACAGGGATGACCCTGATCAGACAGGTTCTTCAGAAACAGTCTGATCTAGGTCTGTGCTGTCTATCTGAACCTTTTTGACAGGCAACTAGTGTTTGATAATTTAGAACATCTATATATAGGGATCATACCAAACACTCTAATGCTCAACTGCTGGGGAATTTGAAAAACAACTGCCCAAGGAAAACAATAAAAAATCGGGGAACGCCATGCAATAGCAGATGCATTCCTACATTTGTGGTAAAAATACAAGATCAGAAAGTTTTCTCTTTAGTTTTCATTTTTATTCCAATTATGGAGAACCTGATCAGCAGCTGCGTTCTGCTGCGTCTGATCTGGTTTTGCACTGTTTGCTGATGTCCAACAAAAAGGAAGCTAGGCTTATATCGGTTAATAAAGATATGTTCTGTTCCTAAACATGTTTTGGATGCTGACAAAGAACTGTCTGTTTTAGTGGAGAAACGAAAACTTCCAGTAATTTGGAATATCTGAAAATCCGGTAAATAGCAGAATTACTGTCATATTAAATTGCATTGAATGTCACATATTCCAATCTTCACAACATAGAACTACATAATATGTTACAATGGCTTCAAAACACACACTGGAATTACTGTGTAATCAAGGCCTTTATCTTTTAATATTGACAGTGCTAATGACAAAGGCATGAGTGACCCAAGAGAAGAATTTAAATATAATTTCAAAGATGGTAATCCGCATGCCCACAGCTTTAACACATATGCATTAAACCTGTGCATAACAAGTCCTTTTGGCATTGTCATTCAACATTTAAGTAAAAACCTGACTTGCAGAATATCAAATGTGTTTTTGTTATTAATTTTTACTTTCTACATCAAAAATTAGATTCCATTTTTACAAAATCAAATCTTTACCACGCCTACCAAACACTCTGATGCTCAACCATTGGTGAATTTAATAATAATAACTGTCAAAGGAAGACACTCAAAAAATCTGGGAATGTCATGCATATGGATTCCTACGTTTGTGGTATAAATACAAGGTCAGAAAATTTTCTCATTTTGTCAGATGTACTTTTTGCATAATAAAGGTGTTCCAGAATCTGACAGGAACTAGTTTATTATGTGAAAAGTAAATATGACATAATGTCGATAATGAGAATACTTTCTGAGCTTGTTTTATACCACAAACGTAGGAACCTATAGGCTATTGCATGAAGTTTTAATTCTCTTCCTAAGGTATTTGTTTTTCATATTCAACCAGTGGTTGAGCATCAGAACGTTTGGTAATCATCTTTACGCTATCAACCCATACCCTGCCAATATTTTTTGTCCTGAAAATGGCACCTGCTTTATACTGCTTCTTGCATACAGTAAAACTTGTGTAAAATGGCAACTCAAAAATAGACAAATTAAAGATCTTAATGACAAATTATCGCTTAATGAAGGTCAAAAGTATTGCAGAAAGCTCCCCTTGGATCATTCTGCAAAGCTTTTGACCTGGTTTAGGCGATAATTGGTCTTGAAAACCAATTTGTGGTCTTTTTGAGAGTGGCCGTTTTACACAGGTCTTACTGTATATTCAACTGTACTTCAGAATAATTTTACCATGGAAGCAAACACAATGAACCCTGATCAGCCTATGAACCCTGCTCAGATTACTCCCATGAGAACAGACTGATCTGAGTCCATATTGTTTGAAATATAGGCTACCTACAACATAAACAGGTAAGAGTGACTGGTGGGAAATAGGGTTAAAAGAACCTGATATTCTTACAAAATTTGTGTAGCTCAGTCATTATCCCTTTTCCCGTAAATTAGGGGATAACTGTATTGGGGAGGTATATCGTCGGATATACGGTCAGAAATTGAGTTTTACAGATTGGTAGCGGAGCCGTAAAACGTGATTTCCGACTGTATATCCGACGATATTACACCCTAAATGAAATTTTTAATATGGCTATCCCCATTCTAATGCACTTCTGCAGTTTTTCTCAAATTGGAGCATTACAAGCGGTATAGAGCTGCACCTCAATGAACGAAATGTGACTTAATGACGTCAAACTATTTTTGACAGTATACTGTCCCAAATTTTTTACGTTATCCAATCAGATGTCACATAACAAAATCAATTACATTAGAATATTTATTGACCTGAAAGTGACATCTGCTTTATACGTCTGCTGCATATATGCAAATGCACTCCAGAAAGCTTTACCATGGAAGCAAACAATATAAACTCAGATCAGAATGCTATGAGTTCAAATTGTTTGCAATTAAGGCTACCAAAGTACAAATGAGAGAGCAGACGACATTTGTATTGAATAAAACAAATCTTGCCTTTACAGTGGAAATACTGTGGTCCTCATCCTTCTCGACTATAACTTGCTTACATCATTCATCGCAGCATCTGAAAGAGAGAAGAAAAAACATACACTTATTTAACCCTTAAAGCGCCACCTATAATTTGCTGCAGATGACAATTAAAAATCTTGGTGCTTTTTCAAAAATAACAAACAAGGCATGATATTGCATGAGAATCGTCTGCTGGCAGACGATTCTCATGTAATATCATACCTTATTTTTGTCGAAAATTGAGAAAGCTGAAAATTTGTCATCTGCTGCAGTTGTGATTGGCGCTTTAAGGGTAAACTCTTTGCCTACTGGGTAATTTTGCAAGCTTTTTGTCGTCTGCTGAGTTTATTCAAAATCAATTTTTTCGAAAAAAATATTTTTAAAAGGAATACCATCAGTTTGGATCCAATTCACGACTGACGTTATGTCGGGCCGGATCTGCCTCCAAACTGTTTGTAAAGGCTATCAGCAGGTGACATTAGTATGCAAATAATTAACCTATAGAATGCCGCATAAACTTTGCATTACTGTTAATTATATATATATATTACTATTTCAAACACCTATTAAAGTACGGCATGTAATTCAATTGAAATGTCTCATTACAATGAAAATGAAGAAAAATGTCACAAGATTTGTTGTCAGCTGCAATCAAGTAACTTTTTCTGAGCATACATCATCTGCATTTAGCATCATCCACATCAGTGGGCTCCCTTCCCTTCTTGACCTTTGGGACTTTTGTTTTGTTTGTTTGATTTGATTCTTTACGTCCCATCAACAATCTCTCAGTTATAAAGGGACCGGTCTTCCTGGGTTGAACCAGTACTAAGCTAGGATTAATGTTCTTGCTCAAGGACACAACGCAGTGACGCCAGTGAGGCTCGAACCCATGGCCCTTCGGTCTCAAGTCAAGCGCTCAGCCACTGAGCCACTGCGCTCCCTCCTTTGGGACTTAATTACACTCATTGTAACATTAGGTTAACCATATGAAATAAGTATAATGACCTTGATTTCAACATTAATGAAAGATTATTGCCATTAAAATGCTTTAGCTTGCCATAAAGTAAGTCATGGTTTACCTAGGATCATTAATTGGACAAGCTTTGTAGGACTTCAACCCCAAATGCTACAGTAACTGGCCTTTTGATTCCAAAGTAGAAGATTTACCAATTCCAAGGAGTTTACCATCTATAGGCATGGTAGCCATCTTGAGCATGTGACAGGAACAGATTGTATAAACTTTGGCACACCTATCGTAAGGAGTCTTTATATGAAATTTATTTCAATTGGCCTAGCTCTTGAGTAAACTATATTTTAATATATTGATGGAACTACAATATGAGCGACCTTGGCTGAAAGGTCAAAGGTCAACCTTGACCATTGAAACTTATTTATTGTCATTGTCTCATTAGGTTAAACATATCAAGTGAGAATAATGACTTGGTTTCATTTCCCATTTAAATTTATAAGGAAGCAAAAATGTGGGAGTTCTATGTTTGTCTTTGTTTTGTTAAGCACTACTTTGTGTCCATTCTAGTTTTGCAATCTGAATCATCTTGAAGAGGAAGAGAAAGCTGGTTGCTTTGCTATTATTGTCTTACAGATGTAATGTTACTATAAATGTTCTGTTGCTCTTCCTCACGGTGCCATGAGTTAGTCTGCGGTATGTGATTATGGTATTTCCTGATCATACTCACTTACTTTTTGATCTTAATATTAAGTAGGTCAAGGTCAAACTAGGATCATCATTTGAACAAATTTGGAAAGCCCAACAACCCCAATGCTACATACCACGTCCCCAAGTCATCAGCGTTCTGTTTCTGGAGAAGATTCTTAAAGGGTTTTTACCATATATGCGCATGGTGGCCATCTTGGTCATGTGACCAGGACCATCTCAGGTGAGCAAAAAACAAATATAAACAACACCCAAAGAGAAAAAAACAGACCTTCATAACACAGGCACAGTTTCAGCCTTAGAGAACTAAAGTACATGTACATGAGATAATATTTATTTCATAAATATCAAAAAAATTTATAAGACAGAGACTTGAATAAGTCTACTACAAACACACACATACTTCAATAGGACATAATAGCTACAATGACAGATTTTCCTAATTGGTTGCTATGGCAACCAAACTATTAATAAAGAGAATCCAATACCATATCAGAATGAAATCTTACATGATCTTATGCTTTAAATCCAACTGTTATACAGTAATTATATATTTTAACCCTTAAAACATAACTGAAAATTGCTGCAGACGACATTTTCTGAAATTTGTTGCTGCCTTGAAAAACAAATGAGGCATGCCATTACATGTGAACCATCTGCCAGCAGCTGGTTCCCTGCCAGCAGATGGGTCCTATGAAATAGCAAACCTTATTTTCTACACACGTATTATATATTTGTCTGCTGCAGCTTTAACTGTTTGCCTACTGGGTAATTTTTCATGCTTTTTTTGTCGTCTGCTGATTTTTTCTTCAAAATCAACTTTTTCGAAAAATTAATTCAGGAATACCATCAGTGTCAAACAGTATGGATCCGGAACAGGCCCGACATTTTGTCGGGCCTGATTTGGGTCCAAACTGTTTGCAAAGATCCTGACCATGGTTAAAGGGAGAGTATAATAAAAGCACCACAAGCACTGCATAATACCCCGCCACTGCTGGGGGCACCAAATGTTATTTTGTGAGATATATAATGCCTAAATAGCAACAGAACTGAGATAGACAGTGATATGACGTCCTTAGTCACAATATGTAACCTTTGATGGTCAACATATCTGTGAAGTTTCATTCAGATACTCCATATAGTAAATGAACTACAGGTCAAAAACCATTTTTCAGATCAATCAAGGGCGGATAACTCATGAACTGGAAAGGTAAGGGTGACGGTCCTTACTAAAAATATGTAACCTTTGATGTTCAACATATCTGTGAAGTTTCATTCAGATATTCCATATAGTAAATGAACTACAGGTCAAAAACCATTGTTTTCAGATCAATCAAGGGTAGATAACTCATGAACTGGAAAGGTAAGAGTGAAGATCCTTAGTCACAATATGTAACCTTTGATGATCAACATATCTGTGAAGTTTCATTCAGATATTCCATATAGTAAATGAACTACAGGTCAAAAACAATTTTTCAGATCAATCAAGGGCACATAACTCATGAACTGGAAAGGTAAGAGTGATGGTTCTTTGTCACAGTATGTAACTTTTGATGTGAAACATATCTGTAAAGTTTCATTTAAATATTCCACATAGTAAAGGAACTACGGGTAAAAAACATTTTTTAATTCAATCAAGGGCGGATAACTCACAAATGGGAAAGGTAAGAGTGACGGTTCTTAGTCACAATATGTTACCTTTGATGTGAAACAAATCTGTGAAGTTATATTCAGATATTCCACATAGTAAAGGAACAATAGGTCAAAAACCTTTTTTCAGACCTATCAAGGGCGGATAACTCACAAACTGGGAAGGTCAGAGTGACGGTCCTTAGTCACAATATGTAACCTTTGATGTGCAACATATCTGTGAAGTTTCATTCAGATATCATGAACAGTAAAGGAATAACAGGCCAGAAACCATTTTTCCAATACGAAAAAGGGCAGTAACTCCGTTAAAAATGGACGGATTTTGCCCATTAACAATCCCATACCACATCGCCGATAACAATATGTATGCAAAATTTGAAAAAATTCCGTGAATAAATACTCAAGTTATCGATCGGAAATGGTGAGCACGGACGGACGGACGGACGGACAGACGGACAGACACCGAAGGGTATAACATAATACCTCGCCACACTTTAGTGGCGGGGTATAAAAAGATGAATAGCATTTTCTAAAGGAGAGTTGGTAATTACTCAGTTCTGGTACCTTGCTGCACTGGCCCCTTCAATTTATTCATATGAACCTTGATGAACAGGACAGAAACAGACTGACAACACGTAGCATACAGTCCTATGAAGTATCCAACATTTGAATTATAGGGAGGTAGACATAAAAATACTGATCCGGCATATTGTTGGGCCCAGTCAACGCACAAACTGTCTGTTATGGGCCAACTACACACAAAATAGTTGTGTTCAATGTAAAGACCAGCATGTGTATCCAACACTGTTGTTAGTTGTTAAATAGTATGAAAGATCCCATTCGCAGATCCAGAAAGTTTTGCCCGAGGGGGTCCAACTCTGCCAAGTTTTTTAGTTGATGAGGGTTGAGAGGATCCAAATACCACTAAAAAGTGGGCCATCATCGTTGGTAGCTTTCAGGGGCGGATCTAGGATTCCATGTTAGGGGGCGCAATAGTTGAAATTTATGCAATTTTGAAAGAGGACATCATGGGAAACATTCATGTGAAGTTATATGAAATTTGGACTAGTGGTTCAGGAGATGTTTGTTTGTTTGTTTTATTTGATTCTTTACTTCCCATCAACAATTTTTCAGTTAAACATGGACGTGTCTTCCTGGGTTGAACCAGTACTGAGCTAGGATGAATGTGTCTTGCTCAATGACCACAACACAATAACGCCGGTGCGGCTCGAACCCAAGGCCCCTCGGTCTTGAGTCAAGCACTCTACCACTGAGCCACTGCGCTCCCTATCAGGAGATGTCATTTTAAAACATTTCTTATCTAGAGCTCTGGCAGCCCCATTTGTTCAGTGGACTGGAACCTTTAGATCAATTTTGGAAGAAGGCATCATGAGGAATACTTCTGAGAAATTATTTTGAATTTGGATCAGTGGTTCAGGAGAAAATGCTGTTTAAAGGTATATCTTATCTGGAGCTCTGGTAGCCCTTTTGTTCAGTGGAGCATAACCATTTGTGCAAATTTGGTAGAGGATATTACGAGGAACAATTCTGCGAAATTATTTTGAATTTGGGTCAGTGGTTCAGGAGATGTTGTTTACAAGATTTCTTATCTGGAGCTCTGGCAGCCCTCCTGTTTGGTGAACCGGAACCATTTATGCAAATTTGCAAGAGGGCATCATGGGGATCACTCATGTGAAGTTATATGAAAGGTGAGGTGAGCTCAGGTGAGCTAATAGGACCATAACTCAGTTAAATGTTTGCGAATGACCTCCAAATCTGAACTTGACCTGTATTTTATGATGCTTTACCCTTCTGTTTAATTTGAATGAAATTATTGCATCCCTTTAAAAGTTATTGATCAAAAATCACAATTAAGCCAAAGTGTAAGTCAAAAAAGGGCCATAACTCAGTCAAAATTTTGTCCCCCTTATCAAACTTGACTTGTATTTAACGATGCTTGATCCTTCTGTAAAGTTTAAATGAAATTGATGCATCCCTTTGAGAGTCAATCATTGCTGTTTGCTAAACAGCCTTAGCTGCTGGAATATGCATTTGCGACATTATTATGTCACATAAGAATTTTAAAGTTCAGATTATGCATTTGCGAAATAGGAATTTTACAGTTCATTTTGGACATAGGAATTTTACAGTTCAGATATAATATATCTGAACTGTAAAATTCCTATGTCGCAAATGCATAATCCAGCGGCTACTGCTGTTTAGCAAACAGCAATGATTGACTTGAGGCTCGTTTTCGTGTACTGCACCCAGATTGTGGAATGCTACAAAAACAAAATGCAGCTATCTACTGGGTCTAGAAGTGATATGTTTTGCCTGAATTATCATCCACGTCCTTATTGTATGTATGCGACAAATGCTCTGACGAGATTGCACAGGCTCGTCTGAGCGTTCACTGTTCACACATGCGATAAGTACCAAAATTCTTTAAACTGGCTCATTTAATTTCACAATATTAAACTTCTATATACTGATGACTCCTTAAGGCATACTTTTGCAAACAGTGAAGACCCAGATGACATGCTCATGCGCGGATCCAGGAATTTTTGTCAGGGGGGGTCCAGGTCAAGCTGACATATGAAAGCTCTGACGTTTTGTTTTTTTTTAGTCCTCAGCTTATTTTACTGAAGTGGGGGGGGGGGGGGGGGTCCAATTGCTTATTCCCTATAGAAACCCGTATAACTTGTGATTTTCCAGGGAGGTCCGGACCCCCTGTCCCCCCCTCTGGATCCGCACTTGATGCTGCATAATGTGACATTTCATCAGGGTCTTCACTGTTTGTAAAGACAAAAATGATCTACAGAGAAAGAAAATATTTTTTGTTTGTTATATGTGTACACTGTCAGACACGCTCATGGCAGACACGTGACATTCAATAAACACTCAATCTATCAATAATCGATACTTGATAATCGTTCACACGCTTGGTAATCCAATTATTGCTGTTGTTAAGTTAAAAAGTGGATTATCTTAATGGCCCATCAACAATTTTGATGGTTACCATTTTGATAATATTGTTTGTATTGGCCAATAATTAGTCAGATTCTTCAGCTGCTACCATATTTTGTGTATACAAACAGCGAAGGCTCTGGTCAGACTTTGCAGAAGCACTGGCTTGTCTGAGCCTCCGCTGCTCGCCGATGTAAAATTAAAATTCAAAATCATGATACTGGATTTCTTACAGTCTAAATTGAAAGGTATCAAACCTTTTCAACGAATTGTTATTTACTATTCAAGGCGGCATCGGATCGGGGTCCGTTCCCTAAATATTATATCTATCTATCCAAATGCTAATTTCCATGGAAACCCATAAAACTTGTGATTTTCCAGGGGGGGGGTCCGGATCCCCTATCCCCCTCTGGATCTGCACATGTGAGGCTACGACCTAGAGCCTCATATGACAGACTAGAGGAGCTGGGAATAGAACTCAGGACCCCTGGGTACAAGGCAAGTGGATTACATATCCACTACAACATGGGGACTATATTTTATAGTTGAGTATCGTCTGTCACCATTGACCATTATGGGCAGAATTGTCCCTATCAGCAAACCAAAACAGTTGAAGATTTGAATTTTTATTATTTCAATTTAATTTACCATGCAACTTTATGTTAAATTTCTATTAAACATATCTATATATCTATAAAGGTATCCTGGAGCATCTAGGGATAGCATGTGGTATCCTGCGGTAATCAGAACGACCCTCCTCCCCCTCCCATTCATCCAGTCCGCCTATCCCTCCATCCCTCCACCTACCCTTCCATCCACCCACCTCGCTGTGTATGACAAATAAATGATTTTTAAAAAATGGGGACGAAAAGACTAGGGGGAAATGGTATTGGGGGCGACTCAGGTATGATGGGGGGGGGGGGGGGGGGGGGGGGGGGAAACGACTAGGGTTGAAAATAGTGGCAAAAGGACTTGGGGGGAAATGTCTTGGGGGCGAAACGTCTTGTTACCAGACATTAGACAAAAGTCAGAGAGAATGAACAGAGATAACATTAGCTATGTATAGCTACAATGAGTCTTTAGCTCGGGGCGATGTACCAGATGAGTGGCGACAAGCAAATGTTTCTCCGGTCTTTAAAAAGGGTGAAAAATACGATGCTGCTAACTACAGGCCGGTGTCGCTCACATGCATCTGCTGCAAAACCCTAGAGCATATTTTAGTCAGCAACATCAACAAACACTTAGCCTTAGATAGCATACTTGCTGACTGTCAGCATGGTTTCCGAAGTCAGAGTTCTTGCGAAACCCAGTTGGTCCAGTTTGTGCACATCATCAGCAACCTGGATGGGGCTGTGAATCGTGGGCACAAACAGACAGATTTAATCATAATGGATTTTGCTAAGGCCTTTGACAAGGTTCCACACAGGAGGCTATTACACAAATTGGAATATTATGGGATCAGAGGATCCACCCACAAGTGGATCAACTCGTGGCTCTCTGGGCACACTCAAAAAGTTGTTTTAGATGGCCAAGCCTCAGATCCAGTCCCAGTGCTATCCGGTGTGCCCCAGGGATCGGTCCTAGGTCCGGTCCTGTTCCTCATCTTCATAAATGATCTGCCGGATAACATCAGGTCTTCTGTTCGCCTGTTCGCAGATGATTGTGTCTTGTATAGGAATAGACATTCACTTCAGGATTGTTTGACCTTGCAAGAAGACCTCATTAGCTTAGGACAGTGGGAAGCCGATTGGCAAATGAAATTTAACGTAGCCAAATGTCACTCAATGAGAGTGACTCGGCATCGGCATCACAAACAAATTCTATTCGACTACTCACTACACAATCAAACTTTGGAAAATGTTCAGTCGGCAAAATACCTTGGTATCACCATTACTGATAACATGGATTGGGGTCAGCATGTCTCAGAAATCTCTTCCAAAGCAACTAAGACACTTGGTTTCCTTCACAGGAACTTGGCTTTTGCACCTAGGAGTACTTAGGAAGTTGCATACAAAACTTTGGTTCGGCCTTAACTAGAGTTGGAGCCCTCACTTGAAACTTCAGATTAATCAGATTGAGAAAGTTCAGAGGACAGCAGCCCGCTGGACCTGCAGGAGATGGCGAAACACGAGTAGTGTCGGCGAAATGCTGGACGAGCTGGAATGGCCATCTCTTGAGGCCCGGAGGGACCAGTCCTCCTTGCTTCTCTTTCACAAGATTCATTGTGGAGCATTGTCTATTGAAAAAGACAAATATATGACCCCTGCTCACAGTTTGAAAACTACCAGGTCATCACATAGTGCTCAATATCGCAGACACCAGACATACAGTGATGCCCTGAAGAATTCCTTTTTCGCCGAACTATTCTTCATTGGAATAGTCTGTCTCCTTCTGTGGCCAATACCCAGGACACAGAGGAGTTTAGGGCACTCCTTATTTAACAAAAATTCAGCCAAAGGTTTTTGTGTTTTTTTGTTGTTTTGTTTTTGTTTTTTTATTTTATCAAAATTTCTAAATTCGCACTCCCTGGTGTAATGCTCAAATTTGAGCGAAACCAGTAACGATAGAAAGAAAGCTGTTTACAGATGAGTATAGCTATTTACCGACTATGTAAAGCTATTTACTGACTAAAACACCCGGACGACTGAAAAAGAGAATACCTATGCATTTCCCTGCAAAGCGGTCGGGTATGAAAGCCATGACCGTGCCGCGCTGCTGCGTCGAGATCTGCCGCGCCAGAAATAATTTTTCCCTTTCCTGATTCACAAAGAGGTGTAATTCCATATTTTTTTCGTTCTATCATCTGCAAATAGTATTATTAACAACTGCCAATAATACGATACATTAGTTTTCCCGAAATATTTAAGCATTATTTTGGTTATGCTTAAATAAATACATAAATATAGGTGCCTGTCGAGCTCATTGAAGTTCACAAACTTCTTGTTAAAAATTCTTTCAGCACTAATTGGTCAGATTAAAGGCATGTGTACATCTTTAATGAGCTTGTTTGGTTCTTTAATTGATCAAAGTCAGGAATATTATTTATTTAATGATGGTCCATTGATTGTATTATGATGCAAGCGGACCGTGAACAAGTTTAACTGACCAGTTAATTGTCCAGCTGTAACAACGCATGAAAAAGGGCCTATTGAGTGTGTGCGTTATTATTATTAATATATTCCATTGCATGCCTAAAACACCCACTAAGAATCATCCGTGCCATGATTTCTAGTAAAAATGCACCAAGGACAAATGTTCCAGTTATCAACTGTTAAAAAAATACGGTAAAATGCCACTAACGCAAGTGGCACGGCACGGCGCGGCAGGAGCTTTCATACCCCTGACACACATCAAATCGCCATTAAAATCATTATTTCGCGGTGCCTATAATAACAGGAATGGACCGGAACGCACCGGAATGGACTGGAACGCACCGGAATGGACCGGAACGCACCGGAATGGATATAAAAATCTATTTGTTTTATGCAACTTAATTTACCATTTTACCATAATTTATGTTGAAATTTCAGTTTCTGTTGATATTGTACCTTTTGAAGTGCATATGAGCACTGTCAGTGGTTTGTTACATAGTTGACATGCGCCCATTTAAATTGCGTCAGTTCATATTAAAGATGCACTTTCTATAGAAATAAGGGTCCAGAAATAAGTCTGATCAAATGGCAGCTGTGAACATTATAGCCCCACTGCCAATGCTAACATGATTGCCCCTGGTCTTTACAAATTTAGTCAAGCATTTGCCAAGATATATTTAAGAGCTAATCTGTGAGGCTCATCTGGGTAGCCCCACATAAATAGCCCATATGTGGGATCAATATATTATGTTTGCTAGTACAGCATTTCGCTATATGAGTGCTTTGACAATCACTGCATTCAAAATGATTTTTCTGCAATAGAAATATGCACATACTATGAAAAAGGTTTGCAGTGATCTTTATTGCATACATTCATACTTTATATGTGACTGGTGTAAGTAAGCCTTAGTAAGATACTAGAATATCAGGGTGAGACAGAAAATATTTTAGAAAACATTTTTTGCATTGAAACTTTCTGGACACCGAAGATTTTTGATATTTTGTATTACTTAACCAAAATTTATTGTCAAGTACACTTAAAACATGTATTTTGGGGTGAATTTTGAGGTCCGTTCCGGTTATGGAGGTCCATTCCGGTCCATTCCTGTTAGTAAACGCACCTATTATTTCGGTAAAAATTATGTATTTTTGTATACGCAATTGTTAATAATACTATTTGCAGATGATAGAGCGAAAAAATTTGGAATTACACCTCTTAGTGCTTCGGGAAATGAAAAATATATTTCTGGCGCGGCAGATTTCGGCGCCGCGCGGTCATGGCTTTCATACCCGACCCTGCAAAGTGCAATGTATGCAATTCAACCAATTAAGGCCAATTAACAGCATTCAAAAGCAATTAGTGATGAATTATCAATATATACACCCCTTTTGCTGATTGTTTGCTGTTTTCTTCCCTTATGAAAGGTCCAAACAGCTAACACAATGAATACAGCTTTACTCTCTAAGCTGTTAAAGGTCATCAATATGCACACACAAGTTCTTTTGCACTGAAGTCTACACAATTTCACAAATATTTCACTCGCGACTTAAGATAACAACAACGCTTGTCATGCTACCTGCCCCCTACTATACTCATTTACATTAGGTCTTGCCTTGAAAGATCAAGTAGACCACCTGCAATGCTCTAAATCACAACGATCACCATTATATTTCGTATTTCAATATTGTAAACAAGACACGACCGACTTAGATTCTAAAAATAGATGGCCGCCGAACTCCCCAGTCCCAAGTTCCGGTCTGTGGCAAAACCACCCACCACCTCAAACACTCCACATACCCTCTCGACCTGATCTGGCAACTACATGTATTAGTATTATGCAAAAGGTACCAAAATCTTGTGCACTGGCTTAATACCTTGAGGCCTAATATTATACTTATGTCCGATTAGCTCTTGTACGCACGCGCGCGCGCACACACACGCACGCACACACAAACACACACATTACACACCACATAGACAGACAAACAAACAGACACGCACGGACGCACGCTCGCCCGCACACCCACACACGCACGCACGCACGCACGCACACACACACACACACACACACACACGTACGTACGTACATGCATGCATGCATACATACATACATACATACATACATACATAGGCCTACATACATACATACATACATACATACATACGTACGTACGTACGTACGTACGTACGTACATCACACTAAATGGGTGTTTGAATGTCGTGTGCTGGGCCATATCTATACTGTTTGGGATGGGGTTGGACGGTGGGAAAGGACGGATTTTTTCTGTATCTAGGCTAAATTTCTCCATCGACTCGGACCCGGTTTAGAAGTTTCGTTCAGTATATCATTCGGTCCCTACAATGTCAAACTATGGATCAATCGTGATTTTGGATGCTCGCAAGGCTAACAAGACATTGGCATTGAGTGTTAAGAAGTCCCATCAACCGGCAGTCTGGACCAGATACAAGGTATCCAAGAAGCAAGCCCATGTTAATTCAGCTAAAGAGACTAGCTAGAAAAACGAAACTTCACCTGTAACACGTTTAGATATGACACTTTTCAAAAAGCGAATAACAAAGGTGCTGATCAGTCTGCGTGTATGCACAGGCTCGTCTGCGCCTTTATTGTTCGCAAACCCCGAGGGCAGGGTTTCTTCTATCTATCTATCTATCTATCTATCTATCTATCTATCTATCTATCTATCTATCTATCTATCTATCTATCTATCTATCTATCTATCTATCTATCTATCTATCTATCTATCTACCTACCTACCTACCTACCTACCTACCTACCTACCTAACTACCTACCTACCTACCTACCTACCTACCAACTACATCAAACCAAGGCCGAAGAAGGCCCCTGGAGGCCCCCCAGGGGGCCTGTGCTCCCTTGATCACTATAAATAATGCATTTATCTCCCCAACTCCCTGAAAGAAAGTACCTCTGCTCCCTGATTTTTTTCCTTTGCTCCCCAAATTCTTAAAATTATTCAGCTTCTCCCCAAATCCCCAAAATTATAATCCAATTCTCCCTAAAATGTAATTTTCTTTCCATAGGATTAAATTCACATACTTAAAAACTATGAAGCTATACACGAGCAGATGACTTAATATTCACTTAACTTAGTAATATTTAACGTTATACATGTAAAGATAGGGCTTAGCCACGGACAGGAACTCTCTATAAATAGAGAGTTCTTAGCCACGGAATAAACGATATATAAATATTTTAATGGAATGCATGATATATAGCTCAAAGTACGAGGCCATCCTTAAAATTATGTTGCTGTACCTGGTAGAGTAGGTATGGAGGAATGCTCTCTAGATTTGATTTTTATTAGGAACAGCTGGACCATTTGTTTTCTGGTGGGGGAGGGACTGTTTTTTTTTCCAATAGATGAAACTAGATTTTCTTGGACAAAGTGGAAGCATTTATTTATGTAACCATAGAAAGTGTTCGATTTTAAAAATTGCTATTAGGACCTATACATAAGTTTTACTTCAGTTTCAACAAGTAGGAATATATCTGATCAACATTTATCGAAAGTTTTAATAAAAAAAAAACATCTAATACTCAAGATAGAGAATAACACACCAGGTGCGTAGTTAGCCATGTTACGATGTTTATCCACAGTTTTGCTAGGGGGGTCGGGGGGCATGCTCCCCCGAAAAAAAAATGATAAAACTGGTGCGATCTGGTGCATTCTGAGTGTTCCAAAGTTAGTTATCAACCAAAAATCAACACATTTTTGATGATCAACAACCCAAATTTTGTGCCATATTTTCTCCAAGATCAATCCAGATGCGCATTTTGGCATAACAAATACATTCACATTTAGAAGGAGGGTCTGGGGGCAATAGAAGTCAAAGAAATATTAAGAAATGGAGGCTTTACGTTTTTGCATCAAATATAACAAGTCGGTAAATAGCTATTCATAGCTAATGTTATACTGTTTGTATTTCCGACTATTGGAGAGATGGTATACTGTTTGTATTTCCGACTATTGGTGAGATGGTAGGGGCCTGATGCTTTGGCTGTTTGTCAGGCCCACCGGGGTTTACCTGTTGGATTTCTTTTGCTCCGGTATTCAGTTTTATTTACTGTTGAGTCCTTATCTTCGCTTTATCTCCTTGTTATATTTTGATTTATATGTTTTGGGAGATGATGCATTGATAAGTAAGGGGTCTTTCATGCAAACCAAATATCTATGTGTCTTGATCCACATCTGAATTAAGGGTGAGGTTGGCGCGTCGTTAAACCGGTTTAAGCCTTCCAGTAAAATATTTTATTGACCGTTCCAAGGCGGTATTTCTTTTGTGGATCTTTTATTTTTTGTTCTGTCTTATGTTTGCTATGTCTTTGTGCGCGTCTGTTTATATGTGCTTTGTGGTCACCTGCTGGGAAAGGGCTGACCTCTTGGCTTTCGTTTGTGGTGTCTAACTGTGAGTTTATAACTTTCCCATTGGTATCCTGGGTCGGGTGTGGTACTGGATTGTATCGACTCCTGATCTTTGCACCCTTACTTACTTTTATATAAGTAAAGGGGGGGGGGATTCCACCCTATATATGGAATTTACATAGGGTTCTGTCCACGCACAGAATTTTATAAAATTGTGAGGAAAAGTTGTCTATTACATGTGTGTTCTATTTTTGAGATATTTACCCATTCATCTCTTTCAGTTGTTAAAGTTAAATATTTTAAAATTTTAAGATTAAAAAAGGGATACCTTAATTAAACGTGGCCCTAGGCGACACGATTTTTAAATTTTTCAACTTTATTTGTTCTCAACATGATGCCTAATAATATTTAATTATGTATGTGCGATACATGTATTTCAATGTATAAAATCAACAAGTCCACATCAAATTTTGTTTGAAGGTTGCCCTAAATGTAACGTTTTGAAAATGTTTTCAACAAATTAAATTGTCAATTTTGCCTAGTTGCTGTTCTTGTCAACCTATGAAATTTATATCAAATTTGTCCACACATGTGTTTGTTATAATCATAAAATCTCAAGAAAAAATAAAACCGGTAAAATGGAGTTTTCTGAATTTCAATCTTAATGATAAAAAATGTGCAGAATGTAAAAATCAAGATTTTATGTAAACTTCCAGCAGTACGCTCAACTTACATACAGTTCTGTTCTGCACAGGCATGCAAATTGACTGTTTGGCTTATATGTATTTTGTTTTCAATCGCTTCTCAATGGTTGGTTACAACATTTGGTATTGTGTAGTATGTGATTATAGGGGTACCCCCCCCCCCCCAAATCAGCCCAATTTGCATCTATCCGAAATCAGAATGTCTATAAATGATAACTATTAGAATAATCTGTTAGTTCTAGCTTATGTGTGCGGTACACACATTACCATATCTATCACATAAATTGTTTAAAGTAATGTTTCTTTTAGAATATTTACTCAAATTCAGCTGTACAAATTATATCAACAATGTTTTGGGTTTTAATTATGGTGTGTTACAGTTCTTGTCAACCTTTCCCATCTATATATAATTTGACTATATGTATAAGGATAATATTCACAAGATTTGAAGCCAAGAAATATATTTTGTTTGAATGGTGAGTCAGACTTTTGTTAAATGAATAAATATTATTTAATTCATCATAAATATTTATGCCCAGTTTTACAGAATTGTTTAGTATGTCAGTATTATGATTATGAGGTCATTTGAGAACCAAACTCATTATTCTATAACCACGATGGAAATAACAGCACAAAGACTGTTTCACCTGTCTAATGCCAGATGCTCAGTATGTATACATTCAAAAAATCGCTAAGTGTTTCTTAATATTTCAAAATCCATTTATAATCTTAAAAAGTATCATTTTTATTTTCATCAATTCCATTTCTTTTTATTGGAGCAGTTTTAAAGTTTTTGTTGGAATATTAATAATTTAAATGGGGTTTATGATAAGTATTTTTCGATACGCTTTTGAAATGTTCTGGCGGATAGAACTTAATGCAGGAGAAATAACAACAATCAATACCATTTAAGATACAATGCAAATCAAATAAGATTCTGTAAACCATTCATTAAAATGTACACATTGAGTGACTAAGGGACTGCAAAATAAGGATACTATTTAAATAATGTGGGAAAACGGATCATTCCATAATAGAAATAAACTATAAAGTTTTCAAACTTAAGACTCAGTTTCACTCAGTCTCTGCATGACACTAAATGGAAAGTGCTGCAGCTCTCATGCCTCCTAACACTGACTTAAATTGTCTTCTACTTTCTGCTCTAGAAACTAAATATTCCAGAAGGAACAGAATATGAAAATACAACACTTTATCAATGTACGGGGGAAGTTTAATCCAATACAAAGACAGCTGGTGTGAAATCCAAGTTCTCTGAAAAAAGAACCTACCAAAATAGTGAGAACATACACAATTTCTTAAACACTTGACCTGGTTTCACTTAGTTTATAAGAGTTAATGAGAAGAATGCACATAGTCCTGAACCAATTTAACCTCAATATTTGATTCAGAGGGACATAAGATAGAGGCAATTCTATGTACATCAGGAACATAGACTGTAGATGGAGACGATGAATTACCTAGCATAAATCCTAATCTGTTGAATTTTTTCAATGACTGAAAGACATTAAGAGCATAACCACCTGTTGGCTTCAGTCCAAAAATAATTTGGAAACCAGTGGAAGATCAATTAACAAATGATACCTGCTGGACATCTAACCGTACAACTAACTTCTAGACCAAGTGCTACTTATCAAGTGCTGCTTACAAAAATGCCAGTTTTATGCTATTGAACTAGCTAAAACTTCTGACACCAAAAATATTTTGGACCTAACTTGGATGAAGCGATAGCCAATGCGTTTTAGAAATAATACTGGTGGAAAAACTGCAGTTTGTAAGACCTAACTGGAATATTTTATTTGAAATCACTTAAGAATCAAAACTGACTTAACTCATTTCATGCAAATTATAACACTTTTACCGGTGTCCAAATTTTATGAAAATTTACATGCATAAACAGTATGTATTTGACCTACTTTTCTGAAAATATTATGGGTTGATAAAAACTGGAACATAGTAAATATTAGGACGGAATCCCCTATAGACACTAACTTTAGTGATCAATATGGGGATAATTTAAATTTTGATGGGTCAGAAAAAAATATCTAGATGTATTCATATACATTAATGGTAGTAAGGTATACCCTTGGAAGTCTTCTTTCATATTCCATTCAAAGAATGCACCAGTCAATAATGTTAATGATTTGAGACTGATATTTAATAGGTCATGTATTAGTACAAAGAGGGTGTATATCAAGGTGCCCCCCTGTGGCCTAACAGCCTTCGAGGAATGTAATAATAAACGTAGGTATTCAACATACAAAATATTATTGAAATCCATGCGTGGGCAGATTTGGAACTCCCCTTTTTGTATTGTATTGTATTGTTATAACATACCAGACGCGAAGATATATCCGGTAATGGTGTGGATTCAGATTCATGCCAGGAGGTCCGGAATTTTTTTTTATCTGGCGCATTCTGAGTGTCCCAAAATGCGTTATTATCACCACCGGGCCAGAGGTCTTTCGAATCGCATTTGGTTCAGTTTGTGCACGCTATCCCCGACTGTATCCCCGATTGTATCAACAAAACATGGATGATGTTGTGCAAACGGGCATCATATTTAATCATCAAGAATTTCGCAGAAGCCTTCGATAAGACCACACAAACGAAGCTGCTGCACAAATTTGATTAGTGTGGGATATGCGGGTCCACACACAAGTGGATCAAATCATGGCTCTTTGTGCGCACCTATAACATAGTCTAAGATGGGCAAGCATCGTTGTCGCTCAGATCTCGTCCCAGTGCAATTATCCGGTGTTCCACAGGGGTCGGTCTAAGGAACGATCACCTGCATCATCGCCAGTAAGTTCTGTTGGCCTGTTCACATACAAATGTGTCCTGTATAAGAGCATGTAAATACTGTATTTTTATGAAAGAAAAATTCAATGCCTTAGGGAAATAGGAAGTTAATTGGCAAAATGAAGTTTAATGTGGAAAAAGGACATTATATGTTCAAAGGTGACTCGGACATCAATATCGCTTGCAATTCTTTGCATTAACGAACTTTGGAACTCAGCTTAATTTCAAAATATCTAAGTATAAGCATCATCTGATTAAGATATCTCTGCAATTTCGTCGAAATATATACTAAGACTCTTGTTCCTTCGCATAATTTTGGCTCTTGCACCGATGAGTACTATCGTAGGTGCATACAAAACTATACACTCTACATAATGTATTTCCGCAGCAAAACACATGAGGGTCTGGATGGGGGGGGGGGGGGTCTGGTATTCACTATTTTTATAAAATTTAGCCCATTATTCATCTCATTAAAATTTTGGGTTATTCATTAAAATAAGACCAATTATTCATTAACAGTAAAAAGGTGGCAAAGAAATCTGATTATTCACTATTCATTATATTTTTCTTCAATTCATAAAAAAATAGGATTATTCATTATTTTTTAGGCCCTCAATATTCACTATTCATTATTTTTTTGGCACATTATTCACTATTCATTATAAAAAAGGGCCACTATTCACTAATCATATTACCCCATCCAGACCCTCATACATAGGGGCACCGTTGCGGATGACCTCTCATGGACCAAACACAGGGGCGTAGCCAGAGACTTTATCATGTTGAAACTCACCAAAAAGAAAATTGGATAGTTAAGAGATATCTGACCTATTTTCTTTACTTTTCAGATAGCGAAAAACAAAGGTGCTGATCAGACTGTGCGGACGCGCAGGCTGGTCGGCGCCTTTTGTTATTTGCAATCAACAAAGTCAGGGATTCTCGCGTCGATACCCATATGATGTTGCAGCCCAGGCGTCCTGGCCTCTGCCTGGCTACGCGCCTGAAACATATAAACATCACTACGAAAAGGCAAATCAAACTCTTGGCTTTCTAAAAAGAAACATTCAGGTCCATAATAATGACCTGAAATCTGTTGTCAGGCCCCAGTTGGAGTACGCTTCAGCAGTATGGTACCCCACGCCACTGCATATATAAATGGTGGAAGCAGTCCAATGATGGGTTGCAAGCCTTAAAAGGTGGGCTACAAGAGACTACAGGTACACCTTTAGTGTCACTTCTATGCTGAAGGACCTAAACCGACGTCCCTTAGACCAACATCGCATTGATAGACAACTCATGATGATGTACGATGTCACATACGACATTGTAGCCATCCGATCATCGCTTTACCTTGTTTGTAACACCAGAGCATCAAGACACATCTACTCTTTGGTGTACAGACATATCCAAACTCTCAGACTATTACAGGTTCTTCACCCATGACTATTATCCATTGGAACGCCCTCCTTGCCAACATACCGACCATTCCCACCCTGGCACAGTTTAGCTGTGCTGTCTGCCAGGTGACTCTACGTGTCTCCCTAAATACCAACACCTGTTTCTATCTTTTATCTATATTAACACCCCTACTCGCACTGTACAATCTAATTTTACCAACTTTTCTATCTCTTTGCTTCAACTAACCCCATCAGCAATTGGTATTCCGGAATACCCGTCTTATGCCTTATCAGGGGTTAAGACGCAATGGAAGATAGATAGATAGAAGATGGTTCGGCACAAACTGGAGTATGCCGCCCCTTTTTGGAATCCATTCTTTAAAACTCAGATTTCTCAAATTGAGTAAGTACAGAGGACGACAAGCCGCTAGACCTGCAGGAGAGCAGTGTCGAAGGCATGGTATAGCTATTACTTTGAGTTGGCACTATTGGTCCTCTTCAATTTTGTTGCTGCAATGGCATAAAAGTTACGCACATCAAGGGGAGACTACTGTATCAAGCAATGATTCTCTACAATTACGTCCCTTTTCATAATGGGAACTTCTCTTAAAGCAAAGAATTTGCTCCCAGAGGGAGCAAATTCTTTCCTTTAAGTATGGAAAATCACTTCTACCACATTAGGTGATCTCCCTTGAGTGTTACTATTTTTATTATGCACGTGCGTATATTGCGTAATGGGAGCTACGCCTATCAAACACAAAACAGCAAGTGCGTATGATAAGGAAATACCACAATCACACACCGCAGATCAACCCACGGCACCACTATCTTTAAAACCCCTGCTAAAAGCTCGCAATAGTGTAGGTACCAAGCATCCCACCAAGCATGCAGTGATGCAGTAATGGCACAGTCTCGCCATAGCATTCACTGCTCTAACTGGACCGCATAGGTTATCCTGGCACTGCCACTTGATGACCTTCACCCAGATACGAACATCCTAAGATTTTCACAAATATTCGTTTTATCCACTGGCCTCTGTCAAATGGAATGCTTTGCCCCAACATGTTGTATGTCTACCAACCACTGACTCGTTCATGGAGGCAGTTGGTAGACTGCAGCACTCTAGGCCTCACACCGAGAGGTTCAAATTACAGGTAATGCTAATCGCACTTTAGGCTTCGTTAAAACATAAGTCAGATAAAGAATTAGCCTACAAAACCCTTGTTAGACCTCAAGTTGAGTATGCCTCCACCGTGTGGTGCCCTTATACAAAGAAAAAACATTCATCAAATAGAAATGGTCCAGAGCATGGCTGCATTGTGCAGGGCTGCACGGTGGGTCTCAAACAATAATTACTCCCCATATGATGGCGTTTCTGCGATGCTGAGTAACATGGGCTGGCGCTTCCTCGAATATCACCGTTATGACGCCAGACTCGCGATGGTTTTCAAGATATTCCATGGCCTTGTTACAGTGCCGATGCCATCATACTTCGAGCGTCCCAGTAGATTCACTCGTAATATGCACAAACTTAGTTTCCGCAAGGCACACTGTTTCTTTTGACTATTACATGTATTCATTTTTTCCAATGTGTCTTATTTTGTGGAACGGGCTCTCATCAAGTATTGTGATCTTGACCCATTTAAGAGGGAAGTGAGTAAGATCAATTATTCACGGACATAGAAAGAAATAAATAAATAAAAAAAGTAACATCTGTTTTTATCTTTTAGCTCATTCTCGTACTAACTAACACTATCACCCTTTCCTCACTATCTCACACTTTTATCTCTCACTTTTATCCTCACGCACCTTGCGCAAAACACTCAGTCGAAACCGTGTTTCAGTCTTGACTGAAACTCGCCCTTCACTCACATAGGTGGTAGGCTATGGCAGTCAATGACGCGACTGGAATGACGTTATGTTCTATTCATTTCATTTTGAACAAGACGTTAACTCCATGGTTACGACGTCAGAAACTGAACTGCTTTGAAATGGACAGACTGTATAAATTGCTAGAAGAAGACTCGGTTCCGTTTGTAGATGGCCACTGTGAAGTTTGCAATCAGTCAAACGTTAAAATTAGACCATTATTGTGTGGAAAACACAACTACTGTCGTATGTGTCAAGAATTTGTTCCGAGGCTGGTAAAAGGAGATTTTAGCTGCACTAAATGCTCAAACAGGTATGAAATGCGCCCCGTCCTGAGAACATTTGATTGTGTTGCATGCAAGATACAAGATACAAAAAACTTTATTTAAGGTCGGCATTCAAATTTAACACATCAAACAATAGCCATCAAGGCTATTTTACCGCCAAACAAAGTGAAAGACTGTACAAGTATAAACATATAACAAATCACAGGAAATATACTTGTACAGTCTTTTACTTTGCTGTTTTCATGCGAACAACAAAAGCGCTCAATCTGATCAACGCATTTGTTGTTCGCTACATAAAATATATAAACTTGATTTATGCAAAAAACTTGTATCAGTAGATAGGCAGGTTAATCCAGCATAAACCCCGAAGACATGGTTCCTAGGGTCGATGCATAATACATATTGGCTACCCTAAATACTTGGACAACGAGAAAAAGCAACAATAAAATGGAATGATTTATGTTATCGCCATGGGTGTTCTACATGTTACAGTTTTCATCTCGAGGTGTCGTGGGTTGATCTGTGATCTATGATTGTGGCATTTCCTGGAAATACTCACATCACCACGAAATGTTAATATTGGCGACATTTTTCGGTGCTATATGGCCATGTAATTTTCATATATATCATTTAGGGATTAGTCCTGATCATCAACTACAGTAAAACCTGTCTTAATGGGCCACTCAAAAAGAATACCAAACTTGGTTTTCAAGACCGATTATCGCTTAATGTCTGCAATACTTTCGATCTTCATTAAACTACCATTTGAGCCGCGACATGAGATTTCCAACAATGTGGAATGTGCGACCAGCAAAGCCTCAGATCAGCCTGCGCATACGCGCAGTCTGATCAGAGCCTTTGCTTGTCGCTTTGATATTCTATGACTGTTAAGCTAGTGACTAAACACCATATAGAGTTTCTAAGGTTAAATATGAGTCTACACTTGTCAAAATGCCACATTGTTGGAAATCACATGTCACGGCTCATTTGTCTTTAAGAACTTTGTTTTGTCTATTTTTGAGTGGCCGCTTAAGACAGGGTTTACTGGCGTGTTGCTTAACGCTTGTCCCTGCTTAAGGGGCATAAGGTCCATATTTTACAGACCTGTCCAAACACATGACCCCATGGTCATCTGTCTGCCTTTCCATCTGTTTATTTATCAGGAACTGTAGGCCTATCATTTTTAATTTAGCCATTGAACAGATTTGATTAATTCTTCGTTTAAATGATAATTTCTATTAAGGTTTTACATCTTATAACTTCCATCAATATTAGGAAAATTCTTTTTCGAAATAAAGGACCCATCACAATTTATAGCTGAGTGTTCGGGTGGGGGATTGGTAGCACTTTCCTCTGACCTTATAAGCAAAGTATTCGGAATTTGAGCAACCAAGGGCCCAGGGGCTCTCTTGGTTTTTTAAACAAAAAAATCTTACCTCATATAAGCCTAGCGTCCGTCTTGTGGGACATAGGCAAACAGTGCAGATCCCGATCTGTTACCACATAATGTGTCCTGTCTGACCAGAGTCGCTACTATTTGCATACAGAATGTTCTATAAAAATTGAATAAAAATGAAAAATACCAGCCATCAACCCTTCAAACTGAAATTGACAGTTCCAACTGATAAAGGTGGGAAATCCCATTCGGTTTAAATGGGTTAATTGCACGTGATGTCCTTATAATTTCCTTTCCTGCAGTTCCTGGTGTCGTGAAGCTGAATCACTTAACACAGTGGATAAGTTCCTGAGTGAGCAGACGCAAAGTAAACGCCACAATGGTGACAGTATGACTTATTCTGGTGTCGAATCTTTCGAGGAATTAGAAGGTGAGTGGGTCTTATAAATATACAGGTAAATGCGTAACGTCGCGAGAAAACCAGAACCCTTTTCATGCTCAACTCAACTGAGCACGAAATTTCAAGTGCTCATAAAAACTAAAATAATGACAAATGGAGGAGTTTCTTGCTTTAAGGCTCTCAGATGTTGTATTTATCATGCTAATAAATGTTTAAATGCCAACAATTGTTGGCATTTTAACATTTATGAGCAGTATAAATTTCGTGCTTAGCTGAGTTGAGCATTTAAAAGGTTTTATAACCTCGGGGCCTGTCTTCAGGATTTGAAGTCGTGTTTAACTCAATCTTGCCTTTTTAGCTACCGACACTATTTAAATTATGAAATAAGACATTTTCCGGAAAGTTGCAATGTTATATGTGAACTTGGATAGTATGAAGAGTAAGAAATTATGGAAGAAAGCTTTTTGCCCTTATAAAAAAAATTGAACTCTGTGTGGTGCCACTGGTCAAAATGTACTTTTTTTGTAAGTGGTCATATTGCATATAGATTTAAGAAAGCCTAGATTATGTGTATGCTAGATATAAAAATATTAGGCCACTGGCTGGATATGGTTTACCTCCCCCCAGGGGGAATTTTGTAGACCATATTTTTCTTAAAGCCCAATGTCTTGCGAGGATTTTGCAATATGTTAGCCCTCTGACAATGGCAGCGTTAAGCTGTAACAGCCTGTTACATACGTTATCAAAATATTTGATAATTAAAATTCTTTTTAAGACTTCAGTCAAGTGCAAAAGATAAGGTTAGATTTCCATATTGGTTATATTTTCTAAATAAGCTATTACTGGGCCACAGATATTGATATTTGAAAACAAATATTGTCACCCCTGATGTAGTGTATGTTACATTTTTTTCATTGAAACCCATTTTAAATGATAAATGCATCTAATAAAGTTTGTCTTAAATTTTATTGAAACCAGTTTATGTTCATTACTTTGGCATTACATTAAAGATTGTTTATTTATCTTTTCAAACCTGCAAGCAATACGTTTCTATCTTATATACTTTTTGAGTTATTAGATGATGAACATGGTACCCCCATATCACAGAAAAATGTAAAATGTAATTCTCCAGGCCTCGCGCTGGCTATAGACCCCACTTTCCCCCAGGGGGAATTTCGTACACTATAATTTCCAGATACTACATTATATAAGCCACAAAATGAACTATGTTAGCCCTCTGAGAGTGGGAGCGTTAGTGGGTAACATCATGTTACGTACGTTACCAGCAAAATAACATTAAATTTTCCTGATAATGTCTCCAACATGATATATTCACACTTTTTTTAAGTCTGGCACAGGTTTAAGAACTTCTTATAGCACAGTTACATAATTTTAGCATTTATTTTATAAATGTCTTGAGTTTTCGGCGTTCTATATGTTACTAAAGTGTTTCATATGTTATTTCCAAGTATCAGTATGGCAGTTATTGACTATACATGTAAATACATCCATCAGTGAATATAGTAAATCTATAAGGCTGCTATTCAAATGAATTAAAGTTCCTTATTATGGTGTCTTACACAATTTTACAGCCCAGGTTACATACGTTACTCTCTGAATACCATTAAACATTTAAGATATGGTCTCCAACATGACCTGCTTGTACTAATTTGCATGCTGGCACAGGTCCATGTACTTCTTTTTACTCTGGCTCATTTGCTGAAAAAAAAAACTCAAAAAATCATAAACTACATAAACTCTCTTTTCTTTTATAGAGACATCAAATATAGTTGACATAATACTCATGGAAAGTTGTAACATTCAGTGCAATGTGCGACTAACAACTTAAAAGATCAAAGAAAATCCTGCAGGTAGACGTTCTAGAGCAAATCTTCATGTATCATCCAAGGGTTTTAAAGAATTTTCCTATACAACTTATTACTCCTCTATCAGATTTATCTTGCAAGGAATTTGCAATATGCTAGCACTCTGGTAATGGCACTATTACCCTGTAACAGCCAAATATATATACTGCCCATCAACATCTTTGACAATTTTAGTAAATGACATGACTGTTGAAAAGTGCAAACCATAAGGTAAGATTTACAAATTGGCTATATCATCCAAGTAAGCTATCTTTGCATCACAGAAATGGACCTTTGAAAACAAATATGCACCCCAAAGTGTTACGTATGTTACTTTTTTTCATTATTCTTATATAAATAATTTATGAAACTAATAAGTTTGATATTTTATTTTAATGTGAATGTGCTTACTAACTCATTTTGTATTAAAGAATGTTTATGTACCTTTAGGAAACTGCAAATATTATGTTTCTATCTTTAATAAGGTTTGAGTTGTTGAGTTTTGAACATGGTTACCCCATATCACACAAAATGTGGAATATAATTCTGTGGCTCTTTTGTTAGCGTACAATCAAGATTTCTTTCACCCAGAGGTACTCGATTTTCTTCCCATTTATTTTCCACACATTTTGTCCATATCTGGAAAGCCTCACTTGTTTTCATGGGAAAGACTTGATAGTTCAATCTTTGTATGTACATCTTAAGGACAGAAAAGCAGGGTGGAGGTAATCTCATGTTCACGCCATTTGAAGTAGTCAGTATATGAGTATGGCTTTGGTACTTTTTTCAGAAAGATGTCGTACTGCAGCTTATTCACAATTACATAAATAACACATGTTACGGCTTCATATCACTGATGAGTGCCTAGAGCAATTCTTTATTTGTTTTCCTACCCTTCTTAGAATGTTGATGAACTAATGGGGGAGGGGTTCTCTACCAGTTTGATAGGAATAACCTTTCCGTGGCACATTGGTAGTGTCACAATCTGTTAAACAGTGTATTACTGTAGATCTCTTCCCCCATATTCTGGCCAATGTTGTTGACATTCAGAAGGTGCACCTTTTGTTGCATACACCATTGTTGAACAAAACACCCAGGTTATCGTCTGCGAGAATGTTTGTAAAACTTTATAGACTGCTGCTTGTAAATTGTATATATGTATCAGTGACAAAATCAAAATGCCCTGCCTTAGTGCCTGGTTGAATACTGGAGCCATCAGATCCATGAAGGTGACAGGAAAAGCTATTATGCTCTGTAGTTACGGCATTAACATCAACGTTATGTGCAGCACTACATGGCCAATCTAATGTTGGTTCAATGTGTGATTGCAAGCCATGCTGAAGTTTGGACTTGTCAGTTTTAAACCCAATCAAGGTTTATAGCTATGGTTTCCTCTTTAATTGCACGACGGTGGGTCAGGCCTCAGACTCTATGAGGGCCCTGACGTAAAGCTTTAATCGGTGGGTTGGTGCCTGATGCTTATCTGTAGCTGGACCCACCGTGGCTCAACTTGAGGTTTTCTTTAGCTCTGACTGTCTGTGAGTCATGAGCCCTCTTCTTTGTTTCATCATGGTGTAGTAATTTGATTAGAGTGTTTTTCCCATGATGATACATTGCATTAGTTAGATTGCCTCCATGCGAGCTGAACATTTCTTGTACTTCAACAACGGCAGAATCTAGGGCGAAGATTTGGTACCAGTAAAATGCATTTAAGCCCCCCGGTGGCTTAGGCTGATGTCCGTTCTAAGGCGGTGGTTCTGTTGTTGTTGACTTTTTGTTTATTGTTACTCCCATTGTGGGAGTCTGTAATTGTTCTATGTTTTGTTGTATGTTACTTTATGTCCATTTTAGTATTGCAATCATCTTGATGGGGAAGAGAGAGCTGATTGCTTTGCTTGATGTGTCTTCCTGGTGTCTCGTGATGGTTGAGGGGCTCTTCCTCGCGATGCCAGGGGGTTGTCTGCAGTTTGTGATTGTGGTATTTCCTGATCATACTCATTTACTATTTTTGGTAGAAATTCTATCAGGAGTTGACAGTGACCATGGTACAGGTCCCAAAAGGAATGGCAGTGTCAACTCAAGGTCAACATTATATCCAATAAAAAGTAGGTCATGCTTACCAAAGACGCTCCTTTAAGCTCTCATCTGGCTGTTTACGTTTTGTAAATTGGGCAATTTCTTCTTGCTTGACCTCGCAAGCGTCAAAACTGTGAAAGACACATTTTTTAAACTAAAAGTGAGTCAATGCAGTCTGCAACAGCCTTCCTGCCAATGTCATCAGCCTCAATAAGATCCTTAGCTATGCCAGGCTTAGCAGGCACACCGAAAGACAAAAAGTACAGTTCATTGTCTTCAAAACTAGAACTAAACGGATTGGTGAAGCCTGAAACTGCCTCTTGTACTCATTCTACTTTGCATCTGAACAGATTGAATATTTCATTTAAGTGCATTGAAGAGTTGTTTCAATATATTGAGCTCCGATGTGATGAGTAATACATCATTCCATCTGTAGTAAGAAGCGTAGTTCTAGTTGCTGATGCCTATAATACCTCTTTATTGTTTGCCTGATAGTTATGTCAAAAGCATTTCTCAAGCAAAGAAACAATGGTTGTGATACACTAAACCCATTTTGTTCGAGAAGTTCTTTGCATCTGCGATGTATATCAAATTTATAAGTGTAATCAGTTACCCAGGTACATATTGTGAGTAGTTGTTGTAATCGTTTGCAATGAACATTGGGAACAAGGCATACAGATAGAGATGACATGCAATTCAAAGTTGCTAATCAGTGTCAACACCATCTGAATCATATCCATATACCATGCCCAGAACTGAGCTGTTTCACAGTGACTGTCTTTCAGAACATCGATTCGAATGCATGGTATCTATACTGTTTAAGTGAGCATACAGCGACGGTTGATAGATCACATTATATTATTAGTTTAAGTCACCATAAATTAATAAGGAACTTCAATTTATTTCAGCCTTATAAATGTTCTAAATTCTCTGAATGACTTTATACATGTATAGTCAACGACTTCTATAAAGATACTCAGAATAACTTATGTATCATTTGGTAACACACGTAACAGTTAAAGCTCAAGGCATTTATTAAATGAATACTTAAAATAGGTAAACCTTGTTAAAAGAAGTACACAAACTTGTGCAAGCATGCAAATATGTATAAACAGGGCTTGTTAGAGACATTAACTTAAATGTTTAATGCTATTTTGAAGGTAACATACATAACATGGACCTAAAAATAGTGTCAGCGACCATAATAAAGAACTTTAAATCATTTAAGTAGCAGCCTTATAGATTTACTATATTCTGTGACAGATGTAATACACGTATAGTCAATAAATACCATACTGATACTCGGAAATAACGCAGGAAACACTAAGTAACGTATACAACGGTAATTACACAAGACATTTATAAAATTAATACTAAAAATATGTAACTGTATTATATGAAGTTCATAAACCTGTGTCAGCATGCAAATATGTATGAACATGTCATGGTTGAGACATTATCAGGGACGTTAAATGCTATTTAGGGGGGGGGGGGGGTAACGTATATAACGTGCTGTTACACGTTAACGCTGCCACTCTCAGAGAGCTAACATCTTTTATTTTGTGTCTTATATAATGTAGTTTCAGAAAATCATAGTGTACAAAATTCCCCCTGGGGGGGAGGGGGTCTATAGCCAGCTCAAGGCCTATATGGAAAGGCGTGGCAATGCAAAAGAAGTCACAGCAACGCATTGCAAAGGCGTTACAACGCAAAAGGGACAGCAATGCCAAAAAGCATAGTATCTGGTGCCACTGGTCAAAATGTACTTTTTCTGTAAGTGTTCATATTGAATATAGATCTAAGAAAGCCTAGATTAGGCGTATGTTAGATTTAAAATAAAAAGGCGTGGAAATGCAAAATAAGTCAGAGCAACGCATTGCTAAGGCGTTATAACGCAAAAAGTGGCAGCAACATCCAAAAGCATAGTATCACAAATCCAAAGGCGTGCTAATGCGGAAGAATGCGTTGAACGCTTTTTTTTTGCCTTGTGAAGCATTTTGAAAGGCGTTTAATATTACACGCCTTTTTGGCATTGTTACGCCTTTTTGCGTTATTACCCATTTTAAAGGTATTATAAAGACCCTTGAAAGGCGTAGCAACGCCTATTTGCGTTATTACGCCTTTTATTCGCACTAATACGCCCTTTTCGCGTCAAGTACACATTTCGGTTTGCGTTTTTAACCTTTTTGGGAGTTTCTACGCCTTTCGTTGTAACGCCTTTCATTTGCGTTGTTGCGCATTTTCTTGTCGTTAATACTCCTTTTCTATATGTTTTGTCCTACATGACTCTACTAGGCTTTCGTGCGCATTCTAATGAGGGAAATGAAGCGTTTAGACAATGTGTACATCTCTGGCCCCTGGGTGGGGATAAAAAGTCAAGTATTGAAATAGTGCAGTACATTTTATTGAAGCTTAAACATATCATGTTGACACTAAAACAAAGGATGCACTACAAATTTGACACAGGCTTAGGGTTTAACCTTAGTGTAATGCCCAATGTGGATTTTGTGGTTGGAGAAGCCATGCTTGTAATGCGTGATTCCTTTTTGGCAATGCTCAAAGTGAGCTTTGTTATCGTCCGTCGTCAACAATTCCTTTACATGACAACTCCTCCTATACCAATGGGCCAATTTTAACCAAACTTTATAGAACGTTCCTTAGGTGCCAATCTACAAAAATAGCTAAAAGAAATTTGACCCTACAAAAAAAATGGTCGCCAGGGGACGTGGCTTATTGCGGTAACAAAAAGTTTGAAGATCGTTTCCTTTGAAATCAGAGGCCAGAATTCAAAATAATTTGGTAGAAATAGTCACTGGGTGACCTTCTACAAAAATAGCTAAATCGAATCTGAACCGCCATAAGGCATGTTCGCTAGGGGGCATGGCCAGTTTCTAGTATGTACCTATGGAAACTTTTAAAATCTTCTCCTCTGAAACCAGTGGTCAGAATTGAAAATAATTTGGCGGAAATGGTCCCTGGGTAACGTTCTTATGAAATAGCTTAAAGAAAAACATGGCCACCAGGGGGCGTGGCTTATCGCAGTAATTCAACATTAAAAATCTTCTCCTCTGAAACCAGTGGTCAGAATTCAAATAAATTTGGTAGAAGTGATCACTGGAAGGTCTTCAACAAAAGTAGTAGACTAGCTACTAGTCTGATATCATATTCTTTTTTATAAATGATAATTTCATTTTTAAATAATAATTTCTTTAATCTCCCTCTTTCCTCTATGATAGCAATATTTGTGATTAGGTGTTGATCTTGATGTCAAAGAGAGAAAGAGATGAGACTGGCAATATGAAATCAATTTATAATGAATAAAACGGAAAGTAAAATTGACAAAACATCAAGGTCTAGGAGCTAGACTACAAAAGTAGCTAAAACGAATTTGATCCGTCAAAAAACATGGCCGTCAGGCGGCGTGGCCAGTTTCCCTTATGTACCTATGTAAGAGACTTTAGGGGTATTTCATGCAAACCAAACATCTACGTGTCTTAATCCACATCTAAACTAAGGGTGAGGTTGGCGCCGTGAACCGGTTTAAAGGTCTTGTGAATCTTCAAAAACACTTTTTTAAACTCCTATTGATTGAAAAGCCAGTAATGAGAGAAACTGATGTCGAAAGCCCCATCAAAAATTCCAAATTGTAACCAGGTTATGAAGGTTTCAAAATTTAATTAGATGAAAATATGCAAGAGACTCACATGACGTCATTTGAGCTTTTTAAAATATTAAATTTAACATATTTCATTTATTTTAACATTATTCAATATTTTATTTCCTGAAAATGATTGAATATGATAAAATACAAAATTTGCATATAAAAGCTTAATTGTGCTGTTTTTAATTGCTTAGAAAACGCACTACATAAAATATGACGTTTTGAAAAAATCATCTCAAAACAATAATGTGCATAGTTTTAAAACTTACATAACTTTTGACTCGGTTGGAATTTTAAGATGGAGTTTTCAGCATTTTGGTTTTCTTATCACTGTCATTTAAATTATGAAGTTTTGAAAATGTTTTTGAAGGTTCACAAGACCTTTAAGGCCTCCAGTAAAATATTTTACTGACCGTTCCAAGGCGGTACTTCTTTTGTGGATCATTTTTGTTATTCGTGTCTTGTGTTTGTCATGCTTTCGCGTCTGTTCATTTCTGCCTTGTGGTCACCTGCTGGGAAAGGGCTGACCTCTTGGCTCTTGTTTGTGATGTTTAAGTGTGTTTTTGTCACTTTTCCATGTGGTATCCTGGGTCACGTGTGTATTTGATTGTATCGATTCCTGATCTTTGCCGCCTTTCTTACTTTAAACATCCACTCCTTTAAAACCAGTGGTCAGAATTTAGATTTGGGCAGAATTGGTTATTAGGTGACCCTCTACAAAAAAGCTAAAGGAAATGTGATCGGTCAAAAACATGGCCACCAAGGGACGTGACTTATTACGATAACAAAGACTTAAAAAATCTTCTTCTGTGAAACCGGGGGTCAGAATTCAAAATAATTTAGTAGAAATGATCACTGAATGAACTTGATCCAAAATAGCTAAACCAATTAATCCATCAAAAACATGGTCTCCAGGGGGCGTGGCCAAACTCCCTTATGTACCTATCTCATGTGAGCGATTAAGGGTCATCTTGACCGTCTTGTTTTTCTATAGCCTTCAACGAGGGATAAAACTTCGACCAGTCTGTCTTGTCTTTTCAAGAGAGCGAATCACAAAGGCGCTGATCAGACTGTGCTTGTACGAAGGCTGGTCTGTGCATTTGCTGTTCAGCGGTCATGAACATTTTGGCATCTTCCTTTTAATTAACATTTCTCTATTTAAGATGGCGATGATAGTGACCTTGAAGGCGGTAACACTGAGTGGGATCACTTACTCCAATCCATTTATAAAGAAGATAAGTACGAAGAACGAGGAGCAAGGCCCAAAGAATATTCAAATCAGTCCAGATGTGATGGTTACCCTCCAACATTCTCAGAAACAGACGACACTGATAATGAAGACTTAGCTCCTATTCCACACAAACCATCATATATCAGACTCGTACTCCCGAATGCGAACCCTGATTACGACGTTGGTGGGAGTCGACCATCGACATCCAAACAGCCAATATCTAACACAGTTACAGAACTTCTAAATCCGCCGGAACAAGTAGCTCTTCCTGTTTATAGTCCAGCGCGTGTGTTGAACCATCACCGAGGAAGTTCTTCTGGAAGTGATTCTAGTTCCCGTTCGTCTGGGTCCTGTCAGGAACTCTTTGTTGAAAACTCTAGAGCTGACCCAAGGAAAACGTCATCCAGCAGTGACAGCTACTTAACAGATCCAACGGAACAAGAGAGATGCAGCTCGCCATCCAAAGGTAAATATCTACAATAATAATGAATTGCAATCGGCCATCCTTCGGCGGGCCCTTCTGTCACCTATGGTACTTTTGGTATTCTAAACATGCAGGCACAAGCATACAGTGGGTTTGTTTTGTTTACTCTTAGACTGAGCATTAGCTATTTTCATGCTTCGGAAGAGCACAGTGGCTCAGTGATAGAATGCTTGAGATTGAGGTGTCCCGGAGGCACTGTGTTGTGCCCTTGGGCAACACACTTTATACTTATAGTACTGTCCCAACCCAGGAAAATTGTAGACTGGAACGTAAAGTATATAAATTTATAAGGAAATTTATTTGTTAGGTGATTTTAACAGAGATTTAATAAATGAAAATATAAAAAGCACATGGTTAGAATATATAGAGCCTTTTGGTCTTCACCAAAAAGTAAATTATGCAACAAGGAAAACAGCACATTCACAAACATTGATTGACCATATCTACTGTAATATTGAATCAAATATAAGCTCAATCAATGTCCCTGAAATTGGACTAAGTGACCATTTCCCTATCTTTCTGACCCGAAAAACAAACTGCACAATGCCCAAGCTCTCTCTTCAAACTACTAGTTACAGATCTTTTAAAACCTTCAATGAGCAGGCATTTATAAATGACCTACAATCTGCTTCATGGGATATTATCAAGAGTTTTGATGATACTAATGACACATTGGATTCCTGGACATCTATTTTTATAGAAATAGTTACCAAACATCTGCCATTAAAAACTCTACGAGTCAAACAAAAACAGCAGCCAAAATGGTTAACACCCGACATTATTGAAGCTATAAAGACCAGAGACAGACATAAGTCTCTAAATGATGATATACACTATAGAAGTTGGCGGAATAAGGTAGTAAGCCTTATCAAACAGTCTAAAAAAGCTCAGTATTCTGCAATTATCAATGAAAATAATAACAACCCAGGTAGTATATGGAAACTTTTCAAAGAAATAGGCATTAAGAAACAAAAATCAAATTCTTCCATTTCAAAAGTCAAAATAAATGGTCAAGAAACTGGGGACCATAATAAGATTGCAAATGCTTTCAACAATTTTTTGTCTCAATTGCATCAAATCTGAAAGAAACTATTGAAAATTCAAATTTTGAAAAACTTAAAACATTCTGTAACAACAAAATTCCTGATGGTACAGTGTTCTCTATTCCAGAAGTTTCAAAAGAAAGTGTCGAAAAATTCTTAAAACATATTGATTTATCAAAAGCTACAGGGTGTGATAATATTGGACCCCGTCTCTTAAAATTTGCTGCTCCATATATTGCTGAATCCAGCACATACATTTGCAATCAAAGTATTAAAACTTCACAGTTCCCTGAAAAATGGAAAAAAGCAAAAGTTACCCCACTGCATAAAGGAGGTCCCAAAGATGATTTAAATAACTATAGACCTATCTCTATTTTATCTGTCATGTCAAAGTTCTTAGAAAAGCATATACATGATTCACTAATGACATACCTTGTTAAGTTTAATTTGTTGCATGAAAATCAGTCTGGTTTTAGACCCAGCCACTCCTGTGAAACAGCACATATAGGCATGATCTCTAAATGGCTAGAAAGTATAAATAAAGGATCCTTTATTGGGACTGTGATAATTGATTTCAAAAAAGCCTTTGACCCTGTGGATCATAATGTTCTGCTCAAAAAGTTAAAACATTACAAGTTGTCTCATGAAGCACTAACGTGGTTTGCATTGTACTTAGGTAAAAGAAAGCAAAACGTTTCTTTAAACAGTGTATTTTCTGAAGATGAAATTATTACTGATGGTGTCCCACAGGGCTCCATTTTGGGCCCTCTACTTTTTCTCATGTTTATTAATGACTTGCCCCTGTATACCGATTCTGCTAATACTGATTTTTATGCGGACGACACAACACTTTATGTTATAGGCAAATCACTTGAAACTATCCAAAGAAATTTACAAGTTGCCTTAGATTTTAGCTAAATGGTGCAAATGTAATGGCATGCTCATTAATACCACATAAACAAAAGTAATGCTGATAACAACACATCAAAAAAGAATAAGTTTGACAAATGACCAGCTTTCCTTGCATCTTAATAATGACGAGCTAAATATGATAATGAATGACAAAGTTCTTGGTATTATAATAGATAATAATTTAACTTGGTCGCAACATGTTGATAAGGTATGCAAAAAGATTACAATAAACCTGTGGCTTTTATCTAGAATCAAAGATTACCTAACTACTCCCAAAGAATTCAATTATATAAAACATACATTCAGCCCCACATCGATTATTGTAATACTGTATGGGGGGGGGAACATCTCAAGTAAATTTAAATAGAATTTTTCGTCTCCAAAAGCGAGCTTGTAAAATAATTTTGGACTATAATATTGTCAATGTAGTAGAAAGTATGGAAGATCTTAAAATACTAACTGTTTATGTCAGGCTGTATCTACGAAAGGCAAAGTTTATGCACAAGGATTCTTTAGGAGAATGCCCAGCATATATTAGTGAATTATTTCAAGAGAGTGTACCGAATGAAAACATTCCTACACTCAGATCATCATCAGGATATTTATTTATTACCCCAAGGCCATACAAAGAAATCTTTAAGCAAAGCATAACATACTCTGGACCCATTTTTTGGAATAGCTTTTATTATTCAGGTTTGAAATCGATAGATAAAACTGCCACATTTCACTCGAATTTCATTAAATGGATGAAAAATCCCTGATTTAACTTTGATATGTAAATAATAGCCTTTTTTATGTATATAATATGTATATTGCATTGTTTGTTCTATTGTCAATTCAAAAATAAGTGAGATTACCCAAAGTAACTTTC
The DNA here is from genome assembly GCA_964019695.1 of Loripinus fragilis. NCBI lineage: Eukaryota > Metazoa > Mollusca > Bivalvia > Lucinida > Lucinidae > Loripinus > Loripinus fragilis. Next base: position 7,704,317 of record OZ026514.1, on the reverse strand, counting down.
TGGATTATATCTTGATGGATTTGATAAATAAGATCTATTGACTATATAAGAGTTAAATGTACTGTTGCTATCAGTTCTCACTTGACTTTGAATCTACAATATAAAATCATTAAATATCTGTTGTGTGGTTAAGCAAAGTAAAACCTCAGAGTCTGAGAGAGTTAGTATCTCAATTTGCATCAAACAAGAACAACCATACAGCGCTCTTAAGGAGCAAGCTATTTTCAAAACTATTTTGGAACAGCTTTTCTTTACCACCTTCAGACACTATGTAAAACTGTATATATGTATTTATTAGAGGGCCTCATGGAAGATTAGTTTTGTTACTAAATGTGTTACCCTCTTTAAATAAAGTCTGTTATTATTATTATTATATTATTATTATTATTGGCGCATTTTTTACTATTTTCAGGTTTTCGACAAAGACGTCGCTACGGTTGGTGCCATGACGGCCATAAAGCAGGGGCGGACAGGAGGATGGAGTCCGACACCCAACTACTGGCCCAGATAGGACAAATAGAGGGACCAGTATCAGATATCTCCGATACCGATGATTCTTTGAAAGTTACAGCAGTAGATCATGACGAGTTCTGGGACATTTGATTCTGAACCAGCACATTTGAGCCGCGACATGTGATTTCCAACAATGTGGCATTTTGACAAGTGTAGACTCAGACGAGCCCGTGCAGCTTCCTTTTAAGCTTAGAAACTCCAAATGATGTTTGGTAGACTGCGCGTATGTGCAGGCTGATCTGAGGTTTTGCTGGTCGCACATACCACATTGTTGGAAATCTCATGTCACGGCACATTTTACAGCAAAAACTGAAATCTGTTTTTAACAATCCCATATTTTTTGTAATTATTGCATTGGCGACAGCGAAGGCTCAGGTGCGACTGCGATTCAGCGCAGTCTCATACGAGCCTTTTCTGTTTGCACACACAAAATATAAAATTAGAGAACAGGGGCGGATCCAGGATTTTTTGAAACTTGAAGGGGTTCATATGTATAAGTGTATGGGGGGTTCGCTTTGCTGATCCTTTTATCTCATTTTTCTTAAATATCTCATGAAAATGAAATAATTTGGTCTCACTGAGCCCAAATTATTTCATTTTCATAGGATATTTAAAATGGGGAGGGGCGGGGTTCAAGCGAAACCCCTGAACCCCCTCTGGATCCGACACTGCAGAAAACCCAGTAAGCATATAAAAGGGGACCACTATTAGTCCAGCAGCGAAGGTACTTCAAATGGCGTTTCTCCGGTGGACTGATAGTGGCCTCAGATTGCATGCTGCCGGCTGGAAAGATTCTCACCAAAAACTAGACATCTCGCCCTACTGTATAGCTGCACACATACACTCAATGTTTCGTTTGACACATATATGCGATAAATGATTTGACGCGTGTAGTATACCATGTATACGCATGAATTAAAACTGATTGAACTTAAACATATTCCTATGAAATCAGCAATTTTACTTATGTCAAAATACAGTCTTAGTTTTGTTATGCATTACTTAGTGTCCTTTCTAGTTTTGCAATCATCTTGACGAGGAAAAAGCACTGGTTGGTTGCTTTAATTGTCTTCTGGTGTATGTAACTGTAAATGGTCTGTGACTCTTCCTCACGGTGTTGTGGGTTGGTCTGCAGAATGTGATTGTGGTATTTCCTGATCATACTCACTTCCTTTTCTCCTTTATAGTAACCCTTTCATTCTTGTCATACAGGGTCGAAATGACAATTCAAATTACAAGTTACAAGTCCATTCCCTTGGAGTGGTATGTAACACAATACAATCAGTAATCAACATGTATGAGAATGTACACATAATGTGACATTACACATGATAAGAACATTTTTGTACAATATGACTAGATTCATAGCAAACTCGTAGATGCCCCATAGAAGACAGTGCCCCCACTCCAGCAACACCCAATTATTGCATAAAAAGTCGTGTCGCACGCTATTAACAGCCATGTTAACGTGCAAAATCCATGTATTAATCAGGCAATTCACGTGCTGTTGATGCACCGCTTTTGTACTTTACATATACGCATCCTAGGCCGTCACAAAAATTGAGGTCACCAACAGTAACGTGCATAGAGATGAACGTTAGGATGACGTAAGTCTTTGCTCTGGAACAGACTTTTTCGAAGCCTACGAATCCTTCATGCTTTTGCGCGCCATTATAGTAATACAAAAATGAATTCTTCGAAGCGTTTTTTCCAAAGTTTTCAAGTGTCAAAATGACTTTATGCAACAATAACGATCAAACATGGTTTTCTGATACATAACATCTGCTAGACCCCTCGGTGGTGGTTAAAAACCTCACCTTTTCAGGCTCGGGTTTCAACACCACCCTCGGGGTACAGCAGGAGTTAATGCATAGAAAGACATGTTTGATCCCTATATTGATGCATCTGGGATGAACGCTCCATCACGAAATCGACATTCGCAGGTGTAACCATCCATCACCGTCTATTCGCTCTACCAAAATTAGTAACTATTTTCTTATAGAAAATTGCAGTTTGGGTCATAATAGCAACATCCTCAATGTTCATCAGGTGTATTAGGATTTTTGTAAAAGCATGGCACATTATGCCTCTTTCTATCATCTTTAAAAAAATAACATGTAAACAAATAGTGATACTCATCACCAATTTCCCCAGTCTGACATAATTAGCATTTTCTATCTGCCTTTTCAATATTAACAAATCTACCAAACTCTATAGACAATCTATGTTTCATACATTTAAATCTGTTATAATAATTACAAAAAGAGGGTGATAGCTTTACAGTTATTTTCTAACCTATAGTGTTCCTGTTTATACACCCTATAGTTTAAACATTTGCTAAGAGCATCTTCATCTGTAAGTTACAATTCATTCAACTATTGTTTTACTGTTAAGAAAATCCATTTTTACACCTTAGACTGGTCGTACCAATAAAAGTCCAGATCACATTTTGTAAAATATTTTCTTACCAGGCCTCCAGATAAGAGTGTGTATTGGAAAACTATTTCTTTTATATCTCATCCAATACATATGTTGTGAGAACTCAAAAGTACCGTCTTAATGAGACAGTTCTTTTGAGCACTCCAAACACATGTTGAAATTAATAGGAAAGAAAATATTTACAATTTTACGCTAATAAAATGTTCTTATCTGAATCTTTGTTTCTTATAGAGATTAAAGCTTGTGATTGAATGAAACCACTTATATAGTATCATGAATAGAGCATTTTATATAATCTGTAGGATAATTTGTATTCTTTGCCATACACCACTTTTGAGCAAGCATTTATAATTCTAGTTTGAATCAAATCTTTCATAGCAAACCTATCCAACTCACCGTAATCCATCACCTTTGGGATTGTAGGTTTCAAGTGCAATGTTCACCATCTTACAGAACTTAAAATGAGGTCAGAATTTTCATAACCTATACTTCAGATCCATATTAAAGAATAGGGTCAATCATTGTATCGAATAATTTTAAAGTACATACAATTTGAAACAGGTCCCCAGATAAAAGTGCTTAATTGAGAATTATTTTCTTATTTCTCAACCAAAACATATGCTGTGGGAACTCAAAACACATGTTTAAACTGATGGATAAGAAATTAATCTCATTTTTACGCTAAAAATACTTGCTTAACTGGCCCTATGTTGAAATAAACAATAAGATCATGATTCTGAAAGGTCTGTTGCGCTAGTTAGAAATAAGTATCGTTTGATCATAAGCTTTGCTTAAACATCAGTCCGATTATTTAAAAATGTACTTAACAGCACAGGAGATCAATCTCCACCCTACCTTACTCCCATATTAATCCAAAACGAATTAAGTTTACACATTTTGACCACTTTTTCTCCCATAAATATTTTGACTTAGATTTTTTACATAGTGGCATTGATCCAGTAGTTTTTAGCGTGCAAAAATGTATACAGCCAGATGTTTGATTATTAGAACACCACTGAATTTAAACGTGAATTACCCTGATTACGTTACTATGATAAATTATACTTGTAATATTAATTTCTTACAAGACAGGAAATTTTAAGAGATTCTGTAACTTAAACTTCTTCTTGGACCGCTTTGTTGCCATAAAAGCTCATCATATAAGATTTATGGCGAATTTTAGCTTCTCAGCATAGTCAAAGAAGGTTTGATGATGCATCGATAAGTTAGGGGTCTTTCATGCAAACCAAACATCTATGTGTCTTGATCCACTTCTGAACTAAGGGTGAAGTTGGCGCCGTGAAACATGTTTAAGCCCGCCATTAAAATATGTTTACTTACTGTTCCAAGGCGGTACTTCTTTTGTGGATCATTTGTGTTATTTATGTCTTGTGTTTGTCATGCTTTGTCAAGCTTTCGCGTCTGTTCATTGCTGCCTTGTGGTAACCTGCTAGAAAAGGGCTGACCTCTTGGCTTTCGATTGTGATGTTTGATAGTGTTTTTGTCACTTTCCCATGTGGTGTCCTGGGTCAGGTGTGGTACTTGATTGTATCGATTCCTGATCTTTGCCACATTTCTTACTTTGTTATGGAAGCAGAATATAATTCAATTGCAATTCTATAACAAGACGGCCCTTGAATCCTGGACCGCTCACCTAAATTCTGTCACATGTCATTTAAGATATTTCTATTTTTAGCATCAGTGGCCATGTTGTTAAGCCAAGCTGAATGTTCTGATCAGTTTAGTATTTAGGAATTATGAGGAACATTTCTGCGAAATTATTTTGAATTTGGATCAGTGTTTCGGGGGGGGGGGGGGGAGGAGAAGTCGCTTAAAGATATTTCTTATCTAGAGCTCTGGCTGTCCTTTTAATCGGTGCAGTCAAACAATTTGTGCAATTTTTGTTTGAAGGCATTATAAGGAATATTTCTGTGGAATGACATTGCATTTGGAACAGTGGTTCAGGAAAAGATGCTGTTTAAAAACTTTTCTTATCTATAGCTCTGGTGACCCCTTTATTCAGTGGAGCGGAACCATTTGTGCAGTTTGACCAGGGCTTAATGGGGAACATTTCTGTGAAATTATTTTGAATTAGGATCAGTGGTTCAAGAGATGTCGTTTAAAGATATTTCTTATCTAGAGCTCTTGGTGCCCCTTTGTTTGGCAGAGAAAAAACATTTTAGCCGCGGATTGTGATTCCAACAATGTGGTATTTTGACATGTGTAGACTCAGATGAGCTTGTGCAGCCTCTTTTTGAGCGTAGTGACTCCAAATGGTGTTCAGTCAGGAGCTCAACAATCATAGAATGACTAGCAAAGGATCTGATCAGACTGCGCACGTGCGCAGGCTGATCTGAAGCTTTGCTGGTCGCACATACAATATTGTTGGAAATCTCATGCACTGGCTCATTTGTGTAATTTTGCCAGAAGGCATCACGAGGAACAATTCTGTGAATTGCATTTGAATTTGGACCTGTGGTGCAGGAGGAAATGGCATTTTAAAATATTTCGTATCTAGAGCTCTGTAGGCCCTTTTGCTCAGCGGAGCAAAACCATTTATGCAATTTTGGTAGAGGGTATCACGAAGAACATTTCTGTGAAATTATTTAGAATTTGGACTAGTGGTTCAGGAGAAAATTGCGTATTAAATAATTCTTATCTACAGCTCTGGCAGCCCATTTTATTGGACGAGCAGAACTATTTTTGCCATTTTGGTAAAGGCAATCAAGAGGAACAATTCTGTGGAATTGTTTTGAATTTGCACTAATGGTTCAGTAGATCTTGTTTAAAGATATTTCTTATTTACAGCTCTGGCAAAACATTTGTTCAGCGCAGTGAAACCATTTGTGCAATTTTGGTTGAAGGCGTCATGAGAAACATTTCTGTATTTTTTTCCCAGTGATTCAGGAGGAGACTACGTTTGAAAAAAAAAATGATGGGCGTCTTGTTCGGTGGAGTGGAACCATTTGGGTCTGGATGGGGTATAATGATTAGTGAATAATGAGCCAAAAATAATGAATAGTGAATAATGAGGGCCTAAAAATTAATGAATAATTCTATTTTTTTTAATGAATTGAAGAAAAAATTTAATTAATAGTGAATAAACAGAGTTCTTCACCACCTTTCTTACTTTTAATGAATAATTGATCTTATTTTAATGAATAGCCCAAAATTTTAATGATATGAATAATGGGCTAAATTTTTAATGAATAGTGAATGCCAGACCCCACATCCAGACCCTCAGTCATTTGTGCAATTTGGTAGCAGGCATTATGAGGAACACTCCTGTAGATTATTTTCAATTTGGACCAGTGGTTGTTGTTCACGAGATGTCATTTAAAGAAAAAAGTTTATCCTGGATGAAGAGTGATCACAATAGCTCACCATGAGCTCTCAGCTCAGATGACCTAAATACAGAAACCGTTTTGATTGTCTCCATCCATTTTCGTAAAAATAACCAGAAAAAACTATCTGTTTTGAAAAGAGAATAATTAAAAATAAAAACTGATTTCTTTATGGGGTACAGATAATAATAAATTGGTGTTTTTGTAAAGAACATTGTGACAATAGGCTGGTAACGTAATTCACATGCACAGTACTGTTGTTTTCTTACGTGTGTAAGAACATATACTTCTCTGCAAAATATCAGATTCAAGTGTGTTGCTTAACACTTTTTACATCACCCTTGCCTTTGCAAATTAGAAGTGAGCCATTGTATTTGATTTTATTTATCTTGTGAAAAACATTACTTCAAAATCAAAAATAAAAACAAAGTTTACTTTAAATTCCATGTACTTGAAAACTTGCACCTGGAAAGTTTGAAGTTGCTACGTGCGAGGGTTTTACAAGAAAATGTATTCTTTGAACTTTGACCTAGGGGTCAAGGTCGCGCGAAATATTGCCTAGTACCATCTAAATCATATGACCTATGTACCTGCAAAGTTTGAAGTTGCTACGTGCAAGGGTTTTGGAGGATTTGTATTTTCAAGAAAATGCATTGTTTGACCTTTGACTATGATTTTGGGGTCAAAATCACACGAAATGTTGCCCAGTGCCCTCTACATCTTGTGACCTATGAACTTGCAAAAGTTGAAGTTGCTACGTGCAAGTGTTTTGGAGGAGATGCATTTAGAAGAAACGTGACAGAAAGGTCACGCACAAATGTACGGACGCTCGCATAGATGGACAGATAGACGAACGATGGACCAACTTTTGTACGAAATTGATATACCCTTTTTAAAAAGAAAAACGTCTGTATAACAACTGAAAAACAAGACAGAAGCTTTTAATCACGATTATTTTGTTGCATTTGGTCTTATGATGGGCTGAGACAAGTTTATGTAAAATGTGAACTACGTTACCTGTTTGTAAATTATGTCACCTACTTTCTATTGGGTTCATTATTAATTCCTAGTGAATAATCCCACAGACGTTTCAGCGATTCACTCAGGGTTTTTGATAAAAATTACTATTGATATTAAAGGTATATCTGTGATCGTCTGAAAATTACATGAAAGAGGAAGGTGATTCCCAGGCGGGTACTCTGATATTTTCATACATACTTAGGCTCGGGTCATTTTTGGGGTTTAAAATTTTGAATTTAAATATTCTTTTAGGTTTCAGAAAAATTAATATTTTTTGGGGTATGAAGATTTTGAGTATATTTTTGGGGGGTCATCACAAAATCAGACTATATTTAGGGGTCATTTCTATGCATTTTAGGGTCTTTTCCTAAGGTCAAGGTATAGAATGTGGAAATTTTTTTGTATAGCTAAAATTCCGAATATTTTTTTTGGGTGCTTGAAATCCTGATAATTTTTTTAGGTGAATAGTAGATGCTGGGCCCAAGCCTACGTATGAAGAAAAAATGAGAGTACCACCCCCCCCCCCCCCCCCCCATGGGAGGTGATTCACCTAATAAATATCTATAAATTCCTTGTTGTTACTAAATGGCAACTACAGTATGGTTTATTTTGGTATTTTTTATTTGGGACTGATTTGCTTTGGTAAAAAAAATCGTCAGGTTGGATATGTATTTAGAGAATTCTTCTGATTTAATTGAAACAGTAGTAATGCAATTCACAGTATCGCAATTTTTACAAATTCATATATTCACTTAATTTTCCCTATTTAAACAACTTTTTTGTATAGTTCCTCTATACTGTTTGGTACATTGTCAGGTTATAGTTGTTATATTGTCTTCATTTTTGATGTTTTACCTCTTCTAAATCAAAAGCTAGACATATGGTAACGTAATTCACAAGACTGCATATTTTTCAATAATTTCAGATGTAACTTTATATGCACAAAATGGAACAAACTTTTCCAAATTAGTATTTATTTTCCATGCCAATATCAACTCTTATGTCAACGATTTATCGTATGTGAACTAAACATAAATGATTAGTAATGTGTCAGCTAGTAAAAATGGTAACGTAATTCACATAAGAATGTGGGACATTTATCATTGAGACCCCAATTGATTTTGTTCGCTTTAAAATTAAGTGAGAAGCATTAAATGAAAGTTTTATACGTATGCTATCAAAATATGATTAAAGGCTGCTCATCCAAACAGTGCTTTGGGAATAATACATTCTTAAAATAGCATACTATGTCGATGGGACAGCATTTTTGGTGTTTGTTTACTTTGCTATTGGTTAAACTCTTAAAAGAGAGAGATTGCTGGCCACACCAGATGTTTTACATTAACATGACTGAAAAGCTATAATCCTAAACTAAACGAGCAAACCTTAAAACTGTTGAAAAGATCTTGTTTATTTGATAGTACATGTATATGGATGGGGCATGAAAATGAGATAATTTGTTAACTTAACTCAAGTGCTGATTAGCTTTAAAGCTGCATAGTCAGTTACTTTTGATATTCTAATTTTAGAAATAATTTTTCTAGTTTTCAAGAGTACAGTAAAAATACTTAAAATCAGGTAAACATTTTACCATTTTCGTAAGTCTTAACAAATTATTACTATCAAAACAACAGCATTTATGTTAAAAATGCAACTCTCTGGAATTATTGGAGGGACGTAAATAATTACAAACAAGAGAAAGAAAAACACCCGTTTTTATAAGATAATTCACTTTTCCATGCAGTTTTCAGCTGTACTGAACATATTTATTGTGAAAACATAACTTAATTCTATTTTTACAAATGATTTAAAAAGAAAAGAAAATTTTTCGAAAAATGTTCATAGTAACAGACCTAGTCTCTTTGAATATTGAGAACAATTTCCGTTCAATTGCACAACCCTTGGTAGTCCGTTAGGTGAGACCCTCAAAATAAAAGTTCGTTGCATCACCTAGGTACCAAGGTTGCTATATTTCATTTGTAGGTAATTTTATGCTGAAATCAATAGGCAATGTTGTCAATCTGGCAACTTGTGCAGAAATTGTGTAAAGCCACAGTCTTTATTCTTACTTGATATGTTAATACTAATGAGACAATGGCTATAAATAAGTTTCAAAGGTCAAGGTTGACCTTTGTCCTTTCAACCAAGGTCGCTCATATTGTGGTCCCATCGATATGTGAAAACATAGTTTTCTCACAAACCAGTGGCCCAATTAAACTCAAATTTCATGTGTAGACTTTTTAAGATAAGTTAGCTAAAATGTATGCAAATCATTTTGGTCACATGACCAAAATGGCCGCTATGTTCATATATGGTAAAAACCTTTTAAAAATCTTCTTCTCCAGAACCGGAAGGCTGATGACCTTGGGACTTGGCATATAGCATTGAGGGTGTGGGGCCTACTATGTTTAATCAAATAATGATCCTAGTTTGACCCTGACCTAATTAATGTCAAGGTCAAATTTGCTTCCTAATGCGTTTAAATGGGAAAATTTTTGAAAAGTTGATTTTTTTAATACTGTTTAAGCCACAGTTATTATTCTTACTTGGTATGTTAAACTAATGAGACAATGGCTATAAATAAGTTTCAAAGGTCAAGGTTGACCTTTGCCCTTTCAACCAAGGTCGCTCATATTGTGGTCCCATCAATATATTAAAACATAGTATTCTCACAAATCAGTGGCCCAATCAAACTCAAATTTCATGTGACGACTCCTTATGATATGTTAGCCAAAATATATGCAAAATATTTTGGTCACATGACCAAGATGGCCGCCACGCTCATGTATGGTAAAAACCTTTTAAAAATCTTCTTCTCCAGAACCAGAAGGCCAGTGACCCTGAGACTTGGTATGTAACATTTGGGATGTAGGGCCTACCAAGTTTGTTCAAATGATGATCCCAAGATGACCTTGACCGACTTGACGTCAAGGTCAAATTTGCTTCCTAATACATTTGAATGGGAAAATTTTTGAAAAGTTGATTTTTTTAAAGCTGCATAGTCTGTAACTTTTGATCTTTTAATTTTAGAACTATTGTTTCTATTTTTCAAGAACACAGTAAAAAACTAAAATTCAGGTATACATTTTACCAATTTTGTAAATCTTAACAAATTATCAGTATCAAAATAACAGCATTTATGTCAAAATTAACTGTCTTTAATTATTGGAGGGACGCAAATAATTACCAACACACCTGCTTTTATAAGATAACTCACTTTTCCGTGCAGTTTTCAGCCATAGTGAACAGGTTTATTGTGAAAACATAACTTAATTCTACTTTTACAAATGATTTAAAAAGAAAATAAAAAATTTCGAAAAATGTTCATAATTGCAGACTCAGCCTCTTTAATACTGTGGAAGCCAAAGTCATTATTCTTACTTGATATGTTCAATCTAGTGTCTATAAATAAGTTTACCTTTCAGCCAAGGTCACTCATATTGGAACCCCATCAACATATTAAAACATATATTTTTCTCAGAAACCACTTGGCCAATTGAAATCAAATTTCATATGACAACTCCTTATGATTGGTTAGCCAAAATGTATACAAATTGTAAAGGTAATATGACTAAGATGGCCACCACGCCAAAATATGGTAAATACTCTTTATAAATATCTTCTTCTCTGGAACCAAAAGGTCATTGGCTTTGGGACTTGGTATGTAAAATTGGGGATGTGGGTCCTACCAGGTTTGCACAAATAATGAATCTAGGTTGATCTTGACCTGCTTTATGACAAGGTAAAATTTGATTCCTAATGAATTTATATGGGGAAAATCTTAAATTGTTCAGTTTTCTATAACTGTTTAAGTCAAATTTATACCAGTTAAACCTAATGAGACAATGATTTTATATTTAATACCAAATGTCAAGCTGACCTGTGACCTTTTATCCAAGGCCACTCATTTGGACCACCACACACCTATCTAAACATCTTTTTCTCAGAAACCACTTGGCTGTTTGATGGATTATTCATTAGTTTGTGCAGGTCACTTTACCAAAATAACTGCAAACCTCATATAAGGTAAAACAAAATTTGTTCTATTATAAGCTGTAGTTAACCTTGACATATTTTAACATTATTAAGGAGATCAGGTGAGCGCCTCAGGTCCTTCAGGTCCTCTAGTTTAATCATTATATCTCAGTGAGGAAATCGTTGTCATAACGCTACATACATTACAATATCAACTGCGCAGTAATACATTAGTTTTGGTGCAGGTTCTACATTAAGTTTTGTTTTACTAATAATTGCAATGTTCAACTCATTTTAATGTTATACCAGTCTAAAATCAATTCAACTCAAAACAGATATTTATTTTCACAAATCCTTCACTAAACTTAAGTATTATATGCAATATGGATTAACCTGTAAGTAAAACATGCATAAAGTCTCATAAAAGTAAGAAAGAGGGCAAAGATCAGGAATCGATACAATTAAGAACCACACCTGACCCAGGATACCATATGGGAAAGTGACAAAACCACAATTAAAGCCTCGCTGAAATATATAGTGGAGTTAAGCTCTAGATCTGTTTATGTTTGCCAAAAATGCATGGACATCTGCAAAAGCCATTTTAAAACATTCATGCATCTGTATAGTATATTATCCTGATTGCAGCATACTTAACAATTATGATTTGATCACGTACACATCATTTTCTCGCTAAAATGAATATTAGCTGCTCCATGACCATCACGTCATAGATTCTAGCTGTATTTTGATTGGGTTTTCCGTGAACCGCAGTACCTCTGTTGGTAGATAATTAGACTAGGAATCGAACGGTTGCTAGTTTGAGACTCACCGCCTGCTGATTTACTGTGTCTTGTCCTTAAGCAAGGCACTATATCTGCTGCATAGAACTGGTTCAGGCAAGGAAGACAGGAAATCATCCCAACATGATTGAAAAATCGCTGACTGTAACAGTGAAGCATATAAAAAATAATACATATTTTAATTATAATATAATAATTATCATCATAAAGAATTAGTAAAATGCATTTAAGTCCCCTTCCCCCCCCCACGATGGCTTAGGTTTCTTCCCGTTCTAACGCGGTGGTTCTGTCGTTGTTCATCTTTTGTTTAATGTACTTCCCATTGTTGTGGGAGTTCTGTGTTTGTCTTTGTTTTTTTATGCATTACTTTGTGTCCATTCTAGTTTTGCAATCTTCTTGAAGAGGAAGAGAAAGCTGGTTGCTTTGCTATTATTGTCTTACAGGTGTATTGTTACTATAAATGTTCTGTGGCTCTTCCTAACGGTACCGTGGGTTGGTCTGCAGTGTGTGATTGTGTTATTTCCCGATCATACTCACTTACATTTTTAGCATTCATATTATATTTTCTACTGGAACAAATGCATATATTCTCCCTTCTTTGTTAGCGTAGCATTATGATATAGATTACATGCTGACAACATGACGGCCTTATCATACCTCCATTATAAGGCAGTCCAGATGCTATTTATTAAGTGTAGTTTGGAGTAAATACGTGATACCAGCACATCTAAATAATACAGTCGTCAGGTTTATCCAAGATCAATTCTTTGTAATGTATGGCCTGTCATATTTGCTTATGGCTGTTACATATAGAATATAAAAAATCATATAGTAATTATCACAAAAGAATGCTTGATCAAGATTATGTAAGGCATTTCGCTCAAAGATTGGTTATTTAAATTGACCCGTTTATAGCACAGTTCATTTGGTAATGACAAAGCACCCCAACGTATGTATCGCCATAAGAAACGTTACAAGAACATATTCTTTGAAGTCAACAAATGACCCGTTTCCAAAGGAAGCTAATAGTTATAGTGAAATATAATCTTCATGGTCTAGTAGAGATGCTCTAAATAGTAGGTAACACACAGAACAGTCAATGGAGTGCCAACAGATTAATCCTAAGGATATATTGCATTTTAAGCGACAAAGGAGCTACATGTGTGGAAACCCACAGCAAAACTACTCTAAAGATGCAGCAATGTTCATGATAGTTATGTTCTTTCATTTTAAAATGACCTATGTAAAACTGCATGCGTAGAGACAATAAATATTTTGGTAATACTATAAGTAAAGAAGAAGGCAAAGATCAGGAATCGATACAAAGTAAGTAAGGGTGCAAAGATCAGGAATCGATACAATCAAGTACCACACATGACCCAGGATACCAAATGGGAAAATGACAAACTCACAGTTATACACCACAGTCGAGAGCCAAGAGGTCAACCCTCTCCCAGCAAGTGACCACAAGGCACAAATAAACGAACGCGCACAAGGGCATAACAAACACAAGACAATAAAAACATAAAAGATCCACAAAAGAAGTACCGCTTTGGAACGGTCAGTAAAATATTTTACTGGAGGGCTTAAACTGGTTTCACGGCGCCAACCTCCCACTTAATTCAGATGTGATTCAAGACACATAGATATCTGGTTTGCATGAAAGACCCCTAACTTATTAATGCATCATTTCCCATACATATAATTCAATATATAAAAAAAAGATAAAGCAAAGATAAGTACTCAATGGTAAATAAAACTGAATACCGGAGCAAAAGAAACCCAACAGGTAAACCCCAGTGGGCCCGTCAAACAGCCAAAGCATCAGGCCCCTACCATCTCATCAAAAGATACGTTTTTAAGTCGGAACCGTCATAGAGTCTGAAGTCCTACCCAACGGCGTGCAATTAAAGAGGAAAGCAAAGTTGCCAACCGTGATTGGGTTGACCACCAAGCATGCAGTCTATTGCAATACATTAATGTAATTGCTAATCTTTTGTATAATGGTAAAATTATTTAATGAACTGCGTGGAAAAAATATTAGAGCCAACAACCTTCTTCAATTTTTACACCAAGTCTCCATAGAATTCAGGTTCTGAAAGTCCTTGTCGCAAGAGAGATTTAAGTCCACCTTGGCATTTAGATATCAAATCATAGTATCCTCTATAAAATTTAGAAAAGGTCTTGCCAAGTTTATGATACCTTGTTTAAAAAGTTTCTGAGTTAACAATTTATTTTGAGTGTTGAAGTTAGTAACATAGCTAGATGCTCTAGCAAAACGAATGAGTTGAGAGATAGTGGTACTTGATTGTATCGATTCCTGATCTTTGCACCCTTACTTACTTTTTTTCTATATGACGTAGAGCGAGGAACATCACCATCTAAAAATAGGAAATTGACAATTTCAAAATCAAAGTCGCCACGTTTATCATAAATGTTGGTAGAAACAATATCATTAGAAATTGACAAATACAAGTCTAAAAATGTGGCTTCTTTATCAGAGGTATTGGCTTTATTAAGTTGGAGCTCTGAAGGGTATATTTGATTTACCATAATGTCAAAATTAACAATATTAATGTTTAAAATATCGTCCAAATATCTGGATGTAGTTTTAAATGCATTGATAACATCAGCCTGTTTATCATCAGAAAGAGAAATCATAAAGTCCCTCTCATGACAAAATAGGAATAAATCGGCAACCAGGGGAGCACAATTAGTGCCCATAGGAATCCCAACTACTTGTTTATACAGCTTAGTGCCAGATTGAATAAAAATGTTGTCTAACTAAAAGGTCAGCCCTTCACATACATTTTGTCTTGACCATGCATGATATTGTTTAGGTTTTTCGGAAGTAAAAACATGCTTTTCTGTCATTGCATGCATGGCAAGGAGAGCCTTCTCTCTGGAAGGTTCTTTCAATAAGATCAATAAGATTATCATTAATTAAATAATGAGGTAAAGAAGTGTAAAGAGTAGAAAAATCATAAGTGGACAAACTGGTCGCAATGAAATCTATAGCTTTAATGTTATCTAAAATTTTACCTGAATCTTTAATAGACCAAAATAGGTGTGTTTATATTTTAATTCTGTGTTTTATTATTTCCTTCATTCATATATCACATATATAATTATCCGTATATTTTAGATGAAAAACATGTTACATTTATGTATAATTATTTACATCATTAAATATGCTGTTTCTCCTCTACATGTGTTAACCTTTCACCTTTGGCATCATCAGCCCATACCCATGCTCAATTCATAGTAGAGATATAAAACTACATGATAGGTGATAAAGCAATGGCACAATTCATGTTGCGCAATAGCGCTTTTGATCTACACCCTTGCTTTTCCTTTTTCGAAAATCACAAAATAATAGGGCAGGTAAAACAGCATAAAAAGCGCCCTCTACTCCTTATTTGTCCCAACATGAAATATCTCTCAGCAAGCTAAGTACCGGACCTACAAATCACCAAACATGGGGTCCGGTACATGTGCGGTAGGTAAACTGACTAAGTGTTCTATATATATATATATATATATATATATATATATATATATATATATATATATATATATATATATATATATATATATATATATATATATATACAAGTTGAATAATACAGCATACAGCATCAAATTTGAAACAAGTTAAATAACAACTCTAAATTTTAAAACTTAACCAGTCAGATTGCAAAAAAATGTGTTTAAATTTATTAAAACGCTGATTCTCACCAAAAGTCAAGGCATTGAAACTCCTGTTTTGACACTATAATAAACTCAGAGTGGCATTACATAAGACTCAATAATCATTTTTCGATCTTTTTGCTGGTGTCATGTATCTAATGCTGCAAATGGATTTCAGAAATTCGCAATTTCAGTTAAAAAATTAATCACTGACCTCACGTTTTACATGCATGGAGATTTGGCAAGCTTACAGTGTAGAACAAACTGTTTATTTTGAAAGCCGAACAGACAGGGTGTTGTTATATGTTGAATTTACTGCAGTGATTGTTTTAAAGTACAGGGGCATCTTGTCCCTAGACTGCACTGTGAAACAGCTCAGTTCTGGGCAAGGTATATGGGTATAATTCCGATGGTGTTAACACTGATTAGGGCTACAAGGAAAACAACTTTGAATTGCATGTCAGCTCTATCTGTATGTCTTGTTCCCAATGTTCATTGCACATGATCACACCAACTACGCAAATTAGGTACCTGTGCAACTGATTGTCTGATACACATCGCAGATGCAAAGAACTTCTGAAACAAAATAGGTTTAGTGAGTCACAATCATTGGTTCTTTCCTTGAGAAATGCTTATGACATAACTATCAGGCCAACAATAAACCCCGTGCCAAGTCAAAGGAGGTATAATAGGCTTCAGTAGCTAGAACTACGGTTCGTACTACAAATGGAATGGTGTATTACTCACCACACCAGAGCTCTATATGTTGAAACAACTCTTCAATGCACTGAAATGAAATATCCGATCCACTCAGATGCAAAGCAGAACGAGTACTAGAGAGGCAGTTTCTGGCTTCACCAATCCTTTTAGTTCCAGTTTTGAAGACAATTGACTGTACTTTTTGTCTTTCGGGGTTCCTGCTAAGCCTGGCATAATTAAGGATCTTATTGAGGCTGATGACATTGGCAGGAAGGCTGTTGCAGACGTCATTGGCTCACTTTTAGTTAAAAATCTGTCTTTCACAAACCCATAAAATGCTACAAGCTAAAAAGACCTTTGAGGCTTGCGAGATCAAAAAGAAATTGCCCAGTTTACAAAAGGTAATCAGCCAGATGAGAGCTTAAAGGAACGTCTTTGGTTAGCATGGCATTCTTTCTATTGGACATAATGTTGACTTTGAGTTGACACTGCTGTGTTCTCTGGGACCTGTACCATGGACACTGTCAACTTCTGATAGAATTCCCACCAAAACTGAGAAGTCCAAACTTCTGCATGGCTTGCAATAACACATTGAACCAACATAAGATTGGCTATGCAGTGCTGCACATAACTTTGATGGTAATGTCATACTACAGAGCATAAGAGCTTTTCCTTTCACCTTCAAGGATCAGACTAAACCAGTATTCAACCTGGAATTAAAGGCATGATATGCTGGTTTTGTCACTGATACATATATACAATGTATAAGCAAAAGTCTATAAAGTCTTGCAAACATTCTCGCAGAGGATAACCTGGGTTTGTACCTGCAGTACAAGATGTTTCTATTTCATATGGCATGAACATGAGCGTACTTCCACCCAGCTTTTCTGTCCTTGAGATGTACATATAAAGATTGAACAATCCAATCTTTCCCATGAAAACAAGGAAGGTTCTCCAGATATGGACACAATTTGTGGAAAATAAATGGGAAGGAAATCGAGTACCTCTGGGTTTAGGAAAACTTGAATGTACCTTACAAAAGAGCCACATAATTATATTTCACATTTTGTGTGATATAGGGTTACCATGTTCAAAACTTAACATCACAAACCTTATAAAAGATATAAACATAATATTTGCAGTTTCCAAAAGGTACATAAACATTTTTCAATACAAAAATGAATTAGTAAACACATTCATATTTTGAAAAATATCAAACTATCTTAGATTTATTAATCATTTATATAGGAATAATGAAAATATTGTAACATACGTAACACTTGGGTGCGTATTTGTTTTCAAATGTCCATATATATGAAGCAAAAATAGCTTACTTGGAATATATAGCCAATTTGGAAATCTTACCTTATGGTTGGCACTTTTCAGAAGTCATGTCATTTACTTAAATTATCAAAGATGGTGATGTGTAGTATATGCAATTGGCTGTTACAAGGTAGTGGTGTCAATACTAGAGTGCTGGCATTATGCTAAATCCTTGCAAGATGAATCTGAAACCCTTGGATAATATACAAAGAGTTGCTAGCACGGCAAGAAACAGCTGCTCTATAACTTCTACCTGATGGGTTTTTTTTGATCTTTTAAGTGGTTACTCACATATTGCACTGTATGTTACAAACTTTCCATGAGTATTATGTTAACTATATTTAATGTCTCTATAAAATAAAAGAGGGTTTATGGTAGTTTATGTTTTGAGTTACTTCCTCAGCAAATGAGCAAGAGTAAAAAGAATTACATAGACCTGTCCCAGCTTGCAAAAAAGTACAAGAAGGTGGTGTTGGAGACCTTATCTTGAACGTTTAATGGTCTTAGGAGGGTAGCATATGTAATCTGGGCTGTAAAACTAGTGTAAGACACAATGATAAGGAACTTTACTTTATTTTAATAGCAGCCTTATAGATTTGATTTGTTCAATGACGGATGTTATACATGTATAGTCAATAACTGCCATACTGACACTTGGAAATAACATATGAAACACTAAGTAACATATACAATGGCAAAAATTCAAGACATTTATAAAATGAATAATTAAAAATATGTAACTGTGTTATAAGAAGTTCTTAAACCTGTGCCTGACTTCCAAAAAGTGTGAATATGTCATGTTGGGAGACATTATCAGGAAAATTTAATGTTATTTTGCGGGTAACGTACGTAACGTAATGTTACACGCTAACGCTGCCACTCTCAGTGGGCTTACATATTTCATTTTGTGGCTTATATAATGTAGTATCAGGAAATTATAGTGTACAAAATTCCCCTTGGGGGCAGGGGGTCTATAGCCAGCGCAAAGCCTAGAGAATTTCATTTGACATTTTTGTGTGATATGGGGCAACCATGTTCAACATCTAATAACTCAAAAAGTATATAAGATATAAACATACTGCCTGCAGTTTTGAAAAGGTAAATAAAAAAGATAAAAAATTCTTTAATATAATACCAATTAATGGATATAAACTGGTTTCAATAAAATTTAAGACAAACTATATTAGACTCATTTATCATTTAAAAGGGGGGTTCAATGAAAAAATGTAACATAGACTACATCGGGGTGACTATTTTTGTTTTTAACGGTCTATATATGTGTTCCAGTAATAGCTTACTTAGAATACATGTATATAACCAATTTGGAAATTTGAACTTTTCTTATGCTCTTTTCTGAAGTCTTAAAAAGAATGTTAATTATCAAATATTTTGTAGGGTAACGTATGTAACAGGATGTTACAGCTTAACGCTGCCATTATCAGAGAGCTAACATGTTGCAAAATCCTTGCAAGACATTGGGCTTCAATAAAAAGCGGTACTTACATCTGTGACCACGCATGGATTTTCTTTAAACTTAGCATATTAATAACTCATTATACTGGATTCCTCCTTTATCGAGGCCCTTGTTTGTTATCGGGTAAATGCAACAAGTTAAATGAATTCTACCTCCTTAACCCCTGGAAGCATATTAATAACTCATTATACTGGATTCCTCCTTTATCGAGGCCCTTGTTTGTTATCGGGTAAATGCAAATAAACAATAATAACAAGTTAAATGAATTCTACCTCATTAACTTTATAAATCCTTTCCCTGGAAACTTATAACAATGAAAAAGGCAGTTAATTCGTAGTAATTTTAAAACTTCCGCTAATGTGTGGCCATATTGTTTATTTTCCAGGCGGCAATTGTGACTTCTGTATCGCGGCCTTCACTTAAAATAAAGATCTCAAAGTATTGGATGCGGTACGTCCATGGAATTTTACTAACTGTTAAACTATATATACTGCTCAACAAAAGTTTAGCACGGATGTTAATATGATGTCCCACATTGAATGAACATGAACCATTTTATTTAATGTAATCAACACGTATGGGGATCTTGAAATTTACGTTTTTTTTGTGTCCGCTAGACAAAAAGTTGTCTGGTTAGGCGTCAGTGGATCGACGTTAAATTTGATGTCATGAGCATGCAAAGGATACACGTCTACATCTGAAATTAAAAATTTTGATTTTAGAGTAAAGCCAAAGGTTCTTAATGATGAAAAACGTTAAAAACGTCAAAGTTTGATACCCGTTTATGTCACGTTTTACCGTTTCATTATGACGTAAAAATGGCATTTTTACACTTCTTGACCTTTTAGCGAACTGAATCAAGAGATCAAGTAATCTGTTTGATGTAAGATTGGCACAAGCACCCGGAACATGTCTGTAGTTTGTCTTTTTAAAACGTCTTCTTTGGATAGCGTCATCGCCTTAATTTAGCCTCAACTTCAGATTAACGTCACTTTTCATGAATTAAATTCCATGAGACAAAATTTTATAAACTTACCTTTCCTTAAACTGTCTCTCTTTTGGCATCCTCTTAAACACGAAAACCCTTTCAATTAAGCATGCCTACACAGCTAAAACAGTACTGTTTTTGACTTGTAAACGTCATTATAACAACGACGTTAGTTGTTTTCAAGACTCAACTTTTACAACTTATGCTCAATGGAGACGATCTTTGTCTTTTTTTCAGAATGGCATGTTCGATCAAGCTGTAAAACAAGAGACTTTATAAACCGATGCTGCATCAATTTTGTATTGCCATTAATGGAGTTGAAACACGTTTTTTGACCCCTCTCTTGTTTAAAGCAACGAACGACGCAGTAGGAATCCAATTAAAGTACACCAATTGCTTCCTCAACTTAATCACATACCAAACCGTCATTTCAGCAGATATTTTATAACTTTAAACCATTTGCTCAAATAAAAAAATAATTTTTATTTATCCGTGCTAAACTTTTGTTGATCAGTATATATAACAAACCTTAAACTCCATTTAAGCAGTATGTGATCATCTGAAACAACAAAAACTTTGAACAGAAAATAAAATAGAATTTTTATAAACAATTTTCAGAACTATAGCTTAGGACACTTGGGGAACACAGTGAGGGCATCTGAATGCACTGCCTTCAACAACGTGTCTGATAGTTGAGCAAAACCTGAGATGTGTCCAGTGCCTGCACTGGTCACATTCAGCCCACTCAACAAAAGTAACGTCGGCTATTGTTTTCAATGCATCCGGTTCCCATTTGTCACAAATGCAGCATTTAACTTGGTCATCGTCCTCCACAGAAAAGTCACTCCCTATATCCTCTGACTCAAGATTTAGCGCATAATCACTGTTATTTAAACCTGAAGTGCCTGGGAGAGGTTCAGGAATAGGCACTGACTTCTTTGCTTTTGATTTTGAGGTCTGCTGTTTCTTGCATACATCTGAAGTGGATTTTTTAGGCTTTGAAACCGGACTTGACTTTGCTGATTTTGAAAGCATTTTTTTTTATTTCTTTGAAGCTTGAACTTGCAGTATGTCCATAGCAGACTTTTTATGCAGGCTTCCAGCTAGGAAAGGTGGGATAAATTTACGTTTTTGTTTAGGCTTAATCACACTAGTTATGGTTCTAGCTTGGAAGAAATCAACCGGTTTGGATTGAGAGTCTGGTACTGGAATGACTGGAACCCCAGGTTGCTGCTCATCATGCATGAGTTGATTGGCCTGGTTGTTAATGTGTCCTTGAGTATCTGTACTTCAACAACAGCAGAATCTAGGGCGAAGATTTGGTACCAGTAAAATGCATTTAAGCCCCCCGGTGGCTTAGGCTGCTGTCCGTTCTAAGGCGGTGGTTCTGTTGTTGTTGACTTTTTGTTTATTGTTACTCCCATTGTGGGAGTCTGTAACTGTTCTATGTTTTGTTGTACGTTACTTTATGTCCATTCTAGTATTGCAATCATCTTGATGGGGAAGAGAGAGCTGGTTGCTTTGCTTTATTTGTCTTCCTGGTGTCATGTGATGGTTGAGCGGCTCTTCCTGGCGGTCCCAGTGGGTTGTCTGCGGTTTGTGATTGTGGTATTTCCTGATCACACTCACTTACTATTTTTCATTTGATTGACTGTCATTTACGATGGCTTCATTTGTCTCCACAGTTTCAGTGCAATAAATAGCAGCAGGGGCAACTTGAGTTTCAGCGATGGCCTTGCTGTTGTAAAGGAATATCCCAGTTTTCCTGAATGCAGATGTCAAGTTTTCTGTGCTAACAGCTCTGACGTAAGGTTTCGCTGTAAGTTTAGCCACTTCATACTTGGTTATGCTAAGTCCTGGATAATGTTTCATGTAGTCCTGACATTCTTTCTTGTACATGGACTTAAACGGTCCAAAAATTTATATGTCAAGGGGCTGTGTCAAATGACTGGTGTGTGGCGGGAGTACAAAGAAAATTATATTGTTCCATCAGTTTGTAAGTGTCAAAGACACATGTGAACGGTGTCCATCATACAGCGCAAAGGTTGGCGCTGTTGGTGATCCAGTAGACATATTTGAATATTTGAGAAAATGATCGTTCAGATAACTTTGAAATACTTCAGAGTTCGACCAACCGCTCTTAGACATAGTACCAACTGCACCTGTTGCAGCCCCTTCAAGAAAGCTATCATTCCATCGAACTCCAGGGAAAACATAAAACGGGGGCACACTATTTCCCAGAGTATTTCCTGCTGCGATACATGTAACTGTGGATCCCCTTGGTGAAGTCACAGCCTGTGGGTTTGTCTCAACGTTACACACAATTCTTGGTGGAGAATGCTCGGTTGAAACACCAGTCTGATCAGTGTTGTAAATTCTCTCTGGCTTATTTGTGAGATTATTTGTTGATAGAATGTTACCAAGTTCTGTGTAGTATTTAGAAAGCACTTCATTTGATGCAGACTTGGCCCTAGAAATAGTTGATTTTTTGGGTTTTATCACGCTAAGTTCAGGCCATCGCTTTAAGAACCCATAAAACCAACAGTTGCTGAGATGCTCTGTTGCTGGTACTACTTTTCCCAACGAATTAGCATAGTCTCAGGCCATATATTGAATGCCTGGCTTATTGTATCCATATCCAATATCTGCCATATAGCTAATATGAGTCACCAGCTTCTGCTCTTCGTCAGCTGATAACAGAGTCCCGTGTCCTGCTCTTGCATTCACTTCTACATTTCCACGTGTCTGTCCCTGAGAGTAGATTCAGGAACACTGTACCGTCTGGCTGCCATATACACTGACATCCCACATTGGGTAGCTTCATATGCCCTCGCCAAGTTGCTTCGATCATACTGCAACCTTCTTCTAACAGGTGTAGCTTGCTGCAAGTAGAAAAAGAGCTCACCGTTAGCGGTTTGTAGTTTTATCAATCTAAGCACTTGCTGTAGGCTACACCATTTGATATCAATAGTTATAGGCATTTGGTATCAAAGGGCTGTTGATATAAAAAGCTAGTGGCAGCTGGTTGGCAATATATAAGTACAGCTGCTTTCCAAAATTTTTATAGATAGCGATTTTTGTCATAATTATTTACATACCCTATACTTGTTTGAGAGTTTGTAATAAACTTATGCTTTGTTTGAGATAGTATTCATTTCTGCTCCTGTATGCACGACATATCTAGTTATAGTGAGTCAAAAGATGGTTTGTTTTTGCAGATGTTTTGTATCAAGTTTTAACTTCTAAAAAGTTGATCATATTTTTAGAAAATCAAAGTTGCTTATCAAAACTCTATTTCAAATTATGAGATAATAAATAGAGCAGCAAAGAAAACTGTGGTGGGAATCTATAAAGTCATGTATACGGTGCATTGTGAAAATACTTTAAGAATTGAAGCTATCGAGTGTATCAACAATGAATCACTTTATTGACATTGGTGTATGTGCACTAGTAGGTCGCACAAATTATATAATTTTACATAATCACTTTTAAAAGATATTTTAAGTGCATTTTGGGTGTTCATATTTGATGCTACATAGTAAGAGCCCAATTATTAAGAAAAAGGCTAAAAGGAAAGTACAGTCCTGTCAAACAGTTAAATGGCCAAGATGGTTTGAAATTGTATTAAAATTGGGAAAATGTCATATTTTCAGATGAATCCATACTCTAAGCCTATTTCTTTTGCAAACCTATTACCATCTGGCATCTGAAACGCGAACAAATTTATCCACATTACATTGATGGATGGGTAAAAATCCACTGGAGTCGTATTGAGGGGACTATCTCGTAACTTTTAAAGGGGTCTCTCAACTTAAGCTTGTTAATGACACAATCACTAGTAAGGCATATCAGGATAATATCAAAAACGATATAAAACTCAAACATGAATCACGATTGAATATTTTAAAGAGATATTGCAAGGTGTGTTATCTTGTTGAAAGCTTGGGGTATAGTGAATTCATATTGGAGTTCTATATCGCTTTTGATATTATCCTGATATGCCTTACTGGTGATTGTTTCATTAACAAGCTTAGGTTGAGAGACCCCTTTAAAAGTTATGAGATACGACTCCAGTGGATTTTTACCCAACTATCAATGTAATGTGGATAAATTTGTTCGTGTTTCAGACGCCAGATGGGAATAATCTTGCAAAGGAAATATGTTTAGAGTGTGGATTCATCTGAAAAGATGACATTTTCTCAATTTTAATACAATTTCAATCCCTCTTGGCCCACTTAACTGTTTTGCAGTACTGTACTTTCCTTTCGGCCTTTCTCCTTATAATTGGGCTCTTACTATGAAGCATCAAATGTGAACACCCAAAATGCACTTAATATATCTTTTAAAAATATCTATGTAAAATGATATAATTTGTGCAACCTACTAGTGCACATACACCAAAGTCAACCAAGTCATTCATTGTTGATACACTGGATAGATATAATTCTTAAAGTATTTTCAAAATGCAATGTATACATGACTTTATAGATTCCCACCACAGTTTTCTTTGCTGCTCTATTTATTATCTCATAATTCGAAAAAGAGTTTTGATAAGCATTTTTGAT
This sequence comes from Loripinus fragilis, assembly GCA_964019695.1. Lineage (NCBI taxonomy): Eukaryota > Metazoa > Mollusca > Bivalvia > Lucinida > Lucinidae > Loripinus > Loripinus fragilis. The sequence goes on along the minus strand of OZ026514.1, from coordinate 7,679,487 downwards.
TTGCTAAATATATGATCAACTTTTTTAGAAGTTAAAACTTGATACAAAACATCTGCAAAAACAAGCCATATTTTTACTCACTATAATTAGGTATGTCGTGCATACAGGAGCAGAAATAAATCACATCTCAAACAAAGCACAAGTTTATTACAAACACACAAACGAGTATAGGGTATGTAAATAATTATGACAAAAATCGCTATCTATAAAATTTTTGGAAAGCAGCTGTACAATTTGAAAGATTGAAGCACACCATAGTTGTATAAAATCAACACTTCAGAAGTTTCGTTACGCTGGATAATGTTTTAAAATGTGTTATTTTTCGCTAAAATGAACTTCTCTATACAATTTGGTAAACCTATTTCCATATAAAGAAATAACGTGACCAAGTATGAGGCGCGTCATCTCTGACGCCCAGACGATCAATACCAGTTCGGACAGAACAAAAACGATACATTTGAGAGGTACCAGAGGGGGTTTCAGTGAGAGGGGGGTCACCATTCTTTTTAAAACATTGATTTTTAAATGATTTTTACATTGAAAATTTACTTACCAGAATTCTTGACATTTTCGGAAATTTTCTCTGGAGTTGAGAGATTGACGTTTGGCTCGAAATTCGTCGCACGTAAACAATCGGTAGGTGGCGTTTCACGAGAGGAATCACGTGAAAATCAAATTACGCAATACAGGAGATGACGCGATAAAGAAGGGCGTGAGTAAATCTATAGTTTTATTTATTTCTATGATTTGTCATCTAGATTGACTTCAAAATACCATAGGTATTATAATAATACCACGGAACCATTTGGATAAATTATGGTTAACGTTTTCAGAAGAATTGATTATAAAATTTCAATATTTTTTTCTAAAAAATTGACAAAACAATCAACATTCAATTCCAAAGATAGATATGGTCTAGTCTTTGTCAAGATATCATACTATCACAAAAACATGCCATATATATCCTGCTGATCTGAGCCAAATTTCATGAAAATCTAAAACCGGCAACTTTGTCATTTCCTTCCTCTTATGGGTACAGGTAAGTTTTAGTAAAATTAATTATTTAGTTGAAATGAATCAATAACTTGACAATAGGAGGTTGTTTTTAAATCTACTTCCACTTTTCTTATAGAAAGACATGTTTTGCCAATTTCAAATGATTCGCTGGTCGAAAATGCAGATGGGCATGGCCCCATGTCATGGCACTATGGGGCCTAGACAATGTGTATCACTTCTTCAAGTCCTGCATGATATTGTTTAAGAAAAATAATATACTTAAAGCCAAAAGAAACTTTACACTTTGGACTACCGAATATATCTTTACTGTTTTTGAGTTTTACCAAATTAAATATTGCAATGAGTTGCTGGTACCCGCCCTAACTTAATTCACGAAAAACAACTTAGGTAAATTAATCTTCTTTCGAGTTATTCGTGCTTTCAATAAAATTACAAAATCAGCATTTCCTAACAAAATCCAAAGTAAGCCTAGGATTTGAACACACTATTTTAAGGGCCATCGATTGCACATTAAAATACTGAAAGACATTTTGTCTCTGGCGTATGGTTTGTGTTTGGCAGCATCTTAAAGTTGGTGTACTTTGAAATTATCTCCCTTTGAATTAAAACAATAGTTAATTTTAGTCCCTGCTAAAAGCTTTATTTCAGATGGCATTTGGATTTTTTATTAGCGATTTGTTGGGTATTCTGCCCTGAGTTTGTGACGAGATAATCTGATAAATATTCCCATCGATTTGGAAGAAAAACGACAAACAATTTCTTATGGGAAATTCCATTGAAAGCATTGTAAAGTTCACAAAAAGGGGCATTAAGTAAAAACACAACTCTAATTTGTGTTACTCCAAGGGCGATCCAGGCTGATTTTAACTTTAAACAACAATTCAATAGCCTGTCTCTCATACTGGTTCTTTAAAATTAAAAAGTATCCAATTGCAAAGCAACAGCAACACATCAAAGGTGATGCGTTTTGGAAAAGTTTATTTTGCCCCCTTGCTTCTTTCATTAGGGCATTGTGGTTGCATTTATGACAGCAAAAACATGAAATTTAAAAGGTCATATGAATAATTGATTGAACTTTAATATGAATCAAACACATTTAAAATACCACTCACCAATACCCAGAAAAGGTATATATAATAACAGTGTAAAGTTACTTTTGGTCTTAAGTATATCATAACAATTAACGTGTGAAAACAAGAAGACCAAGCATGAGGGTCTGGATGGGATATAATGATTAGTGGATAATGGCCCCTTTTTATAATGAATAGTGAATAATTAGCCAAAAAAAAAATGAATAGTGAATAAGGAGATCCTGAAAAATAATGAATAATCCTATTTTTTTAATGAATTGAAGAAAAAATTAATTAATAGTGAATAATCAGATTTCTTTGCCACTTTTCTTACCTATAATGAATAATTGGTCTTATTTTAATGAATAACCCAAAATTTTAGTGAGATGAATAATGGGCTAAATTTTTAATGAATAGTGAATACCAGACCCCCCATCCAGACCCTCAAGCATTTCCTTTACATCCCAACTGAACTAGAGTAACAACATGTTGGTGTTGTGACCAGGACAAAGTGTAACAGAGTCTTATCAAAAGTATCATAGAACAGTGCTCTACATGAATAAATGATATGAGGTCCAGAAACGAAGCTGTATGCCTAGATACATAGCCAGCTAAAGTATAAATGCTGCCTTTTGGTGGAAATCAGCATCAGTTTTAAAGAACAGAATGCACAGAGAAGATTTAAGCATTAAATTAGCAATACCTTTGGGCCAAGAGTTCTCTGTGACTTAAATAGTTAATTTTAACCAATATCGGGTTATTCTTGTGAACCGGGTTTTTTAAAATGTCAATTACTTTAGATAGTTACTGGGTACCCTTAGGTCATGGTATATAGTCGTAAACGATCCTATCCGTTTAAAATTGCTTTTCCTGAGGCCTATCTGCTCCAGAAAAGGAGCTTATTCGCTAAAACAAGACATGGGGAAAGGAGGAACTCTAAATCGGTACAAATATAAGAATATTTATGATGTAAGTAACAGAAAATCGAACGCTACGTGAATTTTAAGTCTCTAACTGGATGTATTTTGAAACATATGATAAGGCTGATATCAAGTCACGACTAAAAAGTTGATCAGAAAATGACTGCACTGTTTTTGGCAATTTAGGTTGCGTTGGAAAATGAGAAAATATAAACGATTCTGACAATTTTGCTGGCCCACTTCGCAGCAGAAAATGTTTTATGTTTTCCCCCTTACTTAAAGCGTTTGTTTTGCTTTTAAAATTGATTTTACATAGAAAACGAGGGTCATTTGTGAAAACAAGATGGCTAAGAAGCCTATACGTTTAGAGAAAAATGACCATTTTGTCGCACATGATAATGAGTCGTACTCATGGCACAGGAGGCTATGTGTTTTCAACTATTTGTCATGGGAGCCTATATATTATAAAAGTAAGAAATAGCACATAGGATCCGTAGCCAGTAACCATATATGCCCATTAGCCAAATACAAATAGGATCACTAGCCAGATTTTTTCCATTCCATGCTATTTATAGAGAAAATTGTAAGGTAGTAGTTGATTCTAATCTTCAAGTTCGCGTTGTGTTTTAAGAGTCTCTTTAGAATTTCTAAGTCTTATAAATTTCACCAACAACTTTCACAATTTTATAATTTTATTAAATCTTCTTAAGTTCAACTAAAATACTTCTAGAAACTATCTATAACCCAAAGTTCCAAAATCTACCCAAAGTCTATGTCCAAATGTTAACCAAGGTCTGAAGCTCTGCCACTGGGTATCATCTTATATACCATGAAGTCACGTGATAGAAGCTGACCACAGCGCCACCTAATGACATCATCACTAACCAATCATATTTCAAGTTTACTATATATCGCCCTCTACATAGTAAGCTTCCATTTATATCAACCAATCAGAAGATACAAAAGTGACTCATAGTCACACCAGTTGCGCAATTCCCCAAAGGCCATATGATTAAATGTATTGCGCAATTCTGCCAATCAATGTCAGAATTGACACAATCTATTTATTGGGCTTATGTAATTTTACTAAACTAAGTAAAATCTGTCATCATGACCTTTTGAAAGTGTTAAAACATCCCATCAAAATTGACAGGCTAATAAATATGACATTTGAAAAACAATAACAAACTGGTGTCAGAATTCCCTATAAAAACATAAACATGTCAATCACAGATGTCAACACCGCACCTGGCTGAACACCTGCGTCCTACCCAAACCAAGCATTCACCAATATTGTAAATACCCACAGGCAATTCACAATTATTATGAACCCTCACAGATGAAACCAGTGGTTATTTTATACACGCCCAAACCTTAAGAATTTGACTTAATTCGTCAATTAAGTGAAATTTTCCAAGCTTATCTCTCATACACCATATATACAAATACATCCACACACACTCTCACACTCACTCACATACATACCACTATACTAAACATATAAATAAAACACTAGCATGCACAAATTATCCTAAAACTACTAAACATAATCAATACACATGCATCATCAAAGCACAACTTCCAAAACATTTATAAAACTATTTACAGCAAACATCTTCATGTGACAGCTCACTCCAGAGAACCTTGTGTCCACTCAATGGTTGGCCACCCCATCGAGTGTGCAGTTGTCCCGACTCTCAAGAGCACACAAACGCCACAAGCAAATTTACAATCCAATTAATCCCAAGTGAATTCACAACACAATGTCAAATCTTAACTAATTATATATTAACTAATTACATATACACATTATGAGTCTCATGCACAATAGGGTCAACTGTCACTCCACTGCATCTTCCCATCATGTTAACATATACATGCCTCCCTACAGATTGCAGAGACAGACATATACATGCCAAGCTTTTCCAATGGAGCACATCATGAAACAGCCCAATGCCTACAAAATGGTTGATCAGACCACAAAGCAGACAATTGCTTTGAAGACCCCACTATGCATAAAATTTCGTATACAAAATCAAAAACATGCACCACACATATAATAATCCTACTCTCCGGCCATAAAGTAATACAGTCAATATACAATAAGGTTCATCTTCACTCCTACGCGGCTAGTCTATCTGTATTAGATCATCCTGCTCCCCAGTTCCATGGTAAAATACAAAGTTGTTATCCCCCTGTCCGTTACATTCAGTTGGTTCCTCCGTAGGAGTATATTTCAAATAAATATTGTTTTCTGCTTGCCATTTCCAAATTATGGTGTCGTCTAAACTCTGTTCAATTTCGCTCAAAAGTTTAATTGCTTTGCTGATATCCAGTATGTAGAATTTTGTATGCTGTCCAAAACACTCTTTTAGTTGCTGAATTTTGTATAACTTAGCCATAACTGTAAAATGTTAATTTACTTCTTTAGAATAACTGACTGATAGATCTCAAATGTATAAAATTCAAAGTTTATTAGCTGTTGTTTACAAAAGTTCGCTTTGTATAAATGTCATCAATTGTTTGACATTTAAAGGTCACCTTTTCAAAGTTGTCAACAAAATCTTGATTTGACCTGTTATCTGTCATCACTTTGGAAACTGGTTTGATTTTAAAGGTTAATATGTTTCATATAAACTCGATGATACTTGAGGTGAAAAGGTCCCTTACTGTATTCCTTCTTATACATATCAAAGTCATATACATCCTTCTAATCAGTCTTTACAGTGCATATTTTTGTACACATCATAGTAAGCATATTTATATCTTCACCAGCCACCAAACTTCATATTAAATAACTGGACTTACACACATTATCAATAACTATTTACATATCTTCATATCATCATATCTTCACCATGGCACTTCCATGGACTCATAGTAAAGTTTTGTGTACACTTTAAGTCAAAGTTTCTTTATGTTATTCATGGCCATCTCTCTCTTTCAAACACAACTTACTTCTTCATATTTTCCAGCGAAGCCAATAACACCTTCGATTCCTTCTGGTCTGGTGCAGAAGTAGAGTACCTTCCCGATTTGCTCCTAACAATCTTGTCATGTTCCGATGACACCAACCCATTCTCAACAACTGACAAGGAACTCGTCACAACATTCTTATCGCTACAACAATCAGCCAACCTCTCACCAAAATACACTTTCACTTTCTCATGAAAGCATTTCTTATACATGAAAATCAGTATCAAAATCAAGACGCATGTGCCAAAAATCATTACAACAAATGACCAAATATAAATTGACCAGCTGTTAAGGGAAATTAGATGTAAAATTTTCCAAAGAGAAAAGTGTGTTATATTTCTCAATTTCAAAAGTGAACCTCAATATGACCTCTAACCTTTTCTCACAACCAAGGGATAAACACAAATAACCATTTGCAGCCCCACAAGTCATATTCAATCTTATCACATCAAGGGTGGATACAACTCCACTTTGAATGCCTAACTTATCTTGGCAAACAATGGTAAATTTCAACCATCAGAAGTTTCAATAATCCACACACCTGAGTGTACACATTCCACATTTCACAATCGTGGGTTCAGATAAATTATGATCTCATGCATTACAAAACAAGAGGTATAGCTAATTGATGCCTAAAACAAAATAAGAATGCTAAACCACGTTGTAACCACCGTTACAACAACATAAAATAAAATCCATAAGTTGGTAGCGTAAACCACCTACCTAGCAACTTGCAAGTAAAATAACTTGAAGACTTTTACAATAAAAGCCACATATACAAATTGCTCATACATCATGATCCCAAGCAAGTTCTCATAACATTAACCAACTGTAAACTTGGGTCATCACCTCCTCATCCCAACACAAGGAAAATCACCTTGCAAGCTATACAAAATAGCTTTTCTAAATCATCAAAGACTCTCCACAACTCTATTCAATTTCCAAAAATCACAATCAATGTATTCAATCCATTCATTTCAAGACTTTAACAACCTGAAATTTGGTCCAACAGAAATAAAAAACAATTCACTGTTGTGAATCTTATCCATTAAAATCCATCTTCTCAAATAAAAAAAAAATACAAATAAAAAAAATATCTTTTTATCAATTTTTAGAAAACCCTCAGAAATCTATCAGACAATGAAGCAGTGTGAATATAAGAATCTCCCATGGGTTAGGGAAACCCGCAACACCCTTACAACCCAAAATTCATTCACACATGGACCACAGTCTGATCCACAATGAAGACCTCATAAGACTAAAAACAATATTTAATTGTATACAATAGTGAAAAAATTCCTACTGCATTATTTAAATACTCAAACACCTTATTAATGACAAAATCATTAAATTCTGATTAACAAAAACATGATGCAAGCTCCACCAAAATGCTAATGTCTTCATCATCATCCAGATACATACCAAATGGTACCACACATAAAAATAAAAGGGGAGAAGGGCAAAGCTCTTCTATAACCACCCAAACGCCATATACAATATGACAAACACCTGAATCATGCCTGAAGACACCCGCAATCCATAGAACTAACCTCATTTTTACACTCATAAAACTTTGAACATTTTCAAAAAACTTTTAAAAATAGTTTGCCTTTAAAAACAAAGTTTCATACGCTCCTTATCTCTTTCAAATGTATTTTGAACATGAAATAAAACTATTGCCATAAAATAATAATAATGAAAACCCAATCATTTCCAATTAAATAAACATAAAGCAAAACTCTACTAAAATGTCAACGTCTTCATCATAATTCAGAAACGTACCACATGGTACCACAAATACAAAATAAAGGGGAGAAGAATTACTCTTCCATAACACCCCACGTCATCTACAATATGACAAAACATCTGAACTATGCCTGAAGACACCCCACCTCATAGAACAATTACTGATATCCTAAACAAATTTAGAAAACTGTTCAAAACTAATATAGCCAAGTCCTTAATTTCCATAAAATTATAATATTTCCCCTATAAATTTTTCATTACAAAATAAAAATGCAGAAATAAAAACTAAAAATGAAAAGAAACTTTATTTCCATATCTGAATTAAAATCTACCAACAAACGTTTGTCTCAAACAATAAGCCAACAGAGTGCCAAGTTTCATTTGAATTACCCAATCTCCGAAACACTTTGGATTATAATCAAAACATTGCACAGTCTGTGAGATAGTCTGTGCATAAAATGCAAATGAGACCTCGGTTATTTCCCTAGCCAAATGCTTAAACAATTTCTCAGCACCTGCGTCATTCAAAACTGCCATAGTAATTTATTTTAAAAATGATTAGCTGACTGTTACTTTAATAAGAATAAAATGACAAGTCCTACCATGTCAAGAAAAATCCACCAATCACTAGTCAACTATATCTTCAATCACAATCTGTTGACAAACTGTTCTTGTTCTTCTCTGTTCTTCACAATGTGTCCACGAAAACAAAGTTTGAAATCCTGGTCTAGTAGGCACCAAAAACGTCCCAAATGTAAGGTAGTAATTGATTCTAATCTTCAAGTTCGCATTGTGTTTTAAGAGTCTCTTGAGAATTTCTAAGTCTTAAAAATTTCACCAACAACTTTCACAATTTTATAATTTTATTAAATCTTCTTAAGTTCAACTAAAATACTTCTAGAAACTATCTATAACCCAAAGTTCCAAAATCTACCCAAAGTCTAACCAAAGTCTATGTCCAAATGTTAACCAAGGTCTGAAGCTCTGCCACTGGGTTTCATCTTATATACCATGAAGTCACGTGATAGAAGCTGACCAAAGCGCCACCTAATGACATCATCACTAACCAATCATATTTCAAGTTTACTATATATCGCCCTCTACATAGGTAAGCTTCCATTTATATCAGCCAATCAGAAGATACAAAAGTGACTCATAGTCACACCAGTTGCGCAATTCCCCAAAGGCCATATGATTAAATGTATTGCGCAATCCTGCCAATCAATGTCAGAATTGACACAATCTATTTATTGGGCTTATGTAATTTTACTAAACTAAGTAACATCTGTCATCATGACCTTTTGAGAGCGTTAAAACATCCCATCAAAATTGACAGGCTAATAAATTGAAAAACAATAACAAACTGGTGTCAGAATTCCCTATAAAAACATAAACATGTCAATCACAGATGTCAACACCGCACCTGGCTGAACACCTGCGTCCTACCCAAACCAAGCATTCACCAATATTGTAAATACCCACAGGCAATTCACAATTATTGTGAACCCTCACAGATAAAACCAGTAGTTATTTTATAAAATAACGTATAATTCGGTCTGTGAAATGTTTAAGTCATTTTCCACATTAATTCTTTACAAAATACCAAAAAACAATCGCAAAAACAGCCCAAACTGTTCGAAAAAGTTTGTTTTCTTTGTTGTGTAATCCTCTGTGGACGCCGCCGCAACGAAGAGTGTGCCATGTTATAAAAAAACTGCATCATCTACGAACGTGTAGCTGTTTAATTTTTGTCTCATAGCTTCATGGTTATTCCGTTGCATTGCCATTTTCTTCATGCAATTAATGAAATTATAATTTTACTTACCTTTTGATGTGACTGTGCCTGATTAAGATTGTTTTGGCAGAAAGGCTCATTTTCTGGAGCAGATATGGCTCGGAAAAGCAGTTTTGAACAGATAGGCTCCTTTGCGTCTATATACCGTGAGAAAGACATGGTACTTTAAAACACTGCATCTGGTGTTTCGGAATTGAACCCTTTGTGGGCTATTTGTATTTCACATTTGTTACAGAAAATAGTTCCAAGGTTGTTGTTTTTTGTCTTAACCATTATTTAAAAAGTGCCTTTTGAAACATGGGTGTAATAAAAACATCATCAGAAACTTGTATACGAACTCTACGAAGATTTAAATAGAGGATCTTACATGAGTGCTCATGTTTTATTGAATTTATTAAACGAGTTGGGGAAAAGAGATAAATTGCGAGGCTTGCCGAGCATTTTATCTCTTTTTCGCAACGAGTTTAATAAATTCAATAATACAAGAGCACGAATGTTAGATTCTATTTATCATATGACAAATAGTTTGAAATCTCATTTCTGGCGTAAATACGTTATAATTTTGTCATAATGTACGTAACGTTGTTATGGACGTCATAACGTTTCCCGTAAATCTATTAACCACTAGTGGTTTACAGATTTTATTGTATGACGTTATTTCACTCCCAGACGCGACGTCATATGATAAAGCAAAATAATAATGATAAAGACAAAAATTAGCATGCTTATTGGGAGGAATTCCTTTCCCAATAAAAATAATACACTCAACAATTTCAAAATTGCAAGAAACAGTATAATATGAGTCAGTGTTATTTAATCTACACGAATCCTGCTTTACTAACATCAATTATGTTAGTAAGGTATGTTTTATCCCCAATTTTAGTTTAACTAAATCAAGGAGTTGGAATTGTCTTTGTTATGGAACTTAGACACATTTGTAAAAATCTGTACATGCAAAGTAAACACTTAAGCTTCACAACAACATTAAATTTCTGTATATATTTTGGGATTTTATAAAGCAATATATCAAAATGATGGTTAATCAACATTTCAACTTTCTCTTCGAGCCTGTAACATCTCATTGTTCAGCCTACTGGTACGAACTCTTCCAAATTATATGTATATCATCCATAAAACGCTGCAAAATGAATTCAAATAGTAATATTATGTTATTGCATAAACTTGTTATTGGTGATCGAACATTTTTTAAATTATATTTTAGCAAATATTGGAAATAACCTACATATTTTCATAGGTATATGTTCCGTAACACAATATCTATGTTCTATTACATATTTGGGCATTCTTTGTAGAGCCATCATTGTAAATATGTTTCTGATAATGATTCATCATATTTGTCTAGATAGTATCTTTACGGTACTACGTTTGATTTAGCCATAAACAGATGCATATTACATGGAAATATGTGATCACTAAAACATCACAATCTATGCTTCCATAACAATTTTCAACGATTTTCAAATGTAATTTGATTAAATAAGTGTTCCGGATGCACCTTATGTCGAATTCATACCATTTATACCATTAACACATGGTTTGAGGGAATTTTTCTTCATACTTCATCAAATAAAATTGAAAAATAACAAGGCATTAGAAAAGCTCTATAATCCATAACAGACTGAATGTCAGCAGATTACAATGTATTTTCACTGATATTCACTGCAAATACATTTGCATTTTAATAACTTGTATATAATGCGATGGAACATTCATAAAAAATTTATCTGATGTCAATGATACTTTCTGAGTTAATTGACGAGACAGGTATATTTAATTACATATTTCAAAACAAAATTTCCAAATTAATCATGCTTTTTATCCTGCTGGCAGACGTTTTTTTAAAAAAAAACAACAGAAAAAAAACAATTAACATGGTGCACCAAAGTATCATTATCCTGAAATGTACTCGTTTGTGTCCTGCCAATGAGCATTTGAAGCCTTGTTATGGAAAATGGACGTTACGGAGGCATAGTGACATGAGAACATTTTACTTACCACAAGCTATACACAACTGATTTTGATTGTTATTTATCTTTATTTCTTTCGAAGAAACCACCATACAAAGAAATATGGCCGTTATCTACATTCAGAGATGCTTTTTATCTAAATATAAGCGTTACGGAAGTATATATTTTGAAATGTGGCATCTTGGTTATTGCCCTGTTTGCAATGTTTTGGAGCAACAGTGAATAGCAAGCTATGCCCGTTTATTATATTGTTTATCTTTAATCATTTTCAAGTTTATTTGGCAGCATCACGTACCTGTAAATGAAATATATATGTTTTCAGTATCCCATTTAAAAATAGTTATGGCTGCATAGGCATATTTGGAGACACATTCATTGTTGTTAATTTTAACTTATTTAAACCTTATGATCCAATTATAAGGCTGTTTTTGGAATCCTTTTGAAAGGAACAAAATGTTTTTTGGTGAAATTTGAGACGCCCTTTAGATTCACTATATTAATATACCAAATATCTACAAAAATAGCTTGGCGACATAGCAATTTTGGCTATTTGCAAACATTGATCAAAATTTATTTTTTAAAACAAATACTTTGATGCTGATCAAATTTGCTTTAAATTACCAACGAATGCTTGGGGACTGTGGAATTGTATGATTTTTAAAGATTTCAAGCATATTTAAGCAGGAATAAGAATGGAAATTGTGGAGACATGGTACTTTCAAATATGATTTAATTTTGGTGGAATAGCTGACAGGCTACTTTTGAAGATTAATTTTGTCCAGAATTATTCAAGGCAAACCAATGTGTACGAGTTACATTGTCAAGCAATAAACCGAAACTGTGTGTACATAAGATAGGCATGTTAACGTCCAAACAATTGTTTTAACAGTTCTGTTGGACAGTACCTCCCTTGATAAAACGCATAATGTACCAGATTTCCTTGCTTCCCAGAGTTTCCAGCCGTTTTCAAGATCGATGCAATTTTTATGGAAAAAATAAGATTTTTTGATCTGAAGTATATCTACTACACCAATGATTTTAAAAGCTTTTTAACGTTTTCTGTTTTGTTACGTTGTGGTGTGGTATTATGCAGTGAAACTGGATTGAAAACATGGCTCTTACGACGTACAGCACTTTTTGAGTTTTTGCATTATCTAACAAAATTATTAATTAACTGTGGAACGAGGAAACCACTGGTCGGGAGCGAAAGTACACGTGACTCCTTATGCGGTTCGAGCAAGCTCCTGTGTACAGACGTTGTTTTTGTCGCCTGATCGCAACCTAAATCCAACCAAAATTCAACTCTTGGGACGTAGAAATTGGACGTCGGTCTGACATTGCAGATTTACGTTGTTCCGACGTCATAATTTATATACTCGTGTGAAATAAATTCGAGTTTTGGTCTGTTCATGAGATCATGAACACTTACGGTCTCTTGCAAAGTAAGTGAAGCCCGTAGGGTTTCACGTTAACTTTGCAAGAGACCCGAAGTGTTCATTATCTAATTAACAGACAAAAATCAAATTTATTACTTATATTTATCACATAACGTCGCGCGCGTCTGGGAGTGATATAACGCCATGCAATAAAATCGATAAACCACTAGTGGTTTATAGATTTTCGGGAAACGTTATGACGTCCATAACAACGTTGCGTAAATAATGACAATATTTAAGATAGGATCAGCTCCAGCAGTAAATTGTTGAATAATAATTCACTGTTTGGAGGTCAGTTGTAAAGAAGATCAAATCACGAGCGCGCAGCGCGATTGATTTATCTACGTACAACTGACCGACAAACAGTGAATGATTACTCAACAATTCACGCACTTGAGCTGATCTATTTCGATTCTAACACACAATAAACGACGAAAACACATTCGAAGACTTCAGCTTCTTCCAACTTTCAGCCATTGCACTGAAGAACTCCCGCCAATACTTAGACTACGTCGCATACGTTTACATATTATTGTAACGTCTTTCAAGCGTAAAAACGACGTTACACCGTCTAACGCCATGAATGAAGTCATTTTCCAGTGACGTCAGCTATCACACACTTTAGCAGTGAATTATTGTCCGATATATCACAGTTTGTTACCGTTGTCTCTATAGGCGAGGTGTGTTAGAATATAACGTTTTTCGGCAGAAATGAGATTTCAACGTAATTTTAATTTCATATGATAAATAGAATCTAACATTCGTGCTCTTGTATTATTGAATTTATTAAACTCGTTGCGAAAAAGAGATAAAATGCTCGGCAAGCCTCGCATTTTATCCCTTTCCCCCAACTCGTTTAATAAATTCAATAAAACATGAGCACTCATGTAAGATATCGTCAGTAAGCAAACAATGTTATTGGATGGCGTTGACGTTGGTCTGCCGAAATAGCACGTTTGTTGGCGTGGCTTAAATAGATCCGTTCATGAAGCTATGAACAACATCTCATTTAATGACTCGCAGTCGAAATGTAAATATTTAATCATGTTCTGCGTTGTTCCCTAAGATTAATCATGTTCTGCGTTGTTCCCTAAGATAAAAACAATCGCCATAGCAGAACTGCAACCACTAAAATACAAAATGGGCAAACCCAGACTTATTCTAGCAACATGCATGAGGAAATCCACCAAAACGAAGTTATTTTTATTCCTTAAATAGTTGCTGACAACTCCAGATTTATTCTAGCAACATGCATGAGAAAATTCATTAGAATGAAAGATTTTTGTTACTATGATAGTTTTAGACAATCCCATATTTATTCTAGCAACATGCATGAGAAAATTCATTAGAATGAAAGATTTTTGTTACTATGATAGTTTTAGACAATCCCATATTTATTCTAGCAACATGCATGAGAAAATTCATTAGAATGAAAAACATTGTGATGATAGTTACAGGCAACCCTATATTCATTCCAACGACATGCATGAGAAAATCTACCAGAATGAAAAGTTTTTGTTTCTATGATATTTATAGACAACCCCATATATTTATTCTAGCAACATTCATGAGAAAATTTACAAGAATATAAAGAAGTTTTTGTTTCTTTGATAGTTATAGACAACCCCATATATTTATTCTAGCAACATGCATGAGAAAATCCATTAGAATGAAATGCTTTTGTTCCTATGATAGTTATAGACAACCCCATATTAATTCTAGCAACATTCATGAGAAAATTTACTAGAATATAAAGAAGTTTTTGTTTCTTTGATTGTTATAGACAACTCCATATTTCTTCTACTGTCGTGCCAACCAAGAGTGACAGTGACGTAATATTTTGTTTACAATTGTTGAGTTAAACATTAACTTGTACACTCCACTTGAGTAAACTCGAATCGATAGATCACTTGTTTATTAATCTGCGGATAGGATTAATACACAAGTGATCTATCGATTCTAAGTCGCTGATAACTTAGTAAACAAAACATGACGTCACTGTCACTCTTGGTTGGCACGACAGTACCAACATTCATGAGAAAATTTACCAGAATATGAAAAGGTTTTTGTTACTAGAGTCCTTGCTCGATAAGAGTAGAGTTACGTAGTTGGTCACGTTATGGTACTTTATTCACCTGATTGGACTAATATAAGTTTTTTTTCATACTTCTAACTGTAAATCTGTTTCGTCACCCTACTCTTATCGAGCACGGACTATATATTAGTTAGACAATCCCTAGCAACATTGTTTGGAAAATCAACCAGAATATAAGTTTTCGTTTATATACTCATGTCCAATGAAAACGCACCACCTACAAAATGACTATGATTTTTTAACAACATAACATTTTATTTTTGTAATTTGCATCTTCGTCTATTGTAGCATTTCCGTAAGTCACCGATAGGCATTTCAAACTGAATGATCACTGATTACCAGTGCTGGTAGTATTTAACAAAACAACCGTCAAAACAGAAAGTCACACAATCAGCCACCGAATGTGTCAGTTTTTTCAAAACGTTATTCTCGCATTTGTCTGAGCATTAATTACACAAAAAAAATCTCTAAAATGATAGTCTGGAATAGTCAGCTTGCCTTGAAAGTGACTATAACGTCACGATGTGACGTCTCTAACGTTTTTTGACTAGCGCGTAAAATAGAGGCATTCAATGAATCCTTCTTTCACTGATGCAAAAGGATCATTGACACTTGCTATGGGTAAATGCCTACGATTTTCAGTAAAAATAAAAGTTTGTCAATCGTCCCTTTATTCACCGTGAAGCTATCCTGACCTGAGTACTTTATGGCTGTGAAATCCGTTTTCGATATTAAATGCTTCAAAGATGTAAAATTTGGGGTAGAACAATCAGTTTTACATTAAGATATATAGAGATCCGAAAACATTTTTTAAAATATCATTTCCCCCGTGTGCCAGCAAAAGCTTTTGCATGTATATGTGTTACCATATTTTACACATTGTATGGAAGTAGCTTGCTGGCACAAGTGGGGAAAGATGTTCAGCAGCCCAAAACCCAGGGCCTACGCCCATTAAATGCCTTTTCTACCAAGTAAGAAATTAATGACAGTAATGAAGTCCTCTAGAACCAACCTCCTAAATTGCTTTGTATTCTGTGCTAGTTTAATATAAAGTACTTAAAGATTAAAAGTAGAATTAGCAAGGTTTTATGCATTTTTTCATAAGAAAAAATTTCACTGTTATTAAATGACACATTATTTTGCAAACGTCCTGTACTTATCTATTTGCATGCTAGGGAATTGTTCATGTTTTTATTTTCGTCCGCTGACTTTCTTCAAAATTAAGTTTTTAAAAATAAACCACCCAGGACCGACATCAGAGAGTCAAACAGTTTGTATCCAGATCAAGGCCGACATTCTGTTGGTCGTCATTTGGGTTCAAACGGTTTGCAAAAGGCTATTGGCAGACGACAAAATTATCCACTGGCATGCAAATAGTTATAACAGGTAAATACTTTAGTATTCAATATATTGTCTGATATAGGGATATATAGTCCGTGCTCGATAAGAGTAGGGTGACGAAACAGATTTACAGTTAGAAGTATGAAAGAAAAACTTATATTAGTCCAATCAGGTGAATAAAGTACCATAACGTGACCAACTACGTAACTCTACTCTTATCGAGCAAGGACTCTACATGCATATGTATACTGCCCTTACTAGATAAGTTCAAAGTGACGTCAGAGCATGTTTTGATAATTGGACATTGTCCATTGATGTAAATAGGTAAAACGGTTTCGCTAACTTTGTATATTATATTCTTTTATCAGTAATATTTGTAACAGTTGGGCTGGCGCGGTGGTAAGATCGTAGACCTCTGCCTCGAAGTTTTGCAATTGAAGGTTCGAACCCCAATCACGGTATATTTTTTTATCTTTGCTTTTTGATATTTTATGTTTGTGACTGATGACCTTTATTATTTTTATCGGATATGACAGAAAATGAAAAGCGGAAAGAAGGAATACTTTATAAATATAACACTTTGTTATATGACTGGAGAGAATCCTATCTTCTGATTGGCCCAATTTGTATTCATAAATCTCTATGTGCTCAGATTATTCCGACACAGAATCAGCAGACGAAGAATGTTTGTGCTGACCTCTTTTGTATTGTTTTGTATTGTATTGTAATGAAATGAATATGTGAAGAATGTAAAAAAAACTAGAAAAAAAAACTCACAAAAAACACACACAAAAAACACTCAAAGAATACTATAGTAAAAACATTTAAAATATAACAAAAATCAGATAAAAAGTCTTGTTTAAGCAATAATGATATTTAAAAATATCTCCTTCATGAAAAAAAAAATCAATCGTGTGGGATTCGAACCCTCCCCCGTTTTAAATCTCTCGTTAATAGATATAGATACAAATATTTGCCTCATCTCAACCGACTGAGCTATGACGGCTTGGTATAATATTTCCGTATTTTGAAAACCTTTGTCAGGTATTAATGTAATTTTTTACCTTTAATAACGGTATAACCTGTATTACCTTCAAGTGTTGGTACGCTCTTCTACGTCACTTTTAACTTATCTATAGGCTACAATACCATAAATATTCAGACACTTTAAATACATTCAACATGCTATGCCCTTTAAACAAAGCAAACGTAATATTCAAAGGATCTAGTTAGAATCAGTTTTACTTTCCAATGCTAAATGGGACACTTTCATTCCTTCAAAAATATTTATTTCTATCGTTGAGCTTTCAGTTTTGCATTATTTACGGTACATGTAATCAAAAATATACAGGTAAGTTCTAAATTATACCCCAAAAAACATTTTATTACAAAACATATTTTGTTTTTAAGACAATTTCATCAATTATCGTGATTCGTTAATACTCTGCATATGGTATGTTTAGTAGATATCACCATGCCTACCAAATAAATCAAGAAAATGTGCGGAAATCGCTTTTTAAAGCACTTTTTATTTTCATGAAATTTCAGACCCCCTCCCCTTTCTACCCGCCATAACTCTCGAATGCGTAGAAATTTTGAAAATATTTTGCTAGCTGGCACTTGCCATTTAATGCACCTATTGCACTGATACTACATGCACCACACTAGAAGCTCAAAAGCAGTGTTCTTGGAATCAGAAAAATAGGCGTATAAGGCCCAAACCGTCAATGATCCTTGCGACAAGGTCGTAGCAAGAAGATTTCTTGAACATATAGGGTCGTTAAGATCGACTGAGCGTTGGTATCAACGTTTTTTATAAACGTGCATCTCTAAAAGCCCGAATACACGATACTAAGAACTTAATGTTAGATAATACGCGCACCAACAGATGGACGCAAATTTCAGAAGATTTAAAATGCTAGCGTTGCGATCAGGGTTGCGATCAAAGGATGGCGACGCACATTTAAAATTAATATGACGCCAATGATACAACGTCATTTTTAGGAGTTCGATGACGCTTTGCATGTGTGTTTGTACGACGAAAATCAGCATTGTGTAGAACACTAGGACTGTAGGAACCACAATTAAAGGGGACGGCAACCCTGATGATAACTATGTTTTATATGAAAGATCTTAATAAACCATGAATTTTGATACCACTTTCATCTAAATCGGTTGAAAAATGTGGAAGTAGTAGGCGTTTGAATATTTACATATGGGCTGTAATGGAAGTGGCCATATTGTAGGCTTAGTGACGTCACTCAGCCTAATAAAATTTGCGTAATCAAAATAAAAGACAAACCGGTGGATTATTTGCATCAATCTTTAATGAAACATTTTCCTTATGTATAAAGCTGCATATCTGCTAAAGCACAGATGATGTGATAGTAGTGATAACTAAGAATTAAGCAGTTGAACAAATTCTTAAAACTTATTAAATATTCAAAATGGCGGCTAAATAATGGCCATATTGAAATCTTTCAATGCCCATAACTTGCCCATTTTTCAACCGATTCTGATGATACGTGTACCGAAATTCATAGTTCATAGAGCTCTTTCTGATAAAACATACTTTTTATTAGGGTTGCTGTCCCCTTTAAGCATTTTACGTCGAGTTTTGTAAGACCAAGCCATTTTTAAGCTTACATAGTGACGTGATTCGCGTTAGTATAGTGTTAAGTGTTGAGTCACAACTGATAAAGTTGTGGCGAAATGACAGTGGAACTACTGGCAAGCAGAAAACGTTTGAACGAGATTTCTGGGTCTTTTTGTATACGCTCAAAATGTGGAGGCTGGCGTTACGTCATGAGTTAACGGAGTCACTGGAATTGAAATTTGTGTGCGAAAACATTGCATTTGTCCTAAATAATAAATATTAACACAATTTTGCACAGCTTTCGTAAGACCACAACTATACGCATCTGTAGAGTGGTGCGTTTTCATTGGTTGCCATTTTACGTAAAATGTGTCAAGTTTTGATGATCAACTTGCTGATGATAGTGGATTGAGCTCTTTTCACTTTAGGTTCAATAACTCTTCGAGATCAGAAAATAAAATCAAATAAATACCAACTTTTGTGTGCCGGACGTTTGATAAACGTTTTGGTTTATTTTTTGCCGAAACATCTTAATTGGATCAAAAGATACAGTACCATGAAAATCGGACGTATCTTTTTTGTTTGAGTATATTATTTCTTCATGAAGGAATTGAAGATTTTCACCCTTCCTCATGGTGCCCTGGATTTGTCTGCAGCGTATGATTGTGATATATCCTGAACAGACTCACTTTTTGACAATACTAAGCATATGCATTGCCAATATCTGAGTTGGGGTCATAGTGTCAGTTTGTGCCAATTTTTAAGGGTTATTGCCATTGAATGGATAGAATGTGACCATTTTTGCGTATACATTTGTATTGAGATATCTTCTGCAATTTTTTAGCATTAAATTGTCAAAAATAATAACAGAGTTATGCCCCTTGACTTAAGATATTGAGGAGGAACGAAATTCCGACTTGAGAATGAATAACAAAAAATGCATACACAAAACATACAAGATTTATGTTGTTGTTGTGTGTCAATTTGGACAAATCTATAACATACGAGGGCGTTCAATATGTAATGAAAACCGTCCAGTATATCCCAAAGTTTTATATTTACATACTTCAAAATTACTTTTATTAAAAAGGTATGTTTCCTGGCTAAATGAATATAAAATTGCAGTTGTCCAGCTCCTTATCTAATTTACACAAACCACTTTCAAGATAGGGTACTGAAGTGCACTGGGATATGAAATAAAGCAATGTTTTCAAAAGCAGATAACTACATGAACGAGGGATGTTTTCAGTCTGCTTCTTCATGTGGTAGATACCCATATATTGGCGATTTATACCTGCAAAAATTGTTATTGCTTTATATTCTATGAAATACTGAGGCTGCCATTTTGGTTAAAATCCTCCTTGATACCAAATTTTCTGGCATTCCATTAACTGTTGTCTTTGCGTGAACCAATACATAGCGAAAATTTATGCGAAATCATTGGTAACATTTTTTCCTGGTCACTTTGATATTCATTTGCAAGTAATACAGCCGATTGTAAAAATTTCCATATTTAATTTCGTTCATTTTGTACCCCCAGGTACGTGATTTGAAATAAGAAAATCACTTAAAAGAATGCCATCTCTGGCTTACACTGAAATGGATCAGACAAAATACTGCGTTTCATCGATGTTTACATTCGGATGCATTATTTGGACATTGTTACACGTATTTACATGTACATAATCTGGATGGCTAATTTCAGACAATAAAATTATAGGAAAACGAAAATGATATACCACTCAGATGAGATACTCCTAGATATTGGTTTCAGTTTAACTGGTCTGCTGCCTATGCACTGTGTCTATTGAAATTTCGATACAATCACAATTGCCCTTTCCTAGTACAAAGCCAGATTTCTGATTTTCAAGAACCGTGCGTATTTTAGTGTTATGTCCATTACATTAAACGACGTCAACGTAAGAGGGGTAACGTAATAAAACCATTTACACAAGAAATCGGTAGTGGTCAAAAGTTTGTATCCTATAGCAGATAAAGGGGAAATGAGTCAGAAAACTATGGATATGTGAATCATGCATTTTAAATGTTTGCTTTAGAAATACAGCATGCCTTTCTACCTTTGTTAAAATGGGTCTTTACAACATGCAGTGTATATTAGTGTGCTTTTTAAAAAGTCTGTAACTTATTTAATTTGGAAAGATAAAATAATGCTACAAGCACCATTTTAATGGCGACGCTTTGATGTTTTGTTTGGCATAAAATCCTAACGCTTTTGTGGATGGAGTTATGAATCGGTTTTCATTACATATTGACCCCCCCCCCCCTTGTAGTAATGGCCCTTGAAACATATTAACTCAATAACATAAGAATGAACCAATGGAATATGGCAAAAGTATTCATATGCTCATATGCATAGATATTGACAAGCTCATGGTTGGTATTGTTAGGCATGAATTGGTAAAAATTTATTAAGTTTCTTGATTCATGTTAGAATTTTTGATTCTGCTGGTTATTGTGAGAATGAATGGGCAGAATATATGACAAACTCTATAATAAATATGGGCTTACTTGTGAGTCACAATACCAGACTGGATTATGTCAATATTACTGCATTAGTCAACAATGGCCCTAGGTCAGTGTATCTGCATCACATTGGCACGTTTCAAGTCTACACCTCTTTGGGAACAATGACAGTCCAGATCACCTGGCTTCCTATGGAGTAAACATGATCAGGACCCACACTGTTAATCAACCACATAATTCTTATAAACCTTTATCCTGGCGCTAAATTTTGTTAGTAATAAATTCGATTTTTTGTCTGTTCATGGAATCATGAACGCTCGTCTCTTGCGGTTACTTTGCAAGAGATGCAAAGTGTTCATTATTCCATTAATAGACAAAAAATCAAATTTATTTCTTAAAAGAATAATCTGCTGTGAAATATTATTCACATGGCATTTACACCTTTTTTTGTCACCAAAGGATGAATATGATACTTTCTTTAAATTGATGTTTTACATCCTGCTCAATGTCTTGTTTGGAAGTTTTCTGGGTTTTACCTATGACTAAGCGAAAGATATAGGGTGATGCTCCGGGCATCCAGGCTAATAATTTTAAGTCATGGCCGGATGTTTTCTGGGTTTTACCTTGCACTAAGCTGAGGATATAGTGTCATGCTCAATGACACAAAACTGGGCATCTGGTCAGGCTGTAACTAAGCAGAGGATATAGTGTCAAGGTCAAGGACACCGCAATGGGCATCTGGTCAGGCTGGTACTAAGCAGAGGATGTAATGTCATGCTAAATGACACAAAACTGGGCATCTGGTCAGGCTGGTACTAAGCAGAGGATGTAACGTCATGCTCAATGACACAAAACTGGGCATCTGGTCAGGCTGGTACTAAGCAGAGGATGTAGTGTCATGCTCAAGGATACAGCACAGGGCATCTGGTCAGGCTGGTACTAAGCAGAGGCTGTAGCGTCATGCTCAAGGACACAGAACAGGGCGTTTGATCAGGCTGGTACTAAGGAGAAGATATAGTGTCATTCTCGTGGATGCAGAACAGGGATTCTGAGCAGGCTGGAACCAGCAAATCCTGAATATCAAGCCAAGCACTCTACCACTGAGTCGGACTCACAAAACTTTAAAGTATCCTCTGCAGATAAGATTGGTGTTTAGGAAAAGTCAACAAAATAAATACAGTAAATGCTAGTTTATTTCTTTTCCCATCTAGTGGCCTACTGATCACTTTCAAACAGTTTAGATCAAGATCAGTTTGTCTGCTGATAGCCTTTAAAGTCAGTTTAGGTCCAGATCAAGGCTGACAGTCATTATCTGGATCCAAACTGTTACTGAAGGTATTTCAGGAAACAAACATTAACCCATAATGCCCCACCTACAATATGCAGCAGACAACAATTTCAAATTTTGATTTTTTTTTTTTCAAAAATAACAAATAAGGCATATTTCTTAAGAATTGTCTGCTGGCAGACGATTCCTATGAAATATCATAACTTATTTTTTTCAAAAAATAGGACGGATGTCACAAAATTTGTTGTCTGCTGCTGTAGTGATTGGTGCTTTTTAAGAAATAAACTCAATTTTTGGAAGGTTCATGGAATCATGAATACTTCGGGTCTCTTGCAAAGTTAATGAATGTGAAGCCCGAAGTAAGTGAAGCCATGAATCTTCCAAAAATTGAATTTATTACTTATATTTACATTTTATATTATCAGTCAAGTATCAGTTTTCAACTTTCACCTAACTTGACTGGTTTTTCAGAAATTTTGAATTAAATCAGACATAACGGAGGGTTTGGAATAGTCCAAACAAAAAAAATCCACGCTTAACGTCGTGGCGATATGTGTTCAACGTTAGGCAAACGTTAGTAAACTAGCAACGTTATTGGATGGCATTGACATTGGTCTGCTCAAATGGCGCGTAAGTGGGTGTGGCTTAAATTGATTTGTTCATGAAGGTATGAATTACATCTCAAATGTAAAGGTTCATTTAAATACTAGAAGTGGAAATGTAAATATAAGGTTTTATTTTGAAAATAATCAGCATACAAAACAAAAAATATGAAAAAAATTCCCAGCATGCAGAGAGTAAGGTTTGAACTAAGAATAAGAAATGGAGAGACATTTAGTATCATTTTGTCTTGCAAGTGTACTGTCTTACATCTGCTGCATATATTCAAGCACATTTCAGACTAGATTTTTTCATGGAAGCAACAATATCAATCCTGATCAAACTGCTCCTGATCTTGGTCCATTTTGTTAACAATTGAGCAGGGCTAACTTAAAAGTTGGTGTAGTCAGCACTTAAGCCAAATGGAAAAAAGTTTGGTGCTGAACGAATAATAAAAGTCTTTTTTGGAAAATCAAAAGGCTGATCAAATGAAAAAAGTCAATAAGCAATTCTTATTAGATATCCCCTGCACAGTAAAGGTCAGTGAAAAAAATTAGTTTTGACAAGTGATAGTTCAACAGCAGCCCTTAGTTTTGAAAAAAAGATTTCAGTAGAATCTGTGCAAATGTCTTTAAACTTGCAATCTGGTACTTTTGTTAAGATCAAATACATAAAAAATATTCACACCTTAAAGTTCTATATATCAAAAAGCTTATATCGAAAAATTACCTAAGTTTTCATTGCTGTCATTTTGTCAAAAAAAAAAATTTTGAACCCAACACCTTCGTGTATATGTTCAATGTGTCTATATTGTGAAGACAAGTATCAAATTGCTGAATCAAAAGCTGTGGTAGGAGTTGATCTGCCCATGAAGGCACTATCTAAGCATATACAAAAGCCATATTAGGGAAAAGTTGTCTAAGTTCTCATAGCTGTAATTTTGTCAAAATTATCTTAAAACCAAACTCCTTCATGCATATATTCAATGAGTCTACATTGTTTAGACAAAGTATCATATTGCTCCAACAAAATCTGTGGTAGGAATTGATCAGCCCGTGTATGGACTATAATAACATAAGCATAAACCCCTTTATAAAAAGCCATTTAAAACTACAAAGGGACATAACTCTTATAGAATTAGCCCCTAGCCCTTACCTTTTTGTTAAAAGTATTTGTCTTGTATATATAAATATGTTTAATTTCCAGCAATGACTCTTCAAGATATTAAAGAAACAAAATGTTACTGACAGACGGACACACAATGTGAAAACAGTACATGGTGGGTGTGGTATAAATACACTTAGTTAATAGGTATTTTTTAAACACTTAGAATGTACTTCTAGCCGATGAGATGAGTCCTGAATTAAGGCTTCTTAAAAAAATAAAGTTATGCCATAAGTTAAGTATGCTTACTGCCAACGTATCATTCCAGTATTTACACTAAATAGTCAGAGACATAATTCTGCTTACTGTCAAAGTATCATACCAGTATTTACACTCAATAGTCAGAGACATAATTCTTTGCATGCATGCCGAGTAGTTTTTCATCTTTTTTGTCACCTGCTGACTTTTCAATTAACTTTTCAAACATTCTTTTCTGAATATTATCAGTGTCAAACAGTTTGGATCCTGATCGGGACTGTCAACCCTGACCTTTGTCTAAACTTAAGTTATCAGCAGATGACAGAAGTCTTTGCTAGCATTTAGATAAAAAATGCAGTCAAAATTGTGAAGATTTTCTTACCCTTCATTTTCAGCATGCCTTTTGAGCTTAAAAGAACCATCTCATTGAGACAGTTCTTTTGAGTACCAACAACAAATTCTTTAGTTGAGAAATAAGAAACTTATTTTTCTCTTTAAGTCCTGTAATCAGGTATATTTTGTTTTCTCCAGTAATACATTGGTATTAGGGTCATCAACTGGAAGATTCCATTTGCTAAATTCATTTAAATTAACTCTTTGCATGCTGATATCTAACTTTTTAAAAATAAAATTTTTTCACAAAAAATCTTTCAGAACACTAACATAATGTTTAACAGTTTGAATCTAGATCAAGACTGACATTCTGTCAGTCCTGATCTAGGTCTAAACTGTTTTGATAATAAAAAAAAGTAGCTGCTAGCAAGGAGAGTTAAATCAAAATGTTGTCACCATAAGCTTTAAGTGACAATATTTTGAGTAAAATAGGTTTTTGTTTTTCTCAAAATATTGTCACTTAAAACTGTTTCTCAAAATATTGTCACTTAAAACTGTTTCTCTAAATATTGTCACTTAAAACTGTTTCTCAAAATATTGTCACTTAAAACTCTCCAATTTTCTCCAACGACTAGGAAAAGTTCACAGATCCATCATGTCTATTGTCTAAATGTTTATTAATGTATCTCCAAAACTTGTGAACAGCAAAGGTACCTGACCTGAAATAGAAAAAACATAAGTAAAAAAATTATATAAGACAAGTAAGGAATGCAATTCACTATAGCTATACTGCAAACAAGTGGACATTCATTTGTTAATAAAAAGGATGGTAAATGTTTTAAAATTTTGAATAGTAGTTGCCTACTTTCTACTGTCCTACTAGCAAAGAGTGATGGTGACTACATGTTTTGTTAACAAAGTTATCAGGACTTATAATCAATAGATCACTTGTGTATTAATCCTATCCTCAGGATAGGATTAATACACAAGTGATCTAGCGATTCATGTTAGCTCAAGTGAAGTGAACATGTTAGTTTTTTACTTAGCAATTGTAAACAAAGTATTAGGTCACTGTCAGTTTTGGTTGGCATGACAGTAGTTGCCTACTTTCAAGTTGCCGGTCACAAAAGCCAAAACAAACAGGACATGCCCAGATCAAACTGCAGAAGAAGCAGTCTGATAAGGATCTTATGTTATTTCTAACAACCGCTTTGGGAGTTCCATCAGTAGTTGACTTGTATCAATTAAATTTTTCACAAAATTCTACAAATTTCTACACAGGGTGTAGAAGCAGTCTGATCAGGTCTACCCGGTTTGCTTTTCAGACTAACATTTTTAGAGTTCCAGCCCTAAAAACCAACTTTCTGTTTGAGAACAGAAACTCAGAATTTAAGTTCATTTATATCATACATAGTTCAGTTTATAGTTCAGTTTATAGTTCAGTTTAACAAAAGACAGGTTAAATACTTCTCTAAACCATCCTATGAAAAAAGGTGGTAAAGAAAAGCCTAATGCAGATGCTTATCTGGCTAAAAGTCTGAGCTCTAACCATATTAAATTAATGTTCTACATTCCCTTAACTAATTAGCTTAATCTCTTCTGTATTTATATATGAGCCGCAACCTGTGATTTCCAACAATGTGGCATATTGACAGGTGTAGACTCAACGACGACCCTTGCAGTCTCCTTTTTAAGCCTTGAAACTCCAATGCTCTTTGGTCAGTAGCTTAACAGTCATAATACATTCAAACAGCTAGAAAAGGCTCTGATCAGAATGTGCATATGCGCAGGTTGGTCTGAGCCTTTGCTGGTTGCACATACCACATTGTTGTTAATCTCATGTCCCAGCTCATATATGGAGTAGAAAACTGTGTTGATCTTTTATGAACCATGGGTTCAGATCAGAATTTTACTAGATTTACCGTTTTTACTTAAAGAAGTTTTATAAAAATTTCTCAACAAAAAAATCTTATTTATCATCTTTACTCATGCAAAAGATCTAACCATACATATTGTATTTCTAATTCAGATGAGCAGGTCTGAGAGAGCAGGCTTAATCGGGTTGCTCTAAAAGTGCAGTCAGATCTGGATCACCACTGTGTGTCATTCAAGATGCTACTTTATCCAGGAGAATGTCATAGTTTCAGCTCAGCTGAAATATATTTTTATTCCAATCCAACTTTTTCCAAAAAACTATTTCAGGATTACCTGAGTGTCAAACCATTTGGATCCAGATCAAGCCTAAGGTTTTGTCAAACCTGATCTTGACTCAAACTGTTTGCAAAGGTTATCAGCAGATGACATCAGAGGGCAAAGAGTTGAGGTTTCTATGAGTACTCATGTATTTTCAAACTTATTAAACAAGCTGACAAAGAGAAAAAATGCAAAATTTGATGAGCACTATCAGTTTTGCAAGAAGTTTAATAAATTCACTAATACAGGAACATGAACGTAAGATTCCATTTCATCATATGACAAAGCGTCTGGGAGGGATATAACGTCATGCATTAAAATCGATAAACCACTAGTGGTTTACAGATTTTTGGGAAATGTTATGATGTCCATAAAAATGTTGCGGTACGTAATGACAAAATAAATACGTTTTTACGCAAGAAAAGATATTTCAAAGTAATCTTTATGTCATACGATAAATAGAATCTTATATTCCTGCTCTTGTATTATTGAATTTATTTAAACTTGTTGCAAAAAAGTGATAAAATGCTCAGCAAGCCTCACATTTTATCTCTTTTCCACATCTTGTTTAATAAATTCAATAAAACATGAACACTCATATAAGATCCTCTATTTATATGACATTGAATTTGATTTGAAATCCCATATTCGCTGTGAAAATGTTAACATACTGGTATTTTAATATAAAATTAGGCAACATTATGATAAGACTTCATTATATTGTTACTAAATATTTAAACCACTCGTGTCTAATGGAGTTTAATACAGGACATCGTTTCACTCCTAAGTGCAACACTTCTGATAAAGTTAGGGTAAATAATATGGTACTTACGTTTCCCAATTCTCAAATTTAGCAATTTTATAATGGCCTCCACCATCCCCTTATAGCCATCCTTACACCACCTTATCTTGGTATACTAAGCTAGCACTGCAAAATAAAATGCATTGTAGTACGAAACAATTCTGCTGGTGCCTAACTTTCTACATGGTAGTGGCAACTTTTGCCATCTGCAGAATACTTTAGTAAACAGTTTGGGACCAGATCAGGCTCGGCAAAATTACTACATAAATTATGATACAAATATTTCTTGAAACTCTGATGGTATTCATGAAAGAATAATCCTACAAAATTGGTTTAGAAAAAACTCAGCAGATGACAAGAAAGCAGCAGGCAAAAATTGAATGTTAGCCTTTGATATTACCTCTATAACTCTAGTGTCGTCTGCTGATAAACTTTGAGAACAGATTGGACCAAGATGATGCCCAAAAGAATATCGGGCCTGATCTGGATCCAATCTGTTTGACACTCAGATGGTATTCCTATAATTTTTTTTGAGAAAGATGATTTGAAAAAATCAGCAGTTGAGAAAAAAATCATGAAAAATTGTCCAGGGTGCAAGGAGTTAACCATTTACTTCATAAGAAATTCTTTGACCCCTTTGAAATATAATGTATATATTATTATGGAGATTAGAGCATTTGCTCTTTTGGAGCAAATGCTCCATTTTCCATAATGTTTTCAAAAGTATCCAAAACTTGAATTTTTTCAATGTGGTCTAAAAATAGAAAAATAATGTCATGATTTAAAAAAAGCAAATGGAGTAAAGAGTTAAGCAGCACAAGAGCTCACCTGTGACACTGTCTATTCATAATATAGTGGTATATTGCTATTTAATATTGCTTTCTAAAATTTTCAATCCTTGATCTACAGAATATATATGTGACCGGTCGGTTTATAATAAAGTGGTATATTGCTATATACATTGCTTTCTAAAATTTTCAATCCTTGATCTACCAAATATATATTAAGGATACCAGATGGTGGCTGTGGTGTGATGGTGGTGGTGGTTTGGGGGGCGGGGGCCGGCTTTATTACAACAAAGCTAACAACCAAACATACTTGCAACGGTTTTCTTGAACATTTAACCATGGAAATATACGCTATGAACCCAGATCAGGCTGCATTGTAGTCTGATCTTGGGCCATTTTGTTTGAAATATAAGCCATCAAAGTATATAAGCAGATGATAGAGTAGACAGCCAGCTATCACTAGTTTTAGCTCTAAGCCAACCAGTAGTAATTTGTTGGGAGCAGCATTCATCTGCTTAAGTTCTAAAGTAGTTTATATTGAAATGAATATGGACCCACATCAGACTGCTCCTTTAGTCTGATCAAGGGTTCATATTGTTTGCTATCATTTACAGGCCCCAGATAAGAAAGTGTAACAGAATTTTTTTTCTTATTTCTCAACCAAAACATATGTTATGGGTACTCAAAAGAACCATCTCAATGAGACCGTTCTTTTGAGTACCCAAGTACCCAAACATGTTTAAACTAATCGGTAAGAAAATAATCATAATTTACGCTAAAAAAATTGCTATGCTAAAAAAATTGCTTAACTGGCCCTATGCCATTTATATATCTAGTCTGCAGTGCAATTGCAGTAAATAGCAGACATTTCTTAGACATAAAAAGGAACATGCCCGAGTTAAAATATTTCACTGAATGTTAGCTTAACCCTTAAAATGTAAACCTCAACTGCAGCAGACGACATATTTCGACATCTTTCCCAATTTTCGAAAAAAATAATTTATGAGATTCCATGAGAATCATCTGCTGGCAGATGATTCTCATGAAATATCATATCTTTTTTGCTATTTTGGTGCAAATTATAGGTGGCGCTTTATGGATTAAGTATAAGTTGGTATACATACTATCAAAAATGTGATTGTTTCCATATTTGCCAACACTGTAAGACTACGAGACTTGGACCTGTAAAAAGAAAGATCAAATTTGTAAGCTCTTTGCATACTTGGTAATATTTAAAGCTAACTTCTAAAAATAAAAGGATTCAACTCTGGACTGACGTTCTGTTGGTCCTGGTCAGAGTCCAAACTGTTTGCAAAGATTATCAGCAGACTCCAAGTTGCCCCCATACAACATTAAAATTAATTCTTACCCTACTGTTAATTGGAAAATGTCAAAAATTAGTGAAAATTTGTAGGAAACAGTTTGACGTCTTAATTATGCAACATTTTGATGTATGGCATGTTGCATCATGCGGCATGCAACCCTCCAATTTGAGACGAAACTGCAGAAGTGCATTAGAATGGGGAAACCATATTCAAAGTTTTCATTTGGGGAGGTATATCGTCTGATATATGCTTGGGAATCACATTTTACGGCTCCGCTCCCGCAACACCGTAAAACTAAATATCCAACTGTATATCTGACAAATATACCTCCCCAAATGAAAATTTTGAATATGGTTATCCCCTTTGAATGTTTTAACCTTTTTCTGGATTCTTCTTCCTCTGCTCTATGATCTGCTCATGTTCTAAGCATGCCTTTATTGCAAACAATATGGACCCTGAACTGAAATCAGACTGCTTCCTGTTTGATCAGAGTTTATAGGGTTTGCTATCTGCAGCAGACATAAAATGCAGATAACATTTTCAGGTAGGATATGTATTAAGTGATGTGTTAGCTGCTTAAAAATTTTAGAGGATCAAGAATTAATAAATAAACTATCCCCAGAAAATCATGAATACTTCGGGTCTCTTGCAAAGTCCTTCGGGCTTCACTTACTTTGCAAGAGACTCTTGCATTCATGATTCCATGAACAGACCAAAAACTGAATATATTGCTTATATTTACATTTTATTATGAATATCTAAAATTTAAAAATGATTTATAATTTAGGAAACAAAATAGTTTTGTATTTAATATGAAATCTTATTAACGGTTTTGTTAGTGTATTAAATGGAAAAGCGACACAGCCAGCGTTAACACAGGCCGGCAATGGAGCAAACAACAGGCTTGTTTTGCATGTGCGACTCGGTGCGGCACGCTGTCAATCACAACATCAATGCCACTTCTGGCAAATGAGCTCATTGTTCGAAGTGTGTTGCACAGGCAAGTGAGCTTGGAAGCTGTGAATCATATTTATATCATTCATGAGGCTATGACTGGTTGCAAAAACCTAAAGGTTCGTTGAAGGATTGCTTCGAAAATGTAAATATGCATTACTAACCTACAGAACTGCTGGCACTCATCCAGAAAAAGTATTAACGCTGGTTTCCCAGGGGTAATTCCTTAGACATCTTAGCAAAGCACTGCAAACACAGGACAAGGTGCCGGATTGCTGAAACATCTGAGGCTTCTAAAAACATTTATTTATAATTTTACATACATAATTTTACAATCTTATTATTTTAAAAACATAATAAAAACATTTTAAAATGAACAAGCTCACTAGAATTAAGTAATTATCACAATTATGACCAGTGTAGACTCCAATGAGCTTGTGCATAAGCACAGTCTTGTCAGAGCCTTTGCTGTTCACACACTCTAAATATACAAGTAGGATAAGTTAGACTTAAACATTGACAAAAAGGCTACCCTTGATCTACATGTTTAAGGAATTATACTTTATACCTATGCAATAACTACTATCATCTTATGAGCTGGTTCAAATGATGATGATGATGATGATTAAAATGATATGAACAAAATAATATTCCAAATATGCGAAATACTTTTAACAGGCATCTGTTTAATTACAGCAACATTTCATTATGTTTGGTCCAAAAGCAAGTGTTTAGTTTTGAAAATCTGAAAAACAATAACTGGGACATTATCAACTAGGTGTAATTAATAAACCATTTTTACCCATAAATGGCGTGCTAAAAGCTATAGCAAGAACACATTTCACCGTACTATAGCTAGAAATAGGGAGTATGAGAACACATCTATATTTTAATGATTTTTGTGTGTATCTTTTTTATTGTTTTCATTTTTATTTTAATCAAATTGTCAACCAATTGTACCCACAGATGTTCGTCACCACCATAGAAAAGTTTTTTGGTCTCAAAACATTTCATTTTAGGAAAAACAAACAGTTTCATTTGAAGTAAATAAGGAAAAGTATACAATTTTGATGTTAATGAGGTATTCATGTAAAGCCACTAAAAGTTTCACATTTATTTAAAAATAAAGTATAAGAAAATACCAAGAAATTAGGAACACTGTACCAAATCATAACCAACGAACCAAGAACGAAATACAAAAAGCAAAACCATAACTAACAAATCAGGAACTAACTCAAAACAAGAACACAAACCAATCCCAAAGAAATCAAAACTTAAATCTAGACAAACGAAAGTAAAACAAAACCAAACCTAAAAAAACATAAATCAATATACTACCATAACAGCTGAATAAATCCATTATTTACCCAACACAACTAAAACAGAATACCTCTGCCACAATCAAAATCTACACCAGAAAACCTATAAAGTGTTCAAAAAATCCTCAAAACCACTACAGAATAAAGCCAATCACATTGTCAAGGAAAACCACTTAGCTGGGAAACAGTCAATCATGAAACTAGAACTTCTAGATGTGCAAGAGAACAAAACTAAGAGCAAAAACAGTGTTGTTTCCAATTTCTTAAGAGCCTTAATAAATTTTGTTTACTTCAAATTTTGATGACAAAAATACCTCATTATAATAAAAGGGTGCTTTGATCCAAAATTTCCTTAAAAAATCAAATATAAATACTTGAGTTGACTTTTCTCAAAAATTTAGGCAGCTAGAAATTTAGATAAAAAAATCACATATCAATTTGAGTAATAGGTGGATTAAAACAAGAAGATAGTTATAAAGACGCATAAAATTGACCTGTATTCTTTTTTTAATTTTTAGCATTTTCTTCAGTTTCCCTCCCACCTCCAAACACTAATAGATTAAAGTCTGAAATAGTGAAACATTCAAATGATATTGTTAAACTAAATAATGCTGCAACAACAGAGTTCTAAGATGAATTTTCAGTTACTTTAGATTTTTGTATCTATTTGTTTCCTTGATAACCTAATCATATCACTAAATATTACACAGCAGACATTTGTTAAGCATATTAGTTAACAAATTCTTAACATCCCAGTCAACAATTTTTCAGTTATGTTGGGATGGGTCTTCCTGGGTCGAACCAGTACAAACCAAGGATTAATGTGTTGCTCAAGGACACAAGGCAGTGATGCCTGTGAGGCTCAAAACCACAACCCTTTGATCTCGAGACGAGCACTCTGCCACTGAGCCACTGCACTCCCTAGTTAACAAAATGTAGAACAATTCCAATGTAGATCTTTAACCTGTATTTTTAGAATAGCCTAGTGCTTAGTTATGTAAGGTAGATCAGCTAGGCATTTGCTGAAGTGATCTTAATTAATCATTGTTTAAGACTCAAAATAAAGTTTCCTTGAGTGATACCCAAACATGCCTCAAAGTGTCTATGCCTTAAGTGTGTAATGTGTTTGCTTTGATGCTTTGTGCCCCCAGTGAACAAATTTTAGTCATGCTGGGACATTTTCATATCTTCCTTGGGTTGAGCCAGTACTAAGCAGAGGATAGTGTCTTGCTCAACTAGGACCCTTTGACCTCCAGTCTAACACTCTACCAGCTGAGCCAGGTTTTCCTAAAGATGACAAATAATGATGAATAAAGTATGTTTGTTTTTAACAAACCAAAGCAAAATTACTGTTGATGGTTCATCAGCTTAAGCTCATATAAAAGATTAGAGCCCAGGATCCTACCTGAAACACCTGAGTAAATATATGGTTGATTTGAAGGTTGATCTAATAATACAACTTGATTATTTCTGATGACGACTTAATACTGTAAATGTTCTGTGGCTCTTTCTCACTGTAGGTTGGTCTGCAGTGTGTGATTGTGCTATTTCCTGATCAAACCTACTTTTTAATAAATTGCTATTAAAATTACAAACTTCTTTTATTTAAATGAATTTAATTACTTTTCTTACTGGCCGCTCCAAGGCGGTGCTTCTTTTCTGAATCTTTTATTTTTTTGCATTTGTATTTTGTGCTTGTCTGCCTGTTTCTTGCAGCCTTGTGGTCACCTGCTGGGAAAGGGCTGACCTCTTGGCTGTCTTGTATGTGATGTTTTCTTGTGTTTTTGTCACTTTCCCACATGGTGTCCTGGATCAGGTGTGGTATTTGATTGTATCAATTCCTGATATTTTCTGTCTTCCTTGAAATTTTAATGAAGCTACTTTGTTAATTAGGAAAACTGGATCAGGTGTGGTATTTGATTTTATCATATGACGTCGCGTCTTGGAGTGAAATAACGCCATGCAATCAAATTGATAAACCATAGATTTAGGGGAAATTTATGAGGTCCATAACAATGTTGCCATCATAATGACAAAATTATAACGTTTTTACGCCAGAGATGGGGTTTCAAAGTATTTGTCATATGATAAATAGAATCTAACATTCGTGCTCTTGTATTATTGAATTTATTAAACTCGTTGCGAAAAAAAGATAAAATGCTCGGCAAGCCTCGCATTTTATCTTTTCCGCAACTTGTTTAATAAATTCAATAAAACATGAGCACTCATGTAGGATCCTCTATGTATCAATTTCCTTTAATTCCTGTCTTCCTTACTTTGATGAAATTTTAATAAAGCTACTTTGTTAATTAAGAAAACTTGAAAGTTTTTGTCCATTCTAAGGTGATGATTCTGTTGTATATTCATCCTTGACTATTGCTCCCATAGTGTGTCTGTTTTTTTTATGATCAGCCGTTTTGTAGTGTGGTTCTTGGTGCTCTTTCTTGTTTTGGAATCATCTTGCTGAAGGGCAGAGGTCTGGTTGCTTTAATTGTGGCTGTCTGTGTTGTGTGTCTCTGTCTGCTAATGCCATGGGTTTTTGTTTGCAGTCTGTTTACACCTGTATAAAAACTTACAATATTAAAAGAATGAAATCCAATTTGATTTAAATTTTTGTTTCACCTTTAAACTCTGCTTAGATTGCACAAACTGTTGCTTAAGAAACTATGACCTGCATCTGAGCTTGTAGATAGATCCACAATATATTAGGTATTCACAAAGGACATTTTTGATTGATGAATTTGGGGCTTATATCTGTCAAAAAAAATTAACAGCATTAACTTATAAATCACATTGCTAGTATAAAAGTGAAAACCTACTAAAGTGGTCAAAAGAAAAGGAACATTTTGATTAAAGAATTTGGGGCCTATTTTGTAAAAAAAAAATCTATTTCACAGTGTTAATTTATAAATCACATTGCTAGTATCAAAGCGAAAACCTACTACAGTGTTCAAAAGAAAAGGGAGGTATAAGTGGTCATATAATCCAATTAAGTCTTTTTTACAGTTTTGATATGACCATAGATTAATTATTCAGTTCGTTCAAGAATTGCAGCAAGAGAGCTGCAATTTATTTTTGTTGATACCACTTGCCAAATAAACCGATTTACAAAACAAAAAGTCAATAAATTCCAAAGATTCGTATGACAAGCAGAGCCAAGGGCGAGATGAAGCCATCAACCCAGCACCAAGATTTATCCTGGCGACCTCCACATCACCAAAAGAAATCATTGACCCTGCTTTATCTGGGTGACTGAATTCAGTCTGAAAAAAAAATATTTTGGTTTTTATTTTAGAATAATCATGCATAGCATGAATTACCATTTCAGCAAGTGGCAATAAATGAGTTAAGTCCCCAGAAATATAGGGTTTTCCTAGCCTTTCTAGAATATTACAATGTAAAGGGACTTTCTAGAATTTAATAATATATAGAGCTTTCTGTAATGCAATAATCAGTGTAGATTTTTGACAATTTACAAATGTATAGGATGACTACAATAACCATCCATATAAGTAGAGCACCCATGTAGAACCGAGAACTTCTGTAATACTACAGTTTAATTATGAGTAAAGCCCCCCCTTGCTAAGTGGGGACCTTCTGTAAAATTAGAATTTACTTATGAAAAAAGCCCCTTAGCCCTCCAGTTGAATTACAATTAACTTACGAAAAAAGCCCTTGGACTTTGTTATCCACTACACCACAGCGGCTCCTATCTTCTGTAAAGTCAATTTACTTATGAAAAAATTCTTAGATGAGATGTAAGCTTCTGTAAAATTACAATTTACTTATGAAAAAAGCCCCTTAGATGAGATAAGACCTTCTGTAAAAAGGAAAAGGCCCCTGTGATTAGATGACCCATTTATTTTGAGTAAAGGCTCCTGAATGAGAAGAGCCTTTCTGTAAAATTACAATTTACTTATGAAAAAAGCCCCTTAGATGAGATAAGACCTGTAAAAAGGAAAAGGCCCCTGTGATGAGATGACTATTTATTTTGAGTAAAGGCTCCTGGATGAGAAGAGCCCTTCTGTAAAATTACAAGTTACTAATGAAAAAGCCCCTTAGACTTTCTGTAAGATTACAATTTGCTTATTAAAAGTCCCTTAGAGATGTGTCCATTTTACTTGAGTAAAGGCCCCAGGATGAGCAGACCTGATGTAAAATTAAAAATTACATGCAAATTAAAGTACTTTTAACTTTTACTAGGAATAAAGTATGTTAATTGCTCGGGATGTGATGCACAATTTCCCTTGCTAAGAATGCTAGGAAAAAATCATTACTGTTCAAGCCAAGCTTCTACTGCATATGATCTAGAATGCCACTCCACTACCTTACAAAAAAGAGGAATTTTTCGAGATGAGGTGTAAATGCATATGGTCTTAGATGCATTAATACCAATACTTTTCCGTAGTAAACTGTTAAAAGGCAGTCAAGATGAATTTATACCTTTACATTGTACCTATACTAATTATTTACTTACAGTAAAAGTAATCCACCAATCAGAGAAGATCAGAGGTAATATCACTACATACCGCACATGGCAAGCGAACTCTGAATAGGCAAAGACAGTCTTGGTAATCATACCAATACCACTATCTTCTTTAGAGTCCATAGACATAACGCACTACACTTCAATGGAAGAAAATATGTTCAGACCTCCAGATAAGAGACTGGAGTAATAAAAATCTTTTCAATCAAACAAAACATATGTTGTGGGTGCTTGAAAGAACTGTCCCATTGAGATGGCTCTTTTTAGCACCCAAATCTCATGTTTCAACTGATGGAAAAGATATCAATTTTATGTTCATTTTGTTGTTGTTTATCTTGGCCTAATTTAATATCTGTGTTGCAATGTAAACTTATTATATGTAATGTAATGTTATTGTTAAACTGCAAAGGTGGACTTTTGTTGTTTTAATTGTTGTTGGTTGTTACTCCCATTGTGGGATTCTGTAATTTTTCTTTGTTTTGTTGTGCGTTACTTTGTGTCCATTCTAGCTTTGCAATCATCTCTGGTTGCTTTGCTCTGTTTGTCTTGCTGGTGTCTCACTATTGTTGTGAGGCTTTTCCTCACAGTGCCATCGGTTTGTCTGCAGTTTGTGATTGTGGTATTTCCTGATCATACTCACTATTTTTGGTGAAACAGCAAACTGGTTTCCAATATCATATTGCTTGTAGCCTATGTATTAAATATATCATTTACAGCAGACTCAACAAAGGAGTCTTATTTTTGTGTGATGACTAGTTTTTTTAGCTTACCATACCCTTCTAAGGTGGTGGTTCTGTTGTTGTTGATTTGTTGCGTATTAGCGCTCCCATTGTTTATATGGATTTTGCATTTGGTCCTTATTTTGAAAAACAGTACTTAGTGTCGTTTCTAAATTCCAGCTATTTGTTGTGTGAATTCTTAAGCCTCAGAAAGATGAGGTCATCTAGTTTAAAGTATTTTACAACTGAAGCATTTTAACTTACATTAAGCATACCAAAAAGAATATTCCTAAGAATATTAAGAACATTGAGTAATCAAGTTGACCAAAATTAGTTCCTTCTTTACAAGGATGTACCATAAGTTTTAGGCTCAAGCTAATTATAAAGACCATAACCAAGTAATTTGTTATACATTAAATGTTTTGTTTTGATTCTTTATGTTCCAGTCAACAATTTTTCAGTCCTGATATGACTGGCCTTCCTGGGTCGAACCAGTACTAAGTAGATTAAGCTGAGGTCATACTGAAGCAAAATGAAACAATTAATACAGGAAAAGTACAATAACATCTGTAGATCTTCATAGAACATCCACATCAAGCTACAGCTAGGCCAGGGGAGGAGCGCCAGCCCTCTAAGGAACACAAATTGAGGTAATCTAAAAATTGTACGATATGCATTTAATGTTCGCTTGTTTGATTCTTTATGTCCCATTACACTTTTTTTCAGTCATGTCGGGACTGGCCTTCCTGAGTTGAACCAGTACTAAGCCCAATAAGCTGAGGTCATATCTGTAGTAAATGAAAAAAATTAATACAAGACAAGTACAATAACATCTGTAGATCTTCATAGAACATCCACATCAAGCCACAACTAGGCCAGGGGAACACTACAGACTCTGACGCTAGCCCTCTAAGGAACACAAATTGAGGTAATCTAAAAATTGTATGATACACATTTAATGTTTAATTGTTTGATTCTTTGTGTCCAAGTAAACTACTTTTCAGTCATGTCGGGACTGGCCTTCCTGGGTTGAACCAGTACTCAGTAGATTAAGCTGAGGTCATATCTGTAATAAAATGAAAAAATTAATACAAGACAAGTACAATAACATCTGTAGATGTTCATAGAACATCCACACCAAGCTACAGCTAGGCCAGGGGAGGGGTGCCAGCCCTCTAAGGAACACAAATTGAGTTAATCTAAAAATTGTATGATATGCATTTAATTTTTGCCTGTTTGTTTGATTGATTCTTTACATCCCAGTCAACAATTTTCAGTTATGTTGGGACTGGTCTTCCTGGATGTAACCAGTATTAAGCAAAATGAGCTGAGGTAATATAGGAATGCAGCCCTGACACACTACCACTGAGCCATGTTACTCCTAACATTGTACAGACTCTGACTATAGGCATAATTTAAAGTGGCATCTTTATTTTCAAATTAGCTTAAGACTCTTATTATTAACAGACATCTGTGTTTAAATGCAGCATCAATTCATAAAGCACTGTCCAATAGTAAGGATTTCGTTCTGAAAATATGAAAAACAAGGTGACATGAGTAAAACATTTTTTGCCTAAGTTTAAGGGGTGTTGATTGCTTATTGACAGCAAGAACACTAAAGAATTACAGCATGAATAGGGAAGGTATTATTATAGCAGGAAATAAAGGGAAGGTATGATAACTAAATTTGGATTTTTTTGTTTATTTTCATTTTTATTTCTATCAAGTTCCTATAGATGTTCTTCACCAATACAGACCATTTTTTTATCTCAAATAAAATATTGCATTTTAAGAAAACAATGTACAATTTCTGTAGAAGAAATTTATCAAAAGTCAACAATTTTGACGTAAATGAGGTATTTATGGAAAAGCACTTAAATTTTCACATTTCAAATTCATTAAAATTTGAGTTTTTTTGTTTGATAAAGTACATAATATACTAAGAAATTAGAAACACTGTACCCAAACAAAATCTACAATCCAAAAACTACAATCAAAAAGCAACAAAACTTACAAAGCAGAAATTAACTTGAAACTATAATAGAAACAAAACCAATCCAACAAAACTAAACTCAAAACTTGACAAACTAAAGCAAAAACAAACCTAAACATGCAAAAACTGAACAAAATTAATCTACACTAAACAATACAGCCAACAACAAAACCATTACTGACGGAATAGGGCTGAATCAATACCTAAGCCACAATAGAATAAAACTAGACTAGAAATCTAAAGTGTTCAAAAAATCCTCAAAACCCCTACAGAATAATGCCAATCACCTAATCAAGGAAACCAATTAGCTTAGAAACAGTCAATCGTGAATCTATAACACCGAGATGTATGTGCAAGTGTTTAAAACTAAGATCAAAACACAGTGTTGTTTTCCAATTTCTTAAGAACCCAAATAATTTATGTTAACTCCAAATTTTGAAGACAAAAATACTACATAAAAATAAGTTATTTTGATGATTTAACCAAAGAACTTCCACTTATTTTTTCTCAAGTTTAAAAATTTGCCAAAAATGTTAAGTTTAAACAAAAATTAATGATAAATGCCTGAATTGGCTAGTTGAAAGAGTAATATGCATAAATTTAGGTGGCTAGAAATTTACATAACAAAATAATCAAGATTTCAATTTATTTACCTGGGTGGGTCCCCCTCCAAACCATAATAGATGAAAGTCATAAAAAGTGTTTCAGTAGCAATTTAGTAACTTAACCAACTTCAACAACAGTTAAATACTCCCTTAAGCTGAATAATGCTGCGACAACAGAGGTCAGAGATAAATTTACAGTAACTTAAAATTTTTGTATTTGTGTTCCTTGCTTACCCGATCTTATCACTAAATATATACAGCAGGCATTTGTCAAGCATGTTATCAACTAATACACATAAGTTCAATACAAATTTAGATTAGTCTAATATTTAGAAGAGGTGGGTCAGCTAGTGAAGTGATCCACTTAAATTAACCAATCAGTGTTTAAGCCTCAAAACAAAATAAAGTTTCCTTCAGTGGTACCCAAACATGAATCTTTGATGTACTGTTCGTTTGTGTTGATGCTCTTCCTGGCTTTAACCAGTATTAACCAATGGATTTAGTGACTTGCTCAAGGATGCAACACAGTGCCAACGGTGAGACTTAATCTGGCATCCCTAAAGTCCCAAGTCCAACACTCTCCAATAAGATGTGCTATTCTATGCTCAAATTTAGGTAACTTAACAATGAACAATTGTAACATGCTCAACTTTATGCCTTCAGTATTGAGAGAGCTTTTTGTTATGGCAATCAGAATCCCAAGACTCAAATATTCTACTCAGCAATGTTTTGCACCAATCTTCATAAACTTCATTTATTTCTTTAGTAAACTTTATAAATTCTGAATTTTATTAGATAATTTCACAGAACAAAGTGATTCTTACCAAAATATGATCTGTAACTCTGATATTTCCTGATTGTATTAATTAACCTTTAATCTGCCAATGTTCTTATGTCAAGAAAATGTCTGCTTTGCATGGCTGCTGCATATTTTCAAACACTATGAACCCTGATCAGACTGCAGACTACAGTGCATAAGATTAAGAGAGCATATGACAAGCGTCAAAAATGGCAGATAAGGGTTTAATTAATGATAGTTTCACCGTCTTTCTCTTGTTTCCATAGGTAGGCTAGGTTGAATCTGTGATTGTGTTATTTCCTGGTCATATCATAATGAAGAACGTGTATATGTTTTCCTATATGAATCCTAAAACTTTTTTTAAATGTGTATTGATGCTTTAGATCCCATCAGCAGGTTTTCAGTCATGTTGGGACATTTTCCCTTTACCTGGGTTGAACCAGTACTTAGAAGAGGATAAAGCGATTTGCTCAATGACACAACACATTGCATCTGGTGCATCTAGAACTAGCAACCCTTTGCCCTCTTGTTTTTAAATGTGTATGCCTTTGAGACGATTCAGTACAGTATGCTTATGCATCTTAACGCACATTTTCCTCAGACAATGTATGATGCAGCTTTCAAACTCTACCATCTAAGCTACATAGACTTTCAACAGATGCAAAACATGTTTGAGTAGAATATTTTATACATTTCAGAACTCCATTACAGAGTTCCTTATCAGCAGGTACTGGTGGGTGCAACTTTGATGGATTAGGCAAGTTGGAGGCAAGATCGGCTGACAGTAATAAATGAATAGATAACTAACATCGAAGTTACCTTGGATTGAAGTAGGGAATAGATAACTAACAAGTTACCTTGGAAAGAAGCAGATAATGAAATGTGTAACTCTACCTTAAATGAATCCCCTCAGGAGAAAACCTTTATGGTCTCTGAGCAACATTGGTGCAACTCAGTCTACAGATCTGTGCAGTCTGATCAGCACCTTTGTGTTTCACTTTTTGCAAAGCATAATAGCTATACCTGATTACCAAAATTACAAGATTCTTGCCTGTCTCTTAGCAGAACAGGCAAGTGTCAGTCTTATCTGGCTGCAAACCTAGAAGACAGGTTTTCTCTTATTCAGTTTTAACCTATAAAAACTCCCAATACAGACCTTCCCATTCTAAATGGTAGAGTTGCAGCCCTTATCCCTATACGAATCGGTAAAGTTACCATATAGCCGGTGGCGGAAAGCATGCCACCAGCAACCCTCCCGATGACGGATGAGGAAGCAGGGGGTACTGGTACGACCGGTTCCACACGCACAGGCTCTGGGATGATCGCTTCCTCTGGCGCTGCTTGAGGGACTACCGGTTCGACAACGTCTGGCTCCCTTACTCTAATTGGCTGAGCTTCCTCATCTGAAAATACAGAGAACAATACTTAAACATTGTCTTGCTGAATACATTTATCCTTTACTCCATAGGCTATTTTTAGATCATGACATCATTTTTTATATTTAGACAACATTGAAAAAAATCAAGAAAAATTTAAGTAAAGATTTGAATACTTTTGAAAATATTATGGAAACTGGAGCATTTGCTCCAATGGAGCAAATGCTCTTTTTCCATGATATTTTCAAATACATAGTATTTCAAAGGTGTCAAAAGGCACTTTCATGGGGTAATGGGTTAACCTGTCATCAAGCATATTTGAGCCACGACGTGATTTCCAACAATGTGGCATTTTGAGAAGTGTAGACTCAGGACCAGCGTAAAATTGTAGATATTTTCTTACACGTGATTTTTAGCATATGTTTTGGGTGCTCAAAAGAACCGTCTGATTGAGATGGTTCTTTTGAGTACCCACAACATATGTTTTGGTTGAAGAGGAAAATTATCTTTCTGTTATGCACTCTTAACTAAAGTCCTGCTGATCAGAATCTTAGGCATAGGCTTAGTGGATAGCCATATGAATCTAAGCTTTATTCATGTGGCAGCAAAGACTGATCAGATCCAAGTTAATGTATACTAGTCTGATCGGAGTCTTCAACAGTTTTTTCTGTTGTCGTTGAATATTTTTTTCTCTAAAACCAATTAAATGAAATAAACAACATTGTTGAGTGTCCGTTTCATTTGTCAGCAGACACTTCACATGCAGTATCAAATTTTATTTGCCTCAAATGATCTTTGCCTCCTGTGTAATTTTCATGCTTTTTGTGACCTGCTGAAATTTCTTCAAAATCTGTTTTTTTCCAAATAATTCTTTGAAGAATATATACCATCAGAGGGTCAAACAGTTTGGGTCCAGATCAGGATGGACGTTCTCTTGGACCTGTTCTGGTGCCAAACTGTATGCAAAAGTTTATAGCAGAAGCAGGGATCTAGGAAGATTTGTCACGGGATCCAACTCTGATCTCTGACAATGTTTTTTTAGCTGATGAAGGTGTGAGGATTCAAGTATCACTATAAGCTGGCCATCTTCGACCCGCCAGGGAAGCACCATTTAAAGTTCAGAGTAAAGGTTTAATTAAGCAGGCCCCCAGATAAGAGTGTGTAACTTAACTAAAAATTATTTTTCTTTTTCCTCAACCAAAACATATGTTGCAGGTACTCAAAAGATCTGTCTCATCCAGACAGTTCTTTTGAGCAACCAAACACATGTGAAAGTTGGATAAGAAAATAATCGCAATTGAACAATTTTTTTTTGCTTAACTGGCTCTATGATAAAGGTTTGTTGTGATAGCTGAATAGAGGCCGGGGCAGCTTGATGAGCCTATAAAAGCAAAATGGAATTTCCTACAGTTATTAATTGGGCCAGTCCTTTCCGTTTAAAGGGGTGTTGGGTGGTAGTTTTCATTATCATTCAAATTTTAAGAGAATATTCTGTATGCAAACCGTGGAGATCTTGATCAGACGCCACCTTCTGTGGAATCTGATCTGGTTTTGTCTATGTCCAACAAAAAGGACGCTAGGCTTATGTGGGTAAATCCATTTATACAAAATGGAATTTCATACTGATATCAATTGGACCAATCCATTTCCATTTTAAGGATTGCTTGGTGGTAGTTTTCATCTTTATTCAAATTTTGTTAGAACATTCTGAAAGCAAACCATAGAGACCCTGATCAGATGTTGCATTCTGCAGTGTCTGGTCTGGGTCTCTACTGTTTTCCTGTGTCCCATAAAAAGGAGGCTAGGCGTATATGGGTTAGCCAGCTTCAGCAGTCAGCTGATTATCACAACTATTCAGTCTTCAAATTTGGATATATTTAGGCTCCGTGGTTTTAAATTTGAGAGTTTTAAATAACAGAATTAATTCTGTTTTTACTTGTGGCGACTTCTCTACTGCTGTTGCAAACAGCTTGGACCAAGATCAGGACTGACAGAATGTCAGACCAGCTGACTGTCTGTGCCAATCTGAATCTTAACAGTTTGACACTCTTATAGTCCTCCAAATTTTCTTATTATTAACCACATGCACATTTTAAGACCATGAACAAAACACACAGCAAAGTTTCAAAAAAAAGATTGAACTTGTACTGTATGAGATCTTGTGCTCACATAGTACCACCTCATTGCATCTATAGAATTGAATTGTTTTGGGATTTTTTGTTTGTTTTTTTTTCAAAATAAACTTCCTAAAATTCTTCGAGTAATGTATCAAAGAG
Organism: Loripinus fragilis; assembly: GCA_964019695.1. Classification (NCBI taxonomy): domain Eukaryota; kingdom Metazoa; phylum Mollusca; class Bivalvia; order Lucinida; family Lucinidae; genus Loripinus; species Loripinus fragilis. The sequence continues at coordinate 7,634,805 of OZ026514.1, read as the reverse complement.
CATTGCAAAGCTCCCATTAAGCAGTTACACATGCATGTAAAAGCATGCGAGCAATAAAAATAGTAACATTCAAGGGAGGCCACCTAATGTGGTAAGTGATTTTCCATACCATAAGGAACTGCTCTTAAAGGAAAGAATTTGCTCCCTTTGGGAGCAAATTCTTTCCTTTAGGAGAAGTTTCCATTTTGAAAAGGGACATAATTGAAGAGAATCACTGCTTGATCAGGTTGTCTGTCTTTGATGTGCGTATAACTTTCAGTGTTCTGGCTACGCCCTTGAAGAGTGTCAAACCATAGGTCTAGTTTTAAAGCAAAATCTTTAAGGGTAATATTGTGATTTTTTATCCATCAATTAAAACGGATGTTCTGGATGCTCAACAAAACATCTCATATTGAGACAGTTCTTTTGAGTATCCACAACATGTTTTGGTTGAGAAATAAAAATAATTTTCAAGTATGTGCTCTTATCTGGAAGGTTGGTCAAAAGTTTGAAGGTAGATCAAGCCTGATTTTTGTCAAGCCTGAACTGGGTCAAACTGTTTGCAACACTAGTATAGGTAAAGAATTGTAAAATGCCTCTTTTCTTATTAATTAGCTACTTACCCGGGGTGCAAGCTGCACACCTATACCCATCTAAGGCCCCCTCTGAAACAAAGAAACATAGGTGAACAGGTGAAAGAAGGAGATGGAACATATGTAACCTTATAAACCTTATACTGCCCTTGTCACAAGAAACCCTGTCTTTGCAGTTTCTAACAAGACCAAACTCTGCCCTGGACCTGCGTCGCGGGAGCAAATCGTCAATGTGTAAACAGTCGATATGCAAAGTTCAAATAAACAGGAATGAAATCAGATTACACCCAAATTTCGCAATGTAATCAACAGTAAGCATTCAGATGAAAAAAATGTCCAAGTCCAACACCCGTCAAAACTGAGAAAAAATTTATGAAACATGCACAATATAAGAGGTGCACATCTTCAATATGTGAACAATCATAAGGCAAAGTTTGAATAAAAAGGAATGAAAACTTTTGGAGTTACAGATTTCACAAACTTGGCACCCCTAAAATGTTGCGGACGGACGGACAGATGGGAAAAATGTCTAGGTTCAACACCCATCAAAAATGAGAAAAAACAATGAAACAATCTCACAAAATAGAAGGTGCACATCTTCAATGTGTGAACAATCATGATGCAAAGTTTGAATATAAAGGAATGAATACTGTTGGAGTTACAGATTACACAAACCCCCTAAGCATTTCAGATGGAAAAAATGTCTAAGTTCATCACCCGTCAAAAATGAGAAAAAAATTATGAAACGTGCACAGTATAGAAGGTGCACTTCTTCAATGTGTGAACAATCATTGTGTGAAGTTTGAATATAAAGGAATGAATACTGTTGGAGTTACAGATTACACAAGCTAGGCACCCCCTAAGCATTGCGGATGGAAAAAATGTCTAAGTTCAACACCCGTCAAAAATGAGAAAAAGTTTAATGAAAAGAGCACAAATAGGAGGTGCACATCTTCAATGTGTGAACAATCATTTTGCAAAGTTTGAATATAAAGGAATGGATACTGTTGGAGTTACAGATTACACAAACTAAACTTCAGCTGTTAAGTTTTTAGACTTAATTTTTCACAATAACTTTTTTATCTTCAATTTTAGCAAAATGTGTTCGCAATGAAAAGTATTCAGGAACATCTCCGCCAACTTCTCCAAATGGTTCCAACATCCTAGATGCTGCAGGTTCGTCTGTGCTCTGATGCACTCTTTGAACATTTTAAGCAAAACGCAAATAAACCAAGTCCAAGATGTCGGTCAAAAAGTTACATTGCTCCGCCCTAATTCAATTACTGACCTGATGGATGGCTTGTTCAAATATAATAGAAATCGCGCCTGATTCGCTCGTGTGTTAAGCTAGTAGGGTCATCTCAAAACCGTTGATTTCATAGCACGTGCATAAGAGAAAAAAAATGCACGTAATGTGATAACCCAGCCTTTGTTCCTACAAATGAGCCTGCTTTAAGTTGATTCTGCATATGCGCGGTAAATTCTGAATATGTTACGGCAGTTTTAGGTTATGCACAGCCTTTGAAGAACGGGATGTGCACCGCTTCCGAATATTTTTTGAAACTACCCCTTTCTGTCACGCCTACACGAATTATACCTGTCATTAAAAGACTTAGAAATTAGGACGAAATCAATTTATTGCAAAATCTTCATCTATATACACAAAAATCAGTTTGCGCCACAAGCACAAGACCTTTTGGGGAAGGTGGCGGAAATACTCCTCTACAACTTTCATCGCGAACATATTTTTCTAAAATTGAAGATAAAAAAGTTATTGCGAAAAAATAAGTCTAAAAACTTATCAGCTGGAGTTTAGGAATCCCCTAAGCATTTCAGATGGAAAAAATGTCTAAGTTCAACACCCCTCAAAAATGAGAAAAAAATTATGAAACATGCACAAAATAGGAGGTGCACATCTTCAATATGTGAACAATCATTAGGCAAAGTTTGAATAAAAAAAGAATGAAAACTATTGGAGTTACAGATTACACAAACTTGGCACCCTAAAGTGTTTCGGACGGACGGACAGACGGACGAAGTGGACCCACTACTAGACCTGCTTTCGCTAAAGCGACGCAGGTAACAAGTAAGGCGGGGGAGACAATCTAAAATATTGGAAATTCTGCTTGTAGCAAGTGGAGAAAGTGAGTAGCAAATGAACTGATCAGACTGTGTGCATGTTCAGCCTTGACTGTGCCTTTATTTCTTACATAAAGTGAAAGACAATATCTTAAGGATATCTACCTAAATCAATAAGGGAAATAACCCAATTTTAATTATATAATATTAGCCCTGTCATTCTGGATACTGGTGATCAGATACTGTGGCATTAAGTGAAGACCCAGATTAAGGCAGCATTTCATCAGGGTCTGCACTGTTTGCAAGGATGCAAATAATCTTTAGGAACATAAATACATCATTGTGTAGAAATTCTGACAAGCAACTCTTTGAAATACATAATTGATAATTTCATAGTTGTTGATTTCTGGATATTTTGAATTAAATTGGACATAACAGAGTTTACAAAATAGCAAAAATGCAAATTTCTGCGCTTAACATCATGGCCACATGTGTTACTCAAGCGTCAGTATATAATGTTAAAATATTTAATTAGATTGAACTGATATTGGTCCATCCCTAATGTCTCGTATGTATGTGTGGCTTTAATCAATCTGTTCATGAAGGTATGAAGGACATCTCAAATGTAAAGGTTAATTTAAAGATTTGCAGTGGAAATGTAAATATTTAGACTAAAGCATAACATTGATATTACTGTCAGATAAACTCAAGCATTAACTTAGGGGATAATTGTGCTAAAATTTTCATTTGGGGATGTATATCTTTGGATATATGGTCCGTCCAAAATTTAGTTTTTATTTAGGTGATGCTTCAGCGGAGCCATAAAACTCGATTTCTGAATGTATAAAGATAAAGATAAAGAAAATTATGAATGAGGTTATCTCCATTTTAATGAGCTAATAACATTTTTCCTTAAAAAAGGGCAGTGTAAATATAGTACACTTGCTGGGCTTCTGTCTGGCCGCCGCCAGTTGCATAAAATTGATTCTAGGTGCAAAAAACACTTGCAAGCCATTGAGAAGCCAATGACAAGCATAAGTACTCAATGACAGCAAGTTTGACTCACAAATTTATGACGTTATCTAATCAAACATCGCATTACATTTGCAAGTGCATTAGAAAACCCCAGATATGATGAATTCGAATGCACTTGCTTTTGTAATACATGTACAACATCTCATTGGATAGTGTCAGAAATTTGTGATAGTATATCCTGTATTCTAATGCACTTGATTTTGTAATGTGACGTCTGATTAGATAACATCAAAAATTTGCCACAGAATATCCTTCGATATACTGTCAGAAATAGTTTGACGTCATTATGTCACATTTCATTGGATAACATGTGACTTTATGCGGCTTGCAACACTCCAAGGAGATAACAATATTCAAAATTTTCATTTGGTGGGGGGAGGTATATTGTCAAAAATACTGTCTGAAATCACGTCTTACGGCTCTGCTCACTAATTGCCATAAAACTAAATTTCAGACCCCATATCTGACAATATACTTCCCCAAATTAAAATTTTGAATACAGTTATCCTTTAATATATCATCGGAAATAGTTTGATGTCATAAATTATGTCACATGACATGAGGCTTTCAGCTTGGCTTTCTTGTATGTGTCATTTTCCCATACTGTGTACTGGGTCAGGTGTGGTACTGGATTGTATTGATTCCTGATCTTTGCCCTCTTCCTTACTTAAAATGGGGATATACATATTCAAATTTTCATTTAGGGAGGTAAATAGTTGGATATTTGGTCAGAAAATTCTGTTTACCTTGACACACAAGTTGAGCCATAAAACAATTTCTGACGTATAATTTTCCAACTATATACCGCCTCTGATGAAAATTTTGAATTCAGTTATCTCCCAGATAATATAATCTCAAAAGCTAAATCCAGTTTTACACAATTAAAATGTGGTCATTATCAGCCAGTATTGTTGCATGGTTTCAGTAAATGAATATAATCCATATGTATACTAGGCCAAAAAAGAAACGCAGCATATAAAACATACAAGTATATGGAGGTTTTTCACCAATCTCTCGCGAACGATTTGTCACAGTTTAAGTGATGATTCTTGGGTTATGAGGCCTTGGGGTTGTCCTAGCTATCATTGTCACCGGACGAAATTGATTGAGAAATTTACACCTACAGTTTTATCGATCTTGATGTCGCGTCATTACACGACGACGTCATGAATGTGCATGGTCTGGCATTGTTTTATTTTGTCAGAAACGTTTCCTTAGATGTTCACTCGTCCTTGTATGGTATCGAAAATGTTGACACTGATGACATCACGTTAGCTTGTAATATTCTTATCGCCTATTTGAAACCAATATGTGCCCATCTTGATGGTGAAATTAGCAAATTTTAATCTTTAATTTTAAAGTTTTCAAATGTTTTCAAGCAAACTGGATATTCGACCAGAGATTTCAGTTGTTAGTACATGTGTAAATCTAAATAAAATGAACTTGCATGTGAAAAACTGGAAAATAAAAAATCAGCCATGAGTACAATGGTTTAGGTTGACTGAGCTCAATAAAACGATGGGAGCAATGTGCGGCAGAAATGGCTGCAAAACATAGGTATTACATGAAATTTTGTTACATAGAGGATATTTACTTTTTTGAGGTGAATACCAAATATATTTCATCGAGTGCGGTGAAAAAATTCAGTATTTTTCACGAGTGCGTAGCACGAGTGAAATGCTGATATTTTCACCGCACGAGATGAAATATATTTGGTATTTGCCGTAAAAAAGTAAATTTTCTTTTTATTTTATACTCAACGGAAATACAGAAATCACAACCTTACTTTTTACTTGGTCGTTTCTCGTTCGATTTGACTTTTGCAGTGTGTTTATTGGGTATAACATTGGGTGTAAACATAGTTTGCACCTAGAAAATGGCTTAGAATCATATTTTAACGAATGAAACGCAAGAAATCAGCATTTAAAGAAAGTCTATTGAGTGTGCCTTACGGTAGGCGTCACGTGCAAGCTGGCGCTACGCCATGTCAAACCGTGACGTCATTATGTTTGATGTTGACGTCACAACATGCGTAGCGTTATTTTTGACAAATATACTTCACTTAAAACCTTATGTTAAAAAATCCCAGTCACAAAATCGCCAAGAAAGCCTTGTTTTGCTACAGTTCTATTCTATTCTACAGTGAAAATATAAATCGTATCAGTCACTAGTGAAAAAATACGATATTTTTTCACTGTAGAAAAATACCAATTTTACTCACATTTGATATGCATTGAATTCACTGCTTGTGATAAAATAATATCATTTTACCCGCAATATTTTTAATGTTTATATGCGGCGTGTTTTGGACTAGTATATGTAACCTTGATGTCTATTTCACCAGATAAATGGGAGTTCCTGATCATTATCTGCCTATTTGTTGCATGCTTTCAGTAAATGCATATAATCTGTATTTATGTGACCTTGACATCTATGTCACAATCTAAGTGGGAGTTCCTGATCATAATCTTCTTCTGTGTCTGTTCTATATAAAGGGAATGTATTCTGACAATTTTTATTTGGGGTGGTATATTTTCAGTTTTGCAGTTGAAAATTCAGTTTTATGTTCATGCCTGGGTTGATCAACAAACTTATATTTGCTACTAAAACAGACAATACACCTACCTCCCAAATGAATTTTGATGATTCTCACTCCTAGTTCAAAAAAATGCTTTCAGTGAAATGTACATGTGTGTTGCACCTACACCACTTATCAGCTAATTTAAAGTAACTTAGTTTTGTTGCTGCTTTATGTCCCAATCAACAATTTTACAGTCATGGCTTAATTTCCTGTCTTCCTGGGACAAACCAGTACTAATCAGAGGATAAGGACACAATGCAGTGCCTTTGAAGAGTCTGGATCTAACATCATTCAATATCTAATCTTACACTATACCATTGAGCCACTAAACTTCTCAAAACGTGACATTATAATAGGGCTCCAATGGGAGAAAGCCTGTCTTCGGCGTTTCTGACATTGCCAGTTTCAAACGAGTGTACTCAGCTACAGAACTAGCTAAGAAATTGAAATTTCACTAGTACCAAAGTTTAGATATGATACTTTCCAATAAGTGAATAACAAAGATGCTAATCAGACTGCATGTATGCTCAGTCTGGTCTGCGCCTTCGTTGTTCGCAAATCCCTAAAGGCAAAGACTAATTTTTTTTAGTCGGGGCCAATATAATACCAAGGCTTCTAGACATATGTATAGAGCAACCTTACATGAGTGCTCATATTTTATTGAATATATTAAATGAGTTGGTGAAAAGTCATAAAATGTGAGGCTTGACGAGCATTTTATTGCTTTTTCGTAACAAATTTAATACATTCAATAATACAAGAACACAAATGTTAGATTCTATTTATCAAATGACATAAATATTTACTTTGTTTCGTCCTAACAGTGGCATTGTCATCATGGCTAGCAGTTATAAAAGTTATATAATTATGATGTATCAGATTCTTATTATTAATTCTTTTATTTGATTTAACTCTGAATGTATACTTGTGGATTCGTCCGTCCAGATTGACACAAAGTTTTGAGGTAAATGAAAATTTCATGCTGTCATGGGTTGAAATTGTAATTGTATTGTTGAATAACGCTTTGTCCCTGAAATCTCAACAGACAGTGCAGATCCTAAGCAGCAGAGGAACTAGCTCATCTGGGTCTACACTATCAAAATGCTTATTCATGGGTCCCAGTATTATTATACGTATTGCCAACATAAACAGGGTGTGTCGTGTTCGATCAACAAAATGAGCAACTTACCCCTCTTAAGGCGCCGGAAGTCCTCTTGTGTCATCACTGAAAAGAAACAATACATATATCAAGGATATTTCTCGTTGAAGTCTATTCTTCAATACAGGGGAACAGGTTTAGTAAAAAAAAAATGTCAGCGTAGAATTGTAAATATTTTCTTACCCATAAATTTTATCCTACGCCTATCTGCATTAAGTAAAGGTGTGGGGCATTAATTAGTTTGAATTTTGGAAATGCTCTCAAACAGGTTTCAATCTTGTGGGGATTGACGTGACAATTTCGTCTGCACAGTGTCACCCCCACTGTTCCTGAAAGTATAAGTTTTTATTCCGCCTGGAAGGGCAAGGAGTTTTGTTATTGTTTGTTTATGTTTTCCGCTCGTCCTAATGGTGAGCTGTATTTGGGTGCTCAAAAGAACTGTCTCATTGAGACGGTTCTTTTGAGCACCCACAACATATGTTTTGGCTGAGAAATAAGAAAATTATTTTTCTGTTAAGCACTCTTAACTAAAGTCTTGCAGGGGTGCTCTTAGCATTAGACAATATCAATTTTCTTATAGAAATTCAATGCAACCATGGCCATTAACCCTTTACCTCATAGAGATGCCTTTTAACACCTTTGCAGACAGAGCAGACCCAGATCAGGCAGCTCTTGCCTGATCAGGGTCTACTCTGTTTACTTATGGAAATATGATAAATCAGATCCTACACTAGTAGACCTTACAAGTGATCTCTTTGTTCTATGTACCAACATGAAAGTTTAATTAAATATTCATAGTGGATGGAGCCTAGCATGAATATTCATGTTGATATAAAGATATACATTTCCTTTTACATTTTATCCATCAGAGCTAGTATTATTTTACTCCAACTTTTTTTTAATCCGGCTCCAAATTTTCCAAAAGTCTAAATAGGGAAATATGGTAAAACTCCAAACTTTTCCAAAAGACAGCAATTTTACTCCTATTTTCAAAATCCTAGTGAGATGTTATTTGGGCTTTGACCTATCTGAGGAACTTCCCTGGATCTGTTTATCCAGTATCAATTACTCTTGCTCAAGATCAGGCCCAGCATAATTATTATGTGATCTGGCCTTGGTGAGGGCTACCCAAATTTCTAGTTACCAGAAAGGGACATAATTCAGATGTATACAGAGAAAACTGTTTAAATGAAAAAAGTCAATAAGCAATGCTTATTAGATACCCCCCCCACAGTAAGAGTCAGAGAAAAAACTTGTCAAGTTATAGTTCAAACCAGCAGACTTTAGTTTTGAAAAGAAGATTTCAGTATAATATGTGCAAACAAAAATTATAACACTCCTTCATGCATATGTTCAATGTGTCTACATACATTGTATCTGCAAAATAACAAATTGCTCCATTAAAAGCTGTGGTAGAAGTTGATTGGCCTATTAAGGCACCATCTATGCATATACAAAAGCCATATTAGGGAAATATTGTCTAAGTTCTCACAGCTGTCATTTTGTCAAAAATTATTTTTTCTAAACCAAACTCCTACATGCATATGTTCTATGTGTCTACATTGTATCAGCAAAGTATCAAATTGCTCCATCAAAAGCTGTGGTAGAAGTTGATCGGCCCATAAAGGCACCATCTATGCATATACAAAAAACCTATTAGGGAAATATTGTCTAAGTTCTCACAGCTGTCATTTTGTCAAAAATTATTTCTTCTAAACCAAACTCCTACATGCATATGTTCTATGTGTCTACATTGTATAGGAAAAGTATCAAATTGCTCCATCAAAAGCTGTGGTAGGAGTTGATCGGCCCATAAAGGCACCATCTATGCATATACAAAAGCCCTATTAGGGAAATATTGTCTAAGTTCTCACAGCTGTCATTTTGTCAAAAATTATTTTTCAAAACCAAACTCCTTCATGCATATGTTCAATGTGCTTACATTGTATAGGAAAAGTATCAAATTGTTCCATCAAAAGCTGTGGTAGGAGTTGATGGGCCCATGTATGGCCTATAATAGCATAAGCATAAAACCCTATATTAAAAGCCATTTAGAACTACAAAGGGAAATAACTCTGATAGAATTGGCCCCTAGCCCTTACTTTTTTGTCTAAAAAATTTGTCTTGCATATATGAACATGTTTGCAAGGTTTAATGAAAATCCAGCCATGACTCTTCAAGATATTAAGGAAACAAAGTGTTACGGACGGACGGACGCTAGGACGGACGGACAACGTGAAAACAGTATACCCCCTACAAACAAAGTTTGCGGGGGGTATAATTAAAGTATAAGATCACTGCCAATCATTATTTTGGACAACCAATTTGAAATTTAAATCTTGCCATCTGATTATTTTTGCAAACAGTTTGCACCAAGATCAGACGAGACAAAATGCTGGGCCTAACCAGAACAAGGATGTTATCTGAAAGAATTTTTTAAAAAGTTGTTTTGAACAAATATGCAAACCACCAAAAACAAGCTTTGCCATTTCCCAGGTTTTGAAGAGATATAAATGCTGCTTGCTATGCTAATAATCAACATAAGTTGATCCATCACAGTTGCATGCTAGAGCCCTCTGTGGTGTAGTGGATAAACTGCTTGCCTTACAAACCAGGGGCCACAGGCTTAATCCCAGGCTTCACGGGTCTGTCAGATGAGACTAAGCTGTGGCGCCCTCCCTATATGATCCTAGCTGTTGGTGGGACATTAAACACAAACACAACAACAGTTGCCCGCTAGTTTAGCATCACAGGTCATAAATGTGAATATCCGTTGAAAGATGGAGGATAATTGTTTTTTCAGTGTAAGATAGAAATAAATTGAAGGATTATCAAAAAGGGTACTTTTTACAAATATCATTTTTGGTGTTCATGAGAAAAATAATGTTTGATTACAGCCTGAAAAAAACAACATCTTTTCTGTTTCTTTTTATGCTTCCAAGCTGCAATAATTTAGCTTGCAAACCATACCTCATAGAGCCAGTTAAGCAAATATTTTTAGTGTAAAATTGTGATTACTTTTTTTTTTATATATCAGTTTCAACATAAGTTTTGGGTGCTCAAAATAATGGTCTCATCGAGACGGTTCTTTTGAGTACCCATAACATATGTTGAGAAATAATAAAAATAATTTTCCATTATGCACTCTCATATGGGCCTACAAATGAAGAGGAAGCTATTTTTGTTCCATATCATTTCTTGTGTTTGTTTATTTGTTTTGATTCTTTACGTCCCATCAACAATCTTTCAGTTAAACAGGGACAGGCCTTCCTGGGTTGAACCAGTACTAAGTTAGGATAATTTTCTTGTGTAGGTCATGGTCTGTTGAAAATTGTGTAAACTTGAGTTTGCACAAAATTAATAGTTTAGAATTATAAAATTAAGAATAGTGCTTAAAAAAATAGAGAGGCAAGTTTCATAGAAGGCAAAGCTGCATTGACATTTTACACTACAGTATAATGCATGATGCCAGTGTCTTAATTGACGTCATCAGAAGTCATTACCTGTTAAAAGCAGTGGAAATTATCAGGCCTTTAGTTAAAAGTGTGAACCAAAATATAATTTTGTTGCTTCAGGGAGCTGGTTCTTTTGGGCACTCAAAACATATCCTCAAACTGATGGGTAAGAAAATATTTACACTTTTACGCTCAAAATTTTGTTTATCTAAACCTATGATCAAAGAGTGTAAAACTTGTTTCTCTGAAACAGTGAAATTTATATTACTTCAATTTCACCGAGACATCTGTTTATTTTGATCATTTAAAGCATAGTAAACTAAAATTAAAACTTACCACTACACGTGCGATGACACAAGAGGCCACACTCCCGGCAAGTCAGCCTCTGCTGCCTCTTCCTGACCACCTCACCACAAGTGCTGCACCCATCGAACCTCCTGAAAAACACAAGGAAAAACATTAAGATGTGTTGTAGTACATAAGGCCAGAATTTTTTTATTAGTTGATTTACGAACCCTCCTACTGTAATTTTTCGGAAAGTAGGAAAAAAATAAAATTCAATTTCTAAAAAAAAAATTTTATTGTATCCGCCGACTAAATATTATTTGTTTTGATGAAAAAAATAATATTTCTTTGAGGTTCTGTCTGTGTATTTTTGAGAGTGACACTGTAAAAAGTGATTGTCCTGTCCAGATTTTTAGGAAAATTTAATACATACTGTTGGTTTGCCCTACTAGTTTTACTGTTTTTCTGGAAATATTAAAAAAAAAAAAAGCTCTGAAAATGACCCCCCCCCCCCCCCCAAAAAAAAAAGCTCTGAAAATGACCAGTTAACTGGTCATTTTCAGAGCTTTTCTATTTTTTTCATCCCCTCGACCCTAAATCTGAAAAACAATTCCCGTAAATCAACTAATAAAAAAAATCTAGCCTAACAGGTAAACCAATCATCCCAAAATTAAAACATCAACAAACAGTGCAGATTCTGTCAAAATGAGACTTCATGCAGCATTATCAGACTCTTGGCATGCTCGGTATTTTTCTGTTTTGCTTCTTTTTGTCGTCATCTACTGTCTGATTTCATAATAACTTTCAAAAATTCTATCAGGATCACTATCAGAGTGTCGAACAGTTTTGCAGGTCTGATTTGTGTCCAAAATGTTTGCAAAGGTTATCAGCAGTTGACCAAAGTTGGGGCAAGAAAGAAAGACAACAAGCTATACAGGGATTTATGTACATGCTAGAGAGATAAGATCATCCTTGAGCTACTGATGCACTTTTCCAAAAGTTCCATGCAGCTAAATTCATAAGTTTGGATGGTCTAATTTACATTTTGGTGGGGCACAAGTAACATTTAAAATAACACTGGTAATCTTTCTAAGACTGGTTTTACCCGATAAAGATTACACATTCTGTGGCAGCTCTTCTCAGTCTACCCTTTGCCTGCTGTGTATGTAACTAGTGCTTGATTGTTGATAGCTGTTTTTTTGTTTTTGTTTTTTCAAATCATTTTTTTTTCCAAGAAATTCTTTCTGGAATACCATAAGAGAGTGGAACAGTTTAGACACAGATCAGGACCAACAGAATGTTTAAGGTGGTTACAACAGAGGACACTACATGTAGTAGGCTTAGGGAATTGGGCTATTACAGGGGTATTGGGTAAGTGCTCAAACAGGGTATATACACAGGCCTTCAGATAAGAGTGTGTAACTGAAAATATTTTTATTTCTCAGCCAAAACATATGTTGTGGGTACTCAAAACACATGTTTAAACTGACGGATAAGAAAATAATCACAATTTTACACAATTTTTGTTTATGATATACATCATGGAAATTTATCATTGTTTAGAGTAGGACATTGAGTTGTGACTATTGGATGGTCTCCAGAGCACAGTGCTTTAAGCAGGCTGTAAACTATGTAAGTTAGAAGGCAAAGATCAGGAATCCATACAATCAAGTACCACACCGGCCCCAGGACACTACATGGGAAAGTGACAAAGCAAAAGAAAAGGTCTCATACAAGTAAACATCATTGTATCTGCCATTCTATGTACTGATCTACCAAAAGCTTTGAAGCGTGACTCTATTTACAATAACGACGTTTTGTTCTAGAAAAAAAAGTTTCAGGCATTTATTTACATTTATTATAAAAGCTTTGCCATACACATGTTCCATCCAGACTGGCTCATTTTACGCATTCTGCATCAAACGTTTGAAATAGAAAGACCCAAAGGTCATTGGTCAGAGGTCGTGGTACATCTTTAGGTGGTAGATCGGCTGGTGTATTTAAGTAATATTAAGATTGTAGTTACATGTAATGAAAAAGAACATGTAGTGATTAAATTTCTACATACCTGGCATCGGTCACGGTTTTGCAGTTACGATTAGGCTGATATCTAAGTGCCATCTGAAATGAACACAAAATGGGCATGTACATTTTAAAACATCAGCATTTGGTTTTAAAGGCTGAAATTTGCATAATTTGCAAATTACTTGTCAAAATAGCAAACAGAGAAGGCCCTGATCAGATTACTTTGGAAGCAGTCTGATATACTCATTAAGTCATTACTTTAGTAACTTGATCACATGGAGTGGTTGTGCCAGGAACAATTGGATCACATGAGACAAAGTCTAGCATGATCTAGGCGTTCCTGGCTCAGCGATGAGGCGTGACCCGTCAGATCAAGGTACTAAAGTGAAGAGGTTTTTATTATACCTATATAAAAACAACACTTCAGCTCAACAAAATTTTAAAATGGGAGGTTGTAGTACCCTAGCAAATAACGTTGTGCCAAATTTAGATGAAGTCACATTGTGTTAACATGTTAAAGTGAGAAGGAAAATACATTTATTGTGTTTAATTCCTCTTCTTTAACATGTTTATTATGGAATAAAAAAATAAGAAAATTTCAGATAGACTTGTGATTTTAATTATTCATTTGTTATCTCTCAGATTGCGATTCAGAGTTCGCCATCAGGTGTTGGATTTTATGCTTTTGAGGAGGGTAAAATATACGATGGTGTTACGGAACATATCACGTTTTAATAGTATAGCGATACAAGACTTTGTTTGTTTGATTTGATTCTTTACGTCCCATCAACAATCTTTCAGTTAAACAGGGACAAGTCTTCCTGGGTTCAACCAGTACTAAGCTAGGATAAATGTGTCTTGCTCAAGGACCACAAGGCAGTGACGCTGGTGCATATGGCTTTTTAGCGGGCAACCAGTGTTTGAAATTTAGAAAATTTTTACACAGTATTATCAACGCCTGTTATCATCTGAGGCAACATAATTAACCCATAAAGCCAAACCTATAACTTGCAGAGGACTTCAAATTTTGCTGCTTTTTCAATATAACAAAAATAAGGCATATCATTTCATGAGAATCATCTGCTGGCAGAAGATTCTCATGAAATATACCTTATCTTTTTAAAAAATTAAAAAAGATGTCGCAAAATTTGTCCTCTGCTGCAGTCGTGATTGGAGCTTGGTTAAACCGCTGTAAGTTACAAGTTTGATGCAATAATTCAGTAAGTGTGCTAAATGCAGAAAATAAACAAAATGCAAGTTTCATCTTTTGCAAAACTGTAAACATTATGACAAACAATTCTATACCTGAACAGCAAAACAATGCAAACAAATTGCCAACTGTCCCAAACATTTTTTTTTCAATAAGGTAAGCTTACTTACACAAAATGAAGCAAACATGCAACATCTGCAATGACTGTACAACTGTCAAGTCATTGGTGCCATAAAAACAACCAATTTATGGGTGCCAAAAATCAATGTAAATTTTAGTTTGCATACACTCATCAGGGGATCTTTCAAGATTTTAAATGTGTGCATGGCTTAAAAAAATCATGAGCACCTCCACATGAAGCAGGCAGATTATTTGTTTTGTATTTGAGATGCTTATTTGTACCAAAAGTCATGGGATTTGATAATGCAGAAAGATAGTCTGTGGTTCAGGTATATGACACATTTTTAGATTATTTCCAGATCTAAAAGATGAAAGGACACAACAGTAATTTCTGGGAACAGATACATGTTATGTATAGTACATAGGTTAAGATAAGCAAAATATTTGAGCATAAAATTGTAAATATGCTCTTACCCGTCAGTTTTAACATCGGTTTTGGGTGCTCAAAAAAACTCATCTCATTGAGACGTTTCTTTTGAGTACCAACAACATATGTTTTGGTTGAGAAATAAGAAAATTATTTTGGGGGCATGCACTCTTAACTTAAAGGCCTGTGTATACATTTTCTATTGAAATTATTTATTATAACAGAATTTTTACCAATCCCGTGTGTCAAGACAATTTTGTGATCAGGTCAAGGTCTTTTGTATGAACAGGTTTCTGTCTCAGTTGATAAGAGGGCAGCTTTGTGCATTTTGATGGAATTTTGAACTGAACTGAACTTTACATTTGGAACAATAGCATTTGAATTCATAATTTCAGTCATATGGGGACAGGTCATCCTGGATTGAACCAGGACTAACTTTGCAGTGGATAAGGAGTATTGCCCAAGGACACAACACTGACTCTGCAATCAGTTAGCCTTGAACCAGCAATCCCTAGATCCCCAGTATTTATAACCTATCAACTCAAACACTAAGGGCCATTTCTATGCACCGAAACCAAACTGAAACGGAACGGTTCAGCAAATACCACAGGTTAATTTAATTACACCTGTACATTCACAATCATGGAGGAATGCTCATTCGATTAGAATTTTTTAAAATTAGAGACAGACCATTTGGTTTTCTTTTTGGGGGCAGGGGCTGATTTTTTCCTACAGCTTAAACTAGATATTTTTGAGACTTTAGTGAAATTTAGTGATTTTTTAACCATAAAAAGTCATTTTTACACTTGCTAATAGTGACTATATGCTTGAACAATAATTAAGTATATATCCTATAAGCAATCTTCAAAAAATTCTATAAAAAGAGATAATTACATAGCATGTGGGTAGGTAGCCCTGTATTAATGTGTAGCTACACAGTTGCTAGGGGGGATGGGGGGGCATGCTCCCACAGAAAAAAAATTGGCAAAATGGTGCTATCTGGGCTTCCCTAAGTATGTTATTTCCGACCTAAAAATCAACATTTTTAAAGATTATAGATGAACAACAAACTTTTCTGGCACAATTTCTATTAGATAAATGTAGATGAGCATATGTTAGTACGAAATGGAATAAAAACATAATTCAAAAGGGGGGTCTGGGCAGAAGAAATTTTTAAAAAATCAAACAAAATGGAGGTTTTTCCTTTATTTTTTTTACTTTTTTGCAGGGCTCCCTAGATCCCCAAAATTATGTGCTTGCTCCCTAGATCCCCTGAAATAATTACCAGTGCTCCCCAGCTCCCTGAAAATAAATAGCCATTCTCCCCAGATCCCGTAAACCCCTGGGGCCCCATTGTTATATTTATTGAAAGTTTATCAGTCTTTATGAGCATCAGCAAGAAACCTAGGTAACCTTTATAGCTATTTTCGGCACTATAAGCCGAAAATCATCAGAAATCAACAAAAAAGATCAGAAAACTTTAATTCTTTTTACCCTAACTCAAAATATTTCAGCTTCCAATACTCCCCTCTTATAAACTGGTGTATGTACAGAATCAATTTTATTGGCTGTAGTATTTTGAAATAGCGCTAAAATAAAGCCTTGACAACATAACTTTTTATTTCCTTCAGTGCCCAGTCCGTTTATACTGGGTCCGAGGTATCTATCTATCTTCCAAGAAAATATTTTGATTCTACTACAACCCTAGAAATAAAATCACTATCTTAGCCTTCTATTTTATTATATAAAGCATTATTAATGAACCTGTATGATATCCTTTCTACAGTGTTGCTTTTAGTGGTCACATAAACCCCCTTTGAGACAAACTTATTTCACTTTCATTTACAATTTTTGGGAAATTGGGAAAAAATTAACAAATAATCAGGTAAAATTAACAAATCGAAACTCCCTTTGTAAATTTGAACCTTTTTCTTGAAAGTCTGAATTTAATTATTATCCAGTCATTATCTGTGATCCTGCTTTGTTTGAAGCCAGCTGATCCGGATAAATGGGAATGATAATGCAAAGGGTAACTCCGTCAAGTGGAATATACTATATATGCAACTGCAGTAAACAGTATACAGCGTGTTGAGGCCTATCGTGTAGTAAATTTGGTCGATTTTAATTTATTTGATATTTTGCACGAAGCCAGGTCCAATAAGCATGATAAGCGAATAACCAAAGCGCTGATCAGATTGAGGATTCAGACCAGGCTCCGGAGGCACTATATTTTGTCAGACCGAATGGACCCAAACTGTTTGCAAAGGCTGTCGGCAGACGACAAAAACTAAAAGGCATTTTGTCTTGAAAGGCATAGTAATGTAAGGGATTAGCCTAATAAACCCAACAGACAGTAAAATATTTAAAAAACACACACACACACACAAAGGTTTCGCATATTTTGCACGTTTTTTTTTTTGTTTCTTTTTTATTTATCAATCTAATTTTATTTAATTGGGAGCTTTTCTTCATTTCGGGAATCTTGATATTATACCCTAGGACTATGCCAAATGTCCCCACACTGCAGTGTTTACTAAGCTTTGCAAATGGAAAACACATAGCAGATAAAAATGATGAACATTTACTGCCATTTGCCTTCACGGACTTTCCAGGCAGGTTCAAGCCAGTTCTAGTGTGTGAATGCGTCAATAACTATAGAATGGTGTATTGCTGATTCTGATCAATTCGCTTCTGTAGAAGCAAACTGTTCAGAACCTACACTGTATTATATATTCAGGCTCAGAACAAAGGATTAAGAGGTAAAAATGCATGTACTTACAGTGTCTGTTTTAGCTGAACAGGAAGAAAACAGTGCTCACTCGCAGCTTTTATAGTGAACTCGTTTCAATGCACCATGGGGAAAATGGACCTGGCCGTCAAAACACAGATTAATCCTACATCATTTTTAGGGAGCGCAGTAGCTCAGCGGCACAGTGCTTGACCGAAGGGTCGCGGGTTCGAGCCTCACCGGCGTCACTGCGTTGTGTCCTTGAGCAAGACATATTAATTAATCCTAGCTTAGTACTGGTTCAACGCAGGAAGACACGTCCCTACATTGCTGAAAGGTTGTTGATGGGACGTAAAGAATCAAATCAAACAAACACTACATCATTTTTATCTACTTAATTGTCTTCGGGGTACATTTGTATCTATAATTTGGGTCCCTTATTTAGAACCTATTTAAACTACCCGAGAACATGAAACACAGGCAACATTTTGAATGACACGAGTGCATGCTAGTTGGGACGCTCTGCGAATGATTTTGCTAAGTGATTGCTAATCGGGATCCACATTGGGTTCGGTATTAGAATGGTCAATTTTGGTGGTGTTTTCGTTAGAGCCACGCATTGCGCAAACGCGTTTAAAATGACATCGAACTTTTGGAGTAGAAGTTGATTGGTTTTACAGATTATGTTGTGGACTAAGTGTTCATATCTTTATGTAGAACACCCCAACCAAAATAAATAAATAAGCAAACAAAATGATAAATAGAGCAGCAGTCGACGGTACACCATCGCAAATACCCGCTTTTTTACCTTTACCTTGGTGTCAAGGTCACACGAAATGTTGCCCAATACCCTCTTCATCATGTCACATACATATGCACCTGCAAAGTTTGAAGTTGCTACGCCCAACTGTTTAGGAAATGCATTTACAAGACAATGCATTAGATGAACTTGACCTTGGATAAAATGCTGCCCAGTACCTTCCATATCATGTGACCTATGCACCCCTGAAGTTTGAAGTTGCCACGTCTACCAGTTTAGGAGGAAATGCATTTAAAAAGAAAATATATTATATGACCTTGACTTTAGGATCAAGGTCACATAAAATGTTGCCAGTATTTTCCACATCACGTGACATATGCATCTGTGTCAGGTTTGAAGTTACTATGTCTAACGGTTTAGGAGAATACGCATTTACAAGAAACGTCATTATTGTAGTCAATGTCGCATAAAAAAGAACCCAGTACACTTTTTATCATGTATACAATGTACATGCAAAGTTTGAAGCTACTACCTCGAATAGTTTGGGAGGAGATGCATTTACAAGAAAAAAAAAAACAACATTATTTTAGCTTGACATTGGGATCAAGTTCACACATACTGCTGCCCAGTACCTTCCACATCATGTGACCTAATGTTTGTAGTTGGGGTCAAGGTCACACAAAATGTAGACCAGTACTCTCTACATCATGTGACCTATGCACATGCAGTTTGAAGTTGTTGCATCAAAGTTTAGGAGGAGATGCATTTACAAGAAAACATATGAAAATTGCTGCCCAGTACCCTCTACATCATGTGACATGTGCACCTGCAAAGTTTGAAGACTTTCGATTGAGATGCATTTACAAGAAAACACATAATTTGACCTTTGACCTTGACCTTGAGGTCAATGTCACACAAAACGTCGCCCAGTACCCTCTACGTCATGTGATCTATGCATCTGCAAAGTTTAAAGTTGTTAGGTCCAACGTACGGGTTCGGAGAAGATACAATTACAAGAAATGTTATTGACGGACGGACAGACGTACGGACGGATGTACGGACGGACAGACAGACGATTGACCGACTTTGGTACGAAATTAATATACCCTATTTTTCTAACGAAAAGGCGGGTATAATAATAATACAACAATGTCATCAGACTCGGTCAATTATTAGTCCTTGCCTTGCTGAACAATTTTATGCTGCTCAACACTCCCACCCCCACCTATATATACTGTTACCAGTAGCTTTACAGTTGATAGCACTTATTTTCAATCTCAGAGTGGACAACAGTGTGGACCATGATCACGTGCAGACAATGCGTTGAGCACCTACTCGGAGTTCAGGAATCAGTTTTAGAACACTGCGCATATCTTTAAACACAGGGATTACATGTGGATACTATTGTAAAAGAGGTGGCAACTGAGCTGCAACCACTACTCTTTCATACCTTAGATGGCAACTGAGCTGCCACCCTTACTCTTTCTTACCTTAAGTGGCAACTGAGCTGCCACCACTACTCTTTCATACCTTAGATGGCAACTGAGCTGCCACCCTTACTCTTTCTTACCTTAAGTGGCAAATGAGCTACCAGCCTTACTATTTTTTACCCTAGGTGGCATATGAGCTGCCACCCTTACTCTTTTTTACCCTATGTGGCAACTGAGCTGTAATTCCTACTATTTCTTACCTTATGTGGCAACTGAGCTGCAACCCTTACTCTTTCTTACCTTAGGTGGCAACTGAGCTGCCACCCTTACTCTTTCTTACCTTAGGTGGCAACTGAGCTACCACCCCTACTCTTTCTAACCTTAGGTGGCAACTGAGCTACCACACTTACTCTTTCTTACCTTAGGTAGCAACTGAGCTGCCACCCTTACTCTTTCTTACCTTAGGTGGCAACTGAGCTGCCACCCTTACTCGTTCTTACCTAAGATGGCAACTGAGCTGCCACCCTTACTCTTTCTTACCTCACAGCAGCCTGGGGTCAACATTTTCCCAGTGATCAATGTAAAAATCAGTTTACGGAAGTGTCTTATGACATATATATATATATGAGACGCGACATGAGGTTTCCAACGATGTGGTATATGCGACCAGCAAAGCCTGAGATAAGCCTGCGCCTACTAGCAGTCTGATCAAAGCCTTTGCTAGTCGCTTGAATATTCTATGAGTTTTTAGCTACAGACAGAACAGCATTTGGAGTTTCTAGGCTTAAAGGGAAGCTAGACATGTCAAAATGCAATGTTGGAAATCACATGTCGAAGTTCGTATGTATGTTTTACAAACCATGCATGAATATATAATGTAAATATTGATGACACTTAACTAAGTAACTTAATGTACTTACAACTCGTACTACTAAAGTTAAACATTTCTACCTGTTATTGGTATAGTTTCCTCCGAATAAATGCTTTGGGCAAAAGCATGCCTTACAAAGCAGTGACAGTTCAGCTGCCACCGAATTTCGTATTAAGTCTCATTTTTACAGTGCATTATCAAATGCAGCCCACTGTATGCGTCCAGGAACTCAAGCCCCAAACGTCGAATTGATCAAGTTGACGCAGTATCGAAGCTGATTTGGTATCGTTTATTTGGGAATAGGGTAAGGGATATTTTCTTGGTAAACACGAAAATGTTTTACCCATGCTTTCAACAACAAATCCGTGCATGAATTTCGCTCACATGATATACATGCAATATCATTATAATGAATACTATAGCGCGCTGCGTAAAATAGCCTTATAGCAATAGTCCAAGCCTTACGTCCCAGTCAACATTTTTTGGTTATGTCGGGGCGGGTCATCCTGGGTTGAACCGCTACTAAGCAGCGGATAAATTTCTTGCCCAAGGACATAGCACTGTGACTTGTTAGCGTTTTACAGCCTTGTAGACTGTATTTCTTTTAATTGTATGTAAGTGAATCCCGAAAAGTTTCAAGCGATTGCTGTTGGCAAAAATAAAACAACTTGAAATGTGAACATCAAATGCGAAGAAGTTGTCAAACTACTGTGTGTAGATATAGATTCACACTTTTGTTTTGTACAATTTTTAATTTTTGTCAATTGGCATGGCATTTCTGCTCTCAAAATAATACTAAATAAAAAAGATGGAGAAATAACAAGAAATGGGACTAAGGTTTGTCTATGATGATTGTTCTCAAAACTCTCAACCATAGTTATTATATATGTGAATTTAATTATATGGAAGGAAAATACATTTTAGGGCGAATAGGCTTCTATTTTGGGGGATTTGGGGAGAGGCTGAATTAATATTAAGGATTTGGGGAGCAAAGAAAGAATACTTTCTGGGAGCTGAGGAATTTTCTTTCAGGGATTTGGGGAGATCAATGCATTATTTTCAGGGATCAAGGGAGCACAGACCCCCAGGAGGGAGGGCTCACTTTGGCACGCCCAAGCATTGAATACCCATACATTGACTGGAAGCCCCAACACAACATAGATATCCACAACCTGGAACAGGTACAGTAGTACCACGACCTCTAAGTAATGGCCCTCGATTCACTCAATGCATTAACCGTTACAGTCGCGCTTCAAAGCGTTTTGTGGAAGTATACAGCACAGAGCTGCTAGACTCGTCAACCGAGACGTACACCCGTATGACCAACATCATGGGCGGATCCAGAGGTGGGGACAGGGGGTCCGGACCCCCCTGGTAAATCACAAAAATATAGGGTTTCTTAGCAATACTGGTCCGGATCCCCTTAAAATCACAAAGCTACCAATCCAGCATTCAATGTAGGGCCATCATCGACACGCCTGAGAAACGCCATTCTAATGGCGTTTCGCTGGCGAGCAGATAATGGCCCGCTGGCGAGCAGATAATGGCCCGCTAATAGTGTTATTTTGATCCTTTCTCCACCCATCAACAAAAAAACAAAAAACAAAAAAAAACGTTATCAAATTTGGACCCCCTCTGATAAAACTTTCTGGATCCGCGCATGAACATGATTCAGAGCTCCTTCAACACAGGCACTATGACTCATTCTTATAGTCGAATATATACTGAGCAAAAAAAAGTTATGTCATATACATTGTCCCTAAACTTTTAATTCCAAAGCGATATATATGCATTTTTATTTCGTGGCAGACATCAGAAAGCCATTTACACAAGGGATTTTCTTGATCCATCATTCAGGGCAGAAATATCATTCAAGCACTGACTGAAAATATACATGTATCAAACAGCGAAAAAATGCAACGCGCATGCGCAACGACATTACTTTTCATTTTTTCAAAATTTACGAATATTTATCAATAAAAAAAAACGGCATATACAGTAAGCCATTTAATTCACAGCTTAAAGAAATTAAAGGTCAAACAGTTTATCATTTTGAAATTATCTCCCTCTCAACTAAACGTATTTCATTTCTTTACCTCTTAATTTCTTGCACATTTCGGAAAGTGCTTTCAATCATAAGTTAAGGATATCCTTCATCTAACTTCAGACGATGCTTCAATGCCAAAGTGATATATTTCCTACAGTACATCACTTTACTTTTGCTATGGGATCTTCAATGCATTCTTAAACGGACTAAAGTGCAATGTTCTAAGCCAAGACTTTCAGAGACATAGGTCGCTGTGGCAAACAGTGTCTGATAAGTGTTCTGAGAGTGACTAGAGAGTTTTGTTTGGTCATTGTAAATCAAATCAAATCATTCTTTATTTCTCTCAGTCCAAGTACATTGGCAACATGAGGTACAATACATACTAATGGTTACAATATATGAAGCATAAATGAAAGAACATGAATCCATAAGTATTGCTTGTTTTTAGTTATCATATAGTGTAACAAACTCGTACATATATTGACGTCTTACAGATTTATAATGGAGCATTGTTTATGTCCGTCAGTCGTGCGTCCGTCCGTAAACTTTTTTCTTTAAACGACATATCCTCCTGAACCACTGGTCTTTTCTACATCATGACATACTAGAAATTCCATCTGAAATTAGTGAACATAGTGCTACATATCTTTATATTCCGTTTCAATACCCTCTGCATAGATCATTCACTCGTAAAGTCTGGTTATATAAAAATGCAAACTTTAAATTGCTCAATAACAAAATACTCCAATTTAAATCAGGGCTCTGTAAATGACGCAAGTACTTTTTTTAATAATATTTTTATTGAATTTGTAAAAGTGTGCATACCCTGTAAATCTATTCTTGTTCGAGAAGATGACAAACCATGGTATGACTCTGAGATTCGACGAAATACACGGAAAAGAGATAGGCAAAAAAAAGAAATCAGTTAAAACAGGTAATATAACAGACTGGATTGAATATAAACGTCTTCGTAACAAATGAAGGGGTCACAGCAACAAGGTGCTTTAGTCCACTTTTTGTCAAAATTGAGTTAGCCTCTTTTTCACGTATAAAAAACATTTCCGCACCGTATTAACTCCCTTTGACCATTAAATTACTATAAAAAAATGAAATAAATAGGATTATATCATTTTCGCAAAGGTTCTAAGTCCAAAAATGGATGTTTATGCATAAAAAGGCCTAACTCCATAATTTTTTTTTCAGATTTATTTGAAAGTTTTTTTGCCTTATAATCATTATTATCACACAATGAGCCTCAAATAGCAACATTTCGCTTGCTAGACATTATTTCCCATAAAATGGAATTGCTAAACTAATTTAATACAACATAAAAGCTAGACTATGGACTTAGGACCTTTGTGTCATTGAAATTTGTTCATATTTATGGAATTTGTGTAAATCAACGGTTTCATCTAGGTTTTCGCTGTTGTACTCGTAAGAAATAAGCTTTCCACACACTATCATGCATTTTTTTAGTATTGATGGACTGTCATAAACTTTCTGTATGCAATTTTTGTTTGATGAAATTGGGACTTAGGTCCCTTGTTGCAGAAACGAAATCGCTAAAATCAAGTTTTTTCACTTTAAGCAGTAAAATCATTGCAAAATCTCCTGAATTCACTATTTTTAAACATATCTTGTTCATTTTTGCAAGAAAAATCTACATATTTTGAGAATTGCCAAAAATTATGTTTTTCGCGTTTTTCTCGAAATAATGAAAATGGACTAAAGCCCCTTGTTGCTGTGACCCCTTCAAATGTTAACAATCAAAGAAAACATGCCAAAGAATCTTTTTATAACAACTTAGAATTAATTATTACGGACTTCGAAAATAAATACAAAAGGAAACTTTGGAAAGTTATTAGGCATTTTGTTAAAAACAACAGTTCATCTTCAGCTATCCCTCCTCTCTCTTCTACCCTTCCTTCGGGCGAAACACAATGGGCATTCACTGATGAAGCAAAAGCAGACTGTCTAAACGATTACTTTGTCTCTATTTCTACTGTTAATGATGAAAACACTGTACTACCTCCTTTTGAAAAACTTACAAACAATTCACTATCAACAATAAACTGCACTGAAAATGAGATTGAAAATTTAATAAATGTTTTGAATATAAATAAGGCAAGTGGCGATGACGGAATTAGTCATAGGATGCTTAAAGGAGTCTCTAAATCTATCTCAAAACCCCTTTCTATTCTTATGAACATATCATTTAATGAAGGTATCTTTCCTGAGGCATGGAAAATAGCCAATGTTATACCGATTTTTAAAAAAGGTGATACATGTAAATCTCTACCTTCAAATTATCGACCTGTAGCACTCTTAAGCCGTCTTGGTAAACTACAAGAAAGAATTGTTTTCAAGAATTTGTACAATTTTTTAATTGATAACAAAGTAAGGAAAGGTGCAAAGATCAGGAATTGATACAATCAAGTACCACACCTGACCCAGGATACCAATTGTTATATAAATACCAGTCAGGATTTCTTCCTCACCATTCTACAGTTTTCCAACTGATTGATATATACCATAATATTTGCCAAGCTTTTGACAATAACCTGTTTTCCTGTATAGTGTTCTGTGATGAGTCTGGCATCGAGGTCTGCTATTTAAGTTAAGGCAAAATGGTATTGATGGTAATTTGCTCCAGTGGTTAAATAGCTATCTAACTAATAGAAAACAAAAAGTTACCCTCAAGTCCTGTGCTTCGACTATAAAGTCCATCCTTGCAGGAGTTCCCCAGGGATTAGTGCTTGGACCCCTGTTATTTCTAGTATATATCAATGATATTGCAAAGCAGTTGCTAGGTTTAACACGATTATTCGCTGATGACAGTTCTTTATTCTATGCTGCAGCACGTCTCTCAGACATAGCAGGTATTATAAACCATGATCTCATTATGCTTTCTAATTGGGCCATACAATGGTTAGTCAAATTTAACCCTCTTAAAACTGAAGCAGTTCTTTTTACTCTTAAATATTTGAAGCTTTTCCTCAATTGATATTTGATAAAACTCCAATCAAATTTGTTGAAGATCACAAACATCTGGGCATAACTTTCAGCCAAAACGGCCAGTGGCACACACATAGATTGAACAGATTGCAAATACAGCGTCGAAAATATTAGGCATAATGCGCAAACTCAAATACACTCTGAGCAGAAATGCATTGAATCAAATTTATCTATACCACTTATTACCCATCATAGAGTATGCATCATTAGTTTGGGATGGCTGCACACAACAAGACTCTAACACTCTACAAAAAATACAAAATGAAGCAGCTCGTATTGTTACTGGACTAACCAGATCGGTATCGTTAGTCAAATTATATAACGAATGTGGATGGACTAATCTATCAGTAAGGAGACACCAACAAAAACTGCATTTTATGTATAAAGTAAATAATGGACTGGTTCCATCATATATTACTGATTTATTTCCCCCATTAGTAAGTGAAATTTCGGGGTACCCCCTCAGAAACAACAACAACTTCTCCACACCATTTACTCGAACTAATATATCACTAAGATCATGTATTCCATCAGCCATCAGAATGTGGAACACTCTTGACGAAGGCCTCAAAAATCAGCCAACAATATCTTCCTTTAAGAACAACCTGCAAATTACTACTTTTCCTAAACTACAAGTACCTAACTACTTCACATCAGGAAATCGATATCTATCAGTAATACATGCTCGTATAAGAAACAATTGTAGCAATCTGAATAATGATTTATTTATCAATCATCTTCGTGAAAACCCTCTCTGTAACTGGTGCAATGAAATAGAGGATAGCGAACACTACTTCTTTCATTGCAACAACTACACAAACGAGCGTCATCTATTTTTCGAAGCTGCAAGAGACTTTCAACCACTAACTACACAATTATTGTTATACAGAAGTGAAATAGTTGACAATACACTTAACTCAACATTATTTAGAGCAGTACATGATTATATAAAGAGCACCAAACGTTTTGACAATGCATAAACATATTTTTCTTTTTGACTTGGAAATTTAAGTATATTTATCTCACTTTCTGCTATACCCTATCTTCCCTATGTTGGAAGAGCAGGCCTGCTCCTTGGAACTGGTGGACCCAACAACTGGGTGAACATTGACATGGAGTATTCGATCATTGTAATAAATGTTTAATGAGTGTGAAAAGAATACAATAGACGCATATCAGATAATTAAAGACAAGCGGTTTGGTTGTCGATCCACTAGGATTGGCAGACAGATTTTTTGCCTTTAAGGATCTGAATGATGCTAACCTGCCCTCTAAAACGCACTCAGAGACAGTTATTTATTTATTTATTTATTTATTTATTTATTTATTTATTTATTTGTTCTTTATGGTTTTGGATAGTTGAAGATATGTTTTGTAGCCATGTTTACATGCTTTGATTGATCTGTATATGTAGGGGGAGGGTCGTAACTAATGTTGCGAGAACTTGTGACCCAACCCCATTGCTGTAATTTGTGGCAATAAAATATGTATAAACTAAACTAACCACTGGTCCAAATTCCATATAACTTCACATGAAAGTTTCCCATGATACCCTCTTTCAAAATTGCATAAATGATTTTGCTCAACCAAACAGGTCGGCGACCAAAATTCCAGAAAAGAAATATTTTAAATGACATCTCCTCCTGAACCACTGGCCTAAATTCAAAATAATTTCACAGAATTGTTCCTCATAATACCCTCTACCATATTTGCACAAACGGTTTCGCTCTGCTGAACAAAAGAGCTGCCAGAGCTGCATATAAGAAATACCTTTAAAAGGCATTTTCTCCTGAACCTCTAATTCAAATTCAAAATAATTTCACAGAATTGGTCCTCATGATGCCTTCTACCAAAATTCTACAAATGGTTCAGGTCCGCTGAACAATTGACCACAAGAGCTCTAGATAAAGCATGTCCTTAAATGGCATCTCCTGAACCACGGGTCCAAATACAAAATGATTTCACAGAATTGTTTCTCATGAAAGTTACCAAAGTTACACAAATTGTTCCACTCCATTGAACAAATGGGCTGCCAGAGCTCTAGATAAGAAATGTCATGAAACGACATCTCCTTCTGAAACACTGGTCCAAATTCAAAAATTAAAAGTATTGTTCCTAATACTGCCAAATAACACAAATGGTTCAGGTCCGCTAAACAATTGACTACAAGAGCTCTAGATAAAGCATGTTCTTAAATGGCATCTCTTGAACCGCTGGTCCAAATTCAAAATGATTTCACAGAATTGTTTCTCAAGAAAATTACCAAAATTTCACAAGTAGTTTCAGTCCACTGATCAAAGGGGCTGCCAGAGCTCTTGATGAAAAATGTCTTTAAACAAATTCTACTACTTAACAACTAAGTAAGTAAGGGTGCAAAGATCAGGTATCGATACAATCAAGTACCCCACCTGACCCAGGATACCAATGGGAAAGTGACAAACTCACAGCAGACACCACAAACGAGAGCCAAGAGGTCAGCCCTTTCCCCGCAGGTGACCACAAAGCACATATAAACAGACGCGCACAAAGACATAGCAAACACAAGACGGAACAAAAACATAAAAGGTCCACAAAAGAAGTACCGCCTTGGAACGGTCAGTAAAATATTTTACTGGAGGGCTTAAACAGGTTTAATGGCGCCAACCTCGCCCTTAATTCAGATGTGGATCAAGACACATAGATATTTGGTTTGCATGTTAGACCCCTAACTTATCAATGAATCATCTCCTAATATAAATCAAGATATAACAAGGAGATAAAGCAAAGATAAGGACTCAACAGTAAACAAAACTGAATACCGGAGCAAAAGAAATCCAACAGGTAAACCCCGGTGGGCCCGACAAACAGCCAAAGCATCAGCATAAGTCCAAATCAAAAATATTATACATGTAGATATCTTGTAAGGGAGACAAATCTTACAAACGTGGCTGTATTGTTTGCAGGAGTTTTTCCCTTGATTCTTGGAAGATTGATTTTCCCATACAGATAGCTACAAATAAGGATGGGATTGTCCATTATATGTTTTAAAGGATCTCAGGTAGACTTTCCTAATAAATGTGTACTTCAGTCTCGGAATATTGAATTTATCATAGCAAACAGTGCAGACACTGACGCAATGCAGCAACCTACTAAAATACCCTTTCAGGGGTTTCCAGTATACAAAGGGTTTATTCCCCTTTATCGGATTAGTTCAATCAATTAATGCCTCTGGAGCCAAAAAACATAAAAAAATCTTCTTATCTGAAACCACTAGGCATAGAGCCTTGATATTAAGTTTGTGTCATCATCTTGTGAACATCTACCAACTTTGTTCAAATTATGTATCTGGCGGCCAAAAATGGCCCCATCGTGGATGTCACATGTTTTATTTGTTGAGGTTCTACATCCTGTTAATTTTGTCAACATAACCCATGTTGAGTCTAAATGAAACTGCTCATCTATAAGAATTCATAGCTGGACTTTCTTTCCTATACCTTTATAAACAGTCACTCCCATGTGAGAGATCAAGGGCCCTCTAGTTATCCTTAAAATTGTTGATTTTAGGTTCATAATAATGTACTTTGGAACACTCAGAACCTGGGACTCAGAATGCACCAGATCGCACCATTTTTATCATTTTTCGGAGGAGCATGACCCTGCACCCCGAAGAGTGTTAATCCATATCCCAACCGGCCAGCCTACCACCCTGGTATATTATTCTCTCTCTCTCTCTCTCTCTCTCTCTCTCTCTCTCTCTCTCTCTCTGGTTAATTAGTTGATTGTTATTAACAAATTTTTACATTAAACATGCGTGAAAAGGGCCTAATTGCAATTATAAAAAATACTTTTCATCGTTTCAAAAAATAAAAGCCTTCACATTGTCTGATTTTTTTTTCTAGTTTTAAGCTGTTCGAAAAAACAGTTGCTCTCCCCACCAGAAAAACAAATGGCCTGACCCTATTTTAAAAAAAAATGAAATCTAGAAAGCATTCCTCCATACCTACTCTACCAGAAACAGCAACAGCATTTTAAGAATGGTCTCATACTTTGGTCTATATATCATGTATTTCATTCAAATAATTATAGGCTGTGTATTCCATGGCTAAGCCCTGTCTTTACATGTACATGTATGATGCATAATACTAGGTGACCATTAAGTCATGCACTCATGTAAAGCATCGTAGTTTTAAGTATGTGTATGTGAATTTAATCCTACGGAAAGAAAACCTTTTTAGGGAGAATTGGCTTATATTTTTGGGGATTTGGGGAGAAGCTGGATTTTTTTTAAGGAATTTGGGAAGTGAAGGCAAAATACTTTTAGGGAGCAGAGGAAAATAATTTCAGGGATTTGGAGAGATCAATGCGTTATTTTCAGCTATCAAGGGAGCACAGACCACTTGTTATTCGTGTTCGTTCCATAATTTCTGAGCCCTTTCGACAGTTTTCATGACACTTCATCCAAATGCTCATCAGAGTGAGACAATGTGCAGAACTAACGACGTAGATTCAAGTTCAAGGACACTAATTGAGGTCATGGTATTTACCCTTTCAATTCATTTCCAATTTCTATCTCATGAACCCTTTAATCACTTTTAAGCTACTTTTTATGTCCATTCTAGTTTTGCCATCATCTTGGACTATATCTATACGGGCGTTGATAGCACTGAGTAATCCCTTAGTCCCTGACGTAGACAGGTGAATAGTATCCCTTTGCTGGTAAAAATGTATTTTTAATTGACCACGTTTATTAAAAACGCTTTATGCACATCAATGTAAGTACCCTGGTGATCATGGCATAGTCTTTTTTTGTTTGATTGATATCACTGACAAGGGTATCAACACGTGGACACAAACTACAAAGATAAATGTTAGTTTCTGGACTTTTATCATTGAAATAGTTCAACAGCTGGTCATATTTTTCTTCAATAAGTTCATAGTCTGTCTGAACTTGCATTAGCACAATCATTACCAGCCACAACTATGTTAGAGAAGCACTTCAAATCGAAAATTTGAATTTTATCAATGAGCATGTCAACGGTTGCACCAGGGATAGGGTTGGGATCATGGGTTTCATTGTGGAACTTTGCAACTATTTGAGGGTCACTGATGAAGCCTAAATGGCCGAAACTAGCTAGTCTGGCCCAGGAAATATGCACACTCTAGTTTCAGTTCTTTGGTGCAGTCTTTGCTTCCAAAGGATACCCTTAAAGAACATATTGCACTCAATGTTTTTGTTTAATCCCTTCCTGTTTATCCATGAGAGAATCGAACTACATATCAGTAGAGGTTTTGAAGCTGCTGGTCAATGACTAATGACAGGCTTGATTTGTTGGTCAGTAGCTTTATTTACAGGTTGAACTTGATTATTTTGATGATGCTTTTGTTTATTCCTGTTTATGTTTGTTTTGTTTTTTACCCACTGTCTTAATTTAATTGTGTTCACTGTTAGATGCAGCAGCTGCATTGTAAGAAAACGTTCCTGGAAATACAGGAGGCTCCTTTTCATTAAACAGGTTATACATTGATTCTGCTCCAACTTCGGTGTCTGGTATCATGATAACAGACTTCTCCTGTTGTGGAGCTTTTGTTGGGTCTTTACACTAGTTTTTATTGTCAACTTCTTACTTAGTTCACTCATGAAATCTTGGATCTTACTGATCTGTCCTTGTAATGTTTTCACAACATCAGATAATGTATTAACTTGTTTGTTTAATTCCTCATAGTTCACATTTTGTATTGGTTGCAGCATTGGTATTGGAGACATTGAAATGTTTGTTTGAGATTTATGTCTCAGCTGATCAGCAGGTGTTGATGTAAGTCCTTTTCTCTCATGTGAAATACTGGTTTCTTCCATATGTTCTGTTGCAAAACAGTTAAACGGTATAAGCGACTTACGTAGAAATGTAGAATCTCTCCAGAGACTACGTCCAGGTCCTGTCACTGCAATAGAAGACTGACTGGTCACAAGATCTGATACATTTTTGTATATTGAGATGAGTCTTATATCGATGTTTTGATTTGTTTGGTGACTTTAAATGTAGGTTCTTTTCTAAAGAGGCTACAAATTGAGTATAAGGTCCCTTGGTTGAAAACATAACCGCAATCTGATTATAATTATGTTGGTATAATATGATAAAGAATGTCATTGAATTTATCAGTTACATGTCATTCTTGCTCAATAGCACTTATATGAGTAGTCCTGGAGAAAGACAATGTAAGTAAGGGTGCAAAGATCAGGAGTCGATACAATTAAGTACCACACCTTACCCAGGATACCAATGGGAAAGTGACAAACTCACAGTTAGACACCACAAACGAGAGCCAATAGATCAGCCCTTTCCCAGCAGGTGACTACAAGGCACATATAAACAGATGCGCACAAAGGCATAGCAAATGCAAGACAGAAATAAACATAGAAGATCCACAAAAGAAGTACCACCTTGGAACGGTCAGCAAAATGTTTTACTGGAGGGTTCAAACCAGTTTTATGGCGCACCAACCTCACCCTTAATTCAGATGTGGATCAAGACACATCGATATTTGGTTTGCATGTTAGACCCCTAACTAATCAATGCATCACCTCCTAGAACATATAAATCAAGATATAACAAGGAGATAAAGCAAAGGTAAGGACCCAACAGTAAATAAAACTGAATATCGGAGCAAAAGAAATCCAACAGGTAAACTGGAAGTTGTTACTTTCCCATTGGTATCCTGGGTCAGGTGTGATACTTGATTGTATCGATTTCTGATCTTTGCACCCTTACCTACTTAGAAGTTAGAAAGTACTTCACACTTTTCTGAGTCATTTATAGATTTTTCTAAAAGGTTAGAAGAAGCTTCTGAGTTTCCAGTAGAACTTTCACTTGTTTGTGTAATTTCATCAAAGTATTATTAAGATATAGAGCGAAACCAACTGTGAGGTAAAGGGCCATAACTCTTGTTAAGACTAATCAGTGGATTACATCCTTAACTCAGGAGACTATCTTTAAGCATTGTCTGCTGATAACCGTCGAAAGCAGTTTGAACCCAGATCAGACCATGTAGAATTTAGGGTTTGAATCTTAACTGTTCAACACTCTGATGGAATTCCTGAAATAAATTTTTGAAAAAGTCAAGCCGAATAATCCCCTATGGAACAAGGACATAGTGAATGGAGCTTGATCTTTATTTTATGATAACCTTTGTATGATATATAAATCCAATACATCAATGTTTTCTAAAGATCTCACATGGAAACCGTTTTTCGTACAGGACGTACTGACAAGGGTGATTCTATATTGTCCCCTCCCAGATTGAAAATGGTGGGTGCGAAAAAAAACAAATCCGTACAGTGTGCTTAATAGCATTTCTATGGAACATCATTCAAGCACATCAGATGAGTATTTCAAATAAATACATATCTTTAGAATGCTAGAAAAGAACGCCAAGACTGCTCAGAACAGTCTGCACATCAACACAAACACTTCAATTGACTGCTTCACCATTTATATTTTCTTAATACAACTGTCGGACTGTGTACTTGTTCCTTGTGCCCAGAAATTCCTTATTTCATTATGATTCTTCCTTCTGGTATGATAAAAGTTTAGCATGGTCTGTTGTGCGTATAATACATTATATTACACGGGTCAAACCCGTATTTCCTTCTCTGAAGATTGTTAGTGCTAGCAAATCATGTGAACTCTAAAGAATTGCATAAAGTTTAGAATATTGTATTTCCCTAAGCCAAAATTGTAAGATCTGCTCCTATACGAAATATCCAGGCGTCAAATATCCGTCAAAAAGGTGTCGTCCGCCTGATTTAGGTTGAAATGCTAATTTTTCCAGGCGTAAAAGAGACACACACGCGTCCTTTTCAAAAACTGAGGCCTGCTTGTGAGGTGTCAAAATGAAACATGTCGCCCGGACAGAAGGGGTCATTTGTATCAATAGACGTCATTTCAAACTTAAGGGTTTCAAGAAGGCATCAAACTGGACTTAGCCAATTTCTGCTGGCGTCAGACTGTCATATAAAACTTAAACATTTTTTGAAGCGTTATTTTCATACTTATTTTATCGAAAAGGCATCAATTTGAAGCTATATTCTGAAGGCATCAGCAACCAAGCTGTTGTGTAACATCAAGTTGAGGCATCTGATTGAGTTCATGTTCGGATCCAGAGGGGGATAGGGGCCAGTATTCTGGACCCTGGCTCCTACTGAAAAATAGCAAGTGTAAAGGTTTCTATATAAATAATGATAAGTATTGGATAAGCAATAAAACATAATTTATTGTTTGTTGAGGCCCCCCAGGGGGGGGGGGGGGTCTGTGCTCCCTTGATCCCTGAAAATAATGCATTGATCTCCCCAGATCCCTGAAAATATTTTACTCTGCTCCCTAAAAGTATTTTGCCTTGCTCCCCAAATCCCTAAAAGTAGTTCAGCTTCTCCCCAGATCCCCAGAAATATAAGTCAATTCTCCCTAAAATGTATTTTTCTTTCCGAAGGATTAAAATCACATATTTTTAAAACTATGAAGCTATACAAGAGGGCACTTAATATTTTGCCTTATACATGTAGAGACAGAGCTTAGCCATTGACTACATGACACATAATTTTTTCATTGAAATGCATTCATGATATATGGCTCGAAGTATGAGGCCATCCTTAAAATGCTGTTGCTGTACCTAGTAAAGTAGGCATGGAGGAATGCTCTCTAGATTTTATATTTTCTAAATTAGAGACAGACCATTTTTTTCTGGTTGGGGGCAGGGGCTGATTTTTTCCAACAGCTTAAACTAGATATTTTTTGACAAAGTGAAAGCATTTAATTTTTAGTAACCATAAAAAGCCTTCTCTACAATAATTGCTATCAGTCCCTTTACGCTTGTGTTAACTTTAAGTATCTGATCAGCACTCTTCAAATTTCTCTTTATAAAAATGAGCTAATATCTAAAGAGAGGATTACATAGCAGGTGCATAGGTAGCCCTGTAACAATAAAGAGGCACATTCATGCTAGGGGGGTCCGGGGGCATGCTCCACCGGGAAATTTTTTATTATTTATTATTTTTTGCTTTTTGGCAGGGCTCCCTAGATCCCCAAAACTATGAGCTTGCTCCCCAGCTCCCTTAAAATAATTTCCAGTGCTCCTCAGATCCCTGAAAATAAATAGCCATTCTCCCCAGATCCCCAAAACCCCTGGGGCGCCTTTGTTGCTCAATCAATTACACTTCAACTTATAAACTATAACAGACAACTGCCTGTCTGCCTAAAATATCACTGTACATGCTCGGATTCAAGGGGGGGGGGGGGTCAGACCCCCACCCCCTCCCCTGGAAAATCACATGTGTATAACAGTAGAAGTACCAGTTTCCATAGGAATGTTGTTAACAGACCCCCTTAACAAGTAATAGGAGGACCCTCCTCTGTAAAATAATAATTTGATGATCAGAGCCCCCCACACATACCCCCTGGATAAATTTCTATGAGGTATACTTATATGGACCTCACTTGGACCCCCCCCCCCCCCCCCCCCCCAAGAAGCAATAGGGCCAGCTCTGCAATATAACGTCAATGACAAAAATTCATCTGAACTTTTCATTAGACCCACCCCCTTCACTTGAATCTCTGGAGTTTATGGATCAATGTTGTGTTTGGAATGATAATTCCCCTCTCTGGATATATTTTATATTATGTTACAGGGATTTTTGTAAAAGCCGATACTTGATTTCGTCCGAACATTGTAAATTTCGAGCAGAACAAAAATGTGCTCTTGGGTCTTTTACTAGCTAGATCTAACTATTTTCTTAAGTCATAATTAATCAATGGTAGAAAGCGAAAGAAAGAATGTTTCAGTGGTAAGAAATGCTTTATTAAGTTGCTAATTATTTGCCATATCGCAGCTAAAAATATCGTTACGTTTCGCCCCGAAACCGGTTCGTACAATGCCGTTTCGACCCTCAGTGTATTGGCGTTATTCACTCCGCTAGTCGTGTCTGTCTGTGGTATAAGGGGATGGCATTGAGAGTCTCTGGTCTGTCAAGATTGAAATTAGAAAAGAAAGATTGGCAATCTTGTATCTTCAGCCGTTACAGGCAGCACTGTTCTCAAAGGTATATTGTCTCTATGTAAGTCTCTTCACAAAGGTAATTTTCTCTAGGTATTTTTTTAATGTTTTTTGACTAGGTTTGAGATGTAAATAAATAATGTAACATTTAGTCTTTATGGTATCCTGAATTAGCTTGATCAAAACGTCCAGTCTTTTCTATGCAGTTGCAGAGATTGATGGTAAGGTTCCGGGTCATTTCGGCCCATAACAAAA
Organism: Loripinus fragilis; assembly: GCA_964019695.1. Taxonomy (NCBI): domain Eukaryota; kingdom Metazoa; phylum Mollusca; class Bivalvia; order Lucinida; family Lucinidae; genus Loripinus; species Loripinus fragilis. The sequence goes on along the minus strand of OZ026514.1, from coordinate 7,598,728 downwards.
TCGGCCCATGTCAATTTCGGCACATGGCAATTTTGGCCCATAGCAATTTCGGCCCATAAATTTTGTCAACTCCGCAAAAGAGATTATATACTATTGAAAATATATAAAATTGATAAATAGAGCTATAGCGAGAAAAAAATCTGATATGATTGACTTTACAAACTATTAAAGATTAGAACACCCTTAGACTGGTATCAGACCAGTAAATAGAAAAAATAGTTAAATATGAACTTTTTTGAAATAGTTTCATTGTTCCGTGTGAATGCGCATAAACAGTTGCGTTCAGTACATATAGGAAGGGAATAACCAAGTTTCCTGCAAAGTCAGGAATCATTATTAGAAGAAATAATCATAAATTGTATCTTTATTTTCCTTTTGCAACACATCTAGTTCCGTGAGTTGAACTAAATAATTGCATTTAGAAATAAACGTTTGCGTTTTATATAGAGCAGCAAAGCTCTGATGAGAGTGCTCAATTGTGCATGCTTGCCTGAGCCTTGGCTGCCTGTTGCCTATGTGATGAACTCTACTCTTACCTTCAAACTCCTAATCAATTAAAACTGACCATTCTTATTAATTATAATGTTTGTGTGGATAATTACAGGTAAGCCAACCAAATTATACCAATTATAGACAAACATACTAATTATACCTTATTATAACTGTGGGCCGAAATTGTATAGGCCGATTTGGTTATGGGCCGAAATTGACATGGACCGAAATTGTTATGGGCCAAAATGTCCAGTGACCGATGGTAACTGTGTCTCTCCATCCCTTAAAATCCTCCTTATCTTCATACGAAAGTAGCTCAAGTGTATCCAAACATGTAATTCCGGCTTGAGATTGAAGAGTGTGCAGCAATTCCAGTCGCTGGTCATCGTACAGCTGACACTCTAGTAAGAAATGCTCTGTGTTTTCAACTTCACCACATTCACACCTGTTGGATTCGACCTGTCCTAGTTTTTTTCTGTAATCTTTTAGCTGTGAGTAACCGGTTCTAAGTTGAAGCAATAGAATAAAACCTTGATGGTCTGGGAAGTCAAATCTAGGGATTGGAAGTATTTTTGGTCGATATTGAAAGTATTTTCTGCCTGTAATGGATATGCTCCATTTGTCCTGCCATTTCTCCATAATGCTGTCCCTAGCTGCTTTCTTTATGTCTTGGTTTGTGAGGACACTGGTGTTCTGATCAAGCTCCTGGGCTTCTTTGGCTGCATCCTTAGCAAGTCTGTCTGCAACCTCATTGCCTTGAACATCAGCATGACCAGGAGTCCAGAACATGCTGACTGTCCACCCATCACCTTCTAACTGTTGAATACAATCCTTTATTTTTCTTACAACATCTGCATAGTTCTTGTAATCCCAATTTAAGGTAATGATTCCCAAAGCTGTTTGACTGTCACTAAATAGGCGCAATGACTTAATTCTGCTAGAACTAGCGATGAGGTGCTCCAATACCACTAATATAGCCACTAGCGCAGCCAAAAGAATGGATCCATGCACTGTGACTGGTTTTTGTATAAGGATATCCTCTTCCCCAGGAATGTAAAGCACTGCACCTGCTCCACAAGGACCTGGATTTGGAATGCAAGAACCATCTGTGAAGCACAAAATACTTTCTTCTGGTCAATCTTTTATCAACTTATCAATTGCATCTTTACCGGTCTTTTGCTGGGATGTACGAGGGCTGAGCAAAAAATTCGTAGAATTTGTTGATAAAAATAAAACTACTGGTGCAATTAATCTCTTAATTTTATATGTTTAAAATCTATTCATTACGGACAAAATTTGAAATTTTCAGACAAATCGATAGAAAAACGCCGTTGCTATGGCTCCTCCTACGGCGTTAGTATCGGCTACCCGGAGCACGCCATGACGTTAACGTCATTTGACGTTGACAACGTTGATAACGTTATGACGATGTCATATCACCGTATTAGCACACGCAATTGATTTTCTCTTTATTAAACGTAGAAATCACATGAACAGCTCGTATTTACCTGAAATACTGTTATTTTGGTAAAAAAGAGCTGTTTATGGCATTTTTGCATAGTGTCAATTGTTGGTGGTATTATCAAAGTCTTTGTGGCAAGTAACTTTATGTGCACACAATACCTCATAGTTTTTCAAAATACTGTCCATGCTCTCTAACACACTTCTGGTGGCGATCAACCCATCTTCGAAATATATCTCGGTACCAGGTCCTGTCATAGCTTGAAATGATGCTGGATACGGCTTGTCGTAGCTCCACAAAGTCACCAAAACGCTTGCCACGGAGCTGAGACTTTATCTCGGGGAAAACGGCAAAATCCATGGGAGCGAGATCGGGGCTGTATGGTGCATGCGGAACAGTCTCCAACTCTAAAAGAGACAGCTCGAGGCGGGTCTCCACTGACACGTGCGGTGGTGCATTGTCCTGGTGCAGCAGGAAGTCACTGATTGCCTTACCAGGCCGCTTCTTTCGGATTGCTTGCTGAAGGTCTCTCCTAAGAACCTTAGAGTAATACTGTGAGTTGACTGTGACTCTCTGAGGTACGGCGTGTGATAAAAGCATCCCCTGTCGATCCGCGAACATTATAAACATAAATTTCCCTCCACTTTTTGCAACTCTGGCCTTCTTTGGGGTTTCCGATTCTTTGTCTGTCCATTGCGTAGATTGCTGTTTAGTCTCAGGATCGAAGAGCCAAAGCCAAGTTTCATCACATGTTATAATTCTGTCAAGAAACATATCGCCTTCACGTGTATTCCGCCGTAAAAACTGCTTCGAGACAGCAACTCTCCTTTCCCGCTCCTCAGCTGTCAATAATCGTGGCACCCATCGCGCGCATAGACGATTCATGTGCAGGTGGTCGTGTAAAATGGTTCTAACTGTTCCATATGACGATCCTACAGTCTCAGATATCTCCCTAACCGTTTAGCGGCGGTCCTTCTCAACAACGTCGCTGACGCACGTCACTAGTTTATCGCTTATAACTTTCGCTCTTCCGCTCCGTGAGTCATCTTCAATGCTCTTTCTTCCCTGCTTAAAGCGTGCGTGCCACTTGAACACTGTTGATTTCTTCATTGCTGGTGCGTCTCCTGCTATTTTTAATAAATTAAATGTCTCAGTCGGCGTTTGTCCTAGGTTGACACAGAATTTTATTGCAGCGCGAGTTTCTACCACTTCTGGAACCACCATTTTCGCCCTTTACTTTTCCGTTCAAACGTCTCACAATAACTAGCGTCTTGACGTTGTTATTCGGAAGTGACGTCAGAAATTTCGCACGGAACATCAAATGGCGCCATTCTTGACGTTGACGTAATTTCAGCTGATTTGAATCAAAAAATTTTGAAATATCATCGTTTTTAAAAGCATAACAACAGTGAGTTTATGGCGTGCTCCGGGGTAGCGAACCCCGCACTTTTTACGGTGAAAATAAATATATTTATAGTAGAGTAAGGATAATGAAGTTTTTCATGAAAATTGATATTAGACTATAATTATGCCTGTAAAAATATGAAATCGATCGGACGTCAAATAAAAAAAATATAAAGAAATTCTACGAATTTTTTGCTCAGCCCTCGTACTTCTGTTTTTTTAGGAGCCCAGCTGACTCCAATAAGTTAGCCTTTCAAGACATCGGCGAAAGGCACCTTCACTGAACTCACAAACTGCATATCAATCCCAGTGAGTCTCTTCATCTCAATCGCCTGACATACAGCCAAACCAATTGGTGATACATATTTCTCATTCCAAAGTTCTGAATCATGTGTGTACTGGTCTAGTTTAGCTTTTAAAGGATATGTTGACTTTTTTGCAGATATTTTGGTGATGTTTCTGATGGCAATCTCACAGTATCTCAAATTAAGAGGGGGGATACCTGCTGCCACCTCTAATGCAATTGTCTTCAGGCTTCACATTGCGAGAATACTCAAGTACTGAGGGCGGCAATTACTGAAAATGATGATGATGATGAAATGAAATGTATGTGTGGTTCCTGTTGGCCTCCCAATCCTATTTTTTAACCCTACCCTAAACATTAAAATGGTCTTTGGAGAAAAAATACCTGAAATGGTCACTTTTTCAGATTTTGTCACTATTTTCTTTGTTAAATCTTAAAACAAAATTTAATAATTTCCCTACCTACCTACCCTAAATTTTGTTGGTATGCAACAGGAACCACACATATATTTCATTTAGGCCTCAACAAAGATTTTTCCCTACCATTTGATTTCATCTTATTCTTCATCAGAATTGAGGGTTTCAAGTTTCATCTTTTGACAGATAGATGAAGGTCTGGATGGGGCATAGTGATTAGAGAATAATGTCCCTTTTTATAATGAATACTGAATAATGAGCCAAAAAAATAATGTAAAATGATTGCCTAAAAATAATGAATAATCCTATTTTAGCTCACCTGAGCCCAAGGCTGAAGGTGAGCTGTTGTGATTGGCCTTTGTCCGTCCCTCTGTAAACTTTTTCTTTAAACAACGTCTCCTCCTGAAGCATTTGTCTTAATTTCATATAACTTCACATAAATGTTCCCCATGATGCCCTCTTTTTGAATTGCATAAATGGTTCCGCTCCACTGTACAGGCGGGTCGCCAGAGCTCCAGATAAGAAATCTTTAAAAAGACATCTGGGCATGTTCAAAAATAATGAAGCCAAAGCGTGACATTGGGGGTAAAAATGAAACTGTTGTCATAGGTGAAATTATTACTCCAAACAAATTGGGGGTACTTAAATTTTTCAAAATTGTTTAAGTTTAGAAAATAGCAGCAAAAATATAAATTTTCTGAACATTTTCTATCAGGATTTTTTTGCAAAAAATGTTAATTATGGCTATATTCATAGCTCCAGATAAGGCTGCGTATTGCGTAATTACGCAATTTCGTGAACGTGAAAACGCAATTAATTTCATTTCTGTGCGTACAAAAACGCAATAAAAATCCTTGATACTCAATTCCGAACTTTTTCGTAGCGTATGACGCTATAGTATTCAGTTCCCGATTGTCGTTTTTTCGCATCTCAAGCTGTTGTTGGGTACAAACTTATAGACGACGAGGCGCCGAATCTTGTTTATTAAATTGTAAACCAGTCCAGGAACATTCTTGGCGCTGTTTAGCTATACCCAATATTTACACAATTACTACATTCGTCGTGGGCAAAAAAGCCCCAGAGCAATTGAATAATATCATATCGTAACTAACCCTAATACCGTATTGGTGGTTCAAAGAATCAAAGGTGACTTGATAGATACGTTCGGTTTCGAAATAAGCATGAAATAGCGATCTCAGATATACTTATATTGCCAGTGTGCTTTCTGAAAGTGAAACCGAGGGAAACATGGCCCGCTTTCATTGCTTATTTGCTTTCAGATGGATACCCAATACAAAAACTTGAAATACCCAATTTAAAATTTGAAATACCCAATTAAACCAAAAAGAGGTGGGTAAATACCCAATTGCCTCCAATCCTTATCTGGAGCTATGTATATTCTGTGTAGGTTGTTTTTATAGGAAATCTTGATGAAATGTCTTGAAATTCCCATTATTTGATGACAAGCACTTAACAGCATTTGAATGAGTGATTTTTACCAAATTGAATTGCCTAATTGAACAAAAAATTCTTATTTTACTGTCATTTTGCCTCATTATTTTAGTAGAAGAGCTCTCAAAATGTTCATATTTTTAAAACAGGTGACTGAATCTCAATAAAATTTGCGTTGAAATGATAATACATGGTAAAAAAAACTAAGCTACAAATCAATATGTGATGTTTAAGCATGGATGTAATGGTTACCTATGTACAAAAATGGGCAAAAAATAAGAAAATGTGTTACACTCCTTAGTTTGATTTGTTTAGGAGTCAGAAGTTTGAACTAACAGGGCTAAGACATATATATAGTATTGCATACAAAGAAGTGACTTCCCTTGCATAGTGTTAACATGATTTTATTGCAGATTATTGGCCTTTTTGTAAAGAAATGTCTGATCTAATACTAAGGAGTGTAACATTTTTTTACAAATGCTTAGGTCTTCAAAAACCTAAAAATTCTAGCTATAACATTAAATGACACTCCTTTCTACTATATAAGAATCTCATAATCAGTGTTATAGCACAAACAAAAATTGTCTCCCCAAGATCTTGAGTTAGTGTGTTAAGATATGTTGAATGTTCTTTCTCTAAATGCTTAAACTGATTGCAAATAATATTTTCTTCTCTATTAATTTTAGCAATTGAACACTTTTCTGTATGTAACATTACATTAAAAACCATTTAACTAGCTGCCAAAGGGAATAAAAAAAAGTATGGTTGCATACCAGTTTCTGATATTGATACTCCCATCATGAACCAATCGAAAAGGTCCCTTTATATTAAGTTTCTAAACGATCTACCCCAAATGCTAATCAAGATTCAAAGAAATGCATCAAAAGAACTGTTCTAAATCTTGGAAATGAATGGTCAGAGTAAACTCAAAGTGAAATGTTGCTGGTTTGGATAAGAAAAAAGCTCTTAAAAGGCATTACAACAAAAATCACTAAGGAGTGTAACGCTTTTTGTCGTGATGTCATAGCAAAACATTAGCTTGGTTAGAAAATAGAATTATACTAGGCCAAAAAAGAAACGCAGCATACAATAATTAGAAATATTGTGAGTTAAATGAGAGTGGCAAAATTTTATCATCTGTCTAAGTTTTGCTATTTTTTCTTCCGCATATTTTCCCCATCGATTTATTGAAGTGAGTCAATCAAAACCAGTGTACTGACCGATTTTTTATTTTCCTGTTTTTCACGCGCACACTCAGTCCATTTAGATTTACATGTGTACTAACTACTGAAATCTCTAGTCGAACATCCCAAAAGTCTAAAAACATTTAAAAACTTTGGAATTTAAGTTTACACATCGCTAATTTGCGGTGACAAAATTGGCACATGTGGAACATGAATGTGCATTAGGAATGGTACAAGCTAACGTGACGCCATTGGTAGTAGCCAAACGATTTCGGTGCCATGTCAGGACGATTGGATGTCTTAAAAATTGTTTCCAACAAATTGGGACATCACACCGTCCGTGTCCAGGGCATCGACATGTGTCGACGCGACGTCAAGATTGAGATATCCAGACGTCCCATTTGTGCAGTCGATTTCATCTGGAGTCAGTCACAGCTAGGACATCCCAAGGAACTCATAATCCAAAAATCAGGGCCCAAACTGTGAGAAATCGTTTCAAGGGATTTGTTTAAGACCCCCACCTCCCAAAGTTTGACTGAACTTTATTTTGGTGCAGTCTTTACGTCAAATCAAGGAACCGGCGATAGTACCAACGTCTTGATTAATTGAGAAACTGGCAAAAGAGTATTCTCTAGCACCATTATGCTCTATTTTTTCTAATAACTGCATGTTTTTTTAATGAAATACACAACTGGTACAGTTAGCACTTTTCATTCATAGCGGCGTTTCTCATTTGGCCTAGTATATATTGGTCATTTTTATCTTTTTATACAGTGAGCCACTTTAGTTACGCACCATTTTTTCAGGGCCCACATTTTTTGACAAAAATGCTGGAATCAAGCATCCTCTATGATAATTTATTTATTGACATTTTATCTGTTTGATGACATCGAAAAAAATTATTGGAATCACTCATGCGAATCATTCTGCTACGTCAAAGGCAATTTTGACAAAAATGCAAAAATGCATGTGCAAGCTGAATGTCCATATTTTCTATTTTTGTTTTGCGCTAGTCATTATCAATGGTGATCGTTGTGACAGAAAAACACCAAAAACAATTATTTTATTCAAGTAAAACCCCCTTTTTCGGTCGTTAAATTTTGTAACACAGTTACTTTTTGAAGAAATGCTCGTTTTGACGTCATATTAATGTCAGTTACAATAATCAAACAGGGTTTTCTTCGCAAATTGCTTTGTTATGAGTCACTTGTTGACATAGAAGTATCAAAACACTAAACCATCTTATCATTGACACATCTTATAGCCTTGGTAGTAGTGACGTCATCACTAACGTCAACACCATGACGCCAATAAATCCATTAATTTTTTTACGAAAATAAAAGTTGGATACATGGTTGTTTAAAATGAAATTATAAAAGAAGTGTTTTGATAACTAGTTTACTCAGAATCATATGAAATTTTAACTAACTTTAAAAAAAGTACTTAAACCAACTGGAACCAAAATAGTAAAACATTAAAAAAAAATGAAGTTAACAAACACATTCTTGTTTTAGATATTGCCAAGAATAAATTGACTCTTATCTCTGGCATAGCATAAATTCGACCCTGAAAAAAGTGCAAGGTGATCTGAGTTTCATTCGAGATAATGCAATGTGAAATGGTGTTTTGAGGGTAGTGCACTTAAAGATCCATTTTCTCATTCTTTTCTGTTCTGATCACAATAAAATTTCAATGGCTAATGCAAATATAGATGCGCTTTACGTTGGTAGTCTCAGAATAAAATTAATAAATTTCTTTTCCGAGTAATTTTACATTTTATATGTGGTGCGTAACTAAAGTGGCTCACTGTATTTATCAGAACACATGATTTTCAAGAATAAATGTTGTCCTGAATGCCTAGATAGGTGAAATTTCAAGAAAATGGATTGTCAAAATCACCTATTTTTAGGTGATTTCAATGCAGTACAGCTTTATTAACACTTTGAACATAAAATGGTGCTACTAAAATTGTGAATTTGTCAGAGGGACATTGCTCTATAGTAATAATGGTAAATAAATTGAAATTATACTGCTACTGGTATAGAAATAACCCACAGAAGTGTTTTTCAAAAAAGTGTTACACTCCTTAGTGGCTTTTATGGATGATATGAAGAAAATTGAGATCAAGATAAAAACTCACACTGTATGAATCTCTATTATGGGTCAAACACTTTTCAGGCATATTAGCTCACAAAACATAACCTTGGAAAAGGTTATGAGTCTTGAAATGTCAAGTGTTACAATCCTTAGTTTAAAGGGTGCTCTACAACCAGTTCTGGGCATTCTTTTATGAATGCTTATAAAGCAGCTGTAAAACTTGAAATATAATGTATTAAGATTGGTCAGTGCTGCAGACCACATTATAGGTTATAATCTTTTCAAATATTCATGTCAAATCAACTCTGGGCAAAATCTCTTCATTTTTACTGCACCTGAATTAGAGACTAGTCCTGTTGGACAATGCATAAAAAAATAACATAGGTAATGATGAAAAGGCATGATTTTCATATTTTCATTAAGTTGAACAGAACAGAACATCATCTTTATTACTCTCAAGTCATACAAACATGACGTAGGAGGACAAAGCAAATACAGTGAAATAAGCGGTGTATTGGTGCATTCTATATGTTGTGTGTATTTTGATCCACACTGTTGCTAAAATGGACCACGCATTGTCTCCGTATTTCATTATAGCAGCAGTATGGAACGGCATGGAACACAGAGAATGCATTGGTGGAGGTGAGAAGACAAAACAAAAACTATCTAATTGGTTGGGGTTGGGTAAGGGTGGGGAGCAGTTATAACGGGGGCTATAATAAGTAAGTATTTAGCCAGGGTCTATCTAAGTAATGAACAAAACAAAAAGGATGGAAAACATAAAGAAAAAAAAGAAACGGACGAAAAAAATTAAATAAAAACTACAACAAAGAAATATGGAGGTAAATTCAAAGATGAGTAACTCGGGTTATTTTCCACTTGAGTGTTTGATCAGTTGTTTCCCTTGCTCTTGTATATCTCTAAAGTCTAGTGTATAATAAATCTTAGAGAGCAAGACCAATGCCACCCCGTGCAGGTACTGATGAGACAGATCCTAAGAGATGCCTCATCAGGGTCTACACAATAACTTATTTAGTGGGTGCAATGTTAGAGAAATAGTTAAATATTTTGCGTAGAGTATCAAGAGCTAGATAGGTGAAAATAAATCTGTATTCTGTCTTGCGAATATGTGGTAAATAACTTCCCTTGACCTTGTCAGGTTTATTAACAAGGTACGTGACAATCGGTGCCGGTCCGGATGAGACAGTTTCTAAGAGCTGTCTCATACAGATCTACACTGCGGGTTATTATCTCAGAGGTGTCGGATTGTTTGGGTTACGTCAAGAAAGAGGATGAATAAACAGATAAATAAATAAATAAATTAAAAAAATAAAAATAAAAAATAAAAAATAATAAAAAAAAAAATAGAACATAAAAAATAAAAATAAATAAATAAATAAATGAATTGCTCCGGTTCTAGGGGTAAACATTGGTTTTCCTTTCTATTTGGTGTAAGATTTGCTATTTCCTTTCGCGCTAGATTGTAAGCTTTCTTTCCAAGTTTGCAAAGAGAGAGACTCCAAAAAGCAAACCCAGCAACATAAAGTGCCTGTCCCAGTAAGACATTTCCCTAGAACTGCCTGATACGGGTCTACACTGTTTGTTATCAAATGGAAAGGATCACCATAACTAGAATGGTCAAATATCAGGCATAAAGGAAAGAAAAGAGGAGAAGCAGTACAGGCCCCGATGGGGTTAACGATTGTTAAATACCTCCCCAACTAGGCCTGCACTGCTCCTCATTATTCTGGATCATTTTTCATGAACGGAAAACCTCACAAAGACAGCATTGTTTACTACCATGTAATGCTTCAGTAGTTTTCAATTGATCAAGCTACACAATACAGTTTACTTCGGGCACGTGCGCTTCATGCTGATGGGCTCGATATTGGCATAGTAAAACCTGTGTACAGTAGCGGACAAGAGTTTATTCTAGTGTAATTCATATTTTTGTGAAAACTTGTGAGGGAATTTTTGTTGGATTTATATTTCATCATATTCACTTGGTGGTGTGAAACATGACAGCACCCTCGATTTTTTTCGCTCGATATGACTACACAGAACATGGTAAGTATCAAAACTGTGTTATCTATAAGAAAGACTGGTTGTCGGCTATTAAGGTATACATCATTTAATAATAACTTAGGAAACGAAGTAGAACTAGAGTAGTCTACTCAGAAGAATAATGTTCACGTGTCACTAAACAAACACACCGCACCATCCAAAACGTATGTTGCGGGTACTCAGAAGAACCACCTCAGTGAGACGGTTCTTTTGAGCACCTCACACACGTTTATATTTTAATGAATAAAATATTATCAATTTTGTGCTCAAGCAGTTTCAATTTCATGATTTGTATTATCAAAATGGTCACTATTGTGAACATCGATTTTATTTATGTTTATTTGACGGGGGGAGGGGGGGGGTGCGGAATTCAATGATATTCTCTGGAAATCACCAGCGAGAGTCTTCTCTTCACGATCTCCGTCTCCTTTTGGTGCCGGGGAGCCCGGGGAGAAAGCTCACGGGTATCATCGAGTAAATTACGTCGACAATGGTAACCAGACTTTCTCAAACAATTACTAATAAAATGTGGCGATCGATTAATGATTGCCTATCTAATACATACACTTAGAAAACACAAGACAAAATGTACAAGGACATGCGATTTAGGTTAAACACTGATTCTAGCGTCGCCAGTCATTCAGTAGACGCCGCCTTTTGCATTTTGTGTTAAGAAGACCATGAACGCCTACATTGGAGATAGAACGAAGGCTGTTCCCGCAATCAGCCTCCCCCGATCTCCAGTGTACGCATCGTGGCAGTTGACACTTCGAAAGGCTTCTCAGATTATAGCTTAGTCACACTGCAGGTAGACTACATATGTTGCTATCTAAAATGCTTAATTATTATTCCCATAAATTTTCCTAAGTTGGAAAGGCAGACTTCATTATGGTTATTCAGTAAACTACTAAATTTCATCATATTTGGCCTCCTGAAATAATACAAAGGAACAAACCATTCTCTATCTCTTTGGAAAAAAGTACATTCTAAAAGATAATGAAATTCATTGCCTATCGTATCTTTGTCACACAATTCGCATTTTCTGTTGCTTAGTTCAATATTCAGCCATCTACCAGTTTCTATGGGCATTTTATGATTTCCGGTCCGAAAGCGTACCATATTAATATACAAATTTTGGGGTAATATTTTAAAATAAGTTTCCAATTCAATAGTGTCTTTGAAAGAGTTGAACTGTACACCTTTAGATGAGTTATTCAGGTCAGAGTTGATCTAGCAGTGTTTGTTTTACCAAATATCTAAGCGAGTTAGTGTTTAACGTATTTTGGTAGTACCATAGCTCTGCCCGTCCTATTCCGAATATAAAGGGGAGTGCTCTTCCTGCTTTTGGTCATTTTTCTTAAAAAGTCGGTATGCACTTTTTCCAGCATGTCGATATTTTTGAAATGGGCAACACAGTGTGGTCAAACAATTTCAGTTGAAGGTCTACTGGCAAGTTTAAATTATTAGTTTGGCAAAAAAGAAGATACATGGCCTTTTTGGCCTGCTCGACCGTATGTTTCCTAGCGTTCAAGAAACTACGAGATTGTGAGAAATACACACCTAGGTATTTGTATTTATCTGTGATTTCAACAGCTTGTGTATCTAATTTGAAGTGGAAATGATCAGTTTTTCTAGCACCAAATATGACGACTTTCGTTTTATCTAAGTTAACACTTAATTTCCAGGTCTGGCAATATTCATTAAATCTGTTGAGGGAAAATTGGAGGTCCTGTTCGCTCTGGGCTATGATAATCGTATCGTCAGCGTATAATAGCACTCCAAGTTTCATAAAAACAAAGAAATCCTCATCATTGCAGTCAACAACTATGCTAGCGCTAGAATTATGTTTCAGATAATTTTCGAGATCATTTAGGTACAGTGAAAATAGGACAGGGGACAAATTTTCACCCTGCCTCACCCCTGAATTACTAGCGAAAAACGCGGACACATTACCGTGCAAGGAAACACAGGACTTTATTTCGTTATACATACTAATGATTACCCGGAGTACTTTTCCGTTGACTTGCGACTGCAATAATTTATGCCATAGTCCCACCCTCCAAACTGAGTCGAAAGCGGACGAAAAATCAATAAAACAGCAAAACAGTTTCTGCTTTTTCATTTTAAGAATTTCAATTAATGCATAAAGCGAAAATATATGATCTAAGCATGAATACTGCTTGCGAAATCCAGCCTGATTTTCTGAAAGAATCATACTTTCTTCTAAAAATTCATTTAGGCGGCAATTTAGGACCGAAGTAAATAACTTACCCAAACAACTGAGAATGGTTATTGGCCTATAATTTTTTACATTTTCGCGATCTCCTTTATTCTTATAAATCGGGTGGATACTGCCTGTTGTCCACTGATCGGGAAAAAACCCAGTATCTAGGATAGTATTAAAAAGTTGTTCGTATAAGGGTAAAAATATGTGACTTGAACATTTAATGTGCTCATTTAATATTGAGTCTAATCCAGAGGCTTTCCCATTGTTAAGCTTTTGGATACAACGCAATATTTCTTCTTGAGTAATTCTTGAGTTTAATATTTCATTATTTTGGCTTGGGTCTAAGTTAATGTCTTCATTTTTGGACCCCAAACTGGAATTTAACAGTTTAAAATGATTATAAAATTCCTGTAATGATGGTGAATTAGAGCAAGTTTTACCCTTCAAGCTATTGATAAACTTCTAGACGGATGGCTGAGAATGGGTTTGCTCCCCCCCCTAGGGAATTTTGCAGACATATCCTATCTTATAGAGAATTGAAAGCTGAGTCTTTTAAGAGATGTTTGCACTCTGTGCTCCGGGGCGTTAGTCTGTAAGAGCCTGTAACATACGTTACTTAATCAAACTAAGAAAAAGTAAATTGAAAGTTTGGGCTACAAATTAAAGACATTAAAATATTTATTTTCAACAATCACTCATATAGTCAGCATACTGGATATCTTAACTATGTATGACAGCAATTTGAACAAAATTGCGGCTTCCTAAGGTGTCATATGCGTTACATAAATCAGATAACCCATTGAAATTTGCAAATGTGGCCAACATCATTTACATTCACAATCTCTCTGTGTGTTTTGCAAAATGTTTTTAACCATGTCTGACTAGCTCATGCAATTGGCTAACAGAAAAATGAAAGTTTGTTTCCCTAGCTTAAATATTTTTTCTGAAATAAGCAATTAAACAACCCTACCCCTACCCAGTTTTAAGGTGAAATGTTTGGTATTAAAACTAAAGTAAAAATAGTTAAAAAATATTTGCAGTCGATGAATGTGTTTCATTATTTGGGATTTATTTTCTTATATGAAAAGACTCATAAATCTGCAAGTTTGTTGCAAAATTTTTAATATCAGAGGCTGTTACATATGTTACCTGATGCAATAAATGGACAAGCTCATTGTCTTTACGTAAGATATGCCTAAAAATGTTTTTATCTCCTTGAGGGAATTTTGCAGACATATTCCTTCTTAAATTACAACTTAAGCTGCATCGAATAAGGGATGTTTGCACTCTCTATGTCAGGGCATTAGTCTGAAACAGCCTGTTACATGCGTTACTATATCAAATAAAGGAAATGTAGTTTGAAGGTTTGAGCTAAAATTGTGAAAAAACTCGCAGCTGTTGGACATCTTACATTGTTTAGGGATTTTAAACTGGCTCCTATGATAAAGACTTATAGATCTACTAGTTGTCATCAAGTTTTAAAGATCAGAGAGCGTTACATATGTTAGCGTGATAAGTAAAATCATCAAACAGTATTTTGACATCAAGCTGAGTAAGGGCCTGCTCCATCCTAATCCCCATTGGAATTCTGCAGACAAATGACATCTTATATACCATTCAAGGTGCATTTAATAAGAAATGTTTGCACTCTGTAAGTTGGGGCGTTAGCCTGTAACAGCTTGTTACATATGTTACTATATCAATTTGAGAATAAGAAATTTGAATGTTTGAGCTAACAAAAGAAGACATTAAAATTATCTAATAAATTGACATTCTTATAATCTTTATACTGGATGTCTTTACTACATATGGAAGCTGTTTAACATTAAAACGGCTAACTGTGGTGTTATGTGTGTTATATGAACCTAATTATAATTTAAAAGCTATAATTGTGGCTATCATCATGTAGTTAAACAACTACTATGACTTGGTTTCAAACTGTTTAATTAGATTTTACAAACATATACTCAATTGATGAATAGGAAAATCAAGATTGCTTTTCTATCTTAAATATATTGTCTTATAGGAGCTAATACATAGCCCTACTCCCAGTTTTACAGAGAAGCGAATTTTGTTAGTACCGTTTAAGTAAAACACATGAAAGGGATTACAGCGTGTGGATATTTTTCATTTCTTAGTCTGTCTTGCTCATATATCTACAAGATGTCATTAAGTTAAAGATCAGGACACTTAATGTGTACTTATAAGTCTTTGGTGCCAAAACACTAGAAATTATATTCATTTCTGATAATCAAGCCCATGGACTGGTGTTACAGATGTTATCAATGACCTTTTGGACACATTTCCTAATACTGTGCATATTATGCTAAATATAGAGCTACAAATAGAAAAGATAGTTTTACATTTTTTACAAGAAAATACAATAAACGCCTCTTTGCAACTAGTAGAATCATCACACAATATTTCAAACATTTACTGTTATTCAATTTTACCACCAGTCCACTCAAAATTGGTGAGCCATTATCAACTTTCCAATTTTGCCATTTATGGCTTGGAACATTCGGAAACTGATATGAATTCCTAATAGTTGGCTCTTTGAGTATGTGTTTCAAGTGATACTCTGCAAGTAGGAGAAAGACTAAAGCTTTACAAGGAGGAAAACTATGCCATTAAGAGCAATGAGAACCTGAACTGATGTACCTTGATATTTCTGTGATAAAGAATCATATCTTAGCCGGTTAACTTTTATAAATGTAGCCTTTCCATACATGCAACTCACATATTTTCATTTAATAATGTCTCTGCACTTATTATCTTTCCCCAAGCATTCAAAAGCTTATTTGAAGTCTTTGTACTTCTGAAGTGCTGAAACCGAGGTAACTCTTTCCATTCAGATAAAGAAACTAGATGTATCACAGCAGGTAAAGCAATGAAATGCAGGATGAACAGAGCGCAAATTAGACCCTTTCAATTCAATGATTCACTAAGTTTCTAAGATAAGAGCGCTTATTAAAGGATGTAACATATATAACTCCTCATAATAAATGAGCAAGGGCATTGTCGTGACATTCTTTTTGACTACACAGTCAGAGGCAAGTGTTTTCAATTTCAGTGTTTTCAATGGATCATAAAATGAGGCACCTTATCAACTTGTTTACTCTGTATAAATCTTCCTAAGAGCATAATATAGAACTACTGGTTATCCCATTCTACCTATAGTCCACTTTCCTTCTTTTGAATGCAACAGCTAATGATATGGCTGCAAAAACTGAGAAATCATAGGTTTTACATTATTTTAAGACATGCTTCAATGTATTGACATCAAAAAACAACCAACTGCAAACATAATTGATGGCAATGTCCAACTTCATATTCTTTTTCTTATACCAGATAACTTTCCAGGTGTAACAGAAATTGTTTCAGACGGTCTGCCAAAACCATCAAGAGTCAACATTGTAACTAAGGAAAACTTATAAAGTTCTTTGGGCGCAGCAAAATACTATTGATCTAAGACCTGAGGACTTGAGCACCAAAAGACTGGATAGGTTCCATGGCAAATGATGCAAAAAAGCAGCCTATCAAATTTCTGTTTTACCAATGTCAGAAATCTTAAAGTATTCTTAGAGGTACACGGTATAGACATAGATTTTGCAAAATCAGAGCAAAGCTATCATTTGACTAGCACTGATGCAGAGGCAGCTGCAGTTAGATTGCTCTTGCCACTTCACAGGAAGAGATATATACCAGAGTAATACTCCATTATATGCTTATATGTAAAATGGCATTAAACCCATATTTAATCAGGTGTTTGATCCCATGACACTGACATGCTGTTTTTGCTTTTGAAGAATGCTAAAAGGATTCAAGTTTGGCTGAGTCAAGTTGTTTGATGCTGGCACTGGCCACACATACAAAGAAAATTAAGTCTTTTGATGGCTAAAGAGGAGGATCACACGAAATGCTTATAAGTGATGTTTGTCACGATTACCAATTTTAAAAAGTAATCTTAATTAATGTAACACATATAACACCATAGGAAGCTGTATATTTGTTAAAAAATCTTTTCTTATGTATCAAAGGTATTCAGCATGAATAATTAAAATAAATAGTTAGTTTTATGTCTTCTTTCTGTTTCTCAGACTTTCAATTCATTTATTCTTAAATTGATATGGTAACATATGTATCATAACATTACAGGCTAACCCCCTAGTTAATAGAGTGCAAACATCTCTTATTTGATGCAGCTTGAATTGTTCTTTAAGGTAGAATATGTCTGCACAATTCCCAAAGGGGTGGAGAGGAACAGGGTTGTACTCAGTTTGCATTCCTAATACAATGCCATGATTCTACTGGTTGTGATGAAATGGGAAATTATTTTGCAATAGAAGCAGACACAATGATGGACATTGTGAGGGTGACTTGAATAAAGATTGTTTTTGAATAATTTTATTTAATAGGAACATTTATTAAATTGTGTCATTTAAATGAGAACTATTATTTTCTATCTATATGTCTATATATTTTAATATTATGGGCATTAGGAAATATGTAATTAAAAAGGTTATATATAACATAGGTAACACAATTCCAAGGTCTTGTTATCAGCAATGACTGTAATTACTAAGACTAAGGCACCAGAGGCTAGAGATTAATAGGAAAACATGTGAAAACGGTATTTTTCTGAAATATCATCTCTTACTTCCAAGAAAATTTCCTAGCTCATTCATTATGCCATGTAACATACGTTACATACTTTAATAAGTGCTCTGATCCTGATGTCAAGCTTGCAAATGTATGATTCTTTATTGCATTAGCAAGACAGTGCCAAAAATGTAAGATATCCACGAGCGTCAAATATTTTCATAAATTTTTCTTCAATAATAGATACCAAAATTGGATACTTAAAATAGGGGGTAGGGTTGTTTAATAGCTCATATAAAACAATGTATTTGAGATAGAAAAGCAAACTTTGTTTTTTCTATTAGTCAGATGAGTACATTAGTAAACTAAGATTAAAAACACTTGTAAAAATGCACAAATTGTCTGTAAAATGAATGATGTTAGTCACGATTTCAACTTTCAAAGGGAAATTTTATCTATGTAACGCATATAACACCATTGAAGGCTGTAATTTTGTTTAAAATGCTGATTTTATGTATCTTAGGCATCCAGCTTGCAAACTACATAAGAAATTTGAATAATTAGATGGTTTAATGTCTTCTTTCTGTAGCTCAAACTTTCATTTTGATTTTTTCCTTAGTTCGTTTCAGTAACATATGTAACAGGCTGTCAGAGACTAACGCCCCGGAGCACAGAGTGCAAACATCTCTTAAAAGATGCGGCTTGAAATTTTCTTCAAGATAGGATATGTCTGCAAAATTCCCTAGGGGGGGGGGAGCAGGACCTTTTTTAGCTCAAAGTCTATTCCAGTAGCTTTTAGGGTCTTTGGATTCTAGCTGGCGCAATTTATTTTGTGTTTGTTTTTTGTGTTTAGCTATATATTTGTTCATTGTTTTCTTGTAAAGTTTGCTACATCTATTTAGGTTCGACAAATTAATGCTGTTTTTATGTGTATTGTATTGTCGCGCTAAATGATATTTTTTCCGTGCAGATTTACAATGTGGACCGAACCATGGTCTTATATAGTTCGATTTTTTCTTTGGGGGCGGAAATGTTTTTGCGCATGCGTCCTGAAATATAAGTGAAATTTTTTTCTGTAGCTTCATTTATGCTATGCTTTGTGGGTGATGTGGTTGTTAGTGTATTCAATAATACATTGACGTGATCTTGCTCAATATTGGAACAGAAGTTATTTGCGTATTTACCATTCCATTTAGGGGGTTTGGTTTGTTTTCAGGTTTTTGTGAAGGGCGTGGGAAATGAAATGTTCGTGCTAGAGTACAACTAAGCATGCTGTGACCATCGCCAAAATTAGGATCGGTGTCCGCAATTTCAAAACTCAGGGCTTTTTTTCACCATTTTGGGACAATGACCCATACCCCTGGGATTGGGAATTTTAGCGCAAAAATATATGAGACTGTGCAGTATTGAATATTCGACAGTTTTAAGCCAACTTTTACCATGATAAAAATGATAATTTTTCTTAATTTTTTTCTGATTTGAAATTGGGAATTTTCCTCCAAAAATTGGGGAAAAAAGATACTTTTTGGCATTGGGAATATAACCCAATAACGGCTATAAAATCGACCAAAAATAAGCCCTGAAACTACGTAACAATTTAAGGGTGTCGACCGAAACAAGCATATAGTCTATTACTGATGTGTCTCTGAAAGTAAAATTGCCAATATTTTTATCTTTGTCAAATCTTCCATTTAAAATAAATAAGTTATTGTTCTTACATATGTCAATAAGCTTGGTACCATGATTATTAGAAGTTTTATCAAGCGATTTCCTATCAGATAAAAGATTGAATAATTGAAGTCTACCTGCAGGAAAGAAAAATTCGGACATCTCTTCGTCAAAATTAAACATATCAGCCAGAAAGTCATCCCGTTCAGTGTAATCTCTCATTTCTGATGTGCGTGCGTTGAAATCACCGGATAACATTACATGTTTGTGCTTGCTACAAAAGGACATAATTTCATTTTCTATTGTTAGAAACTCTTCATCGTTGTAGAAATTGCTGTTTTCTGGTGGTAGATAAACAGTACCCAAAATTAAGTTCTCATCTAGATTCATCAATTTTTTGTCTATTTCGAGCCATAAAATATAGTCAGAATCCGTATCAATTTGCTTTATGAACTTCGAAAATGTAATTTTGGAGTAAACAGAGATTCCCCCAGATTAGCGGCAAAATCTCTGTTTTCTTGGTTGAGTAAAACTAGTATAACCCGGAAAAGAAATTATGTCCGTATTGTCGATTTTAGATTCAGTAAAACAGACAAGGTCATATGATTTGACCATATCTTCAAAGTCCGGGAACTGTGCCCTATGTTTTAGGCCACAAACGTTCAGACACCCTATCTTGAAAGAATTATGTTCATTACTGTTGGCTGGGGAACGATAATAGTTCAAATTATAGGTATTGGTAGGAGCACTAACACAGTTGGGACCTGCTCCCCTGCTGTACTAGTCTGTATTATCCGTCCGTGCTAAGTTTTCAGTTTCATTTGGACTAATACCATCCGTTTGTGACGCTGATCGCCTTGAGGCCCTAGTCCTGGGCTGGGATAGTGATCTTGACCGTTGATTCTGTTTCAGTTTTGGCGTAACAATTTGATGAGTAGACACTGGTATTTTAAATGCCATATCATGTACCGGCTGGTCATTTTGCGTACTCGAGACACTAGGTAATGGTTGTTGAGCTGCCTCGTGTCGGAGGGATGCATCGTTCTCATTTGTGACCTCCATCCTATATTCATTATTGTTGTTCATATTTGGTAACGCTTCGTTGCGCATAACTGTGGATGCGCCGGTTCACTGTACAAAGGACTGTTGACTCGTATGACCTAAATCAATTCTGCTACCGTTTATCAGCGTGTCCCACTCAGGAAACATATCTTGGACCACATGATCATTTACTATCAGTTTTGCTGGATAAGCGATGACTATCTTGGCTGAGGGATTCTGTGATTTCCTCCTTTTGAATTCAGGCCAGATTGTTTTCAGTGCACGGTTAATTTCTGCTGGGTAATCCCGTGATATACCAAAGTTTGTGTTTTTTAACATGTAGCCTTGTTTGATTATGTCTTCTGCGGTATTGTAAGACTGAAAGGCAGCCATAATAGGTCTGTCTCTTCTTGGATTGTACTGACCAACACGATGGGCTCTTGAAATGTCAGCTTCCCTAATCGTTATTTGAAATTTGTCATAAACAAACATACCTATAATGTTTTTGCACACCTCATTTCTAGACTCTGACAGGCCATAGAATAAGAGATTGTTTCGCCTACTCCTGGCTTCGAGATCAATAGATTTGTACTCCAATAGGCGAATTCTATCTTCCTGTGATCTAACTGCTGACTCAATATTTGCAATTTGGTGCTTATGTTTACCAATATTGTCCATAATGTGCTCTAAGCGTTTGAAACGGCCCTCATTGAGGGAGACTTTACTCAAGATAATGTTCAACTTTTCCTCTTGAGGGAGTGATTGATAGTCTATTACCTCTTCACCGTCGTGTCTAGAAGCATCCCCACTGAAACTGTTTAATTTCCTTTTTTTCTTATGTCTCACTTCACGGAAACGATATTGTGATTTGTCAGACTTGCCAGATATAAGTGACTCAGAGTCAGTAGAAGAACTATTCTCGTCGTGGTCGGTGCCGCCATCTTTGCCACGTAGACACGAAAACATATTATTGTCACTTCGAGTGTATCTTGTATCGCCACCGTACGATATTCCACCCCTTTGGCTTCCTCCACGCGTTCTTGGACCTCTTCCCCTCCAAACATATGCCATTTTGCGAAGAAGCAAAAAATCTTTCTAGCTAAAAAGTCAAAATAATTTAATTCACTCGAAGAGGTCCGAAAAACCGCACCATTCACCGCAAGTACCACGTGACTTATCTCCTGAAAAGAATGGGTAATCACAAAGTTGGCTAATAAGTATGGCAACATCCACAGTTTTGTATAAATGCACAAGTGAAATCCAGTAATGAAAAAAATGTCATGCAAAAGGTGTTACACTCCTTAGTTTTTTAGCTAGTTTTACTGGCATAAATTTTGTATTGCTTTTTCGATTTTAATAAAATTTTGCATGATGAACACAGGGACCATAAGTTCCATAACACATATTTTAGGTCTGTTTGGTCCTTAAAATCTAGGCAAATGTGTGCATAGGATGCCATAAAGTGAAAAGTTTCATTATTTTTGAACATGTCCATCTCCTGAACCACTGACCCAAATTCAAAATAATTTCGCAGAATTGTTCCTCTTGATCACAGGGAGTTAACTCAGTCACAGTGCGGGGTGATTCTTTATGAAAGTTGTTAATGAAGGGTTACAGATTCTTTACTTTGGGTTAATGATTCTTGACAATATGCGATGCTCATGCCAGACACGGGGTGAAAATGGTAATATTAGACAGTTTTAGAGTCAAATTTTGTTAAAAGATATATAAGCAGCATGTTTTATGATAGTCTATGCATTTATCATACAGTTTAGCTGTCCAACAATTCACCAATTACAATAGAGATGCTAAGTTGCATCAAATGCCATATGTGTATATTTCAAGCAAAACATGCTTGGAAACGAACAATTATATTATAAATTTGGTATTTGAAGCTTAAATTCTTCCTTAAATATACGTTTTAGCCAATTTCAAAAATTTTCGAAGTTAATGGTTCTTTATGAAAGGTTACAAATGCTTTATGAGCCTAAAATTCGGGTTACAGGTTCTTTTAGAGAGTTGTAACATATTCTTTATGAAAGAAGTTACAGGTTCTTTATGAGAAAAAGGCAATTTTGTCCTGATTTACAGCCGTAATGCATTTTTTCACCATTAATGGACCATATTATGAGATTTCCAACAATGTGGTATGTGCGAGCACCAAAGGCTTAGACCAGCCTGTACATATGTGCAGTCTGATCAGAGCCTTTGTTTGTCGCTTAAAAACTATTGGCCGATTAGCATTTGAAGTTTCTAAGCTTATAAGGAGGCCGCACAGGCTCGTCTGAGCCTATTCGTGCCAAAATGCACAATGTCCATGTGCGGATCCAGAGGGGGGATAGGGGATCCAGACCCGCCTGGGAAATCACAAGTTATATGGGTTTCTATAGAAATAAGCAATTGGACCCCTCGACCCCCCCCCCCCCCCCCCCCCCCCCCCCCCCCCCCGGAAATAGTCCCCCTGGAATAAGTGTTATAAAACCATTGGACCCCTCTGTAAACTGTAAAATAAGTTGAGGAGCCTGGACCCTTTTGGAAGCCAGGAGCCGTCTTTTTGCCTGGTGCCAGGGAGCCATGTAGCTTCACTTTGAAAACGGCTCCAGGAGCCGTTTTTGGGAGCCTAGAGCCGCTTTTGGAGCCGCTTCCCACGACTATATAAAGCAGGAATGATTGCTGTTCAGGCATCATTGGACTCACGACCACAGAGTCCAAAAAATAGCAGGAAACCCCTGAAGAGTCTTCTTATAGACGAAACCTAGGTCGGGTTAGTCGTGTTCAAGCCATGGACAGAGCCCAGGAGTCCATAGTGGTGGCAGCCCTGGCTAGATTTCTCAGTCACGTCCTTGTACATATTGCTTATCAGTTTCTTTTTTTGTTCATTTTTCTTTCTCTCCAATGGAAATTTCTGTCACAGATTTCTCAGCTCCTATTAGAGCAAGTGTTTTTAAATTTTGTGTACATCTTCAGGAAGGCAAAGTGTACTGTGAAAATGCACATTAAGATGCTAATCCTCATTTTGCCTTCTTTTTTCAATTTTTCATTTTTCCTTCTTTCTCTCTTATATATTTGCACATGGACATTTTTTTTCCGTCAAAGATTTCTAAGCAACCACTTCAGTTAGGATTCTGAAATTTGGTACAAAGCTTGATAGTGATTAGTTGTATTGTGTATGAAAAGAAAAGCCACATATTGCTTATCAGTCCCTTTATTTGTTCATTTTTCTTTCTATCCAATGGAAATTTCTGTCACAGATTTCTCAGCTCCTATTGGAGCCAGTGTTTTCAAATATTGTGTACACCTTCAGGAAGGCAAAGTGTACTGTGTAAATGGAAATTAAGATGCTAATCCTCATTTTGCCTTCTTTTTTCAATTTTTTTCCTTCTTTCACTCTTATATAATACATATAGACATTTTTTTCTGTCAAAGATTTCTCAGCAACTACTTGAGTAAGC
The DNA here is from genome assembly GCA_964019695.1 of Loripinus fragilis. Lineage (NCBI taxonomy): Eukaryota > Metazoa > Mollusca > Bivalvia > Lucinida > Lucinidae > Loripinus > Loripinus fragilis. The sequence goes on along the minus strand of OZ026514.1, from coordinate 7,574,863 downwards.
ATTCTGAAATTTGGTACAATGCTTTATAGTGATTAGTTGTAATGTGTAACAAAACAAAAGCCACATATTGCTTATCAGTTCCTTTATTTATTCATTTTTCTTTCTCTCCAATGAAAATATCTGTCTCAGATCTCTCGGCTCCTATTGGAGCCAGTGTTTTCAAATTTTGTGTACACCTTAAGGTAGGCTAAGTGTATTGTGTAAATGAAAATAAAGATGCTTAAGCTCATTTTGCCTTCTTTTTCAATTATTCCTTCTGTCACTCCTATATAACACATATGGACGTTTTTTGTCAGAGTTTTCTCAGCAACTACTTGATATAGGATTATGAAATTTTGTGTTCACCTTCAGGTAGGCAAAGTGTACTGTGTAACTAAAAATTAAGGTGCTAATCCTAATTTTGCCTTCTTTTTTCAAATTTTCCTTCTGTCACTCTTATATAACACATATGGACATTTTTCCTCAAAGTTTTCTCAGAAACTACTTGATTTAGGATTATGAAATCTTTTACAATTTGTCTTTTCTCTAAAAGTGTTACAACCTCTGATGGCCACCGCCGGGGGTATGTGAGCTTTGCTCACTTCTTGCTATTTTTTTACTGGCATAAATTTTGTATTACTTTTTCGATTTTAATAAAATTTTGCATGATGAACACAGGGACCATAATACATTTTTTAGATATGTTTGGTCCTTAAAATCTAGGCAAACATGTGCATGTGATGCCATTAAGTGAAAAGCTTCATTATTTTTGAACATGCCCAGTTGTGAAAAAATCTCACTTTACTAAAAAATATTCATCTTACTGCCAGTCTATAAACTCCACAAAACAGTTGTCAATACAGTAAAACATGTCTTAAGCAGCCACTCAAAAAAAGACAAAACAAAAATCTCAATAACAAATGGTAGTTAAATGGTCAAAAGGATACAGAATACTCCCCTTGGAGCATTTGGCAATACTTTTGACCTGGATTAAGCCATTGGTCTCCTCTTAAGACAGGTTTTACTGTATATAAAGGGTGTTAAGAAAGTTCGTTCAGTTCTTCATCATAGAGTTTGGAATCATTTAAAAATGAAATGATGCTGAAAAATTGCAATTTCCACAAACATGTTATCACTTGTAATACTCAATAGCGTTTGGCATCGTGTCTAGCGGGGAATGTCTTTGCACAATAATATTTACTTTTGAAACTCTCTTTCAATTGTTCTTAGAAAAATCTTATATTTTCAAAAAATTGATATTTTTTATTTTCAATGGTTGTTTAGTTGACAAGTAGTTTAGTAAATGTCCTAAAGGCTCATATACGCCGAATAACAACTCCATTTAGGCTTTCTTAATCAATTAGGTCATATTCTTATCACTATGGCCATTGCATTACAATGGTTCTTTGTCATACACCCCCATTTTGATCCTCGAGCCCAAAAATTTCTGAGGGGTACTTGATTTTGAAGATCATTTATTCAGTAACAAATTATCTGATTAAACATCCCTTTTAAACGGCCCTGTCACCGAAATGTGCAAAAATGCAATATGTTTTTTAATGGCCTTTTTCATGGAGAAAAAGCAAAATTTTATTGGTCTAGTGCCTAAATTGAGTAAATTACGGGTTATTTAAGACAGGAACCCTCGGTGATATTTGCGCTAAAAATAACGTCATTTACGGAGCAATGTAACGTCAGAAACGTCACTAAGTTTGGCTGATAATTTTCTGCTTCAATGACAGTGATTTGTACCTCGACTTGTATCAGTAGTGTATTAAAACCATCGAGACACCCTTCAACGCTCTGAAATATTTATGTTCATGAATTGTTATTTTATCTTTTTCAACAATTTTGGTCAATATCCTACATAGCTAATAACGGTGTTTATGTACATGTACTTAACAATTACCCTACTTTAATCAGCGGTATGGAATAAATGATCTCTACGAAAGTATGTCACCGGACAAGAGTTGAAACACGCAGTCCATAGAAATCCAATGCTATGCCGACAGCTAATTCAGAACTGTTCAAACTTTGTCAGCACTGGAAATTGACAGCGCCACCTTAGTTAACTAGAATCGAAGATTAACACTGGAATTTGCTACATCGTACGTAACATTATGCGAGCTAACTACGCGCTGAAGGTTTGCAATGTGTCAATTTTCAGCATAAATGGTGACTGGCCTTACATGCCCATGCTTGGATTCGCACTGGTATTGCAAGTTTCCTCAACTAGTAGCGTAGAAAAAAGTCGACAGATCATGCTACAGCGTGGTGTTATCCTGTGGGTTGAAGTCCATTTATAAGATTTGCGAATAGCGCAAGTGCAGACTAGTTTACATGTATGCATTCGAGCAGTCCAGTCAGAACATTCATTGATAGCAAGCTCAAATAAGGGAGGTAAAATAAGGCACGACTAAATGCAAAACGATCGCTGATAGTGCGGTCATGCCAGAATAATAAGTATAAATATTTGCAATGTTTGCAGAGGTCGCAGATACATGTAAGTTGCAAACAAAACAAGTCTCCGTGACGTGTCGCGCCGCCATCGCAAGCTCTGTAGGACAGGGGCTTTTCAGAAGCCTGAGAAGTGAAGTAACAGTGTTTTGTCATCATGGTTACACAGTAGGCCCTGGCTTCATCTGTCACCTATAGACAAGGCAATTGCAGAAAGCCTGTATCCTTAACGAGTGTACTAATTGAAAGGAAGCTAGCGTATTTTTTTCTCGATAAAAAAAACACGACTCTTCGAAGTGCTACAAAGGATCAGTGCTAAAAGTAGTGCTGATTCAGAAGTTAAAAGTATAAATCGTGAGTGTTCAATGTCCCACGCGCGTCAACGAATAGTTTTTTCTAGAAAAAGGAACGAAATCTGGTATCAAACGCATGAAAAAGCCTTAAAAACACATAGAAGATCTCAAAATTCTAAACTTTTCTCGGGGAAGGCCCCCAACCCCCTCCCCCAGCGAGAGGGGAGAACATCATCCCTCTCGTAATCCCCCCCCACTCTCTTGCGGGGAATATAACTGATTTGGCTGGTACTACTGATGATAATGTCCAAACTGTCACGCGCCGTTTTGATAAAAGGCACCAATATTATAACCAGTGTTTTAAGTTCTTTTAAAGAATTCGGGAATCAAGGGATGTTCGACATGAGAAAACCAGCAATGCGGTTGTGCGTCACGAGAAATCTCAGATCAGTCTAAGAATCAGCGCAGACCGATCAGAGTAATAGCTGTACATATGAAGATAGTTTGGGTACAAAGATACCCACTGACTGCACAGCGAAGACTCAGAGCAGACTGGGGGGATGCTCAGGCTGATCTGACCCTTCGCTTTGCACACAGTCTTTATTTTTTTGTCATGTCATGGCTCATGTGGTTGGATCCTATCACTTTGTTGCAGTGTATTCCAAATCGGGCTGCACAGATGAACAATCGCTGTAAAGAGTTAAAACTCTTCACGGCCCGCCAAAACCAAACTATTCAACCAAAGAAAGCATGTGAAAAAAGCAAAATCGTCCCAAATTAGGAGCAGACTGGCCAGGGACAATGCGTTTGCTTTATTCATCGAATAATTCATTGTTAACGTTGTGGTCGTAATTTGTAGTAGTCCATTCTAAAATTCAGTAGTCAAACGTTAAGAGCCAAATAGGTCAACAGTTGGGGCTCGGATAAAATTGTGCACACAATCTGATTTGTGTCAGCTGTTACAGGTACAAAAATGCGTCGGTTGTGTCAACGACTGTTCTCATTCGCTGATTAAAAAACGGTCATTGTCAGGTAAAATCATCTCTGTTTGGTATTCAACTGCATAGGAAGAGTGTGACTTTGACCTAAATAAGCACAGCTATTTGGCTTGGACATTTTAAATATCAATACTACTGTCGTGCCAACCAAGAGTGACAGTGACGAAATGTTTTGTTAACAATTGTTAAGTAAAACATTAACTTGTACACTCCATCTGAGCCAACGCAAATCGATATATCACTTGTGTATTAATCCTATCCTGCGGATCATTAAGGATTACACAAGTGATCTAAGTCCCTGATAATGTTGTAAACAAACATGACGCCACTGCCACTCCTGGCTGGCAGGACAGTAGTTTATATATTTATTGTTTTCAACTTACTGTACAGACGTATATACAAGGCATACACTAACTTAAACATTTATTCCAAATGGGAGCAGTTCATCAATCATGAAAAATGGTAGAACGTTTGTCTTGAGATTGAGTGTGTCGCTGGTTTTAGCCTGTGTTGTGTCCTTGAGCATTACCCCTAATCCTCTGCTTTTCGGTGGTTTCCCGATATGACTACATTATTTAATGGACACAAGCAAAAACTCTGTGATGATTGCTTGATGAACTTAAGAGCACTGCTATTGCGGGAAGAGGTGTGTTTTAGCCACCCCATGCTACATGTAATACAGGTGCGACAAAGTAAAACCTTTTTGTCCGCCAGCCATATTTTTTTCTGATTTAACTTGAGCTGGTACGTTTTGCTTCCAAAGCATGTGCCAATAGTGTGATAAATGCAGCCCCGTCTATTTTGTAGGGAAAATGGCCAAAGGCCAAATAGTAAGTTCCAGCCCTACTAGATACAAAGTAATTGGCTTAATGTACATGAAGTTGTAAAGCACATTCATGATTTATGCATGAAGCACGAAATTTTGTGAGCGTAAAGGGTCGTGCGTCTCAGCAAATGTCTGTTTGCCTCATAAAATTGGGACCGCTTGGGGAAGTTGGCTCTAAGTCTGTACAACTTTCATCGCACACATTTTTTCGTCGCGACATCATCGAATAATCAGTTGTTATACATGTATTTATAATTATATTTTACTAGTAACGAGAGAGAGAGAGGAGATAGAGAAAGAGAGAGAGGGAGAGAGAGAGAGAGACGTTACGTTTATTCATTTTTATATTGAATGAACATTTTCTAAAAAAAGAAATAATAATAATAATAATAATAATAATAATAATCTGAAGGACTTTTCTTTCGGTTGTCTGAAGAGTATATTATAATGTCGGAATTCAAATCAATATCAGATTTATGTATTTAGACTAATATTTGATAGCTTGTGACGGAAATGTAAAATTGCACGCACATTGTATCTTTACGCGTGCGTATCGTGTGGTTCTAGACGCCTTGGTTTTTTTTCTTGTTTAATATACTTTTAAAAAAAATAGTGAGTATGATCAGGGAAAAACACAATCACAAACTGCAAACAAACCCATGGCGCCGCTTTGTGTGTGAGAATACTGAAGTTCAACGCTCCTGCGTAATTGTGCAGAGGCAGATGCGCCGAACAAGTCTGGGCCTTAGCCGATTCTTATGCGATAATGACTTCTAACTGCTCAAATCAATGCAGAGGTATGAGCTATAGGGGATGAACTTATTATGTTGCGGAACCTTTGACAAAAAAAGCACACAAATGCGAGGCTTAAGTCTGTTTAGTGACATAGAATAACTCAACATTTTTATAACTAAAGATATTTATATCAGAATATTTGGTACTTTACGCACATGTGTTCAGCCATTGCTTTACAGACATGATCAGCTATCTAGTGGGGCTATGAGCAAAAAAGATAGACATGCGCCTCTGACTTTAGGTATGTAAGCAGTGAATACTCTGGCGAGACTGCGCTACGCTACTGCGTAGACTCGTGTGAGCATATGCGATCATTACCAGCATCTCATGACTGCCTAAGGAGGAATTAACATCATGATGTAGTTCAACCTTTTAACATCAGATTTTACACAGGTATCGGGAGTGAAACAATTAAATGACGGAACCAAATGGTTCTTGCATCTTACCATGATGGCATCGGCATAATTTTACTGTGGCAAACCAAAATAGATGTCAGAATGTGTTTGTATATAAATGAAAAATAGCCAGTCCAATGCATACGGTAGAGTCCGTGCTCGATAAGACTAGGGTGACGAAACAGATTTACAGTTAGACGTTCAACGTATGATAGAAAAACCTGTAAGTTTCCTATCGCTTGAATTGACTACTTTTATGCTTCATACGTACTCTTTTGCATTTAGATAAGACAGTTAAACAGTTAAGAAGGAAACTTTCTCAACGGAAAGTTTCCATCGGATCCACGAAAATAAATCGGGGCGTAGGTTCGTGCAGCCTAATTTTGAAAAATAGCGGCCAAGAGTGTGTGAGCTTACAGCTTGTCAATGTTTTTCCAAACTGCCGAAGCGGTCTGCTCTTTTTTAATCATAATTTTTTAACATAAAAAATGCCGTAGGGGGGAGGAGGGTAGCTGGCGAGCTTGGTGAGATGCGGAAACATGCATGAGACAAATAATTTGCTTCACAAAATACCATTTGTTCTATCATACTTTGGACAAGGTGCGCGATCGTTTATGATACGTGACGTCAAACAGAAATAGCGTGACGTAATTTAAGTAACGCTGCTTCTTTTCGCGCCACTTTGACGTTACTTTTCACGATTTTTCTCAATAAAAATAACGGAATACTTGTTTTTAAAGTATGAGCGCACCGACGTTACAAAACGAAATTTTGCGTATCGGTTAAACTCCTCTAGTATATTAGACTGTCAAAAAATGGTGATGTAACGTCCGTGCGCTCTAAGTTAATTATTCTATCAAACACGCCAAAAACAGCCAAAACCAGCGAAAATCCCGTACCCCTGGCCTCTTTGTGGCTACACAATTAGCTGTCGAAAGAACATAGCGTTAAAAGGTTTTCATTTTCTGAAAGATCGATGCTAGGACCTATGATAAGTAATGACAAATCTATGGTTTTCCGTGATTGAAATTCGGTCATTTACAGGGCCGAAATCGCACCTTCGTGCACCTTGCCCTTTGCTTTCTAATGCATTTAAATGGGAATCTTTTTGAAAAGATGATTTCTTGAAAACTGTTGAGCCAAAGTCATTATAATCATTAGATATGTCTATTTAATCTAATGAGACATTATGACTATAAATAAGTTCCAAAGGTGAAGGTTGATCTTTGACCTTTCAGCTGCAAGGTTGCTCAAATTTGAATCCCACCAATATATTAAAACATAGTTTACTCAGAAACCATTTGGCCAATTGAACTCAAATTTCATATGAAGACTCCTTATGATAAGTTAGTTAAAATTTTTACAAATTGTTTTGGTCACATGGCCAAGATGGCCGACATACCCATAATGGGGCATATATGGTAAAAACCCTGTAAAAATCTTCTCCAGAACCAGAAGGCTGATAACCTTGGGACTTGGTATGTAACATTTGGGATGTGGGGCCTACCAAAATTGTTCAAATGATGATCCTAGGTTGACCTTGAACTACTTAACATGAAGCTCAAATTTGCTTCCTTTTGCATTTAAATTTGAAACATTTTGAAAAGTTAATTTTTTAATACTGTTGAAGCCAAAGTCATTATTCTCACTTGATATGTTAAACCTGATGAGACAATGGCTATGAATTAGTTTCAGAGATTAAAGTTGACCTTCGACCTTTCAGCCAATGTCACTTATATTGGAGTCCCATCAATACATTAAAACATAGTTTTCTCAGAAACCATTTCAAATTTCATATAGAGACTCCTTTAGCTAAGGGGAGTAAATTTATAACAAATGTTAATGGTCACATGTCTAAGATGGCAGCCATGCCCATATAAGGTAAAACCCTTTAAATATTGTCTTCTCTGGATCTAAAAGTCCCATGGCGTTGGGACTTGGAATGTAGCATTAGGGATGTGTGCCCTACCAGGTTTGCACAAATGATGAATCTAGGTTGACCTTGACCTTTTTACAGCAAGGCCAAATTTGATTCCTAATGCATTTATATTGGAAAAATCTTGAAATGGTCATCTTTCTAGAACTGTCTAAGTGGAAATCATATATACAACTATATTTTTTAAGAGATAAATATTTGAGCAATAATACTGGTACCACTCATTATGACTCTCTCCAGGGGTCATACTGGGCAGATCTAAAGGACAGTCATAATGAGGTGATTATGACTTCCCTACAGGGGCAATAAAGTGGTCCCATAAAGGGATTAGGTATTTTATGATAAAATATTGATCTTTATCTTAGAGAATGAAATTGTGTTGTATACAGGTAAGTCCCCTCTTGAGGCCCCATTAATTTTGTGAGATACTGAGACTGTCCCTTATCAGTTAATCCTTTAATGATCTCTATTGGATAGTAATCTATGTCTTTAAGTCATTTGACCAAAATGGCCACCCATATATAGTTAAGCAAAATATGTTTAAATAATATGCATAAGTTGACCTTGACTTATTTTAACATTATTAAGGAGATCAGGTGAGGGCTTCAGGACCTGAATTCAGGACCTTCAGGTCCTCTAGTTTAAGTGTTGGGAGGGGGATTGAAAATTCAGTTACTAAAAGTCATAATGGAGGGATTTTTCGAAAAATTAAAGTGTCTTTTCAGATCAGATTGCGACCAGGCTCCAATTGGAGAGTGTCTGTTGTGGCCTCGGAAACCTAAAAAGTGCGCTGTCAAAAACAGCCTTTTCCCTTATCTGGCCTAAGTTACGTGGTTTTCAGCCAGATTATGTGGACATTGCTGATATCAGTCACCTTTGCCATAACAGCCTGTGTGCTCGCGGCGACCATCTCAATGACAAGTCCTATGCAGTCAACCTTATGCATGACAGAAATGTGTAAGGCCAGAATTTTTTTATTAGTTGATTTACGAGCCCTCCTACTGTAATTTTCCGAAAAGTAGGAAAACATAAAATTTAATTTCTAAAAAAAAAATTTATTTTACCCGCCGACTCTAAATATTATTTGTTTGGTTGAAAAAAATAATATTTTTTGAGGTTCTGTCTGTGCATTTTTGAGAGTGACACTGTTAAAAGTGATTATCCTGTCCAGATTTTTTAGGAAAATGATGAAATATTTAAAGATTACCTTTAAAGAGAAAAAAAGCTCTGAAAAAAAAAAGCTCTGAAAATGACCAGTCAACTGGTCATTTTCAGAGCTTTTTTATTTATTTTTTTTCGTCCCCCCCCCCCCCCCCCCCCCCCCCCCCCGACCCTAGATCTGAAAAAAATTCCTGTAAATCAACTAATAAAAAAAATCTGGCCTAAACTGTTGCTGTTGTAGTGGACATAGGGAGTTTCTCGATTGTGTTTTGTATTTGAAGTTTTGATTTAAGGTAAATAGTAGGTTGAAAATAGCTTAATTTGTGCTCACATGTTAATATCGTTCTTCAAATTCACTCGATCGATAGGTTTTGGAAAACATTGATTTTCTTGGAGTCTGGAAATGTAAGTGTAAAGGCTTCTTGGTGCGGGAGGAGGGGGGGGGGGGGTCAAGTTTCCTTCTCTACATTTTCTTTTATCTGATATGCAACATACAGCTTTCTGAAAAATTTGATATCTTTTAACAAAACATATGCTGGGTGCTCATTTGAAATATTTCAATGAGACTCTGAAGGGTCTCATATTGTGACGCTTTCAATGAGACCTACAACAAATGTTTACTTTATGTATCTCTTCGTCTGGGTGCCAATGGTTGGTCTGTTGTCTGTGATTGTGGCATTTTCTTGTCATATTATTTTTTTGTTACAAGACACAAATATGGTGACTACCGTATCCATCCTAAACAATAGTTCCGCTTTTCTCCTCATAAAATTTGAACAGGCCCCTTCATCAATCTGACAAGGCTAAATGTAGCATTGAAGTGATAACTAGTGTAAACCTGACCAGACATGTCCTTCATGAGCAGTTTGATCTGGGTTGACACTACATGAACTGAGCATTTAGGATAAATATGGTAACACCAGTTTTGTTTCAAACTCCAGTTAAGGTGGGTGTCTTTAAGTGCAGTAATGATGTGTGGTTGAAGATGCCATGTGTTGATGGGAGATTCCAGGAGTCAAACCTGGACAGAAACCTCATATACATGTTTATTTGTCATCATGTTCAACTGTTTACCTTACATATTGGAACTTCTCAGCTCCTCTACAAACTTTTTCTTAAGTCTTTTAAAATTGTATATAAATTTTTTAATTTGATACGGTAAAGTTTTGTAAGCCCAGACCCACGGGTGGTAAACCTAGGAACTACCACGAAATTGTGTTAACGTAATTTTGTTCCCAAGCCACATCTGGGACACGTCGTGGTAGTTTCCAGG